>OY293421.1:664067-1264067 GCA_958502065.1 Chrysolina americana | reverse complement strand
CAAAAACAGTGCGTTTCCATCATAGTTTTTGATAAATTTATGCAGGGAAAATCAAACTATGCATGGTTACGACTGTTTCTCAATTTGCATTTTCATGTTGTGGTTATGACCATCGATAATATTGATTTTTTAAACGAATTAATTCATTATATTGGAATATGTGATTGTCATTAAGTCTTTTTCTTTTACAGATTCGCTTTGGTTTGTTATGTTGCTTTAACTTCGACAACTCTATCAAAGTCGCTTTCCGATTGCCATTGGAGTAGCACCGAGTAACTCCGTGTACCAGATAGCCCCTAAAGTGTTCTGAAGGACCACGAAAATTCATGTCCACATATAATAAGTCAGTGGAAAACGGTCAGTATTGCCAACTGTGCAAAATAAGTCTACGGTGACAGCTGTGAGCTGTGACAGATGTGTTATCGATTTATGACAGTTGATAATGGCGCGTGCCAATACTGCCAAGTGCCAATGCAGTTGTCGGTAATGCCCTTAAGCAGTCCTATGGTCGTTGTCGTTAGTTGTTTATAATTTGTTCCGTTACAGCTGATGAATGCAATTTTCTGCAAATATAATAAATATAAACAGTACATTTCGTATTAGTGAACAATGTTAGTGAGTTTGATGGCCTGGAATTATATTGTTTACAGCAGGACAATAATGAAGAAATAAGTGATAGGACCACGAAAAACTTATGGAAATGTCATTGCTCCTGGATCAAGAACATCGCGCCAAGTATTTGCATTTCAGTATGGATTACGACAGCGGCTATATGTCTCACAACCCCGAATCGAACTTGGACTCTTCTAGCGAACATATTAACGAAATTCTGAAGGACGAGTCCTGTCACAAGCCCGTGTATCTGAGCGAGGATGCCCTACAGGAAAAGCCGGAGATTCGCAGCAGATTCTTCAATCTCAGCACCGAAATCGATAAGGAGGACTACGAATACACGCGAAATCTTTTCAATTCGTCGGACATAGGAAGCGAAATAGTGCCAAAGTCGGTGGAGAGTCGAGAAATCAGTTATAGTGGGTTCAATACGGACTCCGATATCTCGGATATCGAAATACCGTGTGCGGACAAGATATACGTGAACAATTCAAGTTTGGCCAGTGTTCCGGACAATAACAATGACCAGGCCGAAGAAGGAGCCGTGGTTGAGGAAAACGATTCCTGTTGGAATGACGACGAGGGCTTCAAGGGCTTTCCTCTGAACCAGAGACAACCCATCACGGCCTTCAGCAACATTACCAACACACTGGCAACCAGCGACCCCAAGAAAAAGTTAACGCTCATATTTTCGAAATGTGATAAGGAAAATCTGTACAGCGTGAAACGTAAGTACCGTAGCTTGACCCCTGACCGTAGTCTGACATCGGAGGACCAGGAAGGTTGTCGCGGCGAAGCCCTGCAAGTGCTCAAGGATGAGGCAGATGTGAGTGCGTGTTCGGTTCAGAAAGAGTGCGATTCGGATATGAGCATCGAAGAAAATTGTGTAGAGCTCAAGGAGACCGAGGTGTCCCCAAAATTCACCGCTTGTCAGAAGGAGTACCCTTTTTCCGAAACGTTTTCCAGGAACTTTATCTTCAGTCCGGTGTGTCAGGAGGCGGTCGCTACAAACGATGACGAGGAACATGTTGTGCCAAAAATGGAGGAGGTACCGGACGTAGAGATTAAAACCGTGGCGAACCTACCTGAAATATGCGAGCAGCTGGACTTTACTAAGAGCGAGGACAAAGTAACAAGTGAACAAGCCGTCGAAAGCGTAAAAACTTTGCCACAACCCCCGAAAACTCCCGAAAAGAAGTATCAAAGCACTTTCGTCGGGAGCGCCACTCCCGATTTATTCGAGGACGAAGTTGAGAACAAACTTCCCGTTTCACTCCCTACCCCTACTGTTAGGGAAGACAGATATATCCACAAAAAAGACAAGACCATCCTGAGACGAGTGCAGAACAACCTAAAGGGGGTCATTCCTCCACATAGTATGACTGTCATTCATATATCTGTGGACGAAATCCTGAACAAAATCGAGTTCAACAAAGAGTATTTCTGGACCTCTCGCGAGGTCGCAGCGGAGAGTGCACCTAGTCAATCTATGAACAATAGTGGTAGTAATAGTGATGATAGCACCCTCGCTGGTGCATCGAAGTCGCTGCTGGTATCTTGTGCCTTAGAGGATTGCATCGATAAGAAGTTCCCCGAGGTGCTCGAAGACAGATGCCACGGTTTATAGTGAGTATAATTATTTTTATATAAACTCCAATGTCCAACACCAGTTTAAGTAAAATTTTCAACCATACATTCGACATTTTTCCGCCATGCTCCCTTCCAAATCCTTTCATCATATAAATATGTATATGCGCATTACATTTATTATTATTATTCATGGTTGTTATTTTAGCCACAACTGCAGCAAATTGTCGGAAGAGTTCGAAGACCTCTGCACGAAATACGGTCAGAGGTATGTCGGGGCAGAGACACAATCCACTTGCAGCGTGTTCGAATCGAACTGTGTCAGCCCCACGAAGCGGAAGCAAGTAAAACAGCGCTGGGCCGCCAAATCTCCCGGCAGACGTCTCAGTCATCTAGCCAGGAGGAGGATAACGTTTTCCAGCATCAACTTACAGTCGGGCAACTCCTTCGCAGGGTCTAGGGCCAGGCAGATTTTAGTGGACACTAAGTAAGTTATCAGTACTCAATATTAGCAAAAGTCCGTCATTCACATACGTCAAAATGACAAACGTTTCCTTTTGGTTTGTATTTGTTTACATGAATCTCTAATCACACAAACGCGCATCACAAACAATCAACATCCACAACGTTAATGAAAAGTACAAACGTTTTATGTATTTGAATTTTTTTAATAGGATGTCTATTGACACATACAAAACAAAAAACATACGGACATACGAAACAATTTCAAAATATAGGACAAACATTATTTTTTTTGTAATTTTGCACTCTTATTTCAAAAACAGACATTTACATTACATAATGTCTATTAATAGGTGAAACGTTTTTTATTTGTAGTTTGACGTGCGTCCATTAACATATAAATCAAGAAAATAAACATACGGCCATACAAAGCAAAAACATTTACAATAAACAACTAACTTCTTTGAAAAGTACAAGCGTTTTTTTGTTTGTATTTTTCAACTTTTATCTTTACTCACACAAACACGCAATCACAAACATTTACAAAACACAACGTTTATCAAAAGTACGAACGTTTTCTATTGAAACATACAAAACAAAAAACGTTCGGGCCTACAAAACATGATCAAAATATAGGACAAACATCAATTTTTTTTTTTATTTTTCACTTTCATATGAAACAAACAGACATTTCCATTACATAATGTCTATTAATAGTTCAAACGTTTATTTTTATTTTTTGTAGTTATTTACAAACAGCAAATATTCGCGTTACACGTTTTTAAAAAGTACAAACGTTAATTTTCTATATTTGTAGTTTGACGTGTATGTCTACTAACATATGAATCAAGAAATTAAACATACGGCCATACAAAGCAAAAACATTTACAATAAACAACTTCTTTGAAAAGTACAAGCGTTTATTTTTTGTTTGTTTTTTTTACATTCACGTCTACTCACACAAACACGCAATCACAAACATTCACAATACACAACGTTTATCAAAAGTACAAACGTTTTCTGTGTTTGAAGTTTTTTAATGGGATGTCTATTGAAACATACAAAACAAAAAACGTTCGGACCTACAAAACATGTTCAAAATATACTACAAACATCAATTTTTTTGTAATTTTTCACTCTCATATGAAACAAACACATTTCCATTTCATAACAACAGCATATATTCGCCTTACACGATTTTAAAAAGTACAAACGTTCATTTTCTATATTTGTAGTTTGACGTGTATGTCTACTAACATATGAATCAAGAAATTAAACATACGGCCATACAAAGCAAAAACATTTACAATAAACAACTTCTTTGAAAAGTACAAGCGTTTATTTTTTGTTTGTTTTTTTTACATTCACGTCTACTCACACAAACACGCAATCACAAACATTCACAATACACAACGTTTATCAAAAGTACAAACGTTTTCTGTGTTTGAAGTTTTTTAATGGGATGTCTATTGAAACATACAAAACAAAAAACGTTCGGACCTACAAAACATGTTCAAAATATACTACAAACATCAATTTTTTTGTAATTTTTCACTCTCATATGAAACAAACACACATTTCCATTACATAACATAACAGCATGTATTCGCCTTACACGTTTTTAAAAAGTACAAACGTTCATTTTCTATATTTGTAGTTTGACGTGTATGTCTACTAACATATAAATCAAGAAAATAAACATACGGCCATTCAAACTACGTCTTTAAAATATACAAGCGTTTTTTGTTTTTATTTTCTAACATTTATGTCTACTCACCCAAACACGCATCACAAACATTTACAGTATACAACGTTTATGAAAAGTACAAACGTTTGTAGTTTTTAATGCAATGTCTTCTAACATGAAAACTCTTTCAAAATATTGAACAAACATACATTTTTTTGTAGTTTTTCACTCTTAAATAAAAAACAAACACAGGCATTTACATTACATAATGTGTATTAATAGTTTACACATTCTTTTTGTAGTTAAGTATTTACAAACAGCAAACATTCGTCATACACGTTTTTGAAAAGTACAAACGTCAATTTTCTGTATTTGTAGTTTTACGTGGATGTCTACTAACATATAAATAAAAAAAATAAACATACCGCCATACAAAGCACCAACATTCCAATATACAACTTCTTTTAAAAGTACAAGCTTTTTTTCTGTTAGTTTTTCTTACATTATCTCCACTCACACAAACATTTACAATACACAACGTTTATGAAAAGTACATACATAATGTCTATAAATAGTTCTAAACATTCGCCATTCACGTTTTTGAAAAGTACACACGTTCATTTTTATTATTTTTAGTTTTACGTAGATGTCTACTAATTTCCATCAAGAAAATAAACATACGGCCATACAATGCCTTCACAATACACACTTTTGAAAAGTATTTTTTACATGAGTACTCATTCACTCAAGCATAGACATCACAAACCCTCAGAGTTCACAACGTTTATTTGTTTTAAAGTACAAACGTTCATTTTCTGTATTTCTAGTTTTTTACAAAACAAAAGACACGGACACAAACATCAAAAATGCATCCATTTATGAAAAATCCCAACGTTATTTTTTTATATTTGTAATTTTGTACGTTTCCGCAGACATCAACTAGATGTCTTCGCCAACAAAAATGAAATAATTAAAATATTGGTTTTGTTTAAATTATCAATATAGAATAGCATTTATAGCAGATTGGAGTCTGCAAATGAATAAAATACGGCACATTTTGACTGTGGTTGTGTTTGTTTTCAGAAATCTAGACCGTTTGAGGAAGAGAAGTCCCAAAAAATCTCCGAAGAAAACTCCCTCGAAGAGCCCGAGAATAAAAACTCGAACCCCGAGCAGCTCCGCCAAGAAGAAGCTGGCGATGAGGTTCCGAAAACTCACTGGGGAAATAGAAAAAACGAACAACTCCTCTGACAATCCTAGTCTGTCCTCGAAAAGGGCCCTGTTCACAAGTCCGGACTGTGATAAGAAATCTAGTCTATTTATGCCAAGTAAGTGTAAAAAACAATAAAGAGCAAAGTAATTTTGTGAATTGTATGTGAGTTGTGAGTTTGTTGAGTATTTGTGTGTAGTGAATGGTGGTTTGTTAAGTATTTGTGTAGTTTTAGGGGTTCTAGAATATTTGTAATGATGTGTTTTTCAAGTATTTGTGGGTGGTGTATGAGGGTTTGTTTGGTATGTTTGCTGTTTATGTGGGGTTTTAAGCAGTTTTTAGTGTATGTGGAGTTTCAAGTGCGTTTGTTGAGTATTTGTGTGTAGTTTATGTGGGGTTTTAGTCATGTTTCTATGTGGGTTTCTTAGGTATGTAGGATTTCGAGCAGTTTTCGGTGTATGTGGAGTTTGGAGTATGTTTGTTATGTGAGTTTGTGTGTAGTGTATTATTTTAGGCTTGTTTTTATGCAGGTTAGTAAAGTATGTTTGCAGTGTGTGTGGTTTTGTTGAGTATGTGGGAATTTAAGCAGTTTTCTGTGTTTGTGGAGTTTGTAGTATTGTATGTTTGTTATGTGTGAGTTTGTAGTATAGTTGTGTAGTTTATGTGGGTTTGTGAGAATTTGTGTAATTTATGTGGGTCTGTGGTGTATTTGTCTAGTTTATGTGGGGTTTTAAGCATGTTTTTATATATGTTAGTAAAGTATGTTTGCAGTGTGTGTGGTTTTGTTGAGTATGTGGGAATTTAAGCAGTTTTCTGTGTTTGTGGAGTTTGTAGTATTGTATGTTTGTTATGTGTGAGTTTGTAGTATAGTTGTGTAGTTTATGTGGGTTTGTGAGAATTTGTGTAATTTATGTGGGTCTGTGGTGTATTTGTCTAGTTTATGTGGGGTTTTAAGCATGTTTTTATGTATGTTAGTAAAGTATGTTTGCAGTGTGTGTGGTTTTGTTGAGTATGTGGGAATTTAAGCAGTTTTCTGTGTTTGTGGAGTTTGTAGTATTGTATGTTTGTTATGTGTGAGTTTGTAGTATATTTGTGTAGTTTATGTGGGTTTGTGAGAATTTGTGTAATTTATGTGGGTCTGTGGTGTATTTGTCTAGTTTATGTGGGGTTTTAAGCATGTTTTTATGTATGTTAGTAAAGTATGTTTGCATTGGGTGCGGGTTTGTTGAGTATGTGGGATTTTAAGCAGTTTTCTGTGTTTGTGGAGTAAAGTATGTTAGCATTGGGTGTGGGTTTGTTGAGTATGTGGGGTTTGAAGCAGTTTTCAATTATGTAGAGTTTTGAGTATGTTTGTTATGTATTCGTGTATTGTATTATTAAGAAATTGACAAGTTTGTGGGATATGTTTGTAGTGTATGTGGGTTTGTTTGAGTATGTGAGGTTTTAAACAGTTTTCGGTGTATGTGGAGTTTTAAGTACGTTTTTATGCGGGTCTGTGTGTTGGTTAAGTATGTTTGAAGTGTATGTGAGTTTGAGTATTTTCGTATTGTATGTGGAGTTTAAGTATGTTTGTTATGTGGGTTAATTAAGTTTGTAGGGTTTCAAGCATGTTTGTAGTGAATGTGGGTTCTATCAAGTTATATGTAGTGTAGTTATGTATGTTGATTATGTTTGTTGTGTTCAATTTTTTATTGACCTGCATTAATTCTTCCTAGGTACTTCCGGCTTGTCGGCGTTGGACCACGAAGTCAAACGGCCGTCCACGAAACGCGCCCTCTTCATGTCGCCCAACAGAAAGTCGCCGATGAAGCGCTCCCCCTTCAAGCGCTCTCCTTTCAGGCGTTCCCCCTTCAAGCGCTCGCCCTTCAAGCGCCTCGAGCTGGGCGCTGACAAGAAGCGAAAACGCACCGACTCGGAAGACGGACGTCCGGCCAAACTGCCGAAGAGTCAACCGGAGGACGCGAGGCCTTCGACGTCGGAACACAGGACGGCGGACAGGTCGAGGAGGGACTCTGTGGTGGGTCTAACCCCCGCCGGGGAACTGAGCGCGGTGCATAAAAAGGTGAGTGTCGGAAGGTCGAGGCGTATCGTGTTACTCGGCAGGGCTGGCGGTGCCTCGAATTGATCAACGGTTTCAATTTTAATAATGATACTCTTTTTCGTTCTTTCTCTCTTTTTCGCTCTTTTTCTTTCTCCTACTTTCTGTCCTTTCTTTCTCTTTTTCTCTCTCTTTCTCTCTCTGTCTCTATATCTCTCTTTCTCTGTCTCTATATCTCTCTTTCTGTCTCTCTTTGTCTCTTCCTCTCTCACACGCTCGGACGCTCTCTCTCTCTCTCGTAGACACACTATTTTTCCTATGCAGATACTAGAACTCTCTTAGTTCATCTACTGAAATCCTTTGAATGAAAAAATCATCCGGAAAATTTGCCAGAGAGGAAGCGAATAATTCTCCAGTGTCGAAATACCCTCTCTTCCGTCATTTCCATTAGTGGATTTCTATGCATCTTGCCTTCGACTCCATTAAATCGTCCAGCCGTCGCAGATTCCTAACGTTTTTTTTTTCTTTCGCAGAAACTCCAGTGGGCCGTGTACGAGGCGCTGCGCTCGCAAAACGTCACTCCGGCGCACGCGCAGTTCAAGGTGTTCGCGTCGGTGCTGGCGCGCCTCACGCGTCGCTTCCTGCCCAACCTGAGCGCCAACGCGCCACGCCCCGAGGGCGGCACCAGCGAGAGGATGCTGCGCATCGCCCGCCACCACGTCTTCAGCGTCATCAAAGGCAAGTCCGTCGACGAGATCTACAACGAGTACGTCAAGTCGAGAGCGAAGCTGCTCAAGCCGCAGGGGTACGTCAGCCTGGAAGATTTCATCGGCAGGGAGAACAAGGAGAACTCGTTCGACGGCAGGGGGAGCTCGCAGATGGGCGGAGCTTTGCAGATGGGCGGAGCTTTGCAGATGGGCGGTGCTTTGCAGGTGGGCAGAGCTTTGCAGATGAGCGGAGTCTCGCAGAGGAGCGGCGGCTCTCAGAGGAGCGGGAGCTCGCAGATGAGCGGGATGAGCAGCAGCGAGAACAAGATAGAGCGAATTCGGAAGGTTATCAACTTCGGAGACGACAACAGATGACGAGCGGCGGTCTGATGGACAAAAACGATGCGTTGGTGGTTATTTCGAAAGGGATTTTTCTTGTAAAGTATATTAATTTTGGATTGCTGTTGAATTTCGTCGGTGCCCGCTTGCTTAAGGTGGTTTTCGAGTAATGGTTACGTTTTATGATGCGTCTGTTATTAGATAAGGCTGAAATGTATAAATAAATAACTTTATGCAGACTTCTGGTACTTTATTTTGAGGGTTGGGGAAGACTACGAGAGGTGAGAAGAGAGAAAAGAGCGACATCTGATGTACAGTCAAGGAACTAGAGATATAAAGCGTGAAAAGCGTTACAGATCACTATTAGTTCTAATTCGAGAAGTATCAGATTTTGATGAAGCAACACAGGAATGTCCCGATTCTCTCAAATAATTGTTTAAGGGGCTTTTTCTCTTGGTACCAGGAGCAGAAAGACCTCCTCGCTCTTCTGCTCTCCTAATAGAATATCCACATTTCATGATTTAGCGAAAGCAGCCAAGTCCTCTCTTCATATTTAAGACGGATATCAGAATTTCGTATCAGGAGAGCAGAAGAGCGAGGAGGTCTTTTTACTCCTGGCACCACGAGAAAAATATCTCCTCGCGTTTCTGCTCTCCTAATAGAATATAGAAATTTCACGAATTAGCAAAGTCCTCTCTTCATATTTAAGATAGAAATGGGAATTTCGTATCAGGAGAGCAGAAGGTCTTTTTACTCCTGGTACCAGGAGAAAAAGATCTCCTCGCGTTTCTGCTCTCCTAATAGAATATCCACATTTCATGATTTAGCGAAAGCAGCCAAGTCCTCTCTTCATATTTAAGACGGAAATCAGAATTTCGTATCAGGAGAGCAGAAGAGCGAGAACGTCTCTTTACTCCTGGCACCAGGAGAAAAAGATCTCCTCGCGTTTCTGCTCTCCTAATAGAATATCCACATTTCATGATTTAGCGAAAGCAGCCAAGTCCTCTCTTCATATTTAAGACGGAAATCAGAATTTCGTATCAGCGGAAGCAGCCAAGTCCTCTCTTCATATTTAAGACGGAAATCAGAATTTCGTATCAGGAGAGCAGAAGAGCGAGGAGGTCTTTTTACTCCTGGCACCACGAGAAAAATATCTCCTCGCGTTTCTGCTCTCCTGATACGAATTTGGATATTCTATTAGCAGAGCAGAAACGCGAGGAGGTTATTCAATTGATACCAGGAGTAAAAAGACTTCCTCGCGTTTCTGCTCTCCTGATACGAATTTGGAAATTCTATTAGGAGAGCAGAAACGCGAGGAGATCTTTTTACCCTGGTACCAGGAGTAAAAAGATCTCCTCACTCTTCTGCTCTCCTGATACGAAATTCTGATTTCCGTCTCAAATATAAAGAGAGGACGTGTCTGCTTTCGCTAATTCATGAAATTCGGATATTCTATTAGGAGAGCAGAAACGCGAGGAGGTTTAATTGATACCAAGAGTAAAAAGATAAGGAGAGCAGAAATGCGAGGAGGTAATTCAGTTGAAAAATCGAATATCAGGAGTAAAAAGACCCTCTCACACTTCAGATCCTTAGACAGTGCTCTTAATTTCAAAATGGAATTGTTTTGTTCGTGCATTGAAAAGATTACAACACAA
The DNA here is from genome assembly GCA_958502065.1 of Chrysolina americana. Taxonomy (NCBI): domain Eukaryota; kingdom Metazoa; phylum Arthropoda; class Insecta; order Coleoptera; family Chrysomelidae; genus Chrysolina; species Chrysolina americana. Next base: position 1,253,770 of record OY293421.1, on the reverse strand, counting down.
AATTTGTACATATCAAGTCTTGAATAAGCTAAAAACGCTATAAGAGAAAAATACGTTATCTAAATCGCATTCATCCTCAAACTGAAAACAACTGAAGGAAAATTCAAATATTTTATTGAAATATTGAATACAACATACAACAATATGAAAAATAAATTAATCGGCTCTCCGGGACGGCTTAAATGGATTCGGTGGCATTCGTTCCTACAGCTGCATGGAAACTTCGAAAACCTGCAACAACACAAAATATTAACGCTCTGAGGTATCCAACAAACATTTTTATTCAATGAGAGAGCAGAGAGCATTTGTTGCGACATTTACTTATCAAAAAATATAGAATATTTGATTAAAATAGTCCGCGCCATCTACTATGAAATAGTAAAAGTTTTGGTTGGAACTTATACCATAGGAATCTACAAAAAGGAAGTAAGATCTACCTCAGCTATTGAACAATAGATGGCAGACGTAACTATGATCAGTGTGATATCAATCAATATTTGCATTTTGTGGGTTTTTCGAACAAGTATTTTTTATGATTGGCGAAGAAAATGTATTATCAAATTCTTTCAACTTCATTTTCTTTATTCGTTAATAAATAAAGAAAAAACCGATCATTTTATTTCATAAATGAACTTTTTCCTGCAGCCTCCTCACATCCTGTACATTTATGCTTATCATGCAATGCGTGCGGTTGAGCTCAATTGATTCCATTGTGAATCAGCTCATATCTTATCTATCAACGTCGTATAGAAATAAATTTGCGATTATCCACAAACAAATGTTCATACGATTTTGAAGCAATGGGTTCCTCCAATTCTTCCGTGTTGAACAGAGATGTCCTGGAAGATTAATCCTTTAACATACACCATTTCAGTGCTGACGTCAGACCTGTCAATTTTGATGAGTTATATTATGCATTATCCAAACAAACTTGTCTTGTGATTTATTCCTATATAAGCTGCTGGATTTTTGTGGATATTTGATTTATTAAAAGGTTTCAAAGTGAATAACAGTAAGTATCTTATGTGCAAATAATACTGTAACAAAGTACCTATAGTAAAATTCAAAAATAATATATTCATATATGACTTTTACTTTTGTAGGTTGAAAATGTTGGAGAAAGCAATGTTTTTGATTATTTCACTCATTTATCTGCACTAATTTCGATAAAAACAAAAAATATACCACTAAACTATACACTAAACTGGTCTATTACACCCTTTTCATGGTTTGGTAAAATTGTTGATGGGTAGGTAATTGGATTACAAATTCTCTACAAATATCTTAGGAAAGGCCATTAAAACATATTTCGAGCGTTAAAGTACCTTTCAGGTGTAGTTCAAAGGCCATGAAGTTTTAGAAAACAACTATTTACTCCTACGCTCGTGCTCTATTGATACGCGGAACACAAAATGCCAAACCATGGAACATACATCAAAAATGGTATTTGTTCTGAGTCACTAGCACTACTGTCATTGTCAGACGTCACTGTTCAGTAGTTCAAAAGTTTAGAATAATTGAGGTTAATTGTTGTTGTTAGAAAAGACTTTATGATTGATTGACGAGGATTCAATAAACAAACATACATCCACCCGAAGATGACGCAAACGACTCCGGGCGATACCCCTCCCGAACAAGTCCACTCGAAGAGCATCATCGTCATCCACCCCGGGTCGCTCAATCTCCGAATTGGCCGGGCCTCCGATTTGAACCCCTTAACCGTCCTGCACGCCATAGCGAGGCGCAGACTGCCCTACGGCCAGAGCTACCGAGACACCTTCCTGCCGGAAAGAATAGACCTGAGTCAGCCTCACGAATTCGAAGAGGCAAGACTGGCGGTATCGCACACTTTGCAGTCCTGCCTCCAATCGGACGGCAGGAGGAGGTACGCGACGCCGCCCCAGCAAATCGCGGCGTTCAACAGAAGGTCGCAGCCCGAGCTGCTGGGCAGCAACGGCGGCGAATGGATCAAGCCAGAAGGGGACGTGGTGGTTGGCAACGATATACTGCGTTTGAACCCAGAGGAAGACTTCAACGTGCATTTCCCGTACAAGCGGGGCGATCTGAACGTCCACAACAGCGCGGGGGGGTCCATAACCGCCGTTATGGCGGATCTCGAGGAAATTTGGTCTCACGTGCTGGAGACGAATTTCCAGATCGGACAGAAGGATCTGAAGTACTGTAAGGCGGTGCTGGTTGTGCCGGATGTGTACAACAGGACTTATTTGAGGGAGTTGATGTATTTGATCTTGTCCAAAATGGGGTTCGCCAGTTGCTTCCTCGTGCAGGACCATGTGGCTGCGACTTTCGGGTCTGGGTTGAGTTACGCCTGCGTTATTGATGTGGGGGATCAGAAAACGTCGGTTTCTTGTGTGGAAGATGGGATTTGTCACCAGAACACTAGAGTCAGGTAGGTGTGACTGATAGTTTTTGAATTCGGCTCTGTTTTGTCTAGAATTTTCGGTTTGACGGTAAAGAAAAGTAAATTTTTTTGAAAAAAAAATTCTAGGAAGTCTCAACTTCTTTTTGAGTTATGTCCTTCGGAATCTTGATAATGGCCCGTTATGTAAAAACACAAATTTTTCAATAAAAAATCACACAAAATGTCTTCTTATTTTTGCCGACGCTTTTTGTAGATGTTAATCTACCTAATTTCACAATGAAAAGCACCAAAAGCAACCGTTTTACACAAAAATTCGACGTTTTATAATCGCAAACATAACCTCATTTTAGTTAGTTATTTTTTTTCTGACGGTACTTCCGTTGGTCGCTTGAAATATGCGAATCACCCGGTATAGTTTACTCGAGTTTATTTTTTGTGACATTCCAAGAAAACACGGCCTACATGGTCAGTTTAGGCTGAATATATCACACCATTCTTTCTTTCAACTGAGTCCTCAACAAGATGAGAACTTTTCTAGCTTTCAAACAACCTCTCTCGGTCTCAGCCTTGTTGAATACTCAATAGAATCTTTAGAAAGTCCTAATGAATCTTGATGTACAGAGTGGGCCAAATTGGACACTTTTGAAGGGAAAGTCCTGTTTTCAAACTGGATAGATGAAAACTGATGGCTGTGTCTGAGGGTCAAATTTTATGACAAACTCAATGGTGAAAACCGCAGGTAGATATCTATCATCGTTTATGAGTTACAGCATGTTTTTCGAAAATGTGCATTTTCGAAAAGTTGCTGTAACTTTTTTCCTGTCAAGAATTTCTTGTTTCTATGAAATCATTTCCAGGGCACTTTTTACGTAGAATTCAATGATGTGAGTATCTTATTTTTTCAAACAAGATATCCATAGTTATTGATGGAAAAATATCTTTCTTAAATGAGACACCCTGTATATTCCTGCATATTTCGATTAAGCTTAAAATAACTTTTCCAAAAATGTAGCACACTCGATGTTTTACTAGGGTCATCTTTGAAATACGAGGCTTTTGGTTTTTTCATGTAGACTTTTTGAAACGCACACTTTATTTTTTTTAATAATGCGAAATTAATTTATTGACGTTTTGAAGAAAAATTTGTTTCTTCGCGTTATTTAAATTTGTTTGAAAATCGGTTGCCTGGCGTTAACGGAATTTTACCCTGTTCAATTTTCAAACACATTCGCAATGAAGTTTGAGAATTATGAAAAATGGGATATGATAGTCTGTTTTATACAATCACCCGGTATAAATAAGTAACTTGCTTCCATTTTCAAGATTAGACTACGGAGGAGGCGACATAACGCAGATCTTCTTCTGGCTGCTGCAAAAATGCGCATTCCCCTACAAGGAGTGCAGCGACAAGAACAAACTGGACACCATGCTCTTGAGGAAACTGAAAGAAGACTTCTGCCACGTCAACTTGGACGTGTGCGGCTCCCAGGAGAAGTTCTTCGTGCTGAAACAGCCCGGCAAGCCCGTCTATCACTTCACGATACAGGTGGGGGATGAGTGTATCGTAGCCCCCTTGAGTCTTTTCAGCCCCGAACTGTTCGGTATCACGGGCGCGAAGAGCATACACACGCAGAAGATGTCGTGCGGCGATCCGGAAGATCCGCACGACGAGCTGTACTTGAGGGATATCAGGAAAAAGGGTTTGTTTCAAGTTTGTGTCTCAAGATTTTCATGTATATGCATCTATCTAATATTTTATAATGTCAGGCTGCTACATACTTCAAAAAGCAGTAGTTGACAAGGTGTACCGCTAAGAAATTCAGCTATGTGCGCGGTGGTACCAATAGTGAACCATCATTTTATGATTTTTCTACCATTATTGCCATCTAGCGATTGTCTGAACAACCTGTCTACTAAAATTTTTTACTCGATCGTGCAGAGGTTCCGTAAAAAGCATACGAAATCTTCAATTGATTCGGAATCGACTTCAAATTTGGTGTGCATATTCAAAAAAGATCGAATTCTCAGAAAATAAGTAGAAATTTTTTTTTTTTCGTTCTTTTGGGGGTAAATGATCCCTCTCAAGTCGAGATAAGCTTTTCAACTCGAGAACGATTAGAGATAGGGCCATTCTGCGAGCGCCAATCGATTCAAAATGATAAAATTAGTATACCGTGTGGATTTGAAATAAGAGTATCAACGGACCAATATTTTTAAACGAGCCCATTAGCGAATGTTTGATATTTTCAACTCGATCGTGCAGAGGTTCCATAAAAAGCATACGAATAAATCTTCAATTGAGTTTGAGGGTAAATGATCCCGCTCAAGTCGAGATAAACTTGTCAACATGGAACGGTTGAAGATAGGGCAATTCTGCGAGCGCCAATCGAGAGGAAGACACGTATACCGGGTGGCTACGGAAGTATTGCCTACGGAATATCTCAGTTATTGTATGAAGTAGGTTTGTGAAATTTGGAGCGTCGATATAATGATATAAGAGCTAGAATTTGAGCATATTGACATGTCGAAGTTAACTTCCGGTCTGACCGGAAGTAACATCAACTTTCTTATTTTAAATGGAAACCCTATTTTTTTTTCTTTTCGCTTTATTCAGCATTCAATTACCTTTCTAATGACATATCACAAGTTGGTATCTAACCAGAAACTAGATCAGAAAAAAATTATTATTGAAATTCACCGAGTAGGCCGTGGAAGCAAAATGAAAGACAAAAATTGAAAAGTTGGCTATGGAAACCATACGTCACTTGATAACATTTGCTACTACTGTGATATTTTATTTTCATTCGTCGGCGTTATAAAAAGCCGCCAAAAAAAATATTGGAAAAATTGGGAAAAAAACAATACTCTGTAGGTCCATAACTTAAATAGGAACATGCAACTTTTTCTTGACTCTACTATTCAGCATATCCATTCTTTTCTAATGATATAATAGAAAATAATTTTTTGAAATGAAATATACAAAATCCAATTATTATTATTCAAATAACAAAAAAACAGATTTATCGAAAAAAAAAAATTCAAGTTGATAGGATTAAGATGAAATAAATTCAAAACAAATGTTCGAAATGCATTCCCTCAGCGTCAATACATTTATTGACTCTGGTGATATTTTCATGTAAAACGTCTCTCAACATTTGGGGCGTGATATCTTGGAAAGCTCTACGAATTTTTACTTCTAGCTCATGTAGAGTTTTAGGCTGTGTGGAATACACCCTATTTTTAAGATGCCCCCATAGAAAAAAGTCGCACGGAGTAAGATCAGGTGACCTTGGTGGCCACCTGACTGGACCATGGGTTGTTATAAGTCTCTCTTGAAAGCGATTTTGAAGATAATTTCTCGCTATTCTTGAATTATGCGGAGGGGCGCCATCTTGCTGGAAGTACATTCTCTCAGTTATTTCCGCTGGTAGGTTGTTAATGAATTCCGAAATTTCATTCGTTAAAAAATTAAAGTATCTCTCTCCGGTTAGTTGGCCTTGAAAAAGAATGGGGCCAACAATATGAGTTCCAACTATTCCTGCCCAAACATTCACACCAAATCTCTCCTGGAAGCCACCTTGTCGAAACCGGTGCTCGTTTTCTATCGCCCAGTACCAGAAACAAAAGACCGTTCACACTTTTAGCACTTTACACTTCGACTATCGACAATAATCCAAATAAAGTACAGTACCTACCTTGTATTATTCCTGTTAAATAATCCATTGTTGGTAAATCTTGACTCGTCCGTAAACAAGATATAATAGTTAAATAGGTGATTCTCAGCATTTTGTCGAAGAAACCAATTACAATATTCCAGGCGTCTTTCACAGTCATTTTCATACAAATGTTGATGCAACTGATAGGATTTAAATCGATGTTTTTTCAAAATTTTCCTAGCAGAGTCCTTACTTATAGCTAATTCGGCGCCAATCTGCCTTGAGGAAATTGTGCTATCATATTGTACTAAAGCTAATACATTAATTTCAGTTTCCTCATCAATAACAAATGCTTCTTGGTCTTCGTGAACATCAGGCTCAGTTCTTAATTTTTCTTCGCTCTAAATACAATCGTTCAGCGGCATAAGAATTTTTTAAACATTCACCATAAATGAGAAGCATGTCAATTTGTTCGGTTCGTGAATAACGGGGCATTTTTTGAATATTCCTTTAACTAATTTCGATTTCCAAACCCTTTTAAAATGGCAGAATCAAAAACACTACTTCGAACGTGAAAATAATATGGATAGCAGCGTTCGTGAGAGCTCTCGTTTCTTTTTTGTTTCATTCCAAGATACATCTTAATCAGCCTACTTGTTAATATTTTGGTTCGAATGATTATTGCAATGGAATGATTATTCTGAATAGCACAAACATCGTCCATAGGTAAATATTAGAATATCTATGGACGATGGCACAGACCAAGTACGTTTATGTTCCTATTTAACCTAGAACCTACAGGATATAATTTATCATTCCACATTATTTTTAATGTTATTTTTGCGTATGGCGATAATCTGTTTTGTTATTTGAAGAATAATAATTGGATTTTTTGGTATTTCATTTCAAAAAATTACTTTCTATTATATCATTAGAGAGGAATGGTTATGCTGAATAGTACGGGCAAGAAAAAGTTGTATGTTCCTATTAGTTATGGACCTACAGAGTATTGTTTTTTTCCCAATTTTTCCAATATTTTTTTTAGCGGCTTTTTATAACGCCGACGAATGAAAATAAAATATCACAGTAGTAGCAACTGTTATCAAGTGACGTATGGTTTCCATAGCCAACTTTTCAATTTTTGGCTTTCATTTTGCTTCCACGGCTTACTCGGTGAATTTCAATAATAATTTTTTTCTGATCTAGTTTCTGGTTAGATACCAACTTGTGATATGTCATCAGAAAGGGAATTGAATGCTGAATAAAGCGAAAAGAAAAAAAATAGGGTTTCCATTCAAAATAAGAAAGTTGATGTTATTTCCGGTCAGACCGGAAGTTAACTTCGACATGTCAATATGCTCAAATTCTAGCTCTTATGTCATTATATCGACGCTCCAAATTTCACAAACCTACTTCATACAATAACTGAGACATTCCGTAGGCAATACTTCCCTAGCCACCCGGTATAGGGGCAAGTCTTAAGCATTATTTCCTGTGAATAAACTGTCCCAATTTTCGAAACGCAACCCCAGTATCGTATTTTTTTCAGGTATGACTGGTTTGAAAGAGAGTCTTGATACTTCATCTTCCGACCTCATGAACGACGGCTACTTGGACAGTCAGCAGAACAACCCCAACGAAGACGACATTGTTGTCGACGCCATGGATCCCGTGGTGATGACGTCTGTCAGGGAATTTGTAACGAATCCCGGACAAATTCTCGGCTTGGATCAAGCAGTATTACAGAGCATCGATAGGTGTCCAAATGAAGAGATTAAAAGGAAAATGTATGGATGCATTCTAGGTAAGTTGAGCAAGACTTGTGTTATTTTTAGTCGCCGAATGTATTTCCGCTAGATGGCGTTCAGAATTCAGACGCGAAAAAGTATCAAGTGCCAATTTCCATAAGAGACCATTGTGTTCAATTTTATTCTTATTTAAAATTGAATGAATTCCTCGACATGTCGAAAGCTGAAATGGGTGTATCAGACATTTTCATCTACGACAACATTGTCCATATGTCTCGCATAACTCTTTTTTTTTATGAAAAATGATGTAAAGATGATGAGACACTGGGAAATAGGCCTAGTCGTGTAGTGTATATTTTAACTACTATCATCATTTCAAGTAAATTTATTCTTAAACTAAGAACACTAAAGGATGTCATTTAACTCAATTTGTTGTTCAAAAATCAATTAATGTTGCGAAAACAACTAAAATAGATACACTACCGCTTACGGAAACAAATACCTGATCTACTTTATGTTAGTTCGACGAAATAATCATAGATGTCTCACCCTTTATGTAGAGAGCAGTGTATAACAATGAACCTTTCCACGGACTATGAGAAAACACTGTAATTAAAAAGTGTATATGCTAATATATTTATTTTTTCTGACTGCCAGTTTTTATATATTTTCAAAAATAGGTGTATCTAGACGTCACGTTCATCAAAATTAAACTTGGCAACGTCGTATAAGTTGTACACCATGGAATCTCAAATTATCGTTACATCTGGATTGTGTTCTATGATAGTTGTCATTTGATATCAGATGGGTTTGTTCGTCTGTTTCACGGAGCAGATCAATCAATTGTTTTTCTCTGTTCAACTCATTTGCTTTCCTTATGTGATACAAGATAGATGCTAGTAGATCAAATCTTTATGCTGGAAACTAACAGACTCTTGAATATTTTATTTTCTGAGGTTAAAGCGGTTTTCATATTCAAAGTTTTGTTGTTTGTGTCAAGTAATTGCTGTACTCCTTATAACCCTGGCAATGTCTAAAAAGTGCTTTGTACCCGGTTGTCCGAACACCAGTGAAAATTCAAATAAACTATGTGTTCTGTGGTAATATCAACTTTTGTTCCATAATGTAGGCCTCTCGGGGTCTCAGGCCACAGAACAGTCACTTAGTTAATGCCTATGAATAAAGAAGAGGAAGAAGAAGACGAAAAGGTTAGGTTAGGGATGATTGAGATGGCGGGAAAGAGTTCATTCGTTCATGCCGTTCATGGTGTTAGTTGTTCTGTCTGTGCGTCAGTGCAGTTCATTTAATAAATTAATGATTCCTGACGATAGTTTTATTATTTGCGACCGGCTATCCCTACAATAAGAACTGTTATTATAATTTGCGGTGTTGCCAACAATAGATTTTCATGAAAAGACAGGTTCGTTCAGAAAATTTGAAAGTTACAAATAATATAAAAAATTGCTTTTACATATTTTTTTTTAATGTGTTGATCCAGAGACAAAGTTTCAATTATTTATCGATGGCTCATAATCAGCCAGCAGCTATATTTTATGGGAGAACGAAATTCTCTCTTTCGGAACGTGGATTATGGTGGGGGATGTTTCCGATGAACGTGACGTCAGAGGCACACTTTGAAATGTGATATTCTTGAATAAAAAAAGTAGAGTGGCACTCGTTGATAAATAGACATTTTAGAATTTTTTGTAAATGTAAAGGTCCATTACAGAAGAAGAATGTTGGCTATCTAACAAGTTGCGAGAATATCCACTTTAAAAGGACTACTCAGATATATGCGTGCCCGTGCAGGGTTTTTGAAGCACGGACGGTTTAAACGAGAACACATTTTATTTGGTTCTGTAATGATTTTGTCAATGCTATTTGGGTTTTTCACTGCCTTTACAGTGAAAAAAACTAAACTCTTGTCCCTCCCTGTATTTTTGGACTTTGCTTCCGATTGGCGCACTTATGCAGCTCTCCTACCCCACTACGTAGCGATACGTCCCACCCATTTGGTTGTCGTTCGTATTGACAAGTTTTAATAATGTTTTAGTCGTCGGAGGAGGAATGAAATTTTCCGGCATAGCCACCTGGCTGCAGAACAGGATATCCCTCCAGATTCCCTACTTGTACAGAGCCGAACAGCTCGACATCATCACCAACCCGAGGGACATGGACTCCGCCATGGTAGCCTGGAAGGGAGCGTGCATACTGTCTTGCCTGGAGACCGCGCACGAGCTGTGGATCCAGGCGGGAGAGTGGGAGAAATTCGGAGTTAGGATTTTGAGGGAGAGAGCTCCGTTTACGTGGTGAAGTTCACGTGTATGGGGTTGCTTTGGTGTTTCACTGAGTTGCTGATTGTATTTATTGTTTTTTGTAATTCACGACTAGTTTTAGGGTTTTTATAAAACTTTCAAGGTACTTGAGACATAAAAATATGTTGAAAATAAAAAATGTCGATGTTGGATGGTGTGTTTTTCTTACAATACCCAAATAATAATAATAAATCGCCTTTATTCGTCACATAAATACCAAATGTACATAAAACGTTCGCAAAATAACTACTCTCCGGGCTAATGCCACGACGAGTATTGGCAACGGTCGGCAACTGTTAGTGTTACTAGTTGATCTTCCAAAACAACTCTGAGCTATGTGATCAGTGTATGAATTAATCTATGGCGTCGGAGAGCTTCTTCCTCTGCTAGCGAGGTGGAGCATCCCAGTGGAGATTCTCAAAAAACTCACTGATGGAGGTTAAGAAATAGTACTTTGCACTTTTCTAGACATCGAAGGAGCCTTTGACAATACATCCTTCGAAAGCATGGTCTCAGAGGCCAGGACGAGAAGCGTTGACGAAACCACTTGTAGATGGATGTTCGAAAATGTTTTTCACGCACGCCAGCACAGGTATGCGTGTCGACAAGCATGCATTTTAAAAAATTAAAAAAATTGTATTACCGTTAACCAGCCGTCATCCCCCTACGTACGACAGCCCTCAAAAAGTCGAAACTTGTGCGAGCTAAGCATTAACTCTTACCTTTTAACGTGCGATTTCTCGCACGAGACCAGTGACCATGCTGGGGATCGGTTTCGCATGTATCTGAATATTCTGAATCGGCCTTAACATGGAACAAATTATATTCGTATTGTGGGAATATTTTCCCATGAGAATGACTCACTGACAGGGTAATTGAACCACAGAACTCATAGTTATATCTCAATTATGAGTTCCGTGAATTGAACCTGTGAATCCAAGCGGCGCAAGCGTCGCTTTCCGCCTACCGCTTTCGCCGTTCCTGTTCATCTTTTTTCCTTGTCTTACGCCGTTGCCATGTTTTGAGTGTTGCAGTTGTTCGTTTCTGCTCGAACGGTGTGTATGTTGGAGGTGTGTCGATACGTAAACAATTATTTCTCGGTCGTTGTTGATCTCATCTCGTGTTTAACCTGCCACCGAGGTGCATAACGCGTAATCGAGATAAAGCAATGTTTTTGGTGGTACAAACTGATAAGGCGGCAGCAAAATCGATAAGATAGTGAATAAACACAGAGTGCATGTGTCATTTATAAACAAAACAAATCTACCAGGACGCGGGATTCGAAAACAACACTTTCACAGGTAAGCTGATCAGTCGGTGGTGACCTGGGCGTGTACCTGGATTTTGACCAGAATTTAAAAAATGGTCGTTACTTATGTTAATTAGGTGTAACGTTCAATTGTTATTGGGGGCCGTGTGATATGAGATTTGAGGAACTTTTTCGGTTGTACTGGAGGAATTTCTCAAGTTCAGGGCGTATCGAGAATTCTCTAGTGATGATTGTTCATGACTCACGGGTTCAAGCTTTTAATTAATGTTCACAGTGCTTTCGAATCACCTTTTCAGCTCTGACAACAGATATTTTATTGGACAATATACAGTGCGTGGTTAATTTGAGATGGCTAGACTGCTGTCGAGGAAAAGTAAGTCAAAATAACCCTAGATTATATTGTTTTTTATCCTGTATCCTTTTGAAGTACACTAAAGTGTTGTGGATATTACGTTCCTATGTGGTATTTTTGCTCAAAATACCTATAATGAATACAAAATGAACTCTCTTTTTAAATAGTTCTTTTACCGATCAAAATCTCATTTTAAGACGAAATCATCAAGGATTTGAATGTGAATTTTCGTTTCAAAATTGTTATTAGGGTCGTGAAAAGTTTCCAACAGTGAAAATATGGTGTTTTGATTACTGAACAATCAATCCACGTTCAATTTATTGAAGTTAACATTTTGAATTGAAACATTTCATTGTTCTTCAACTCCACTTATTATAATTACAAACAAATCTCAATATCTGATTATCTGATGAAAATTGTTTGAAATATAAGCAGCACTAACAACAATAAAAAGTTAATTCGGTTATTAATCTGGTGTTATGAATTGGTATATCAAAAAAGGGCCATTATTGCCTATATTTTAATAATGATATTATTGAATTGTCTACAAATTATGAACATGACAAAAATCGTGTGGAAAAAGGCCATGTCTAGTTGTACGATAATGTGGAATTAAATTACCTATGAATGTTTTTTATTAGAGATAGATAAAAATCACACATCACAATGTATGATTGGAAGTTTTCTAAAGAATACCTATTTCAAAATATACGAAATCATTTTGAACTATTAGTGTGAAGTTATTTACGATTTCCCTGTCTAGTTTTACGACATATACCCAAAATTCAAGTGTTTTGTTGCCAAACTTTCACATAATTTCTTGCCACGCTTGTCACACATTTTCGCATACCTCTATCGTTTTTTTTTTCTGACGTAGATTATTCCTCCACTAAAATGCTCTCGATAATGTGCCCGATACATACAGGGCTTCAATATAATTAAAGGTTCCATTAGAAAGATTTGATAAGAAAAAAACTTTGTTTATTTTCACAATAGGTTTTTCATGAGTTCCAAAAAAAATGCTAAACAAATATGTATTTGACAGTAATGCAATGAAAAACACACGAATTGTCTTTATATGCATGCAGTGTTGCCAACAACGCAAAATTTTCTTGTACATCAAGAATTCCCATAAAAAATACATATACAGTATGTCTCACTAAGTTGGAAGAACCATGTGGGGAACTTTTTTATTATAATTTTAGGAAGAAAAGTTATTCTTTATAAAAAGTTCTGCATGTTGTAAAAACTAAAATACAATCATCAGATATCAATTTTTTTCAGTCTTATAGGCGGTTTGTCAAAAAGTATGAATTTTATTCAAGAGTTAAAATACCTTCACATTTGACAATATCGAATATTGTTATGGAAAATTTTTTTTTAGAACTATGAACTACTTTGAAATATGCATTTACATCCATCAAATTTGATTTGTATGTCGGTGCATATTAGATTAAAAGTAACTATACAGTTCAATTTGCATTGTTATTGGAAAAAAATTATTTTCCCTATAAATTAATGTAATTGCACATTTCAACGTAGTTTATAGTTCTCAACAACTTTTATCAATAACAATTTCCGATATTGTCAAATGTAAAGGTACTTCAACTCTTGAGTAAAATTCATATTTTTTGACAAACCGCAAATACGACTGAAAAAATTTCTGTTTATGAATTTTTTTACTTAATTTTATACTTTTTTGATAATTCGGAATTAGCCCGTTGAGATATAGGTACTTATATGCGTTAAAAAAAATTAATTTTTGACGTTTCATTCTACCGGTATAGGAATAGGTTGACATATGTCATGCAAATAAAGCGACAGAAAAGAATGACAAGTAATCCAGGGGTGGTATTCCATTGGGTATACTATAGTATTCTATAGTCGACAGTTATGTCTCTTTCTCTCGCATAAATTCAACTATAATGACATCTCACTTATTTCATCGACTATAGAATTCTATGGTACGCGGAATCCCACCTCAGTCATTTACCTGTCAATAGGGTCATTTTTGTCGTTTTATTTGTATGTCATATGTCATGTGTCAACCCTAATACAGAAAAATGGTGGATTACGACATCTGAATCTTCCGCTAACAAACCTATACAATAAGCATTGTCGTCGACAAGTATTCAACAGAAAACAACTACCACCCCCTGCAACCGTTGAATTATATCTGCATAAACTTTGCAATGCATTTTGAATGTCGAAGCTGAAATTATTTTTCGATTCAATTGGGGGAAGTCAGCGTGCGTCTGCGATATTTTTCTTGGCGAAAACAATACTCTTACCGACTTCATGCCCCGTTTTAAGGATATCACGCGCCTCTTGAATAACAAAGAATACAAAGATGTGTCTCGACTCGAAGTGTAAACGGTTTTTTGTTTTCGCAGATCGCCGTACGTGGCCTCCCCCCATATTTTCTTGAGAGGAAGTTGTTCGCGACTACTCGACTTGAAAAAAAATCAAACGCGTTAACAAAACCGAAATGGTATTTATCCCACGGTCTATGAAGTCCATATTATATGCTCCCGGGGTGCATTGAACAGTTAACTTGATGAAATATGGGAACAGGAAGCGTTCGTTTAGAATGACCCCGACGGAAAATAATCGATTTGATTGAGTCAAGTACAGAAAGAACTGCACCTGGCTGTGAAAACAATCGAAGACTCACCCAAGGCATGCTGATATGGAAACTACACGTTTTGGAATTGTTTTCTAAGGAAACTTTACATATTTCGATAAACCACTAATATCCGTCTTCCATCCGTGTTTTCCGCCTTTTAAAGCTTCGCGGTCTTGGTATTAGGGCTTCCTTCGACTTGTTTCTAGAATTTCAATAAATAAATCATAATACGGTTCGGAACTTGTCGAGCGTAAAGACGTTATTATCAAGATAGATGATAGCTGCGGTGAAATTCGAACTGTGGGTGTCTCTTACTCGTCAATGATTGTCCAAGGGCGTTATTTCATTGATCACTATCGCCGGATATACCGGGTGGCTACGGAAGTATTGCCTACGGAATATCTCAGTTATTGTATGAAGTAGGTTTGTGAAATTTGGAGCGTCGATATAATGACATAAGAGCTAGAATTTGAGCATATTGACATGTCGAAGTTAACTTCCGGTCTGACCGGAAGTAACATCAACTTTCTTATTTTAAATGGAAACCCTATTTTTTTTTCTTTTCGCTTTAGTCAGCATTCAATTCCCTTTCTGATGACATATCACAAGTTGGTATCTAACCAGAAACTAGATCAGAAAAAAATTATTATTGAAATTCACCGAGTAGGCCGTGGAAGCAAAATGAAAGCCAAAAATTGAAAAGTTAGCTATGGAAACCATACGTCACTTGATAACAGTTGCTACTACTGTGATATTTTATTTTCATTCGTCGGCGTTATAAAAAGCCGCCAAAAAAAATATTGGAAAAATTGGGAAAAAATCAATACTCTGTAGGTCCATAACTAAAATAGGAACATACAACTTTTTCTTGCCTGTACTATTCAGCATAACCATTCCTTTCTAATGATATAATAGAAAGTAATTTTTTGAAATGAAATACCAAAAAATCCAATTATTATTCTTCAAATAACAAAACAGATTATCGCCATACGCAAAAATAACATTAAAAATAATGTGGAATGATAAATTATATCCTGTAGGTTCTAGGTTAAATAGGAACATAAACGTGCTTGGTCTGTGCCATCGTCCATAGATATTCTAATATCTACCTATGGACGATGTTTGTGCTATTCAGAATAATCATTCCATTGCAATAATCATTCGAACCAAAATATTAACAAGTAGGCTGATTAAGATGTATTTTGGAATGAAACAAAAAATAAACGAGAGCTCTCACGAACGCTGCTATCCATATTATTTTGACGTTCGAAGTAGTGTTTTTGATTCTGCCATTTTAAAAGGGTTTGGAAATCGAAATCAGTTAGTGGAATATTCAAAAAATGCCCCGTTATTCACGAACCGAACAAATTGACATGCTTCTCATTTATGGTGAATGTTTAAAAAATTCTTATGCCGCTGAACGATTGTATTTAGAGCGATATCCAGGGAGGCAGCAACCGTCAAGAAGGTATTTCCAGTGGCTTGAAGAAAAATTAAGAACTGAGCCTGATGTTCACGAAGACCAAGAAGCATTTGTTATTGATGAGGAAACTGAAATTAATGTATTAGCTTTAGTACAATATGATAGCACAATTTCCTCAAGGCAGATTGGCGCCGAATTAGCTATAAGTAAGGACTCTGCTAGGAAAATTTTGAAAAAACATCGATTTAAATCCTTCAAGTATCAGTTGCATCAACATTTGTATGAAAATGACGGTGAAAGACGCCTGGAATATTGTAATTGGTTTCTTCGACAAAATGCTGAGAATCACCTATTTAACTATTATATCTTGTTTACGGACGAGTCAAGATTTACCAACAATGGATTATTTAACAGGAATAATACAAGGTAGGTACTGTACTTTATTTGGATTATTGTCGATAGTCGAAGTGTAAAGTGCTAAAAGTGTGAACGGTCTTTTGTTTCTGGTACTGGGCGATAGAAAACGAGCACCGGTTTCGACAAGGTGGCTTCCAGGAGAGATTTGGTGTGAATGTTTGGGCAGGAATAGTTGGAACTCATATTGTTGGCCCCATTCTTTTTCAAGGCCAACTAACCGGAGAGAGATACTTTAATTTTTTAACGAATGAAATTTCGGAATTCATTAACAACCTACCAGCGGAAATAACTGAGAGAATGTACTTCCAGCAAGATGGCGCCCCTCCGCATAATTCAAGAATAGCGAGAAATTATCTTCAAAATCGCTTTCAAGAGAGACTTATAACAACCCATGGTCCTGTCAGGTGGCCACCAAGGTCACCTGATCTTACTCCGTGTGACTTTTTTCTATGGGGGCATCTTAAAAATAAGGTGTATTCCACACAGCCTACAACTCTCCATGAGCTAGAAGTAAAAATTCGTAGAGCTTTCCAAGATATCACGCCCCAAATGTTGAGAAACGATTTACATGAAAATATCACCAGAGTCAATAAATGTATTGACGCTGAGGGAATGCATTTCGAACATTTGTTTTGAATTTATTTTATCTTTAATCCTATCAACTTAAATTTTTTTTTTTCGATAAATCTGTTTTTTTGTTATTTGAATAATAATAATTGGATTTTTTGGTATTTCGTTTCAAAAAATAACTTTCTATTATATCATTAGAAAGGAATGGTTATGCTGAATAGTACAGGCAAGAAAAAGTTGTATGTTCCTATTTAAGTTATGGACCTACAGAGTATTGTTTTTTT
The DNA here is from genome assembly GCA_958502065.1 of Chrysolina americana. NCBI lineage: Eukaryota > Metazoa > Arthropoda > Insecta > Coleoptera > Chrysomelidae > Chrysolina > Chrysolina americana. Next base: position 1,236,726 of record OY293421.1, on the reverse strand, counting down.
CCCAATTTTTCCAATATTTTTTTGGCGGCTTTTTATAACGCCGACGAATGAAAATAAAATATCACAGTAGTAGCAACTGTTATCAAGTGACGTATGGTTTCCATAGCCAGCTTTTCAATTTTTGGCTTTCATTTTGCTTCCACGGCCTACTCGGTGAATTTCATTAATAATTTTTTTCTGATCTCGTTTCTGGTTAGATACCAACTTGTGATATGTCATTAGAAAGGGAATTGAATGCTGAATAAAGCGAAAAGAAAAAAAATTGGGTTTCCATTTAAAATAAGAAAGTTGATGTTACTTCCGGTCAGACCGGAAGTTACCTTCGACATGTCAATATGCTCAAATTCTAGCTCTTATGTCATTATATCGACGTTCCAAATTTCACAAACCTACTTCATACATTAACTGAGATATTCCGTAGGCAATACTTCCGTAGCCAGCCGGTATACGGTGGTGATAGAAAACATTGCATCATGAAGGAGTTGGGTTATAGATAAGTACAGTTTATGTTCCGTTCAGGACAATTTACCAATCGCTGAGCGTGGAAATCTGTTTTACCAACATGACGGGCACCCCTGCATAATGATCGCTTAGTCAGTACTCGTTTACAAGAATTGTTTCAAGACCAATGTATAACCAACAATATAGAGCATTTCTGTAGTAATCCCGTTCTCCGGAATTATCACTACTCGATTTTTTCATCTCGGGTACAAATGAATTGCACGAATACCAATTATATTACATGTTCTTGATATAACCCCGTTAAATTCACCATAAATAATGGAATGGTTCAAGTAGTCTCCATTTGCATAATTCAAACGAGCTTGCAAGATTAATCACGACGACATTTCCATGACAGTTGATTGTTTCTAACGCAGCCGCGAGCACCATGGCCAACTGAGAATGACTAAGTTCACGAATACGTGAGTTTCTGGAAAAGAAAGATATTTTGATTGTTTCTAATGCAGCCGCGAGCACCATGGCCAACTGAAAATAACTAAACTCACGAATACGTGATTTTCTTGAAAAGAGAGATGTTAATTAGCCAATATTTCGAAAACTGCTGAATGTGTTCAAGGCTAGCCTCATTTTTGATAGTGAATTGAATGAGATTATGAAATTGGGTGGTTTCCATTTCAAATGATCGAATTTATATCAGAATTCTGGTGAATTGGGTCCTTTTCTACGAATATGTCAATAAACAACAATATGCAACAATATATAACAACGTGATAATGTACAGGGTGTCCCTCGTACAACCGAAAGCGCCACATTTTACAAAATATTTAAGCTTACGCCCCCAATAGTAAATTAAATTACCAAACATTCAAATTCGGCACACTAACATTGGAAGGAAAAACAAGAAGAGGAGAAGCGGCGCCAGGAGGAAAAACAAGAAGAGGAAAAGCGGCGCTAAGATAAAAAACAAGAAGAAGAAACGCCACGGTTGATTGAAAAGGAATAACGAAAAAAGGCATTCCAGGAAAATCTCGAAGAACAGAAAAGAGCGAAAAGATGAAAAACAAGATCGGGAAAAAGAAAAACAAGAACAACATATGAACAAATTAGAACGAATAAAAAAGCAAAGGAAAACAGACTTCCAGAACATTCTAGAACATCAAGACAAGTTCTTTCAACAAGTATTACAGAAAACTGAAGTACAAATGGAGGAACTGCAAGAAAAACTAAGGGAAAACGTCAAGAAAATGGATTGAAATTGAATTGACATGGATACAGTGCGAGAGGAAATGAAAGGACTCGAAAATCAGATAGGTCTCCAAGATCGTCGAGACGGGTTTGCCACATCAGGAATTTCCGTAAAACCACCGACTTTTGATGGACAGCTCTCCTCAAGAACCAAGGTCGTCGAGACAGGGTTGCCACATCAGAAATTTCCGTAAAACCACCGACTTTTGATGGAAAGCTCTCATCAAGAACCAAGGTCGTCGAGACAGGGTTGCCACGTCAGTAATTTCCGTAAAACCACCGACTTTTGATGGACAGTCCTCTTGGTCCATGTATCGTCGACACTTTCAAGCTGCAGCAGTTGCTAATGGATGGGACGAAGAAGAAAAAGCTACGGCACTTAAAGTAGCTTGTAGAGGGTCAGCTTTGGGTATGTTGCAGTGTTGCTTGGTTACTACGTTATAGTTACGGTATGGCGACCAACATCAAGAACGCAACGCACAGATTCATGTAACTTTTGAACATATTTCTTCGGATCAATCGATATACTCATATAAGAAATAAAAATCCTCTATCTTCCGCACAGAAGATTGACACCTCATAAAAAAAAGCTCGCACGTTGCATATCGATTCAATTGGGGTAGCCCTGGTGAATGATATGCTAGATAAATGACACTGTTTATCCAATCACAATACCACGTGTTCGCGCTGCATCTGTTCCGCCGGTAGACAGACTTTCATGTGCATGTGAAAGAAATCTCACAGATACCGAAACCCACTATTTATATCTCGTCAAGATATGCAGGAACACCGGCAGTACGGGGTGCATTAAAAAGTGCATCAAAAAGTGCATCAAAAAGTGTACGAAACATATTTGTATTGTCTTTTGAACCTATTATCCTAATCCTTGACGAATTTTCTATGGTTAGGATATATTCTAAGAGAACTTTTCGCTTCGTGCTTGTTTCCGGGTCGTGGCCAACTTTAACAGCCTCAATTTTTGCAGGATCGGTTTTAATTTCGTCGGCCGAGAAATTAACTAGTTTTTGGAAGTAGTAGGCGAAACCGGAAGTGAAAAAAAATCATTTGTAGGTCAAAAAGTGTCGCTTATTATTTATATGGGACATCCCAAATTTCAATCGTATACCTTTAGAACTAACGGAGATACAGGGATATGCGTACCTTTGAACTATTTTATATTATAAAATTTTTTTTTAGGTATTTACTTATGGCGTTTTCGTACTCTGAAAGAAAATAAAGGTAATTATGGAACTCATCGTTTAAGACCTCTCTCTTCCTGGAAATACTCAGGCCCACAGTGCATAGACTGATTGATGTACCCCATTAATTGTAATAACAAACTGGATGTTCGTCAATCCCACTTCGCAGTATATTCCAGACCACCTCATTACGGAAAGAAAATAAACTTCGACGTCTAGGATTTCTGTCTAAAAATACGCCGCCGATGTTTATTGTTAATGTTATTGGTACCTAAATTACTTGGTTTTAGTTCACCACAGTGGTAGATTCGAACGCAACTGAAAAGCTGTATTGTTCCTGGTTTATATTTAGAAAATGTGCGATATGCGCCAGATTTGGGTGTCAAGAAGAAGTAGTTCTATGATTACATATATAATCCATAAAAACGGTAAAATATAGATCTGAAATAGACTATGATTTAAAACTATCGAACCAACAAAGTTCAGTAACGATTTTATGGAGAAACGAACTAGATAGGAAATAATTTCACAGAAAAGGAAAATCTTTGAAAAATAACTTTGTAAAACCAAAACATTGAAATAACCAATTTTCATCAAAAACGAATGATCCCAGAATCAGAAATGATCGCATCAGACTTTGGAAGAACCAAAATTTGATGAACTGAAAAATCACAAGACGGTATATCTGTAATACCTTAAAATGAGAATGTGAAGACGGATCTCATAGAAATGATAAAATATAATAACAGAATATTGTAAGACTGCAAAGCGTGATATTCAACGGAATTATAATCGTCGAATCAGTATACCACAAGACCTAAAATTCAGTATCTATATATAAATGCTAAAACCACAAAGTAAAGAAATTTTCAGAAATTAAAGAAGTTATAGCGTAGCGAAACGCCGGTTGATCTATTCCCTAAGAGATGGCGTAGCGTGCGTTTAATAGACTTCGAGGAAGGAACAAACAAATGAACGATCAATATGAGTCCGAACCAGACGATTCGATCTGTTCAACTATAAGTTAGCGCCATCTAAGAGCTAATAGAAGCAAGTTTCTACCAGACTGGTATATGATTCGCAAAAATTTCTGCTGGATTCTGGATTCTGATCGTTTTATTTCTTACACATTTAGATTTCTTAGATTTTTCGATCCTACATTTTTTTTCGGATAATTTGTTGGTTTTACGTTCTTAGATACTATTAAATAATTTTTATTATTAATTTTTTTCTAATCATTTTCACATTAGATGGATTTCTTTTCGGATCAAAAATCAGTTCTATACATTTCATTCTGCTATATTTAAGTTTTGTATAAAGATATTCTGATGAATGATTGATTCTCTATTTTATTGGTTTTACGTATTAACAGTTTTCTCATTTATTGTTATTATGGTAGAAATTCTAGTATTCTTTGGCCCACCTATAAGATATTAACTCTCGTTATGAAAAAAAGGTACTATACTCTATTTTCTTTCACAAACCGTTTCGCTTCGTATATTCAGAAAATAAGTGGCTGATATTGTAGTCACCAGGTGCTGTTATGAATACCATACAGATCAGTATGCACCTGGATCAGATTTCTCGGGTTACCAGGATGAAAATAGAACAAACAAAAACAGATGTCGATTCTTCGTATAAATCTTCCGGTATGAGATCAAGTTCCACGTGCCGATGTCTGTGCAACATAAATTAGAATATACACAATCCGGAAGGGGATGTTTAGCCGAGTGCCACCCTCTCTGTCGAGGCATTAACCGGAGATTTAGGGATTTACGGGGAATGAACGAGTAGATTTTGTTGCGGGGGAGATACTGAATTTATCCGCGCTAGTCGTGAAGTTCGTTTATTTATATCGTCAGAGTTATGAGCGTTTTGAATTTACTACACGCGATGATGATTTTTGAAGTTTTATTGGCCGTAAAGATCGTCCCGAACCCAATAAAAGTAATTAAAGTAAATCATGGAAATAATCGAAAGTTGAGTGAAAGAGAGCACTTATTTGTTGCCTACGGGTAGTTATTATTATTTAAAATTCATTAGTTATGTACGTATATGTTTTTTTTACTACAAATAAAAGCATTTATTATTATTATTATTTTTCTATTTTGAGAACGAACATTCAGTAATAAATTCTTTTATTTTTTACTGTTCACACCGTTTTGAGAGATCATTTGTAAGCCTTTATTTTTGTTTGTTTGGATATTAAGTATCGATGGTCGACAAAATGATTTCTTAATCTTCTTCTATGTTTACGGCCTGTTCTCATTGGGACATTAGCCAAGTACAATCATTTGTCTGGGTATTTTGGATTGCCGATGAGGCAGGCGTAAATCTTTGGATAAAAAGAAACGTTCAACTCTTGCATGAAAACTCCTAGCAATTAGGGTCGCATTTTGACCTGCCGATAAAACAAAACGAGAGTTTTCAACAATATGATGCGAGTACGTTAAAGATATGGACGAGTTAAATTAACTGCTTGACATGATTGATTTTGACGTTTTATTGTTCCTATAGATCATTTTGAACCCAATAAAACTGAAATAACAATTTTGGTATGCCAAGTGTTGAATCACAGCTAATATGAATCGTTGAAATAAATAATGGACCATTCTACGAGGGTGTATTGATATCTAGTTAGCCTAGATCGGTTCCTTGAATAAATTAATTGTTGTGTTACCATAACAACGATCTATAACTTATTGAAAGTGTCTGTTACAAGATGCATAGAAACCCTGGTGTGATCACTTATACCTGTGATACCGACATACAAAAGTGTTGATGTACGGCCTACTTGATTCATGTTATTGCATTGGTACCGTTTCATTTCTTTAGCACAGATGACGGCAAAATTACAGATTAATGTTGTCATTGACGATTGACGATTGGACAAGTGTCATGTTAACATTCAAAAACAATCAAATGACAAATCAAGGACCGTGGAATGTTGGAAACTTGGCTATTTTCGACTTCTGCGCCATCTATCGACGAATGAAGCCAACTTATCAATGCAATTACAGTATCAACAACTTTGGTAGAAACAAAATCGAATCTGTGATCGCATCAGTGTTCCTATGCATCTTGGTCTGTTATATACTCAAAATTGGGTGCTGATTCTAAAAATGAATCATTTGTATATGCTCAGATGCAAGATTTAGCACAAAAAAATTAATAAAATATTAAAAATTTGAAAAATGATAATTTTAAATTTTTCAAATAATTGTAAGGTTCCTTAAAATATATATTTTACTTCATCTTGAAGATGCAAAGGTTTTGTTAAAAGCCTATAAAATTTTCAATTAACTCGAAATAGAGTTCAAATTCAGTTTACCTATAAAAAAGGTCAATTTCAGGAATATGTTCAGAAAAAATAAAAAAATATATTTTGAGGAAAATGACCCCTCTCAACTACAGATATACTTTTCAACTCGAGAACGGTTGAAGATAGGGCAATTCTGCGAGCGCTAATCGATTCAGAATGATGAAATTTGTCTATTCTGTGTCGATTGGCCTGAAAATAATGGAAAATACAAATACAGTTGATGCTTATATCGCGAGAGAGAAATTATCAAATTGAATGATCAAAAACGTCTTTTTTTTGCCAAACTAGAACGTCTACGGCTGACTGGCTTCAAAATGTTTCGTACCTTAAACTTTCTTAGAGTTCGTTCTCTGCGTGATGAAAACAGTTTGTTCGGATCGTGCGCTCAACGAAAAAATTGCATTTCGTCCAGATTCCACTCTCACCCCTTCAGATGCATACAAATCGAATCAAGTAGGAATTTCATTAAGATTTCGTTGGCGGGGCGTACTTTCGATAATGCAATAGAAAATAGAGAAGGGTGGCTTGAACAATTGAACAGCTGTTGTATGCAGTTGGAGATTCGCATTCACAGAATGAGGCTGCGTTGGCCAGATCGTAAGTATTGTGTTCGGCATGTTTTGGATGAGCACGAGCAGTAGCGCAGTAGATTTTTCATTCCACCTCCAATTTTTTTACAAAATGTACGAAATTGTTTTATATTACTCACAATGTATTATTCTTTACTATGGCACGAAAGAGTCTGCATATATAGTTGTTTTAAGCCAATTCCATGGAGTTCAAGAAATATCTAGAACGCCCAGGTATTGTAAATAACGGAAAATATGGTACCTTCATGAGTTATCAACTGGCGACCCACTTGCTCAGGTATCACATACACGTCAGCTTTCTCTTCACAAATTTGGTGACACTCTGGCTGTAACATTGGATATCTCCAAGGCATTTGATCGCATTTGGCTTCAGGTTCTTCTCGCCAATCCAAGAATATGCCAGAATATTTATCAGCTGCCTTAATTTACCGTACCTCAGACATATGATTGAAGGTATACGTAGGTATGACAAGAAGTGCTATGGGAACTAGGATAAAATAGCACAAATAAATTACAAGCTGGGACAAATGGCCCAATCGACACGATGATCTTCTCCCTGCTTCGGACCCAGTCGTCTTAAAAGAGAAATGAGAGGGAATTACAAACATACGGAAAACTTCAGTTGAAATGAAAACGCTCTTAAGCTTTATATAATCCGGAACCCTATGCCTTAAAACGCTATAAAAGTCTTAGTGAACGTTACAGACATATCTACCAATCAGACGCCATAACGCCATGTCCTTTTCTATCACCCAAATATAAATACAGCCTACGGTGTCGGAGTTACGTTTCTAACACTACTGATGCAAGTCATCTAGCAAAATAGGCGATACTCAAATGCAAGACTGCCTTCAAATCCGAAAAAATATAATTCTATCATTGTTTTAAGATATAAATAATAATATATAAATAAGAAAGCGTTAGACTTTCATTATAAGGTGTTGCCTCTATCGGAAGTCTGGAGAATCTGTAACTCTGTATCTTTTTCCCACCTAACTGTAGTTGCTTCATCACGTTTTAACATTGAAAGAGAGAACGAGCGAGAGATCGAACTAGAGAACGAGCGAGAGAAGAGAGAGAACGAAAGAACGAGCGGGAGAAGAGAGAGAACGAACGAGAAAAAGAAGAGGGAGAGAAAGAGCGGGACGAAAAGAGAGAACGAGCGAGAAAAAAGAAAGCGAGCAAGAGGAGAGAAAGAGCGGGAACTGATAGCACGAGCGGCAGAAAAGAGAGAACGAAAGAATGAGCGGGAGAAGAGAGAACGAGCAAGAGAAAAGATAGAACGAGCAAGAGAAGAGAGAAAGAGCGGGAAAAGAGAGAACAAGCTGGAAAATAGAGAAAAAGCTAGAGAAGAGAGAACGAGCGAGAGAAGAAAGATCGAGCGAAAAGAGAGAGAGAATAAGAGAACGAGCGGGAGAAGAGAGAGAACGAGCTAGAGAAAAGAGAGAACGAGCAAGAGAAAAGAAAGAACGAGCAAGAGAAAAGTGAAACAGCGGGAAAGGAGAGAAGAGAGAACGAGCGAGAGAAGTAAGGACGGGCGAGAGAAAAAAAAAACGAGCGAGATACAGGAGAGAACAAGAGAACGAGCGGAAGAAGAGAGCGAGCGAGAGAACGATAGGGAAAAAAAGAAAATGAGAGCACAAGCGAGAGAAAAGAGAAAACGAGCTTGAAAAGAGAGAACGAGCAAGAAAAGAGAGAAAGAGCAGGAAAAGAGAACGAGCGGGAAGAGAGAGAAAAAACGAGAGAAGCAAGAACGAGCGAGAGAAGAAATAATGAGCGAGAGAAGAGAGAGAACAAAAGAACGAGCGAGAGAAGTGAGAGAACGAGCGAGAGAATAAGGGAGGGAGAACAAGAGCGAGAGACAGATAGTACAAGAGACAGATAGTACAAGAGACAGATAGTGCAAGAGAGACAGATAGTACAAGAGAGACAGATAGTACAAGAGAGGAACAAGAAAGAGGGAGTGCAAAAGAGAGAGAGTAGAGAGAATTGTTTTATTTAGAAAAATTGTCTGTGCATATCGAAGGTGGAAGAATCGTGATGGAAATGATTTTGGCACTATTTATTGAGATCTTTCCTCAATAATATCTGGAACAGACATCAAAGATTGTGAGCAGCTGTTGCACAGCCTACTTTAGATGAAACTATCAATTATTCAATTTGGATTAGATTGCGTGAAAATAAAAATCCCGTGGTGTTATATCATTGTTGTTGGTTGCTTGATTGGTGATGTTTCGGTAGTATGAATTTTTGCATTGAAATATATAATTATTTCAGACCTCCCTCTGTGTTGTTTATCCAGTTGATTGGGTATTAGATCAAAGAATTATTTCAATCGGGAGCTATTATTAAACTTTTGAAACGATCGAAATTCAGTGATCTGTAAGTACGTACAGTATGTGAAATTAATAGGTATGGTAACGATTTTATTAGTAATTAGCACCACTTCGTGAGTTTGTAGAGAGAAAAAAGTGTCGCTCTTTTTGTTAAATAAACATGTTTCGGTGGATACTTTAGGTTCATAAAAGATAGAAATTGCGGAAATTGTTCCGCCAACACCATAATGAATTATTGGAAGATCGTATATTTGAAAAAAAGAGCGACACGTTTTTTTCTCCGTGAATAATTCGCAATAAAAAGCGGCAAATTTATTCAGGGGTGGTACGTTTTCAAATTAACACAATATAATAATAATAATCGTTTTAATTGATAGAAATACAATGAGATTCTATCAATAATAATAATAATAATGATTCATGGCAGAGATATGTAAAAATGAAGCAGAAAACAGAATAACTGCAACAAAACTATTGAAAAATTGATAAAATTAGAAATATTAGGTACACACTGGCGAATTCAATCAGAGGAAACCATCTTAAGTCAACTGAGATGTGAGATGGAATCGCTGTGTAAAAAAATCTAATAGTGAGTAAATATTTGAGTGCAGTAGTTACTACTAGTAGACAAACTGAGCATTGATCAATTACCTACGGAGATGGTCGAGAAGTATTGCACTATTTTTTATCAAGCGTCAAAATAAAGTGAACAGAGTAAGTCGGAACAAAAATAAACCAACCGTAAATCAATCGGCTTTAGTTTATCCACTTTATCCACTGTGTCAAAAGTCATTGTACTTTATTCAAACTAGAGAGACAGACGAGTTATTTTTAACCCATTTAAAAATATCTACCTGCGGTTTTTCTCTACGGAAATAAACCTTCGAGGCATTCAAAAACGCGAAGCCGCAAATTTTTAGGAACATATCGAAGAGACATTCCAGAGAAAGATTATGATGGTTTCAAGTTACGGTTTTTATGGAGGTTCAGAAATGAAAAATAGGTTACAAAAATGAGAAAATTACAAAAATTTCTTACTTTTGTCGTATCCAATATCAAAAAAAAATTGGGGAGTGTACATCATCAAATCAAATCCAATCGAAAAGGATATCTCAATTACGTTTACATAAAATTGTATAGCCAAATTACAATAGATGAACAAATAAAGACCTCAAAACTATGTAACGTGCTGGAGCCAGTCCTGTACAGTACACCTGACCCTTGTCATCAAGTCGTATACAATTCCTGACGTCATCGTTCGATAAAAACTACGGTCATTTCTAAGAATTAACGAGAACAATCTAGACGAGTCCTGGTCCGTTATAAATAACGGCGACCTCTCTCGGCGTTGCTAGAATTGCAGGTCCTTCTCTGTTATGTCTATCCAAAAGCTATTCAATTTCAGGAATATGAGCGGAAAAAGTGGAAAACAATAGAGGGACATGACAGATTTGTCAACTCAAGAACGGTTGAAGATAGGGCATTCTGCGAGCGCCAATCGTTTCAGATTGTTCAAATTATTACACTCTGTGGATTTTAAATGTTGTCATCACCGGTCCAATATTTTTGAACGCATACGAAATCTTCAATTGATTCGGAATCGACTTGAAATTTGGTGTGCATATTCAAAAAAGATTGGATTTTCAGAATATGAGTAGAATTTTTTTTTCCAATGTTTTGGTGGTAACTGATCCCTCTCAAGTCGAGATAAACTTGTCAACTCGAGAACGGTTGAAGATAGGGCAATTCTGCGAGCGCCAATCAATTCAGAATGATAAAATTAGTATATTCTGTGGATTTTTAATAAGAGTATCAACGGACCAATATTTTTAAACGAGCCCATTAGCAAATGTTCGAAATTTTCAACTCGATCCTGCAGAGGTTCCGTAAAAAGCATACGAAATCTTCAATTGATTCGGAATCGACTTGAAATTTGCTGTGCATATTCAAAAAAGATTGGATTTTCAGAATATGAGTAGAATTTTTTTTTCCAATGTTTTGGTGGTAAGTGATTCCTCTCAAGTCGAGATAAACTTGTCAACTCGAGAACGGTTGAAGATAGGGCAATTCTGCGAGCGCCAATCAATTCAGAATGATAAAATTAGTATATTCTGTGGATTTTTAATAAGAGTATCAACGGACCAATATTTTTAAACGAGCCCATTAGCAAATGTTCGAAATTTTCAACTCGATCCTGCAGAGGTTCCGTAAAAAGCATACGAAATCTTCAATTGATTCGGAATCGACTTGAAATTTGGTGTGCATATTCAAAAATGATTGGATTTTCAGAATATGAGTAGAATTTTTTTTTTCCAATGTTTTGGTGGTAAGTGATTCCTCTCAAGTCGAGATAAACTTGTCAACTCGAGAACGGTTGAAGATAGGGCAATTCTGCGAACGCCAATCAATTCAGAATGATAAAATTAGTATACTCAGTGGATTTTTAAACGAGCCCATTAGCGAATGTTCGAAATGTTCAACTCGATCGTGCAGAGGTTCCGTAAAAAGCATACGAAATCTTCAATTGATTCGGAATCGACTTGAAATTTGGTGTGCATATTCAAAAAAGATTGGATTTTCAGAATATGAGTAGAATTTTTTTTTCCAATGTTTTGGTGGTAAGTGATTCCTTTCAAGTCGAGATAAACTTGTCAACTCGAGAACGGTTGAAGATAGGGCAATTCTGCGAGCGCCAATCAATTCAGAATGATAAAATTAGTATATTCTGTGGATTTTTAATAAGAGTATCAACGGACCAATATTTTTAAACGAGCCTATTAGCGAATGTTCGAAATTTTCAACTCGATCCTGCAGAGGTTCCGTAAAAAGCATACGAAATCTTCAATTGATTCGGAATCGACTTGAAATTTGGTGTGCATATTCAAAAAAGATTGGATTTTCAGAATATGAGTAGAATTTTTTTTTCCAATGTTTTGGTGGTAAGTGATCCCTCTCAAGTCGAGATAAACTTGTCAACTCGAGAACGGTTGAAGATAGGGCAATTCTGCGAGCGCCAATCAATTCAGAATGATAAAATTAGTATATTCTGTGGATTTTTAATAAGAGTATCAACGGACCAATATTTTTAAACGAGCCCATTAGCGAATGTTCGAAATTTTCAACTCGATCCTGCAGAGGTTCCGTAAAAAGCATACGAAATCTTCAATTGATTCGGAATCGACTTGAAATTTGGTGTGCATATTCAAAAAAGATTGGATTTTCAGAATATGAGTAGAATTTTTTTTTCCAATGTTTTGGTGGTAAGTGATTCCTTTCAAGTCGAGATAAACTTGTCAACTCGAGAACGGTTGAAGATAGGGCAATTCTGCGAGCGCCAATCAATTCAGAATGATAAAATTAGTATATTCTGTGGATTTTTAATAAGAGTATCAACGGACCAATATTTTTAAACGAGCCTATTAGCGAATGTTCGAAATTTTCAACTCGATCCTGCAGAGGTTCCGTAAAAAGCATACGAAATCTTCAATTGATTCGGAATCGACTTGAAATTTGGTGTGCATATTCAAAAAAGATTGGATTTTCAGAATATGAGTAGAATTTTTTTTTCCAATGTTTTGGTGGTAAGTGATTCCTTTCAAGTCGAGATAAACTTGTCAACTCGAGAACGGTTGAAGATAGGGCAATTCTGCGAGCGCCAATCAATTCAGAATGATAAAATTAGTATATTCTGTGGATTTTTAATAAGAGTATCAACGGACCAATATTTTTAAACGAGCCTATTAGCGAATGTTCGAAATTTTCAACTCGATCCTGCAGAGGTTCCGTAAAAAGCATACGAAATCTTCAATTGATTCGGAATCGACTTGAAATTTGGTGTGCATATTCAAAAAAGATTGGATTTTCAGAATATGAGTAGAATTTTTTTTTCCAATGTTTTGGTGGTAAGTGATTCCTTTCAAGTCGAGATAAACTTGTCAACTCGAGAACGGTTGAAGATAGGGCAATTCTGCGAGCGCCAATCAATTCAGAATGATAAAATTAGTATATTCTGTGGATTTTTAATAAGAGTATCAACGGACCAATATTTTTAAACGAGCCTATTAGCGAATGTTCGAAATTTTCAACTCGATCCTGCAGAGGTTCCGTAAAAAGCATACGAAATCTTCAATTGATTCGGAATCGACTTGAAATTTGGTGTGCATATTCAAAAAAGATTGGATTTTCAGAATATGAGTAGAATTTTTTTTTCCAATGTTTTGGTGGTAAGTGATTCCTTTCAAGTCGAGATAAACTTGTCAACTCGAGAACGGTTGAAGATAGGGCAATTCTGCGAACGCCAATCAATTCAGAATGATAAAATTAGTATACTCAGTGGATTTTTAAACGAGCCCATTAGCGAATGTTCGAAATGTTCAACTCGATCGTGCAGAGGTTCCGTAAAAAGCATACGAAATCTTCAATTGATTCGGAATCGACTTGAAATTCGGTGTGCATATTCAAAAAAGATTGAATTTTCAGGATATGGGTAGATTTTTTTTTTTACAATGTTTTGGTGGTAAATGATCTCATTTCGAAATAAACTTGTCAACTCGGGAACGGTTGAAGATAGTGCAATTCTGCGAGCGCCAATCGATTCAGAATGATAAAATTAGTATACTCTTCGAATTTTAAGTTGATTGATGAGAAAAGAAAAATACTCGTAAAAACGTAAAAAGTCCAAAGGGGTAGACCCCTGAAAATCATGGAAAATACACAATCATCAGATTCACCTAAAATCCACACGTTATACTCAAAATTTCATGCTGATTCTGAAAATATATTATTTGTATGTGCTCAGATCCAAGGTTTAGAACAAAAAGGAATAAAAAGTCAAAAATTCCTTCCCTCATACTCTTGAAATTTCGAAAAATTGTATTTTTCATTTTTCATAAAATCGCAGGGTTTCTTGCAAAAATCAGCGCAACAAATACATCTGAGGAGAGTTGGCGATTTTAAAAAAAAAAATTTTTTTTTCTTATTTCAACTCGTAACTGCAGAGGTTCCCTAAAAAGCCTATGAAATTCATAGTGAACTCTGAATGGACTTCAAATTCATTGTGCATATTCAAAGATTTTATTTCAGGAATATGAGCGATAGTTTGAAGATTAGTGATGATAACATGATAATACTGATGATAATATTCGTCTGGTACAAATTTTGCAATCGATTTTAAATTAATTTCAAACATGACTAAGAGCTAGATGACAATGTACAGGCAACATTATTGCATATGTTAATAATGTAGTAATAATAATAATAATAGATTTATAACCCCTTGTTCTGAAAATTTGGAGTCAGAAACGATTTTTTTATTGATGGAAGAATGTATGAGTGTATGAAGATTAAAATTATAAAAAAAAATTCCTAAAGTATTAAATGAATAAACAGTATATTTCCCCTCATTTCTCTTCATTTCCACCATCAAAACGAATCAATATTATTGTGTGGTTTTTGTCTGTATCGAAAACTATCATTTACTTAGTTAAACGTCTATTTCACTTTGTTTTTTGAAGCTTTAATTTTTGTGTAAATAATTTTACAAATGTGTCGTTTTCGAGAAAAAATTTGAAACACTTAATATCTTGCCTTCTATCAGATTTTGTGCCGTTGAATCATATTAAGGGATAATTCACCAGTTTTTCCTATACGAACCATATTAGTTCCGAAAAACATATTAGTCATTGCTTTTGCCATGGGGTGCTGAAAGTACTAGAAAGTTGAGAGTTGCCGTTTCCGCGCCGATCATCCCCTAGTTCGTAACGCTCACCCCTACACGTGTCGCGTTATTAGGGTTTATTTGTGTATTTTTATTCGCTCCAGATGCTGTACAGCATTTCGTTATAAGCTACCGCGTTTTTCTGTTTTTCTCTGAAACCATTTATTCTCGAATTAACTCTTTTGGAAATTCCACGGACGCTTTCGGATAAACAGCACGTGTGATTTGTTTACTCGATCAGAGTGCTGGGTGTTTTCTTGTTAAGGTGCTCAGAGAGGTGATGTGGGATCTGGAAGACGTAATTCGAGTAGTTTAGAAGATTTATTAGTGTTTTTAGAATGTTTTTTTTGTGTTTTTTTTCGTTGAAACTGGAGATTGTATGTTTTTTTATTAGATATCTAGAATATCTTCATTTGTGCAACAAAAACCTATGCTGGACCACCGAAAATTATGATTTTCGTATCATTAGATTCGAAATGGCATCTAAAAAAAAATTGCGGCCGACAAAAATTGCAAAAGTTATAAACGTTAACGTAAAAGACAATAGAATGGTTTGGTTTTTTGCAAATATTCCAAAAACTATTTGAGATAATCAAAATTTGAACATAGCAGTCCATGACAAAACACCAAGAAAAAAAAATTTTAAAAAAGATCCTGAAAGATTTGAACTGAAAAGTAAAAAATTTCGAGGGAAAATCGAATAAAATTAATTGTTAAAAACGGTATAAATCGATGCTAGGGGCCTCGTTTCGGTTCTTTCAACCATCTTCAGTATATTTCGACCCCAATGGAGTCATTTTATGGGTTTTAAGCTAGTTGAAAGGAAGCGGAGTGTAAGTGTGTAAGGCAGGGGGGTCAATTGGGGTGCGGGGAGATTCACTACAGTCGAACCAAGTGAAACCAAGGTTTTAAGAAAGTAAACAAGCAAAAAACGTGGTATTTAGCTAGTTGGAAGGGAGTGGAGTGAAAGTGTGTGGGGCAGGGGCGTCAATTGGAGTGCGGGGAGATTCCAATACAGTTGAACTGAGTGAAATCGTGATTTTTGAGGGAGTACAAATGCAGAAAACGGGGTTTTTAGATAGTTAGAAGGTAGCGGAGTAAAAGTATGAGTGGTATATATAGTAGTAGGTATACAATATCCTCGGTTGGTCCTTCGAGACGGATTAGTGGTCCTTTGAGCCGGATTAGTGGTCCTTCGAGCCGGATTAGTGGCCTTTCGAGCCGAATATTGGTCCTACGAGCCAGATTCCAGCCTGAAAACGGGGCATTATTGGAAAAACGAGATTGCTAGTAAGTTTGTATTGAAAAAACAAGGTTTTTAGCTAGCCGGTACTGAAAAAACGCGGGTTTAGCTAATCGGTACTGGAAAAACAGGGTTTTATACAAGGGCTACATTGTCTTCCACCACGAAACTTGTTGAAAACACCTCTGAACAAGGGCTAACCTGTCTCCTCCTAAAGCTCCCTATAAAAATTCTGAAAAATACCTCCTAACAAGACCTGAAATGTCTCCCCCTACAGCCCCCTAAAGAAATTAAAAAAAAACATCTCCGAACAACAAAATGGAATATATTTTTTTTGACACATTTGATAAACAATAATTTTATTATTTCATGAGCTGCGATTGAGATGGCAGGAGTGGATTTGGTTGATAGGCTATATTATTACGACAGATAAAAAGATTACTGCATTAGAGTTACGGTATGGCAATCAACATCGAGAACAGCTGTATCGGGCTCAAATGAAAACGCGCACTCAAAAATCGGGAGAGAGTCTGCAAGAATTTGAAGCAGATATGAGACGCCTACTTCAGCTGGCCTACCCAGAAGCACCGGGAGATTTCAAGGAACAGCTAGCGGTGCAGTTTTTCATAGATGGACTGAGAGACACCGAAATGCAAAGGAATCTGCGACTAACACACTTCAAGAGGAGTACGTAGCGATGCCTTGGTGCGTTCTCTAAAAGTGGAGATGGCCTTTAACACCTCGAGGCCGAAAGTACGAGCGGTATCGATAGAAGAACCCGAACAACAATCTGGCGCAGTTACTAGTTCATTCGAGAAGGTTCTAGATGAGATTAAATCTTCGATAAGTGGAATAAGCACTCAGAAGAACAGGGCGTGCTATAGATGTGGGAAATCGGGGCATCTTATAAAAGACTGCAGGGTAGGAATGCCACCACGTTCGCAATCACCTGTGAGGACAAGTTCTTCCAGCGAGTCCTCAGGTGGGCGGCAGGAGAACTAGAATTAGCCAGCATATCGGGGCGCATGCTGGCTAGCAATAATGGAGCTCTCAGGGTCATCCCTATCAACAGGCTAAGGAGAACAACCGATAGCCTAACTTTTGTAGGAAAATTGAACGAAGTAGACGTTGTATGCACCATAGACACCGGTGCTGCAGTTTCGTTGAAACGCAGTGACATTCTTCGGCCAGAAAGCGTGAAAACGCATCTATTCGAGGAGAAGCTGGGATTACACTGATTCTTGGGCGACTCACTGTCGTAAATACAGTGCACGTAGCAGACATAGAAGATGAATTTATTCTTGGAATGGATTTGATCAGTGACTACGGATTTTCGTTTGACAATGAAGAGAGGATCATGAAGTTTGGAGGAGCAGTATTCGTCCTCACAAAACTCCGGCAGAAAGGACGATGTCTGGGAAACTGCGGTTAGTGAAAATTCCTGGATAATCGGAGAAACTAGTTTGTGCTAATCGCAAAAAGAAGAAAGTCTAAACCGACGAGTGCTCTAGTCAGATCTCCGAAACATCTTCATCAGAATCCGATAGCGAAGCCATTACAGTTTTCGATGTCTGCAGACCGTGAAATTGAATCCGATTAATGAAGAGTCCAATTAGAATATGAAATCTGAATCTGTCGTTGTTTGATCGATACGGAGAAACCCGCCACGCGACACGACCTACCCCAATAGCTACCATTAAACCAGCTATTGGTTCGTTGGGGGCTCAGCCTTGCGTGACACTTTCGAAATGATCAGGATGTCGGTCATTGCGATTCGATGGTAATGTTCGTGAATGAGGCAGATGTCGAATTTTTAATGCACTGTTGTTGAATTTCGTTGGTCGAATTCCATTCCGTCTGACTAGCCGTTTTTTGGAAAGAGTACTGAAAAGAAGATACACTATAAGTTTGAACTAGTTAAAGATCATAATTAACTAAAACTCATCAACAAAAATATAAAAATATTAACACAAACATAAATATGTAATGTACGTTTCTGTTATTTCAACAAAAAGATCTATTGAAATTGTTCAGAATCTAACATGAAGCAAGTTTTATATAAAGTTAGCAGTATTATTCTCGAGAAGTTGTCGTGGACGAAAAAAAATTGTCGCGCTCCTAGATTTTTTTTTATATGGGGTGGCTGTGCTAACTTTATATTGAGTTAGCATTGCCACTAATATAACTCGACAATCATCAAATTTTATCACTGTGGTAAAGAAAAGTTGTCGAGTAATTGTCAAGTCTATTTGAAGTGAATATAATATTTTTTTTACAGCTTATTAATGTATTTTTTATTGGAATTCTTGATATACGAGAAAATTTGGAGTAATTGGCAACACCGCATGCGTTTAGGGATTATTAAATTTGTGCTTTTTTCATTAAACAACTGTCAAATATATATTGATCATGCATTCTTTTTGAAACAGATGAAAAACAAAAAGTTAAAATAGAAAATCTCTTTTTTCCGGGGAAAAATTCATCTATTTTCATTTTTTTTTTTTTGTAGGCTCTATAGGCTCTTGATTTTATTAGTGGCAATGCTAACTCAATATAAAGTTAGCAAGCCACCCCATATAAAAAAAAAACTATGATCGTGACAATTTTTTTTCGTTCACGACAAATTCTCGACAATTACTGGAATTGGTTTAATCTATTTTCCGGCAAGTGGCCTTGCTAACTTTATACAGGCCGTTTCTTTTATCATGTGGTAACATTGCTATATTCTAAACCGTAATAGATACAAAGACGATTAAATGGGAAAAAAGGTAACTATTGTGGTGAGCAGTACATTGGTCAACGAAAATCTACGAGGACTCTCGCCCTTAACGACATATACAGGAAAAAATGGAAATGCTGTTTTCATTTTTTTACGAATAGAATGGTTATTTCAGAAAATATAAAAAATGAAAGAGGAAAGTTTTATTGTATTCAAAATGTACTAGAACTACGTAATGATAAATTTTTAATTAAACGTTTCGTGTCAACACGGCCACCATCAACTATTTTTTTCAAATACGGACCTGTCTATTTCATCACAAATATTGATATAGCGATGAAATCACAATTCAGTGGTATTTTTATAGCGTTTCATATAAAATAACTGGCATCATCAGTGACAATAATTTTTAATTACGGTCCTGTCGTTGGTTCTTTTGTAAATTGTTTTGATTTCTTCAAAACTCATTCAACTATTAGGATACATCAGTCATTACCCAATACTTTCGATAGGAAGATACCCCAACACAACGAACATTCGTATTTTTCCTTTTTGGGGATTTTTGTATTACAGTAATCCTTGATTCAAGGCTGATTTCTCCTGTATCAATTTTTACACGGATTATTTTCATAATTCTCAATCCTGGAAGTAATGAAAATATCAGTTTTTGATCAAAATACAAGTGTTGTCTAATTTGTTACAATTAAATAGCATCTCACTTCTTTTACCATATTTAAACACGTAGGCTTTGCTTGATTTCTATGACAGGAAAAATAAATGAGTTATTGATATCTGTTAAGAACTGTCAGACATTTAAGCACTCGGTACATATTAAAGATGTATTCGAATGACGAAAGAACTGATATGCTATTTACTATGCAAAATCAAATAGAAATCCTCTTTTGGCAAGAAATATGTATGGTGAGCTATACCCGAATCGTCGCATTCCAAACATTCAAATGTTTAGACGGTTAGAAATAAATTTGAGAGACTGTGGTGCATTTGACAGAAATAAAACTAGAAAATGTGTTGTTACTGGAAGTATAAGGAACCAAATAAATGTTTTGGGTAAGCAAATATTACCTTATAAAGACTAAAAACTGAAAAATTACGTCCTTTTATTCAAATCTAGGATTGGTCAGTTACAAAAATATTTCAAATCAAGATTGTTCTTTACGAGAAATCGCCCACGAACTTGGGATATCTGTAAAATCTACCAGAAATATTTTGAAAAAGAACAAATATAAATGCTACAGGATACGCAAAGTTCATCACCTTAATGAAAGGGATTACGGAAGGAGAGTACGATTTGCGAAATGGTTAAGACGTAGAAATAGGGAAGTTCGAAATATTTCTAAAAAAATAATATGGACGGACGAATCAAAATTCACCAACAATGGTTGGTTTAACAGAAACATCCATTATAGGTGGAATAATACGAATGAACATTTACATAGAGAAACCAATTTCCAGGAGAGGTTCGGAATAAATGTTTGGTTGGGAATTTTGGGAACATACTAGGTCCTTTCTTTTACGATGAGCATTTGAATGGTGAAATGTATTTAAATTTTTTATCCAATGAGTTTGATGGCTACTTAGATGAATTGTCATTAGGCACCCACCGTTAAATACAATATTTTCAACAAGACGGTGCCTCTCCCCATAATGCAGCAATAGTAAGGGAACATTTAGATGCAATATTCCCAACAAAGTGGATTGGAAACAATGGACCAATTGCCTGGCCAGCTCGATCCCCAGACCTTACTCCTTTGGATTTTTTGTCTGGGGATACATAAAGCATAAAGTTTTTTCGACACCTAGTACCGAAATCGACCATCTCAAACAGAAAATAAGAGATGCATGTAATAGCATTACAACCATCATGCTAGAAAATTGCCACAGAAATTGTATGGACTTACAACTTCTCTGCATTCAACAAAAAGGTCGTCAATTCGAGCACTTAATGTAGAATTCTTTTTCTGTATTGGTTTTATTTTCTTCCACAAATTCATTATGAAATAAATTGTTTTTCTGTTTGTTTGATTTCTTCTCCTCTTAAGTAAGTTTATTTTTGGGGTAAATTGCTATCGTTCGTCTCTGAAACTGCAGAAATCTTTTATGAATTTTTATATCGAAGCGTTAGATTCTGTGGAATTCATAAACAGATTAACGACAGGACCGTAATTAAAAATTGTTGTCACTGGTGATGCTAGTTATTTAATATGAATCGTTATAAAAATGTCGAGTGTGATATACCACTGAATTGTTTTATCGCTCTATCAATATTTGTGATGAAATAGACAGGTTGTTGATGATGGCGGTGTTGACACGAAACGTTTGATTAAAAATTTATTGTTACTTAGTTCTAGTACATTTTGAATACAATAAAACTTTCCTCTTTCATTTTTTTATTATTTCTGAAATAACAATTCTATTCGTAAAAAACCGAAAACAGCATTTTTGTTTTCCCTGTATAAGTCGGGAAGGGCGAGAGTCCCCGTAGATTTTCTCTGACCAACGTACTGCTCACCACAATAGTTACCTTTCTTCCCATTTAATCGTCTTTGTATCTATTACGGTTTAGAATATAGCAATGTTACCACATGATAAAAGAAACGGCCTGTATACATTAAAGCAAGTCGACAAAAATATTAGCTTTCCACTGGGCATTCGTTGATAGCGTTCTGTCTCACTTGGGTAAGGTAGCATACGATGTGGATGTGACATTTCTTCGCACAACTTTGACGAAAGTCCAAAACGAGCGGGACCTGGTGAAGAGATGTGTAATCGATCTAGTTTTCACGTCGTCGCTGCCATTTCTCAAGTGCAATAATCGACTTGCGGCAAAACACTCGACAGTAATGTGACTGTGAACGAACAAGAAGCATAAACTTGAGTAGTCCATTCAAGAAAACTGCAATAATCTCCGTTTTTATCATATAAATGAAAGACGTGGCCTGGCTGCGGCTAGCTTAATTTAAATAGAAAACATAATGTCGCAGATTAGTTGGGGTCATTAGAATACAGAATATTAGTTCACATGTTCATTTCCGTAGTTGCACCAGTTCGCAACTCTTTGAAAGTTATAAAAAATAGTAAAGACTGTACAGCCTCCTAAATAGTTTCATATAATTGAAGAATGGTGCCATGTTGATATAATACTCACTTTTGGGTTCAGGATTAAGATCTTGTATGGATTTTGCTCTAGATTCCATATATGCGTGGGTGGTTTTAGTGTGTAATTATATACAGTCTGCGATTTGATCTAAAGTATGGCGATTTTGTTTTCGAAGAAGTACCTGAGCTAGGAACAGGCAGATACATTTGCTAGATCCGCCAGCCAGATGTCCAGATCTGACACCACTCGAATTTTTTATTAGTTCTAAAATCTAAAGTTTATGATGCTAGACCTCTGGAGGAGAGCCATTCTTTCCCAATGGTAAAAGTCCATTGGATTGGTAATAGTTCCTTCGCTATATAATTGTGGCAAAAATCAGCTGCCAACAAATTATGGACAATTGGCAAGTAGAGCCCCATCTTGCTGCTTGCCAATTCATCAACAAGGGGTTTTATTGCCTCAAAGCTCCTCTTGAAGAGTGATAGTCGCAGAGTCCTTTGGATATCAGTGTTTCTCAGTCCATCTATGAATACCTGCACCGCTAGCTGTTCCTTGAAATCTCCCGATGCTTCTGGGTAAGCCAGCTGAATGAGGCGTCTCATATCTGCTTTAAATTCTTGCAGACCCTCTCCCGATTTTTGAGTGGGCGTTTTCATTTGAGCCCGTTACAGCTGTTCTCAATATTGATCGCCATACCGTAACTCTAATGCAGTAGCAAGGTCTTTATATTTATTATGCTGTTCGATACTATAAGTGCCGTAGCTTTTTCGTCTCCGCCCCATCCATTTGCCACTGCCGCAGCATCAAATTGCCGGCGATACATGGACCAAGAGGACTGTCCGTCAAAAATCAGTGGTCTTACGGAAATTCCTGATGTGCCAACCCTGTCTCGACGATCTTGATTCTTGAGGAGAGCTATCTGGTTTTTCGAGTCCTTTCACCTCCTCTCGCACTGTATCCACTTTCTTATTAAACTCGTCGTCGATTTTTTTGACGCCTTCCTCATATTTTTCAGTTTCTCCATTTATAGTTCGGTTTTCTGTAATACATGTTGAAAGAACTTTAGAACCTTCTGCAAGGTCTGTTTTCTTTTGTTTATCTATTCATTCTGATTCGTTCTTTTGTTGTCCGAGAATTTTCTGGAGTGCCTCTTCTCGTTCTTTCTTTTCATCCAACCGTCGCGTTTCCTCTTCTTGTTTTTCCTTTTCTCGATCTTGTTTTTTATCTTTTCGCCCTTTTCGCTGTTCTTCGAAAATTTTCTGGAGTGTTTCTTTCGTTCTTGTTTTTTTTCCTGGCGCCTCCTTTCCTCCTGGCGCCTTCTTTCCAAATCCGCAAAATTTGATTTTGGATAATGATTTCAATGTCATCCATCGTATCGTACGATGTACTCCTCGTATTCACCATAAATAGTTTATAGTTTCTGTTATTCACTAATATCCCACTTCTGACACCACTGTTACGATATTTACTAAGTAATACGCAGAGCACACTACTAAACTGTTTTTATTACCGTCGTCATGAAAATACAATTACTTCACTGACCAATAAAACACTTCGTTCTTCTCAACTAGCTAAATATTCCAAACACTCATTAACTTCTTCAAAAACTTTTCTTCCGAGTGAAATGTGTCGCCTTATATACTCAATTTGTCCGGACTAGACCTTTCGGGATAGGTACTTCTGTTCTCCAGATTGTTCAGTACAGAAAGCCGTCCAAATAATCAGTTCCACGAACTGAGCAAAGAAATGCCTGCGGTGTCGGCTCATTTTTCATGCAAATGAGTTGCGTTTTATGATTTGGCACGCGACAGCGGCGTAGCTAAGGAATTTTATCCATCTCGTAACAGAATTATATTTTGTAACTATTGTATTATGTGTTGTTGTGATGTTATGCAGTTTATAATTTTTAAAAAAGATTTCACTTGAAGGAAGCTTCATTTTGAACGATACGATAAATGCATTCATTACTTTTGGCAATGAAAAAAATTTGATTATTGAAGTGTATGCGCTAATTTATAGCTACCGATCATTATTTAGGAGAATTATCGTTCAAATCGCTTGAATAAGCATTTTAGAGAGGCTTTTGTGTAATTATTTGAATGAACTGAATCTGATATAAGAAAGCTACAAGGAAACTTCGTAAACTTTCGTGTAATTCTCCTTTTTTTTTATTTTCAGGACACGTAATGAGGCTTGACGGCGCAGTATGGCTCGCAACCCTCCTCCTAGCCTCCCTAGTCGCCACACAAGACATAAACGCCCCGCAGTTTACCCCTAGCACCCCGTACAACAGATACGATGCCAACAACCCCTCCAGCACGAGCAACCCTTACGACGCGAACCCGTACACGCAAGACCCCCAGAATCCGTACGGAGCGCGACCGGCGGACCCGTTCGGGACCAACGACCCTTCGAGGCCGAACGACCCTTACGGCAGAAGCGACCCCTACGGACAAGATGGCACCGCGGGTCAGCGAGACCCTTACGGACAGGGCGGGACCGCGGGTCAGAGGGACCCTTACGATCAGAGCGACGTGAACAGGGACAGGGGGGAGTACGATCCTTTCGGGGGTAGGGGGCAGTCGCCTAGTTGGAGGAATGATTTGTACGGGGGCGGGAGGACGCAGGTGGATGCTCATTCGACGGTGATCAAGGAGGCGTGAGTATTTATTTATTTATTTGTTTTACAGTACTTCGAATAAAGTTCAATAATCTCTCTACATTGAAGCAAACATCTGGCATAAAGTAACTACTTCCCTGGCTGATACCACGACGGACATTTAACGACATATTTCTGCATTTTGTATATCAAGCTCTTCCTTGATATTTTTGAGACACCCTGTATAGTCAATGTTATAAATTATGGTTATTGCATGATACTATTTTCCCGTATCCATATTTGGGACGCCCCTGTATTCCTATCGCTTCTAATAAGATGATAGCAACGTTTTTCATAACGAACAATTTTTTCATGTACATTTTTTTGAGACGGCCATATTCAATATTTCAAATTTTTCTATGGCCACTTTTTTCGAAACATTTTTTGGAAGAAAAGTATTGATAGTTTTTCAGTAACCGAGACCATTGTTATAGTCCATAACGATGTTTTTATTTTTTTTGCTCGAAAACCATCCGCCAGAATGTTTTCAAAATCTCATGAAGTTTTAGATTTGGGAACTCAATGTACTCGGATATTTTTCGTGATCTTTGACCACATGTTTTTTTTTGTCATAGATATAGTTCTATTTTATTTGTATTTAAAAAATTACATGGAGGTCCACAAGGATCAGTATTTGTCCCTATGTTATTCATAATCTATTTCAACAGCACAGACAGGCTACAATTTTGAAACGTGGTAGAATATCAGTGTTCCACAAGTTCAATCTCACTGATCTGATTTAAAAAATGTGTTTTTCTCATTTTTATTGACTTTTCAAGCTAGTTTTTATGAATTTCCCACCTTTATAAAAAAAATGTAATCATGAAATTTTTTTAAAAGAGTCGATGAAAAATTACGTTTATATTTTAGGACAGAATGTTTTCAAAATCTCGGAAAGTTTTCGATTTGGGAATTCAATGCACTCAGATTATTTTTCATGATCTTCGACCACGTGTTTTTTTTGATAATGGTCTAGCATCCGAGGTGAAATTTAGTTTTATTTGATTCGTATTTGAAAAATTTCCTGGATGGTCCACAAGGGTCAGTACTTGGCCCATGCTATTCATAATCTATATCAACGGCACAGACTACATTTTTGAAACGTGTTAGAATTGATTTCTGCATGTTCAATCTCACAGAACTATTGAAAAAATTATTTGTATTTATTTTACAGCTAGTTTTAATGAATTTTTCACCTTTATAAAAAAAACTGTAGATACAATTTTTTTTTTAAGAATTGGTGATGTGTGTTATAACAAAATTGATATTCCACGAGACTTGAGATGAGATCTGTCGAACACTTTTTGAATAAACCCAAACAAACATCTACAAACGACGTTTTTATTTTTTTTTCTCGAAAACTATTCGACAGAATGCTTTCAAAATCTCGGGAAGTTTTCGATTTGCAAACTCAATGCACTCAGATATTTTTCATGATCTTTGACCACATGTTTTTTTTTATACGAGGTATAATTTTATTTTATTCGTATTTGAAAAATTACCTGGGTGGTCCACAAGGGTCAGTACTTGGCCCTATGCTATTTATAATCTATATCAACGGCACAGACAGGCTACATCTTTGACAATGTACGCAGACTATACTAGTACTTTCAATCCTTATTAAAACTCGAGAAACGTGTTAGAATTGATTTCTGCATGTTCAATCTCACAGAACTATTGAAAAAATTATTTGTATTTATTTTATAGCTAGTTTTAATGAATTTTTCACCTTTATAAAAAAAACTGTAGATACAATTTTTTTTTAAGAATTGGTGATGTGTGTTATAACAAAATTGATATTCCACGAGACTTGAGATGAGATCTGTCGAACACTTTTTGAATAAACCCAAAAAAACATCTACAAACGACGTTTTTATTTTTTTTTTCTCGAAAACTATTCGACAGAATGCTTTCAAAATCTCGGGAAGTTTTCGATTTGCAAACTCAATGCACTCAGATATTTTTCATGATCTTTGACCACATGTTTTTTTTTATCCGAGGTATAATTTTATTTTATTCGTATTTGAAAAATTACCTGGATGGTCCACAAGGGTCAATACTTAGCCCTATGCTATTTATAATCTATATCAACGGCACAGACAGGCTACATCTTTGACAATGTACGCAGACTATACTAGTACTTTCAATCCTTATTAAAACTCGAGAAACGTGTTAGAATTGATTTCTGCATGTTCAATCTCACAGAACTATTGAAAAAATTATTTGTATTTATTTTATAGCTAGTTTTAATGAATTTTTCACCTTTATAAAAAAAACTGTAGATACAATTTTTTTTTAAGAATTGGTGATGTGTGTTATAACAAAATTGATATTCCACGAGACTTGAGATGAGATCTGTCGAACACTTTTTGAATAAACCCAAAAAAACATCTACAAACGACGTTTTTATTTTTTTTTTCTCGAAAACTATTCGACAGAATGCTTTCAAAATCTCGGGAAATTTTCGATTTGCAAACTCAATTGCACTCAGATATTTTTCATGATCTTTGACCACATGGTTTTTTTTATCCAAGGTATAATTTTATTTTATTCGTATTTGAAAAATTACCTGGGTGGTCCACAAGGGTCAGTACTTGGCCCTATGCTATTTATAATCTATATCAACGGCACAGACAGGCTACATCTTTGACAATGTACGCAGACTATACTAGTACTTTCAATCCTTATTAAAACTTGAGAAACGTGTTAGAATTGATTTCTGCATGTTCAATCTCACAGAACTATTGAAAAAATTATTTTTATTTATTTTATAGCTAGTTTTAATGAATTTTTCACCTTTATAAAAAAAACTGTAGATACAATTTTTTTTTAAGAATTGGTGATGTGTGTTATAACAAAATTGATATTCCACGAGACTTGAGATGAGATCTGTCGAACACTTTTTGAATAAACCCAAAAAAACATCTACAAACGACGTTTTTATTTTTTTTTCTCGAAAACTATTCGACAGAATGATGATGTTACTCTTCTTCGGGTTTGTTGGCCGTCGTGATATGGAATTGCTTCCTAACGTTTCGCCCGCACGAGTGGCTGGCTTCTTCTGAGGTTCCATCTTGAAAGATTTCCGATGACTGGTTGGTTCGGGATCTAAGCGCATATTTATATGTCCGGCTGGTACCTGCAATTATTACGTTCTTATCGTCCGTTCCTGGAATTAAATTATCTCTCAGTATTGGGGTTGCAGGTATATTCCTTTCGGCTGTTCTTTTCCTAGCTTGACTAAGTAATGGATTCCAAATTCGGTTGAGGGTCAGTGTCTCTTCTTTTCTATTGAAATTATCCGTATGTTTATGGATTTCAATTGCTTCTCGTATAAGCCGATTGTGATATCCCTGGTCAGGAGCAAGAAGTTTAACGTCTTCAAACAGTATCTTGTGGTCCCCTTCACTCAGCGCGTGTTCTGCAACAGCTGACTTGCCCGTGAAGGGGACCACAAGATACTGTTTGAAGACGTTAAACTTCTTGCTCCTGACCAGGGATATCACAATCGGCTTATACGAGAAGCAATTGAAATCCATAAACATACGGATAATTTCAATAGAAAAGAAGAGACACTGACCCTCAACCGAATTTGGAATCCATTACTTAGTCAAGCTAGGAAAAGAACAGCCGAAAGGAATATACCTGCAACCCCAATACTGAGAGATAATTTAATTCCAGGAACGGACGATAAGAACGTAATAATTGCAGGTACCAGCCGGACATATAAATATGCGCTTAGATCCCGAACCAACCAGTCATCGGAAATCTTTCAAGATGGAACCTCAGAAGAAGCCAGCCACTCGTGCGGGCGAAACGTTAGGAAGCAATTCCATATCACGACGGCCAACAAACCCGAAGAAGAGTAACATCATCAAAAATCCCGGCCGCGAAAGCCTCAATCAATATATTCGACAGAATGCTTTCAAAATCTCGGGAAATTTTCGATTTGCAAACTCAATTGCACTCAGATATTTTTCATGATCTTTGACCACATGTTTTTTTTTATCCGAGGTATAATTTTATTTTATTCGTATTTGAAAAATTACCTGGATGGTCCACAAGGGTCAGTACTTGGCCCTATGCTATTTATAATCTATATCAACGGCACAGACAGGCTACATCTTTGACAATGTACGCACACTATACTAGTATTTTCAATCCTTATTAAAACTCGATAACAGAAAATTGCAAAAGCGCTCTATTTATCTAAGGCTACTTAGTGGTTTTCATCTAACCGAAAAATGATAATATTAATAGTAAATATTAATAAACTTCACGGAAAACGAAAATATAAGTGAAGTAAACGTCCCAGTTCATCCCATATCGCAATCTGATTCGCTTTCAGAACTTATTTCATTGTGGCCTCCAAAATGGTGAGACCCGGCCAGCTATACAGGGTGTCAGTGACGGTACTGAAAGAAAAGCAACCGCTAACCGTCAGGGCTTCGATTCAGAGAAACGACGTGGAAATGTCTGCGGATCACAAGGACGTCAAAGAAGGAATACCGGAAACCCTACTGATGCGGGTAAGTTGGCTTTTCGAATATAGGATGAGTATAAGAAGTTTGTTTAACGTTTTGTGAGTTTTTTTGTAAATTTATTATTTTTTGACAAAAGGATACAATACTCTTCCGGCTCTGCCCTTTCCTATTATCAACCAATCCGAGCGTGCTAAGCTGTCACGTCTCCTATCACTTTCGTTTACCATAGAATTCTATAGTCGATGAAATAAGTGAGATGTCATTATAGTTGAATTCATGGGAGAGAAAGAGACATATCTGCCGACTATAGAATTCTATGATACATGGAATCCCACCCCTGAAACTGTCTCTCAGCACTTATCAACTGATACTTGTCATCTGTCATCCCTCACCTGTCATCTGTCATCCCTCACCTGTCATACGTCTCTTGTCACCTGTCTATTCTACGGCATATTGTACGGCAAGTACACTGATCAACAAGACCTAATAAAGATATCATTATCATTACTAACATGCGAGTTGTTGAAATGGGCCTTCGCCGTTGCCATTGTTCACTTGTTTGTTATCTCTTCCGCGTGTTTGTTTGTTTAGGTTCCGAGCACCAGTGCCCCTGGCGAGTATAAGCTGAGGGTGGAAGGATTATACGAGGACGTGTTGGGCGGGGCACAATTTGTCAACGAAACGAAACTGATATTTTCCCAGAGATCGATGACAATATTTGTACAGCTAGATAAACCGGTCTACATGCAGGGAGAAACAGGTAAATTAATTTTTTTCAGTGTCGCGGGAGCTAATTACGTAAACAAATATGAATGGCGATAGAGAAATACTTGGGATTATGTTACGCTACTAAAATAAACAAATGCAGACGATGAGTGTTTAATGATGTGCAATAAACACTTTGCACGAGTTGATATACTTCAACGAATTTTAATTTTTTCCATGAACGTATAAAAATAATATCAAATTTGAATAATAAACCACTGAGATTCATATTGTACACAAGAAAAACAGTTTTGTGAACTTGCTTGCTAGACTTTTTTATATTATTCATTAGATTACTAGTTCTAGGCCCGATGTGAAGGAAGCCTGGGGCAACTTGCTCAACATTATCCTTTTTTTTAATGAATTCGTTATCACTGCGGATCTGAAAAGCTATTTAAAAGTTAATTAAACGGTATAACAAATTGAAGAGATAAATCGTTGACGCATGGAAAAACTGTAAAAACTTTGAAATTAGTCAAGATCGGTCTCTTTTTATCAGTCACCAAGGTGTTTTGTATTCAATACCGAATACATTTTTCGTTTTATCACTTCACTGGCATTCCTTTCAGACATGTTGCCTATCAGATCTTCAATGTATTCTCTAGTTAAAATCGACTATAAAATGAGGTTAGAAATTTCAGAAACAGTATTAAACAAGGATGATCAGTAAACAAAAGAGTATCGGGGAAACTAGTTGAAACAGTCTTAAAAAAGAGAATAATCATAAATACAGCCCTCTTTGCCATTAGAAATAATAATAATAATACTCTCTGGTGTATATTTACCGAGAAACATATCATGTGTCAGTTGAGGACGGCTTTTACTAACTCTTTTACTGTATGCTCGTCACGTTGGGCGCCAATTGTAACGAAGCTAATTAATAAATCATCAACCTTACAAAGTAAAGGAAGTTAATAAAAGATTGTTTCTTCGCGTGACCTTACGCGGTTGCCTTGATCATGTTTCGGTTTGTAATAATACCTCTTTTACTATATACGCCCCAAGTTGGCCGCCAATTGTAACGAAGCTAATTAATAAATCATCAACTTTACAAAGTAAAGGAAGTTAATAATAGATTGTTTCTTCGCGTGACCTTATGTGGTTGCCTCGGTCATGTGTCGGTGGAGGACGGCTTGTAACAACTCTTCTGCTATATGCCTCCCACGTTGGGCGCCAATTGTAGCGAAGCTAATTAATGTTTCTTCTCGTGACCTTACGTGGTTGCCTTGATCATGTTTCGGTTTGTAATAATAACTCTTTTACTATATACGCCCCAAGTTGGGCGCCAATTGTAACGAAGCTAATTAATAAATCATCAACTTTACAAAGTAAAGGAAGTTAATAATAGATTATTTCTTCGCGTGACCTTATGTGGTTGCCTCGATCATGTGTCGGTGGAGGACGGCTTGTAACAACTCTTCTGCTATATGCCTCCCACGTTGGGCGCCAATTGTAGCGAAGCTAATTAATGCTTCTTCTCGTGACCTTACGTGGTTGCCTTGATCATGTTTCGGTTTGTAATAATAACTCTTTTACTATATACGCCCCAAGTTGGGCGCCAATTGTAACGAAGCTAATTAATAAATCATCAACTTTACAAAGTAAAGGAAGTTAATAATAGATTGTTTCTTCGCGTGGCCTTATGTGGTTGCCTCGATCATGTGTCGGTGGAGGACGGCTTGTAACAACTCTTCTGCTATATGCCTCCCACGTTGGGCGCCAATTGTAGCGAAGCTAATTAATGTTTCTTCTCGTGACCTTACGTGGTTGCCTTGATCATGTTTCGGTTTGTAATAATAACTCTTTTACTATGTACGCCCCAAGTTGGGCGCCAATTGTAACGAAGCTAATTAATAAATCATCAACTTTACAAAGTAAAGGAAGTTAATAATAGATTGTTTCTTCGCGTGACCTTATGTGGTTGCCTCGGTCATGTGTCGGTGGAGGACGGCTTGTAATAACTCTTCTGCTATATGCCTCCCACGTTGGGCGCCAATTGTAGCGAAGCTAATTAATGTTTCGGTTTGTAATAACTCTTTTACTATATACGCCCCACGTTGGGCGGCAATTGTAACGAAGCTAAATAATAAATCATCAAACTTGGAAAATAACGAAAGTTTCTATTGACAGATTGATGGCTAATAATAGACTGCTTCTTCACATTGATTTACGCTGTCGCCTTGGTAACGACATTTGGCATGGTCCATATTGATTGATATTTTTTGCCTTATGAATGTTTGTTCATATGTTTTCTTCGTTTAATTTGGAAAATAATCAACATTGATTTTGAAATGTTCCATTGCTTTCCTTTTTGTTAATAGCTGGGCAATAGACTGCGACGGAACATCCTTTTCAACGTACAAATCCCAAATTCATCTCTATTGTCAATCTATTCGTGTCCACATTTCCAAACAAATCGCTTTTCAGTCCGTTTCCGCACCATTCCAATCAATACCGAACTGAAAGCGTTCAACGACGCCGTCGACGTCTTCATGCTGGACCCCAGCGGACACATAATGAAAAGATGGCTGTCCAGACAATCTAACTTGGGAACGGTCAGCTTGGACTACCAACTTTCCGACCAACCGGTTTTCGGAGAATGGAAAATCAGAGTCATCGCGCAAGGCCAGGTGGAAGAATCCACGTTTCTAGTCGAAGAATACTACCAGACAAGATTTGAGGTAAGGTTATATGCAGAGTAGTATATGGTGCACTTTGGTCTACCCCCACTCCTCGGATTGAAATGCATCGATACTGGTCTACCCCCACTCATTTTTTCAGGTGAATGTTACAATGCCAGCATTTTTTCTGAACACCGAAGCGTACATCTACGGAATTGTGATGGCGAATTACACCAGCGGGGCGCCCGTTCGCGGAAACCTAACCTTGAAAGCCACCGTCAGACCGATACGACCGATCGATCCCAGCAGATACATAAAAAAGACCAGATTGAGGCCTACCGACCAAAATCAGTTCTACGGCCCGAACAGACCTTACGACGCGAACAATCCTTACGACACCAACGTACCATACGACGCTAACAGGCCGTATGACGGTGCTAACCGGCCGTACGATGGGAGTGCACCGTATGACGACTACGACAGAACCGGAAGCTACAACAGACCTATCGTTGAGAAGTATTTCAACTTCCATGAAGAGTTGCCGTTCTGGGTGAAAGTGCCTCAGAACTATTACGACCCCATACCGCACATGAGAATGGTAAGTGAACATTCGCGATGTTTAATACTCTCGGGAATCTAACCTCAAATTGTGTGTTTTAGTTTGAAGGAGTTTACGAGTTTCGATACCCCATTCAAGAGCTGTTGCACTACGTACCGACTTTGGACGGCATGGAAGTGGTGGTAACGGCTACAGTTGGCGACAGATTTTTGGATGAAGTTATTGAAGGATATTCGACCGCGAGAATTTTCAATTCCTCGATTAACTTGAGATTTTTGGGCGAGTCCCCTCAAGTGTTCAAACCCGGGATGCCTGTGACGACATATGTAAGTGAACGTGCTCTTTTTATACCCTACAATTCGCCTAATCACTTAAAGGACACCACCTTTGCTAAATATACGTTTACCAACGAAGTTTTTAATCATTTGGAGCTAATATTAGCTTCGAAACATGTCTACGACCTCCACAAAAAGTGTGGCGACCCCCATACAGGGTTGATTTCTGTTTTAACGAATATCTCGCCGCCAGTCCTTTCGTTTTTGAAATGTGTTCTATGTTACGGTTTGCTATGACACGTCCAGTTTGACCAATATAACTCAAACCTCGATTTTTATCACCGAGTTGCTTCTCCCGTGGTTTTGATGAAGTGTTCTTCTATATTTGCTGTTATGTCTACTACACCCACCCGTATTGTCGTAGATAATAGCTTCTTACCAAGATGGATCGCCTTTATCTAGACAGAGCTTGCAAAGCAGTGTTTTGGAAGTGACAACGTCCGTAGACATGAGGGGAGGTGGTAGGCGAGATGTACCGATGCGACATCTGTACCAGATGGAAGACAATCAAGGGGTTTGGGAATACAAGGTGAATTTGAAAAGGGATTTAGGCATAACCGGACCGAAAGCGTACGAAGAGCTGAGTCAGCTGAGTAAGTAGACTTAATTTATGTTCGTGCTGAAAAACTCTTTAGTGTAGATAATTTCGTAACATTCAAGCATTTACTTTTCAGATTCTTTGAGGATCCAGGCTACTTTTAGAGATGGTTACACCGGTCAAATTGCAACAGCAGAATTGCTCATGTTGGCCCACTATAGCTCGAACGACCAACATATCAAAGTGATTACCAGCACTGTATCTCCTAGGGTGAGTAGAAAAAAAAGTTCTACTCCTTCATTGTTAGCCGCTCTCTAATGGTCAACATCGCCCATTAATATAACTTCACGGTTCTTGTGTCATCTCTGTAGGACTGCTTTGCACACTGAACTGTTTTTAATAACTTCGCTATAAATTACAACTACTGCACTGACTAATTGAACACTTCGATCTCTTTAAACTGCACAACTGAATTCAACCAACTAAATCTTCCAAAACTTCTCCCTCCGAGTAAAATGTGTTCCGTTCTCCAGATTGATCAGTACAGAAAAACATAAAAAAAATGTTTCAAGAATGAGGAAATATTTACTGCGATCAGTCGGTTTATTTGTAATGCAAATGAGTTACATTTTATGATCGGCATTCGACAGCGGCGTAGCTAGGGGATTTTTTTACAATCTCGTAACACTATTTTCAGTTTATGAATATCCTTTCAGTTTTGTAGTACCCATTTAGATTATTTTCAGCTATGCGTTCAATAAGTCGCTTCTGGTCTAGTAGGTTTTGAATTAACTTACGCGCTACGTCGAGGTTGGGTACTTGCGATTTGTTTGGCAATACAAAATTGTGATACAATTCTTTTGGGCCTTCGAATGATAGGGGTTCAGCTCCGTGTTTTACGCAAAAATACTTGCATTTCAGGTGGGAGAATACATGATATTCCACATCAGAAGCAACTACTTCGTCGAGAAATTCAACTACCTCATCATATCGAAGGGAATCGTTTTGTTGACCGGTGATCAAGACATGGGCGACTACGTCAGCACCATGGCCATCGCCCTCAGCGCAGAAATGGCGCCGGTAGCCACCATAGTCATTTGGCACGTCGGCCGATACGGGGACCTCCAAGTCGACAGTTTGACGTTCCCCGTAAACGGAATCAGCAGGAACAAGGTGAGTCTGTCAATCGCGCGTAGCAGATGGATAGTATCGGCCGAAACTAACGTATAGGATTTCAGTTCAAAGTGTTTATCAACAACAAGAAAGCCCGTACGGGCCACAAGGTGGAAGTGGCCATCTACGGCGAGCCAGGCTCCTACGTCGGTCTTTCCGGGATCGACCGAGCGTTTTACACGATGCAGGCCGGCAACGAGATCACCTACGCCAAGGTCATCTCGAAGATGTCCACTTTCGACGAGCAGACCAACAGCACCCTCCAGCACTCGTGGCTTTCGCACGAGGGCAACCCCGACGAGCTGGTGTACTTTCCGTCCAGCACCTACGGCATCGACGCGAACAGGACTTTTGAGTACGCGGGCTTGCTGGTGTTTAGCGATTTTGTGTTGCCGAGGAGGCCTAGTTTGTGTAACGCCTCGCTGGGGTACGGGGAGTGCCTTAACAGGCAGTGCTATCGCCTGGCGAAGAGGTGCGACTTTTACAGGGACTGCGAAGATGGAACGGATGAGTCCGGATGTAAGTATTGCTACGATAGTTCTAAATAATACGCTTAGCACACTACTTAACTGTTTTTATTAACTTCGCTGTAAACGTACAACTTCGACACTGACTGATAACACACTTGGACTGCTTCAACTAGCTCAATATTCCAAACAATCCTTATAGCAGAGGAGCCCAAGCGGGGATTTCGGGATTTACTGAAGCGCGGCAGATTAATATATAGGGGGATACCTTGTAACTTCACCAAATATGAACCTCATAAATACGGCCGCGCGTCCAGGATAAAGGATCAGATTAGCAAAAAAAATTGATCATCAGAAATTCGCGAGCGCGTCAGATTAAGGTAGGGTGAGTTAATTACATGCTAAGAAGTGTATATTCTACTAATCTGACAACTTGAGAGTGACGTAAAGAAAGGGGAGGGCTACAGAGTTGTAAAAAAAAAGTCATCTCGACATTCTCGAGCGTGGCTAATATTTTTTTTTATTTTGAAGGAAATAATTCAAGGATTATGAAAAATATATGATCTGACGATTTCCACATGCCGAAATAACAAAAATTCGTCGATAAATTCTAATGCGTGCAGCTGCGTAATGCCTATATTCCCCTCTTCGGCTCACTATTTCTCTCTCACTCTTTCTCTATCTATTTGGCTTGGCCAAACTTCGATTTTGAGTATAATTTGAACCATTTCGTACCGGTAGATTTTGAGAAATCTCAAAAAAACTAAGTTTTTTTTTCTTATTTGTTTTTTTTTAATAACTTTTAAAAGGATTTATCGATCGATTTCAAAAGTAATCAGCTCTTGATATCAAAAAACCACGTCGGTCGCCGCCAGTTCGGTCAGAATCGGTTGATTCGTTCGTGAGTTATCGTTGTTGATAGAAAACTAAAAAAAGTGTTTTTCGGAATCACTCTGAAATGTCTAGTTCGACCAATTCGAACTTAAAGATTCTTCAAGGAGCCTGAAAAACTGCGTCGAATGCATCCAACCGCGTGGAAATCGGTTCATTTATTCAAAAGTTATTGCGGTTTGAAAATTAAAAAAATTGTATAAACTTCTATCAGACTTTTGAGCTCGGAGAGCTCATGACACAAATATCATATTTTTGAGCTCGGAACATACGTACTTTATTAAAAACACGTAGGACATTGATGCTATCAATATCTGACGCGTTCGAGTATGTCCATGCAACAGTTTTTTTCTACAAATTTTTAAATCTCTAGCCGCTTCCCCCACCGATGAAAAGGTATACATTACATAACATTTTTTTCTTCTTATCTCTAAGCTTTGCTACCCAATAGGTCTCTATGACGCTCGTGGGCTCCCCTTCTACTATGAACTTCGTCTCCCGATTGAAATGTCTCGCCTTATACAGGATGATTTACCACCACCCGAACAAACTTTAAAGAGATATTGGCCTATCGTGTGCGAACGCACCTGAAAATTTGGGAGCTATCCGCGATGATTGAACCAATTTTTTGTACGTCAACCACAATCGATACGCGACTGCATAAAAATGAGAAGATGTGGCAATGGTTCACGTATCTGTCACCCGTCAGTCGTCAGTATGATTTGACAGTGAGCTTAGTTTACAATTTTTGGTGCAGCGCAAAGACTTCGTGATACCGGGTCATGTTTTTCAACACACGTCGAATGTGCAGGGAATCGGGCTGTGGTTGTTGATGAAGCAGTTCTGCAACTCCTCGACGATGATCCATCAATAAGCACCTGTGTGATTATTTGGTGACTTATTTCAATGCAAAATATAGTATGGCGTATTATCCGCGGAAATCGTTTGCATCCATACCATTTCCGAAAGGAACAAGTCCTAGAGCTACAAGACTTGCCATGTCGTTAGGAGTGTTGTGAATGGCTTGTTGAATGTATCAGATAAGATCCTCAGTTTCCCCGCAATATTTTGTGGACAGTCGAGGCTGTATTCACCTGGGACGGGATCTTCAATTGCACAACAGTCATGTTGGGCTCAGGAAAATCCTCATGTCTTGGCGGTCAGTGGCGGCGCGTTCCTACCAGGTAATTTTTTCGTTCTATTTTTGTAATTCCTCTGTGTTTTCAACTTATTTTGACGGGGAGTGCCTCTTCTCGTTCTTTCTTTTCATCTAACCGTCGCGTTTCTTCTTGCTGTTTTTCATTTTCTCGTTCTTGTTTTCCTCCTTGTCGCCGCTTTTCCTCTTGTTTTTCATTTTCTTGTCCTTGTTTTTCCTTCTAGCACCTCTTTTCCTCTTGTTTTTTCTTGGCGCCGCTTTACCTCTTCTTGTTTTTCTTCCTGGCGCCGCTTTTCCTTTACTTGTTTTTATTCCTTGTCGCCGCTTTTTCTCTTCATGATTTTCTTCCTGGTGCTGCTTTTCCTCTTCTTGTTTTTGTTCCTTGTCTCCGCTTTTCCTCTTTTTGTTTTTCTTCCTGACGCCGCTTTTCCTCTTCTTGTTTTTCTTCTTGGTGCCGCTTTAACTCTTCTTGTTTTTCTTCCTTGTCGCCGCTTTTTGTTTTCCTCTTGTTTTTTCTTGGCGACGCTTTACCTCTTCTTGTTTTTCTTCCTGGTGCCGCTTTTCCTTTACTTGTTTTTCTTCCTTTTCGCTGCTTTTCCTCTTCATGATTTTCTTCCTGGTGCTACTTTTCCTCTTTTTTTTGTTCCTTGCCTCCGCTTTTCCTCTTTTTGTTTTTTTCCTGGCGCCGCTTTTCCTCTTCTTGTTTTTCTTCCTGGTGCCGCTTTAACTCTTCTTGTTTTTTCTTCTGGCTCCGCTTTTCCTCTTCGTTTTTTCTTGGCGCCGCTTTACCTCTTCTTGTTTTTCTTTCTGGCGCCACTTTTCCTTTACTTGTTTTTCTTCCTTGTCGCCGCTTTTCCTCTACCTGATTTTCTTCCTGGCGCCGCTTTTCCTCTTCTTGTTTTTCTTCGTGGTGTCGCTTTTCCTCTTCTTGTTTTTGTTCCTTGTCTCCGCTTTTCCTCTTTTTGTTTTTTTTTCCTGGTGCCGCTTTAACTCCTCTTGTTTTTCTTCGTTGTCGCCGCTTTTTGTTTTTCCTTCTGGCACCGCTTTTCCTCTTGTTTTATCTTGGCGCCGCTTTACCTCTTCTTGTTTTTCTTCCTGGCGCCGCTTTTCCTTTACTTGTTTTCTTCCTTGTCGCCGCTTTTCCTCTTCCTGATTTTCTTCCTGGCGCTCCTTTTCCTCTTCTTGTTTTTCTTCCTGGTGCCGCTTTTCCTCTTCTGGTTTTTGTTCCTTGTCTCCGCTTTTCCTCTTTTTGTTTTTCTTCCTGGCGCCGCGTTGTCTCTTCTTGTTTTTTCTTTGCGCCGCTTTTCCTCTTCTTGTTTTTCTTCCTGGCGCCGCTTTTCCTCTTCTTTTTTTTTTCCTGGTGCCGCTTTAACTCTTCGTGTTTCTTTTATTTGTCGCCGCTTTTTGTTTTTCTTCCTGGCACCGCTTTCCCTTTTCTTGTTTTTCTTCCTTGTCGCCGCTTTTGCTTTTATTGTTTTTCCTCCTGTACTCCTCGTATTCACCATAAATAGTTTATACTGTTTATAGTTTCTGCTTTTCACTAATATCCCACTTCTGACACCGCTGTTGCGATATTTACTAAATAACACGCCGAGTACACTACTAAACTGTTTTTATTACCTTCGCTTTAAAGATATAACTACTACAATGACTGGTTAAACACTTAGATCTGCTTCAACTAGCTAAATGTTCCAAACACTTGTGAACTTCTTCAAAAACTTTCCTTCCGAGTGAAATGTGTCGCCTTATATACTCAATTCGTCCAGACCAGACTTTTCGGGCTTCTTCCGTTCTCCAGATTACTCAGTTCAGAAAAACATCTAAACAATTCTAGGAACTGAACCAGGAAATGTTTACAGCGTCGGCGTTACGTTTAATGGTTCGGCACTCGACGGCGTCGTAGCTAGGGGATTTTTATCAATCTCGTAACAGTATGATGTATCGCATAACAGAAAATATTTGTCTCAAAA
Source organism: Chrysolina americana (assembly GCA_958502065.1). Taxonomy (NCBI): domain Eukaryota; kingdom Metazoa; phylum Arthropoda; class Insecta; order Coleoptera; family Chrysomelidae; genus Chrysolina; species Chrysolina americana. Next base: position 1,197,158 of record OY293421.1, on the reverse strand, counting down.
CAATGAAATGCTGGCGTTGATCACTTACAACCCTGACACTTTTAGGCCATTACGACAACGGAACGCAGCTGCAGCTCTTCAGGAAGTTCCGGTTCAACAGGATCCAGCGGCAGTACGAGAACGTCTGGGTGTGGAAGGACGTCAATATCGGCCCACATGGAAGATACATCTTCAACGTGCCTGTGCCGGCAAGACCGGTCCACTGGATGATTTCGGCGTTTTCTATGAGCCCTTCTTTGGGTTTCGGGATGTTGACCAAAGCCATCGAGGTAAGCAGACACGGTTTGTCTGGTAATCAAAAATCCCCTGTATGTTGATCGTTTCAGTATATCGGCGTGCTGCCGTTCTTTATCAACGTGGAAATGCCCAGCGTCTGCATGCAAGGGGAGCAAGTCGGAGTGAGAGTGACGGTTTTCAACTACATGACGGATAATATGGAAGCGACTGTGGTACTGAATGGATCGCCGGACTACAAGTTTGTACACGTCGAGGAAAACGGTATTGTAAGGGCTTACAATCCGCGCACGTCCTTTGGAGAACATCAGTTTTTCATATTCATAAAGGTGAGCAAATTTTTTTATGGTAGCCTGAGGTGAAAGTGCTAGTATCGGAAGTTTTTAAAATATTACCTGTTTGAATATATCAAATATCAAAACAAACATATTTTTAAAGAGTTTCAGAGCTGAAGGAGCCTGCATCGCTGATATATTTTGAATGTCTTCTTTTTTTAAGACCCCATTATTATATAATTTGTTTTGAAAAACGTACATTTTCTAAATTAGTTTGAAACTCCGTTCTTTAGAATCTTCTGTTGGAATATTTTAATGGACCTTTACACGGACTGTGAGAAAACAACGCAATTAGAAAGTATATAGGCTAATATCGCTTGGGGTTTTTTATTCATTTTTTCTGACCGCCAGTTTTTCTATAATTTGAAAAAAAGGGGTTTCGTGACGTCGCGTTCATCAAAATTAAACTTGGCAACGTCGTATAAGTTGTACACCATGGAATCTCAAATTGTCGTTACATCTGGATTGTGTTCTGTGATAGTTGTCATTTGAAATCAGATGTGTTTGTTCGTCTGTTTCATGGAGCGGATCAATAACAATTGTTTTTCTCTGTTTAACTCATTTAGTAGATCAAATCTGAATGCTGGAAACTAACAGACTCTTGAATATTTTATTTTCCGAGGTTAATGCGGTTTCCAAATTCAAAGTTTTGTTGTTTGTGTTAAGTAATTTCTGTATTTCTTATAACCGTGAAAATGTTTAAAAAGTGCTTTGTCCCGGTTGCCTGAACACCAGTGAAAATTCGTGTAAACTGTATGTGTTCTGTGGTAATACCAACTTTTGTTCCATAAGAACTTTTATTATAATTTGCGGTGTTGCCAACAATAGTTTTTCATCGAGAGGCAGGTTCGTTCAGAAAATTTGAAAGTTACAAATAATATAAAAAATTGCTTTGACGTAAACTTTTTTGATGTGTTGATCCAGTTACAAAGTTTCAATAATTTCTCGGCGGCTTATAGTCAGCCAGTAATAATTTATGGGAGAACGATATTCCCTATTTCGGAACGTGGATTATGGCGGGGGAATGTTTTCGATGAACGCGACGTTCTTAAATAAAAAAAATATAGTGGCAGTCGTTGATTAATAGACATTTTGGATCTAAATGAGTTTTACAATAAATTTTTTGTAAATGTAAAGGTCCATTGCCCCAAAGATAGATCGGTCGTTAAAATATCCTCTTTCATGAGTCCAGGAATTGTTAATTGATATATCAAATTATAATACTTAGGTTGTGTGTCCAAAAGTGAATAAATTACTGAGTTTCTATATATTGAAAGAACTAGCCTCACTATTTGAATTAGTTTATGTCTCTGAAATTATGAGTGTTAGTCAAAGTCAAAATATACTTTTGTCGGACGTTATAAAAAACCTTAAAGACAAAGCTTTTCGGTTTTGGATTAACATTCAAATTGAATTTAATTAATTAATGATAAAAAGTGTAATGGTGATACTCCCCACTATCTGCATTTAATTCCAGATGAAAGAACCTGAAATTTGGATATTTAATATTTAATAAGTCATTTATATACATATATATGTACAGTGTGTCCCGCTTTTCATGAATACACTCTAATATCTCATTAATAATGCGATTTTCTTGAAATTTTGGTGGTGATTATATGTTAGGTAAATGAAGTATTTTGGCATAGTGAACATTTTCATCGACCATAGGCGTGCGGTGTGGGGGGTAAAAAAGCTGTTTTTTGGGAAAAGGATATTAGGGCTCATTTTAGATAACTTTTTTTATCAGAATTAGAATCAGCATCCCCAAAAACCCCCCAATCCATATTTTCGAAATCTCAAGAGCTGATTTGAGGAGAAAAAAAAATAAATTCACTTTTTTCGTCAATGCACCCGAATATCTGTTATTAGCGATTTTCTTGAGATTTTGGTGGTAATTTTATGTTAGAAAAATGAAGCATTTGGCATAGTGATCATATTCATTCACCATTGGCGTGCGAAGTTGGGGAGAGAAAAAAGGCATTTTTTGAGAAATGAATATTAATGCTTATTTAAGACAACTTTTCTTATCAGATTCGGAATCAGCATCCCCAAAAACCCTTTAATTCATATTTTCAATATCTCATGAGCTGATTTGAACAAAAAAAAAAAAAGTTTAAGTCTTTTTTTTTTAATAGATTCTTTATTTGTAACAGTGGTAACAAAATTACGAATTACTTTATTTTAGATTCTTGTTTTTTCAACATAACTACCTTCTGAAACAATACACTTTTCAACAATTCTTCTCAAACGTACATTCACTTTTCTTAAAGTTTGGGGAGTTATTTCCTGACACGCTTGCCTGATTGCAAAGCAAAGTTCCTCTCTAGCATACACTTTATTCTTCAAATGCCCCCACAGAAAAAAGTCACATGGGGTAATATCTGGCGATCTAGGGGGCCATGGTTCCAAAGGAGAATTTCTACCTATCCACTTCATAGGGAAAATTGCATTTAAAAAGACACCACACCGTTTGTTGTAAACGTTGCCTCGTCAGTAAACATCATGTTCTTCAGAAAAAGTCTGTCGTTAAGATAGTTACCCTGCAACCATAAGCAAAATTCAAACCGTCGTTCAAAATCACCATTTAACAGAGTATATGTAGAAATTTTGGTTTAAATGCCCTAATCCTGTTGCGTTTCAAACATCTCCATACTTTGTTTTTCGTTAAATTCATTGTCCTCGCAACTGCCCTTACAGTACCATTTGGGTTGTTTCGAAATTCTGATAAGATACGTTCGTCGTCCGGATAGTGTCTTTGATTTAAATTGTACCTCCCTGGTCTTATTTTGAAAACCGCTCCAGTCCTTGCGAACAATCTGTTGATTTTGGCAACGGTTTCGTGGGAAATTGGTTCTCGATCATGATGCCTTCCATTGAATATTCCAGCAACTTGTCGCGTAGATCTTTCATTATTACCAAATAAGCGGATAATCTCTACTTTTTCTTCAATTGTAAGAACTACTCTTCGGTTGTGTACCATCTTATTAACAGTTAAGTAACACTGCTTGACTTATTGACATTTCGTACTGATTACCGATGTCAAACAAAAACTTTTGTTTCAAAGCACTCTTTCATTAATTTGCATGAAAACTCAAATCGGCAAGCCAACGGTAACAAAGTGTGCGTATCTTCGGAAATACCTAAATTGTAGTATAAGGGCAGTTGCAAACGATACAGAATATAAGGAAACGAAGGTGTTTGAAATTTAATAGGATTAGGGCATTTGAAATAAAAAGTTAGAAATAAACAATCTATTGAAAAAAAGTGAATTTAATTTTTCTAATCAAATCAGCTCTCGAGATTTCGAAAATATGAATTGAGGGGTTTTTGCGGTCGCTGATTCCAAATCTGATAAAAAAAATTGTCTAAAATGAGCCACTTATATCCTTGGAGAAGAAGTGGAGATTATCCGATTATTTGGTAATAATGAAAGATGTACGCGTCAGGTTGCTGGAATATTCAATGGAAGGCATCATGATCGAGAACCAATTTCTCACGCCAAAATCAACAGATTTTTCGCAAAGACAAGAGCGGTTTTCAAGACAAGACCAGGAAGGTACAATTTAAATCAAAGATACTATCCGGACGACGAACATTTCGAATTTCGAAACAACCCAATTGGTACTGTAAGGGCAGTTGTGAGGACAATGAATTCAACGAAAAACAAAGTATAGAGATGTTTGAAACGCAACAGGATTAGGGCATTTAAACCAAAATTTCCACATACCGTGTTAAATGGTTATTTTGAAAGACGGTTTGAATTTTGCTTACAAGGACTTATTGAAAAAAGAGTTGAATAATTTTTTATTCAAATCAGCTCTTGAGATGTTGAAAATATGAATTGAAGGGTTTTTGGGGATGCTGATTCCGAGACGAAAAAAGTGAATTTATTTTTTTTTCTCCTCAAATCAGCTCTTGAGATTTCGAAAATATGGATTGGGGGGTGTTTGGGGATGCTGATTCTAATTCTGATAAAAAAAGTTATCTAAAATTAGCCCTAATATCCTTTTCCCAAAAAACAGCTTTTTTTACCCCCCCCCACACCGCACGCCTATGGTCGATGAAAATGTTCACTATGCCAAAATACTTCATTTACCTAACATATAATCACCACCAAAATTTCAAGAAAATCGCATTATTAATGAGATATTAGAGTGTATTCATGAAAAGCGGGACACACTGTATAATAAAAAGAGAATTGGTCCAAGTATAGAACCTTGAGGTACTCCACAATTGATATTCTTTGATTTTGAATATCCTGAATTTCTTACAATCTGATTTCGGTCGGATAAATAAGATTCAAACCGTTTGAGAGTCATATTCCTGAAGCCATAATGATGGAGTTTAAGCAAAAGTATCTCATGATTTACACAATCAAAAGCTTTTCAGCCGCCACCTCCATATCATTAATTTGAGAATATACTTCGTGTAAGAGACAACATTGCATGTGCTGTATTTTTGTTTTTCTGAAATCCGACTTGAAGATTGTTGATCAAATTATGACATATCAAAAATTCCGTAATTCTCGAATCAGTTTTCCGATAATTTCTACTAGACTAGATATAAGTGAAATAGGACGACAGTTAGATGGATCATCAAAATCAACACCTTTATATGTTGGAATAACCAGCGATGTTTTCAGAAAAGATGTAAAATTGCCATGCTGAAATTTTGTTTTTTTTTTTTTGTTATTTTTATTTCCGTCAACCAGCTGCACACCCTCAAGAGTACAATCCTCAAAAGTCTTCGAACGACTTGTCCGAGCTAGGGAAGACACAGCCCTTACCTTTCAACGTGTGATGCCATGAATCATCTATTGAAATATTTTGTATCCTCTTATGCTGAAACAGCATTGCTTGTGGGGATATTTTCTCAGATGAGTCCAGGAATCATTCGTTGAACCTCTGAAACTTGGAGTGTTATCTTGGCCTGTAAAATAATATAATAATAATAATTGATCCTGACTGGGACTGGGAAAAACGAACTAAATATCGAGATCTACTCTTTGAACTCCGCAGGCTTTACCCCAACCATTCTGTTAATAAAATGGTGGTTCTGATGACAGGGGTCCTTGGTGGAATAATGGACACACTGCTCTCAAACTTAAAAATCATACCGGTTTGCCGTGATGCGGCAGAAAACTTATAGTACGGGCTAAATAGGATAAGGCCCAAAAAAAAATTGGGCCCTTTTGATTTTCTAGATTGTGGGAAGTTTTGGGGTACCGAATAAGACTAGCAACTCTTCATAAAAGTACTGGCACGGATTTTCGAAATTTTGGGACTTGAAACTCAAAAATATTTTGAATCGCGAATAACTCGAAAACCATGAGGAATTCGAAAAAAACTGCCGTAACAAAAAATGTAAAGCACAAAGTTTTCTACAAAAAAGGTCTAGGGACATTGTTTCGTTGGAGCCACTATTTCTGAGTAATTCTCTCTCAAAGCCGAAAGCCGGAGCACCCGCTCGCGAATTCCCGCCAGTGCGAATTCAAACAAATTAAAATTGCTCTAACTCGTTGAAAACTACTCCGTTTTCAAAGAATCAAAATGCATAATGATGGGTAAGTTCTCTATTTTGTACTCCGGTAAGGTAGCATAATTTTCGACTTGGGAAATTTTCAAAAATCTTGCGAGATGAAGAGGTATATTGGCCACACAAGCACTTGAAGTTTCAATGAATATATTCCATCACTCGCAATATAAACAAGCAAATCCAACGAGAGATTTATCGTTCGTATTATTATCAATATTTTCATGTACATAACATACATGAGTTACTTCTTGGTTTCAAATGAACTGACGTTCAAAAACCGCGATCATGAACACGATCTTCGTTTTCGATTGATTATTATTTCGATATTCACAGACTTTTTAATAGTTTCTCTTATCCAAAGATGACGGTATTCATTTTGAAGCGTAGAATCTCAGCTTCAAGTTCATATAAAAACATTCTTGTCCCATTTTTCCGTAAATATTTCCTTAATTATCCAAGAGTAAGTTTCTTCGAAAAATTCATGTTGTATTTGTGAAAACACGTTGCAAAGAATCGATTGCGGGTCGTTACATTGTATTCAATTACTTGGTTTGAGAATACGAAAGCTTTCTTTTCGTCTATTTCCCGCGAAGAATTCGGCAACCACAGCCATTATCACCGATAACCACGCACGTGTGCAGACCACAGAACTCATAATTATATCATAAGATATAATTATGAGTTCTGTGGTGCAAACGACGTGTTTTGTGTAGTAAACATTTGTCAAGTGCGTACTGCTTTCTGTAGTCTTCACGGTGTTTTTCACATAACAAAAAATTGGATTTTTCACTGGGGCCAGTGCAAAAATTGTGGAGGAGAGAATCTAGAAGAGGTACGAATTATGTAGAAACTAAGAAAAGAAGGTATTAGTAGTGAAATGATGTTTAGTGGCCTTATAAAGTTTTGGTTGTAACCATAGTGAACAAGTGTATTGAAGATTGATGATTTAAAAGGTATGGGGTGAATTTTTACTTAAAAGTTAGGGTAGTGAGGGAATCAAAAGTGTTATATACTTTTCGAATTCCTCGTAGTTTTCGAGTTATTCGCGATTCAAACTATTATTGAATATTTAAACCCGTTTTAAGGTGAAAATTCAGAGGTTAGGAAAAAATACCTGGGATACTTTTTTGTAGAGAATTTTGTGCTTTACATTTTTTGTCACGGCAGTTTTTTTCGAATTCCTCATGGTTTTCGAGTTATTCGCGATTCAAAATATTTTTGAGTTTCAAGTCCCAAAATTTCAAAAATCCGTGCCCGTACCTTTATGAAGAGTTGCTAGACTCATTCGGTACCCCAACATCTCCTAATATACCTATACTACTAGCCGTGCAGGAGGCCGTAATTCTTGGTTCAGTTTGCCTATTCAGAGCACATGATTCTCGGACTTTGTTAAGAGATCGTGAACGTCGGCGCATCTGAGAAAGCTTTGATCACTTTTCAACATAATTTACCATGTTTGCAGAAACAAAAAAACGTATGCTCATTACACTAAAGCTCATTACACGGTTTATCAAATTTCCCTATAAAAGAGAGCGTGAGCATAACTTTGGAAATAAAGACAGGTAAGAAAGCGGGCATTGTTTGATAAATCAATAAATATTTCCAGTCCCAAGACGCCGCGGTCGTCTACATTCCAATCGTTCCAACGCGGCTTGGAGACATCGAAGTGACAATTCACGCGTCGACTCTCATCGGACAGGACCAGATAACGAAAAATCTACACGTAGAAGTAAGTACAGTCGAATCGCATCCCGACTTTTTTTACACTAACGCACGCATTTTCAGTCGGACGGATTGCCACAACACAGGCATCAATCCATGCTTCTCGATTTGAGTAACAGAGCGTACGCCTTCCAGTATATGCACGTAAATGTGACGGAAACCCCGATTATATCGTACGAATACGATCGCTACTACGTGTACGGCTCCAACAAAGCGAGGATTTCGATAGTGGGCGATGTCGTCGGCGCCGTATTTCCCACCATGCCCATCAACGCGACTTCCTTGCTACAACTGCCAATGGTGAGTGTTAAATTACGGTTACAGCTGATGCTTCGAAAATTGCAAACGGCGCCGTTTTAAAATCCGCGTTTCAGGACTGCGGCGAGCAAAACATCTTCTCCTTCGCCGTCAACATGTACACTGTCCTCTACATGCGGTACACCCAAATGCGGAACAAGACGCTCCACCGGGAAGCCTTCTACCACATGAACATCGGCTACCAGAGGCAGCTGTCCTTCATGCAGCCTGACGGTTCGTTCAGCACCTTCAGGAGCGATTGGTACGTCTATTTCCGCCGCGCCTGCCGGTTTCGTCACTCCGGTTTGTTTCAGGAATCAGTCCGCCTCTTCAGTTTGGTTGACGGCGTACGTCGCGAGGATTTTCCAGGAGGCGAGCTTCTACGAGTGGGAGAACTACATCTACATCGACCCCGTCGTCATCTCCAAGGCAGTCGAGTGGGTGCTCAGGCACCAGAACGAGTATGGCGCCTTCTGGGAGGAGAGCTGGTTGCCGGACAGGAAATACAACTCCAGTCTCAACATCGAAAACGATCCCATCAGGCATAGGAATATCACGTTGACGGCGCACGTCCTCATAATGCTGGATTCTGTGAAAGATTTGACGAGTAAGTTTTCTGTGTTATCCGCGGTTTTTATGCACCAATTTCGGTTGTGCAATTAATAAAAAAAATCTCATATATTGTCACGATCGGATGGTACTACCACTTTTGGCCCCGAACGGACTTGATTTTCGAGCTGTATAGGGTGCTCAATAATTATTTAGCTTGGCTTACAAGAGGTTTAAAACATTGTACAGCCCTGACTACCCTGATGTATTGGAATAAAATATTTATATTGGTTTAAGTATTTACTTTAATAAATATAAAAAAACGCATTTAAACAAATGAAACAAAGTGAATTGAAGGTGAAAAACCAATAAAGGTAACAACAAGAAAATAAAATTTACATTATAATTATCACATAGGGGAAACGTGTCATGCTGTCCATGAAAACAAAATCATACTTTTTTGTGAACTACCACCCAGTAGCGTCAAACGACTAATGATCCGCATGAATGAATGACTTTCCAATCCCCGTGAAAATATTGCCGAGTATTAAAGCTTCATCAGCATCTCGGCCATCGAGAATCGACGTACCGGAATGAAACCCAATACCTGGTTAATGACTGGCGTTGAACTTTGAATTTGCAGAAAATACTATGTTTCAAAAAATGTAATACCAGATGATGCGATTTTGATGAATGAATAAAATTTGGAATTTTTGTGAATTGATTTTGAATTTTGAAAAATGTTTGTATTGGGTGCTTTTTCTCATACTTCTCAATATCGTGCACTTGAACGGCATTGTATTGTTAGGAGATTGATAAAAAATCCCCTAGCTACGCCGCTGTCGAATGCCGACCATAAAACGTAACTCATTTGCATAACAAATAAACAAGCGCCGATCGCAGTAAATATTTCCTCATTCTTGGAATTGTTTAGATGTTTTCATGTACTGAGCAATCTGGAGAACGGAAGAATTCCGAAAAATCTACTCTTGACTGAATTTAGTATACAGGGTGTTCCAAATTAAGTCGGCACCATTGCCAACTCCGATATTATTGATGCTACGGATTCGGTTAAATGGGAAAACTAGTAGCATTTTTGATGGCCTTCTCGATGCCGGAAACAAACAAAAAAATTGACAGTCGCGTTTTCAGAATATTTCATAAAATTATATTTCTTTCAATGGAACACCCTATATTTTGTCATGCGTTTCGATGCGTTACAACTTTCTCAACAACAAATCTCACTTGACTTTTTTTCGTAAAGGTGAAAATTAGACAGTTTTATTGATAGGAAACATTTATAACAAACGGATTTAATAAAGCGCTATAAAATATCGAGTAAATGTTCAAAAACACCGCCTTCTTGTTGAACACATATTTGGGACCTTCTATTGATACTGCGTGTGGCATTCAACACAGTTCGGCCATCAATTCTATTAATTATAGTTTCAATATAATTATTCAGTTCATCTACATTATTATGTTTCATTTTGTACACCTCCGAAATCCCCAAAAATAAAAATCTAGAGGTGTCATGTCTGGTAAACGAGGGGGCCACTTAACAGGACCATTTTTGTAGCAATCCATCTGGTTCCAAAACAGCCTCGCAACATTCTTTTACGCCACCGATATTATGTGCTGGTGCTCCATCCTACTGAAAATAGATCATCTGATGAGCCTCCAGATCAAGATCATCAAAACACTCTTCCAACACTCTTGTTAATAAATTAATGTAACGGGATCCGTTCAAAGAACCATGGTAGAAAAATGGGCCGATAATTCTGCCTCTAAATAGACCACACCAAACATTAATACTAAATCGTCTTTGCGGATTGTGGGGATGGACTAGAAATGGATTATGTCTACTCCAATAACGAAAATTTTTTCTATTATACATCCCACGATTTGAAAAATTAGCCTCATGGCTCCATATAATATTTCTACAGAAGTCTGGATCTTGTCTGCCTTTATTCATAAACCACCGACAATACCCCAATCGTCTCTCAGGATCATCAGGTTCTAGTGTTTGCACTGGTCTTAACTTATAAGGAGAAATTTATGTTTCTTCAGAATTCGTTGAATACCAGACAGTGAAACAGCTATCTCTCTAGATAAATCTCTGATGGGATTATTTGGATATACCTCAAAGTAGGATAAAACGTCAATTTTTGTATTTTCAGATATTACAAAACGTTTTTTAGTTCTCCTCTTCTCAAACACTTTTTTATTGTTCCTGAATCGACGATGAAGCACAGCAAAAAACGCCGATTAGGTAATTCACGATCGGGGAACGAATTGCTGTAGTGTTGGAGTGCTCTTACGCTATTTTTCTGGCAAACCAAGTAGGATTCTAAAATATCACATTTTTCTTGATGGGAAAACGGCATTTCGAAAAATATTCGAACAGTAGTTGACAGTTACTTTAATTTATGACATTGTCATGATATACTTGAGAATATTTGACAAATAGTATTTCAACAAAGTTCCAAGGCAACTTGATTGCTCATACTAATTATGTTCAATCGAATCAAACACATTTTTTCCAACCACATTCATATGACCCTCCAGTATTTTCTGTTCTGTACAGAAACGGCTTCAAACAGCAGACATATTCTGATTCACAAAATAAATGCGGCTAGCGGAATGGTTTTAGGATGGAAATTATCGTTTTGTACATTAATGCCAAATAGCTCAGTGGTGTCAATTGAGTGGTGCGACTTGATGATCACGGGTTTCACGAGTTTACATCCCAGCGCAATTTTTTCTTTTTACTGTCCTATTTTGCTATTAGTAACAAAATATTGTCATTCGTATAAGTACCAAAATTGGGTGTTTGGACAATCATGAGGTTTTATTCGGAAAAAAAAGAAATTTTTTGTACTAGTGACAGAAATAAATATTTCCACAAAAGTCGCTCATTTTCCACTTCAGGAAGAAAGGTGTTATGAGCTTTGTTGTTGAGAATGTTATTACTGATCGAAATGCATGAAAAAATATATCAATTCTATTGAAAGAAATATCATTTCATGAAATATTCTAAGAACGCGACTGTAATTTTTTTTTGTTTTCGGCATCGAGAAGGCCATTAAAAATGCTACTAGTTTGCCCAGTCAACCGAATCCGTAGCATCAATAATAACGGAGTTGGCAATGATGCCGACTTAACTTGGAACACCCTGTATAAGGCGACACAATTCACTCGGAAGTTTTTTCAAGAAGTTTTTGAAAGATAGTTGATATCAGTTGAGCAGTTTAAAGAGATTTTTATAGCGGAGTTAATAAGAACAGTTGAGTAGTGTGCTCGGGGTATTGTTTAATAATATCGTAACAATACATTTAAGACCAGCAGTTTTTGATTGAATCCCCATTTCAGGCGGCCTGAGCTCCAAAGTGGCCATAGCGGCGAAGCGCGCCATCCACTGGCTGGAGCGCAACATGGAGCTGCTCAAGGAAAAGGGCGGCCCCTTCGAAGTAGCCATCGTAGCTTACGCCCTGATGAAAGCCAAAGCCCCGAACGCGGAGACAGCTTTCCTCGAACTGTCCCGAAGACAGCGCTTCGAGGGCGGGCTGCTGTACTGGGGCAGAGACAGCATCCCCCAGCCGCCCTACAAAATAGAAAACCAGAAGCCCTTCCTGCTGCCCAGGCTGCCGTACGAGTACGACTCCGAGAACATCGAGGCCACCGCCTACGCGCTTTTAGTCTACGTCGCCCGGCAGGAAATCTTCGTCGACAACATCGTCCGCTGGCTGAACACCCAGCGTCTCACCGACGGCGGGTGGGCTTCCACCTCGGACACGGCCAACGCCATGAAGGGGCTCATCGAGTACACGTCAGCGCAGCGCATTCGAGACATCTCCAGCCTGTCTGTCACCGTGGAAGCCACGGCGCTGCCGGGGAAGGCGCAGGTCTTGTACGTCAACGACAAGAACCGGGCCAACTTGCAGTACATCGACATTCCGAACGCGTGGGGTACGGTCAAGGTGCAGGGGAAAGGCACCGGGTACGCCATCCTGCAGATGTCGGTGCAGTACAACGTCGACGTGGAGCGGTTCCAGACCAAGCCGCCGGTTCCCGCGTTCGACTTGTGGACGAAGCAGTACTTCTACGGCAGAAATCAGTCGCACATTACGTTCGTCAGCTGTCAAAGGTAAGGTATTGTTTGAAACCGTCCGCGGTACGGCCAGAGGTAATCATTCGCATCGTCAAAGGCGATGTGGCTACGGTAGAGTAGATATTCATTCATTTATTCAGTTCCGGCTCCAGGATTGTTACATTTGGTGTCAGGTGTGGGGTGAGCCAGTGCCAATGCTCGCCTTGTTTCTCGGATTGCTCCATTACGTTTTCCGGTGTGGCTGAAAATAGATTTGAATCACACATTGCACGCTTGGTTCACCTTGCATATCCAGCCACACCAGAAAATGGAATGGATGGGCTCCGCGGCCCAGAGACCCCACACCTGACACCAAATGTAACGCGTCTGTTTGGATAATCATCCTTGATGTTTATTAACGGTACATTCATCAAGATGGAACGAGAACCATGTTAGGAAGATCTGGACAGAAATAAAAGTGGCACATATTATCGCCGAATGTTACGATCGATCTTCCCGGGCGAGCGCTTCAAAAATTGCCACATCGCCTTGATAACATTTACCGCAAATGTCTCAATCCATTAATAACTTGAAAAATGATCGCCGCGAAAGCATGTTTTATCTGGTTTGGCCCTTTTTATAGATGGAACCATATAAATGAGTCGGACAGATCTGGCATGGCCATTCTCGATGTGACCATACCAACTGGATATATTATACAACAACAGGACTTGGACGCCTATATTTTGTCGAGGCGAGTGAGGAATTTGCAGAGGGCGAAGTTTCAGGAAAGAAAAGTGCTGTTCTATTTCGATTACGTAAGTATTTTCATTTACCAAGTATCGTGTGTTTCCTCAACGGAGTCTTCATGGACTGTCCACTTTGGCCAAAGTACTTTCGGTCATATTTCGCGAATATCGAAAGTTTTTGGTATTCCAAGTAATTTTTTTTTTCAGCTTGATTCCGAGCAGACGTGTATCAATTTCACTGTCGAGAGGTGGTACCCTGTGGCCAATATGTCCCGATATTTACCTATCAGAGTATATGATTATTATGCACCAGGTAAGTTGATAATCTCAGTTGACAAAGACTCTGTCCTTTATTTTTTAAGTACTCTAATAAAATTCCAGAAACAGTACTCATGAAGCAATATCATGACATCTAATGTCAAGTACGTCTAATAATAGTACTTCTATAGTTCCTGTCTCCGCTTCATATTCGAATACTAGTAAAAGTACTTCAAAATTTACTCTTGAAACTGCATTCAAGTACTTGTAAACGATTCGAATACCTATAATCTAGGGCAGTACCTACTCCCAAATATACTTCAAAATCAAATATCATTTGCTTATTTTGAAGAAATACCTTGAAATATACTGTCTCCGCTTCATATTCGAATACTGGTTAAAGTACTCACGAAAAAAGTACTTTAAAATTCAATATTACCACTGCAATCAAGTACACGTAATAGTACTTCACAGTCCACTGTGTATGCTTCAGATTCAAAACCTGTATTTTAGGGCAGTACCTCCTCAAAATCAAATACCATTTAATTCTTTTGACTAAGTACTTTGAACTAAACTGTCGCCGCTTCTAATTCGAATATTGGTAAAAGTACTTTCGAAAAAAGTACTTCAAAATTTACTCTTAAAACTGCAATTAAGTACTTGTAATAATAGTACTTCATTTTCCTTCAGATTCAAATACATATATGGCAGAACCTACTCTTAAATACACTTCAGCCTTCAAAATCTAATATCATCTACTTTATGTGAATGAGTACTTTGAACTATACTGTCTCTAATTCATATTCAAATACTGGTAAAAGTACTTTCGAAGAAGTACTTCAAATTCCACTATTTCTTCTTCAATTAGGTACTTTTAATAGTACTTCACAGTCCACTGTGTATCAAATACTTGTGTTTACGGGCAGTGCGTACTCGGAAATACACTTCAGCGCTTCAGAATCACCTGTCGGAATACTTTCGAAAAAAGTACTTCAAAATTCATTATTGCCACTTCAATCAAGTACTTTTAATAGTACTTTCCAGTCCAGTATGTACTCTTCAGATACAAATTCTGTATTCTAGGGCAGTACTTTGAACTGTACTGTCTCTACTTATATTGTATTACTGGTAAAAGTACTTTTTTGAAAGTATTTTTACCAGTACTTTGATATGAAGCGGAGACAGTATATTTCAAAGTACTGCCCTAGAATACAGAATTTGAATCTGAAGAGTACATAGTGGACTGGAAAGTACTATTAAACGTACTTGATTGAAGTGGCAATAATGAATATTGAAGTACTTTTTTTGAAAGTGTTGAAACGGAGACAGTATATTTCAAAGTACTTGAATTTGAACCACCGAATGTGTAATACTGAGTAGACACTGCCCTAAAATAAAAGTATTTGAATCTTTAGCGTATACAGTGTACGGTGAAGTACTCTTACAAGTAATTAAAATATACTGTATCCGCTTCATATCCAAATACTGTAAAAATTACTTCCGATGAAGTACTTCAAAATACACTATTACCACTTCAGTCGAGTACTTTTAAAAGTATTTTAATATTTTAGGGCAGTACTCACACTGGCAGCGTTTCAAAATAAAACATGAGTACTTCTGAATTTACTGCCTCGAGAGTTTCTAAATAATTCTGGAATGAAAGTTCGCGTGTATTGAGTATAATGTGTTTCAGCCCTGTATTTAATTTTTTTTGTTGTTTTTTTTTTAGAACGATTCAACGAAACCATTTTCGACGCCTTATCGTCGTACGTCCTAGACATTTGCCAGGTGTGTGGCAGCAGTCAGTGCCCGTACTGTTTTATATACAACGCAGCTGTGCCCGTATCCGCGACGATTTACCTCGCCTTGATATCGAGCGCGGTACTGATTCTGAGACACTTGCGGTCGCAACACGTAGTGCTGTAAAAAATGAGAGCGAACTGAATATATTTCTTGTTGGATATTATGTATTAGGTAGGGAGGGAAATCGGTGTTTGAATTCGTATCGGACGGTCCGTATGTTCGAGTAGTTGGTAGGTGGATGGAGATGTCTCGGCACCGTGGGTATTAGGACTAGGGAATGTTTGAGTATCGGTAGTATTTAGGACTTTTAGCTGTTTCTTTTGTTTGTTTTTCAACCACGTCTTAGTCGACCAGAATCTTTTATCTCGGTTAAAATGCACGTATACCAATAGTAGTTCATTTGACCCGTGATTACCTTCGTGTACAATATCCTTACCTCCAATTTTTGTTGTTGAAACCTCGAATAGTTTATTTCTTTTAGTTGTTACAATAAACTGAGACAGTAGAAGTCTTTGGCGAAAGCTATTCCTGAGTGATACGAACGGCGCCGGATGCTATACATGATGCATCGTCTGGACGCGATTTGCGAGCACGGGAATTAGGCTGAACTGTTTTATTATAACTGTTAGACCGATTCCTATGCTTTCTCAAGATTCGTATCGCGTGATAAAGTGATTTATTATGATTAATTTATCACTTCAGACTAACCACCGTGCTCTCTGAATAATTGTATCGCGTTTTTATCGTACCGTCTGTTGTATCGTTTTGGTGTGGCTTTCGCCTCGTATACTACCTACTCCTCAGCTTCCAATCAAACGTGGGAACAATAGTTGTTAGGATTTGGTGTGCTTGGCAGGTAAACTATTATACGACAAACGTCCGACGAACTAGTCTATATACAGCTTTTCTAATTGAATTTTTTTATGGCTTGTTTTAATGCCCTGTTGTTTCTCATTCAATCGCGAGTTTGCGTAGCGTAGTTCATTTCTTTTCACCTGAGAAGTCTTGCATTCGCTAAACTTTCGTTTGATCTGTCTTTGTTGAGCTTTCACTACACTTTCCATTTTAAGATTTCGCGGTTTTTCACATAACGTTTGTCATATACAAGGGAATCTGTCCGCGATGTTCGTGACGGTGAGGAATTATATTTTGTAGCTATAGTATTAGTAAAAACGGTGCCTATTAAGGGTGTCTGATACGAATTCAAATACGGAAAAGTTGAATCTCCGTCATCTCGATGATCTGTACTTTCTTACTTAATTTTGTGTTCATTATAAGTTTTGCCAGTTATCTGAAACTCGGTAAGGAAGAACTTGGTTCTTGCGGGATATCTATTTTATTTTTTGTAACCGGTTATCTCACCATTTTTTTAGGTTACTATACAGGGCATAGGTGAGGCATTTACTGCTTTAATATTAAAAAAAAAATCAAATTATTTGACTGGGTAACTTGCCAGTTGTACGTTTTTTCTCTCTAAACTTCCGACACATATCGAATACTCACCGAACGACAAAACTTATATATTTAAAAAAATGTAATGATACATTTCGAGCAGAAATTGCTCTCTTAGTCTCAATTAAAACCGTCCATTTGCACTAACTCAGTTGGTGTTTTAGGTTTAGTGAAAACTAATATATTGAAATATTCCGACCCAATTTAATTTTGTAGCATTACCTTTTTGTTATTTTTGACTTTTTCTACCCGTCTCATGTATATTTTTTCAACGGTGGCTCGTTTTTTCGAACACTTCGACGTCATTGGTTTGCATTTACCGAAGGCTGTGTTGGCATTACTGAAATCTGACTAAGTTGTTAACTGTTCACGTTCTATGCCATGAAACGCGAAGTTTCACAGAAGCCAATCACGCTTTTCGCGCTTTATGCCATGAAACGCAACATTTGACAAGCGCTAATGTTATCACTGAAGTCTGACCAAGTTGTCAACGTTTTATACCACAAAACGCGAGATTTGACAGGCGCTAATATTGGCATCACTCAAGTTTTAGTTGTCAACGTTTTCCGTTTTATGCAATGAAACACGAAATCATTTGACAGGCGCCAAGGCTGACTTCGAATACATCTACCAAAGAGGGCAGTTAGCCAATGTTCGATTCACAGGTGTTTCGAAAAAACTTATTAACTGTATATTGTTTTTAAGAGTACTGTAACAAGGCGAGTTGAATTTCTTCGTGAGTAAATAGAAATGGACTTAGCATTTGTAGTGAGTTGAACAAATTAGGGATCCAAATACTTGCAGATGTACATATTACTTTAGTTTAAACTGTTTTTTTTTTGTATTTGTAGTATTCTTATTTACAAGATTGAGTTCAAGAAAAATTTGTATACATGTTGAATTTTTAATAAAAATTTTCTTTTGATAAACGCTGGTATTATTTAACAAAATATAAGAACTTGAAAAATTTAGGTAACATGATAATTAGAATGCCTTCTTTGAATTAAAATATGTGAAATCTAACGCTTTTGCGCATCGAATAAAACAAAATATTAATATTAAAAAAATGCAGAAATGACTAATATAATAAGTAAGTCCACTTCGGCTATTGTCCACGAAGTGGCTAAATATTTTCTTCCTTACATGTGTAGATAGAAGTTCCCTTTGAGCTCAACAGAACTCCTCAGACACTGGCAACTTTCACTTCGGCTACTTTCCAAGAGATGGCGAACAATATTCATCTCCATAACTTTTCAAAATATTCAAAAAATTGAATCTGTTTCAAAACTAAAACGAATATCAGGAGTAAACACACCTCCTCGCACTCCTGATCTCCTGATACGAAATTTTCATTTCGTTCTTAAATATGAAGAGAAGACTTCGCTGCTTTCGCTAATTCATGAAATTTGGATATTCTATTAGGAGAGCAGAAACGCGAGGAGGTCTTTTTCTCCTTGTACCAGGAGTAAAAAGACCTCCTCGCATTTCTGCTCTCCTGATACGAATTTGGAAATTCTATTAGGATAGCGAAACGCGAGGAGATCTTTTTCCTGATACGAAATTCTGATTTCGGTCTTAAATATGAAGAGAGGACTTGGCTGCTTTCGTTAATTCGTGAAATTTGGATATTCTATTAGGAAAGCAGAAACGCGAGGAGGTCATTTTCTCCTGGTACCAGGAGTAAAAAGACCTCGCGCTTCTATGCTCTCCTGATACGAAATTCCCATTTCAATCTTAAATGTGAAGAGAGGACTTTGCTGCTTTCGCTAATTCGTGAAATTTGGATATTCTATTAGGAGAGCAGAAACGCGAGGAGGTCTTTTTCTCCTTGTACCAGGAGTAAAAAGACCTCCTCGCATTTCTGCTCTCCTGATACGAATTTGGAAATTCTATTAGGATAGCCGAAACGCGAGGAGATCTTTTTCCTGATACGAAATTCTGATTTCGGTCTTAAATATGAAGAGAGGACTTGGCTGCTTTCGTTAATTCGTGAAATTTGGATATTCTATTAGGAAAGCAGAAACGCGAGGAGGTCATTTTCTCCTGGTACCAGGAGTAAAAAGACCTCCTCGCGCTTCTATGCTCTCCTGATACGAAATTCCCATTTCAATCTTAAATGTGAAGAGAGGACTTTGCTGCTTTCGCTAATTCGTGAAATTTGGATATTCTATTAGGAGAGCAGAAACGCGAGGAGGTCTTTTTCTCCTGGCACCAGGAGTAAAAAGACCTTCTGCTCTCCTGATACGAAATTCCCATTTCTATCTTAAATATGAAGAGAGGACTTCGCTAATTCGTGAAATTTCTATATTCTATTAGGAGAGCAGAAACGCGAGGAGGTAATTCAGTTGAAAAATCGAATACCAGGAGTAAAAAGACCTCCTCGCACTTCTGCTCTCTTAATACAAATTTCTGATTTCGCAATTGAAATCTGTTTCAAAACTGAAATGAATACCAGGAGTAGAAATACCTCCTCGCACTTCTGCTCTCCTGATACAAATTTGGATATTCTATTAGGAGAGCAGAAACGCGAGGAGGTAATTCAGTTGAAAAATCGAATACCAGGAGTAAAAAGACCTCGCACTTCTGCTCTCTTGATACGAAATTCCATTTCCATCAGTTCGAAATGTAAAAAAAAAAATTATTTAAAGAAAAAACAAAATAAATACAAAATGTTTTATTTTCATAAATTACAGTAAAATATGTTACACCATCATTTCTTCCATGTGCTCTGAAAATCGACATTTGGGAAGTCACTTTCGGCTACCTTCCAAGAAATGACAGAGCTGTGCCTGAAAAAAAATTTCTCATATAAAAATTCAATCTCGAGAACCATTAGAAAGAACTAGAAGAAAACTGATAGCGGTTTGAATTCTGCACGTCAAGATCTTCCCGTTAGTGTTATTTTCAGCAATTTTTTTTCCAATTTCATACGAAAAATTTGATTTTGAATCGACCAAAAAATAAAGTTTTTCCTAGAGCCTCCAAATTTGGTGAGGTTGCTTTTGAGGCCATTGCCTACCGCAGAATAGCATCAGATCAACATTTTTTTTTTCACACAAAAATTCAAATATTTCGAAACCCATGAAAGCTAGAAGAAAACCGATTGCATTTCTGAATTCTGCTCGTCGAGATCTTCCTGTTAGTGTAATTTGCAGAAAAAAAAATTCCCCATTCTTGGACGAAAAATTTCCAAAGGGGTATGAAAATATTTAGGTATTGCAAAAAGAGAACGGAAAATTTTTAACAAGATGGCCGACAGTGTCGATACTCCGTGGAAGTCCAAACTTCGGCTACCGTCCGAGAGATGGCAGAGCAGTGTTAAAAAATATTTTTCCGCACAAAAATTCAAATATTTCGAAAACCATAAAATCTAGAAGAAAACCGATTGCATTTCTGAATTCTGCTAGTCGTGATCTTCCTGTCAGTGTAATTTACAGAAAAAAAATTTCCCCATTTTCGGACGAAAAATTTCCAAAGGAGTTAACCTTAGATTTTGAATAGACGAAAAAATAAAGTTTTTCCAAGAGCCTCCAAATTTGGTGTGGATGCTTTTGAGCCCATTGTCCATCGCGGAATATCATCAGTTCGAACTATGAAAACTTTTAGGTATTGCAAAAAAAAGGAAAAATTTTCACAAGATGGCCGACAGTGTCGACACTCCGTGGAAGTCCAAACTTCGGCTACCGTCCGAGAGATGACAGAGCAGTGTTCCAAAAATATTTTTTCCACACAAAAATTCAAATATCTCGAAAACTATAAAAGCTAGAAGAAAACCGATTGCATTTCTGAATTCTGCTCGTCGAGATCTTCCTGTTAGTGTAAATTGCAGAAAAAAAATTTCCCCATTTTCGGACGAAAAATTTCCAAAGGGGTTAACCTTAGATTTTGAATGGACCAAAAAATAAAGTTTTTCCTAGAGCCTCCAAATTTGGTGTGGATGCTTTTGAGCCCATTGTCTATCGCGGAATAGCATCAGTTCGAACTATGAAAACTTTTAGGTATTGCAAAAAAAAGGAAAAATTTTCACAAGATGGCCGACAGTGTCGACACTCCGTGGAAGTCCCAACTTCAGCTACCGTCCGAGAGATGGCAGTGTTCAAAAAATATTTTTTCCACACAAAAATTCAAATGTCTCGAAAACTATAAAAGCTAGAAGAAAACCGATTGCATTACTGAATTCTGCTCGTCGAGATCTTCCTCTTGGTGTAATTTGCAGAAAAAAAATTCCCCATTTTCGGACGAAAAATTTTCAAAGGAGTTAACCTTAGATTTTGAATAGACCAAAAAATAAAGTTTTTCCTAGAGCCTCCAAATTTGGTGTGGATGCTTTTGAGGCCATTGCCTACCGCAGAATAGCATCAGATCAACAATTTTTTTTTCACACAAAAATTCAAATATCTCGAAAACCATAGAAGCTAGAAGAAAACCGATTGCATTTCTGAATTCTGCTCGTCGAGATCTTCCTCTTGGTGTAATTTGCAGAAAAAAAATTCCCCATTTTCGGACGAAAAATTTTCAAAGGAGTTAACCTTAGATTTTGAATCGACCGAAAAATAAAGTTTTTCCTAGAGCCTCCAAATTTGATGTGGATGCTTTCGAGGCCATTGCCTACCGCAGAATAGCATCAGATCAACAATTTTTTTTTCACACAAAAATTCAAATATCTCGAAAACCATAGAAGCTAGAAGAAAACCGATTGCATTTCTGAATTCTGCTCGTCGAGATCTTCCTGTTAGTGTAAATTGCAGAAAAAAAATTTCCCCATTTTCGGACGAAAAATTTCCTAAGGGGTTAACCTTAGATTTTGAATCGACCGAAAAATAAAGTTTTTCCTAGAGCCTCCAAATTTGATGTGGATGCTTTCGAGGCCATTGCCTACCGCAGAATAGCATCAGATCAACAATTTTTTTTCCATACAAAATTTCAAATATTTCGAAAACCATAAAAGCTAGAAGAAAACCGATTGCATTTCTGAATTCTGCTCGTCGAGATCTTCCTGTTAGTGTAAATTGCAGAAAAAAAATTTCCCCATTTTCGGACGAAAAATTTCCTAAGGGGTTAACCTTAGATTTTGAATCGACCGAAAAATAAAGTTTTTCCTAGAGCCTCCAAATTTGATGTGGATGCTTTTGAGGCCATTGCCTACCGCGGAATAGCATTAGATCGAACTATGAAAACTTTTAGGTATTGCAAAAAAAAAGGTAAATTTTTCACAAGATGGCCGACAGTGTCGACACTCCGTGAAAGTCCCAACTTCGGCTACCGTCCGAAAGATGGCGGAATAGTGTTCAAAAAATATTTTTTTCGCATAAAAATTGAAATATCTCGAGAACTATAAAAGCTAGAAGAAAACCGATTGCATTTCTGAATTCTGCTCGTCGTGATCTTCCTGTCAGTGTAATTTGCAGAAAAAAAATTTCCCCATTTTCGGACGAAAAATTTCCAAAGGGGTTAACCTTAGATTTTGAATAGACCAAAAAATAAAGTTTTTCCAAGAGCCTCCAAATTTGATGTGGATGCTTTTGAGGCCATTGTCTATCGCGGAATAGCATCAGTTCGAACTATGAAAACATTTAGGTATTGCAAAAAAAAGGAAAAATTTTCACAAGATGGCCGACAGTGTCGACACTCCGTGGAAGTCCAAACTTCGGCTACCGTCCGAGAGATGGCAGAGTAGTGTTCAAAAAATATTTTTTCCACACAAAAATTCAAATATCTCGAAAACTATAAAAGCTAGAAGAAAACCGATTGCATTACTGAATTCTGCTCGTCGAGATCTTCCTCTTGGTGTAATTTGCAGAAAAAAAAATCCCCATTTTCGGACGAAAAATTTCTTAGATTTTGAATCGACCAAAAAATAAAGTTTTTCCTAGAGCCTCCTTCCTTTGGTGTGGATGCTTTTGAGGCCATTGCCTACCGCAGAATAGCATCAGATCAACATTTATTTTTCCACACAAAAATTCAAATATTTCGAAACCCATAAAAGCTAGAAGAAAACCGATTGCATTTCTGAATTCTGCTCGTCGAGATCTTCCTGTTAGTGTAATTTGCAGAAAAAAAAATTCCCCATTCTTGGACGAAAAATTTCCAAAGGGGTATGAAAATATTTAGGTATTGCAAAAAGAGAACGGCAGAGCAGTGTTCAAAAATGTTTTTTCCGCACAAAAATTCAAATATTTCGAAACCCATAAAAGCTAGAAGAAAACCGATTGCATTTCTGAATTCTGCTCGTCGAGATCTTCCTGTTAGTGTAAATAACTTGGCTGACGACCTCTGCAGCCATAGCCACTGCAAGTTTCTTGGAACAGCGTCAGGAAGAAAAGAAAATATCAACATTTCCAAGAAAATTCTCAAAAATAAATAAGTACCAACTAGTTCATCGACACATCAGAAAATAACATACTATCAACTCTCCAACTCATCCTCTTCCAGGATATAGTCATCCTCCTGATCGACGTAATCATCGAATTTCTTCAACCGATCCAGCTGGGCGTTCCTCAGTTCTTCTCGTACGTACTCCAAACCGGGCGTGTAATTCTTTTGTTCGCGTCTCGCCTTCATCCTCAGCACCTGAAAAAACGAAACGTAGGATCGAGAGCAAAAGTAACGGAGTCGAATAATTTTTACTTGTCGCTTGTGCAGAAATTCCCGGAAGGCTTCTCTCTGAGCCTTGCTGCTGCCCAGCGATACGGGGTCGTCGTTGGTGGACTGGCTCAGTTTGAAAGAAACCCAGCTTTCGTCCGCCTCGTCTGCGGTATTGGCCAGTCTGTGCGATGCCTCGGATTTCTTGACTTGCCTTTGGATCTGGATAATTTCAGGTCACAGAAAATGCATTGAATGACACAGTAATTGATAAGGAAATTTTAAGAAAGCTCACGGTGAAGTTACATTTTTTTTCTGTCAGATGAAACTGATTTGATTACCCCCAATTACTTATCGAGAAAAAAATATAAAGGTATACCATGAATAAAAAAAAATACTTTACTGGTAAACCCTGCTAAAATATCAAGTTTATCGCCACTGTACAAATCCAAAAACAATAGCTTTTCTGCTAGAAAGAATACCCCTACGCCACTGGACGTTCGGGTATGTCCAGAAATTTTAACTGCTGTCTTCACACGGCTCAACAAAACGCAACTACTCGCGAAAAGTGTGACATCTATGATTATTTGATTGAATCGATATAAAGTTCATTAGGTCTTCCTTGCCTTAAGCAGTAGATTCACTGTTTCAACTGTGATATTCTCTAGTATTCATAGTTTCAGAATAAGTCGACTTGAAATAGCTTCATAAGTCAAAATTACCGAATTACATAACCATATAAAATATGAGCTCGTCCTAGAAAGTGTCATGCAGTGTCAAGACACAAAAGTTAAAAATGCATATGAGTGTAAATCGCACGTGAATCAAAAATCCTGCATGGGCACGCATGTAGAAAACAAAAAGTGACGACTTCGAAATTTCAACTTATTTTCAGCAATAATAAGCACCATGTTGTTCTATGATAATTAATCCCCACTGCACTTTTGGTCCTAAGTTATGAGCGCCATCTAGCGGATACGCATCGAATGACTCCGCCATCCGCAGTTTTTAGCTGCTTCACAATCAAGGTAGGTTAACCATGGCAACCCCTAGGGTGGCATTCCGTGTATGATAGGATTCAACTTTCCATCGAATGTGACATGACATAATGATTAATTTTATGAGACAAATAGAAATTATAAAATTCTATGGTACACGGAATTCCACCCCTCACATGAATTTTCGTAGTCTGTGAGATCACTTCATGAGCTATCCCGGGTTACTCGGTGCTACTCACTGTGACAAAAGAAAGCGGCTTTTGTCTTAACCTCTAAAACTTCTTCTTCTTATGCCTTTTCCCCTCGGGAAGTTGGCCAGGCCGACACCACTAAAACTTGACGCGTGAAGTTTTCCACTAGCAAGAATTCGAATCGACCAGACTTCATACAGGCGATTCGCACGAACCTATCAGAACAATTGTTCTCGAACTTCGTTCAATTCAATATATGAAATGGTATCAAAGGGTAACGTAAACATAGATTAATGGTCAAGGCATGCTTAGCAGGCTCCACTTCGAAAAGATATTATTCATAAATTGGTATTACATAGTAATACGTATTCAATGAAAATATGTAGGGGTGCCAAATACTTTTCGAGTTATGCCCTTTTGAATCGATCATTTTGCATCAATCTTACCACAAGAATAAAAATTACTAAAGCTTTCGATACAGTTGACCATAAACGACTATTAATTAAATTATCGAATATTGGTTTTCGCGGTAAAGTTTTTGATTTCAAAGATTATTTGGGAAATAGAACTCAATATATTGAAATTGATGAAGCTAGAAGTGAAAAAAATCTTTCAATTTGGTGTGCCACAGGGGACAGTTTTAGGGCCATTTTTATTCACTATCTATCCCAAAGACCATTTTTATATCAATAATATAGGTGAATTTCATAGTTTTGTGGTTTGATTATAACCTACTCGCAATAAACTTCGAAAAAAACGAAATATATGCCATTCACTTTTTATAACAATATCCAACCAGAATTAGGACCACTAAGAACCTAATGATGAAAATAGAATTAAAGAAAGTGATAGTGTCAAGTACCTAGGGGTTATGACACAAACAATTAGCATTCCTGTTGAAGAAAATCTCAAAATATTCATGGACATAAAAAGCCTCGACATTTTTTATTTTTCATTAATTCAGTCTCAATTGAATTATGGGATTCTGGCTTGGGGAGGAGTCATGAAATCCCTCTTCAGAAATCTTGAGGTTCTTCAGAAGTGGTTTTTGAAAACCATATGTAGGAATAGTTATTGATATTTGACTGAAAATCTGTACAAAGAATCAAAGAAAATGGATATAAGACAAACTATTTGGATACAACATTATGATTCATATCTTTAACCATATAAAAGAGTAAATCTCGATATTTAGTCCGTTTTTTCCTCTTTTTCCGAAGTTCGTTTCGCCAGGAGCTGAAAACTTAATGACGAAAATCACCGCGCACATTCCAAGTGACCAACCTACCGTGACGACGAAAATAACTAAGAAAAATGAGGTTATGTTTGTGATTATAAAACGTCGAATTTTTGTGAGAAACTATGGTTTTGTCGCTTGTAATTGTGAAATTAGGTAGATTGGCTTCTAAAAAGTGTCGTCAAAAAGAAGAAGGCATTTTGGGTGATTTTTTATTGAAAAATTTGTGTTTGACAAAGGGCCATTTTCAAGATTCAGAAGGGCAAAATTTGTGAAGTAGTTGAGGCCCCCTCGATTTCCCTTCGCATTCGTGTTCAGGGGGCAAAACTACGTGGTTGAGTCACTTTTTTAAATTTAAATTTACTCAGAATTTCCTGGTGCCCATCCCAAACTTTGGGGCAAATACTGAAGCATTTGTTTCAACTCAAAACTCACCCTATTCAAAATCGCTGCATGGTCCAAACCCAACACGTTTTGCGGCATGTCTGGAAAAGGCAACTCGTCAATTTCATCTACTGGATTGTCTTCATCTAACTTGGCGATCCGTTTCTACAAACCAATGAGTTCTGAACCGAAATAACACTTTTACAGGCTATAATAATCACCTTTAAATCGTCTTCAAGAGGAGCGTACAGTTCAAAGTGGGATTTCAATTGTGCCGAATCATCTAAGGGTACGTAATCCTCGCCGTAATCAGCAATAGCAAGTCTGTTTTCCAACACCACGATACGGGCATAGTGTTTATCTAAAATACAAACCAACTACTGATAATATCAATCATAATAACGCCAGTTTCTTAGTTAATTATCTAGCATTAAGCAATGCTATGAACCCTGTTATCATCAAAAGTTTAGTTGCTGGTTTTGTGGGAGAACTGAGATTCTCACCTTTGACGAACTGTATTCTTGGTACCTTTCCCATAACGCGAAGCTGAGAAAGCTCGTGTCGTAAAAACCCAGAATTCTTGAGCAGGATATAGTCGATTGCCTGATCATCTTCTGAAGCTCTTGCCACCCAATACACATTCAGAACCTTGTAGTCCGGCGCAATTTTAACCTAAAACAACACACCACGGAAGATTCATACACGAATCTGTTCGTTTGTCGAATCATACTCTGTTAATCTCTATCCCATGTCCTAGTATTTGCGAAGCGTACTCCCCGGTAACCATCAAATCCGTTATGTGTTTCATGAAGAGTTTATTCAGTACGGAGGCTCGTCTGGAATTGACCGACGGTCTGCCTTCTGTGGAGCCTTTGCTGAATGATTCCGGTGTGAATGTCGGTACTCCTTCAAAGTGAACGTATTTTCTGAAAAATTAAACCTCAGCACATTGAGAAAAGCTAACAAATATCTCACTTTTTTTTATTCACTCCGAGGATTTTTCTCATCGCGTTTCCGGCTTGTCGAGAGCTGTTTGCAACAGCTGTCGTGTGTAGATCGAAATGGTTTTTGAACGGGTGAATGGCGATGGTTTTTGGAAATAGCTTCCAAGGCATTCGCAGACAAAAGGGGCACATTGTCTTGATAAAGTAGTTAGTAATATTCAGTATACTTTGAGAATAATTCCTTTCCCTACAAACTGGACTTGGTCTACACTCAACAACGGGATAAGTGCTACTTTGGTGTCGATGTATTTTCCCAGTATATCCTACTAGGGTATTTCCTTGAGCAGACACAAGAAACTGAAAATAATCTAGTGATTGTATAAGATTAAAGAATATACATGTCAAAATTGGGTAAACTTAACCTTACTTAAATGGAATGTTGTGACATTTCTTCTTCTTATAAAGTTATGGGCAATGCGTCCTTGCGGTGCTTTTTGCAAGCACTCCCGTAGAGCTAGCGCTACGGGCTTCGTCGGGAGTTGTGACATTTGTCAGTGTTTGTCAGTTGTCAATGTCCAATCACCGTGGCATTTCATGCATACATCATGATTATTGGAAAAATTCAAATATAGCAACACTTCAGCATTGAAAGAATTATCACAGAACCAAATAAAATATGTTCTTGTAATAAAACGTAAGTAAAGGCGTTTAAACCGTCCGTGCTTCAAAAACCCTGCATGGACACGCGTGTATCTGAATCGGCCTTAATTGTGTCTGGAGTGGGATTCTGTGTACCTATGGTCAATAGTTGTCTCTGTCTGTTCCATGTATTCAAGTATAATGACACCTCACTTTTTCGATAAAACTTGGAATTCTATGAAATTTCACCCCAGAACCAAATAAAATATGACTTTGTCACGAATTTCCAACGCTCGACGCCACTCACCAATCGAATGCGTGACGCAAAAAAGCTTGATTGAGAACCCACCCTAAGGATCACCATCTGTCAGTCTTGTTTTTTACAGCGCAGTAGTTTGGCAACGGTGGCAACCCTGTTTTATTGACTCGCCTTCAAGAATTTGATCATATGATTGATTAACATATGACTTTTTGAGATCTGTCACGTTTTATGTTCTGCACGATTTCAGTTCAATCCTCAAGCGCTAGTGAGATCATTTGTGGTAGTGTATTCAAGTCTAAACGCGGAAAATGGCAAGCCAAACTCAAGGCATTCAGCAGCTCTTAACTGCGGAAAAGCGGGCGGCTGAAAAAGTATCAGAAGCTCGTAAACGTAAGTTTTACTCAAACATAATTAGCGACCTATAATTTTGGGTGTAACCGCGGTCACGAGACCAAACAATATAGGACTAAAAGTCGATCGAATGATGAATCTGATCGTTTTGTAACTTTTAAACGTTTTTCTTGCAGGTAAAGCAAGGAGGCTGAAGCAGGCCAAGGAAGAGGCTCAAGATGAAATCGAGAAATACCGTAAAGAACGTGAACGTCAGTTCAGGGAGTTCGAGGCCAAACACATGGGCTCTAGGGAAGATGTAGCTGCCAAAATCGAAGTCGATACCAAACTCAGGATCGAAGAAATGAATAAGGCCATAGTCAGCCAGAAAGAACCAGTAAGTTTATTCAAGATTCAGTAAAATTCATGAACTTTCAGTCGAACTGTTTTAAATCTTGTATGATGAGAAAACTAATTTTTTTCTACATGTAAAACAAAAAAGTTGTCAATTACTGTAGGCGCTGATTTTATCAGATTTGTGTGCTTGACAACATGACAACCTTTTCTGAAAAGTTTATAACAGAGGTTATGCTGTCAATTAGGTAATGGGTTTCATCACAAGACCTACACCCAGGTCCTAGTTGTTTTATTTCTGGACAACCCTTTCTGAATTTTATTATGAAAGTTTCTAACATTTGCTGTGTCATTCGTTCCGTTCCGATAGCAACTGGAGAATAAATTAATATTGAACTGTCATTCATGACTTTTCCATAATTGTATTTGAGTCCTATGTCAATTTATTCCACCATACCGGTACAGAAGCGTGGGATTCCCTGTACCATAATAGTCGATAGAATGAGTGAGATGACATTATGGTTGAATTCCTGGGAGAGAAAGAGACATAACTAAGCGAATTCAGTGGTGCCACCTGTTATTTCGGTTCAAATTACTGAATTATTGGGTTCCTTCATAAGACCTTAACCCAGATCCAAGTTATTACATTTCTTGTGTAGGCAAAAACAGAAAACAGACCTACTCTTTTGGGTATTTCAAATACAAACTTGGGAAACCTTTCGAAGAACATCATAAACCTAATATCCCAATTGTTTTACAGGTTATTCAAGAGGTCCTCAACTTGGTGTACGACATCAAACCCGAAATCCACAAGAACTACCGCCAGTAGGTCGCGGATGCTGAAGTATTCAATTTTTCCTTTGGAAAAACTAGCGATAGTTTGTTTGTTCTGTATAGATGTCCATTCCATTTTATTGTACAGCCATTTTTCTTGAGGCGGTTCACACTTAAGTTCGCAGGGTAGCATCATTCGTTTGTGGCATTGGTGTACTTGTATATTAAGTCGAAATATAACAATATATTGAGAAATCATGTTGAAGAGTCTATAATTTTACTTTTACTTGTAAAAAAATACGCTGCTGTTGGATATTTTTGCGAATCAATAGTAGATCGACAAGATTGGGCTCGATTCCATCAATCCGGCTCGAAGGACCAAAGTGGCCGAGATAATTAACCTGGTCACAGAAAAACGTTTCCAGATTCGATATACTTTAATAATCGTCGTGGCATTAGCTAGGGAAGTAGTTGTAAAGGAGATAAAAGGGAGAAACATTGGTCGGAAAAGACTATCGTTACCAAACGAACTTCCAGAAGAACTCTTAATCGGAAAAACTCGTGGATACAACTGCGGCGCCTCTAGGAACCGGAGGAAAAAGGCCACCTATTTATTTACGTGGAGAAAAGTGAAACAAAATCAAGTTTCACAACTATCCGGCTCGAAGGACCAATATAGCCGAGACCTATTCTCTCATCTGGAAAATTAAAACTCCGTCACTGCGAAGAGACTCATTTAATATTGATAAATTATAAAGCTATAATGACATAACACATATACAGGTCCCGTTTCTTTGTGACACGTTCAAAAAATATTCATTTCATGAAAAAACAATCCTACTCTCTAAATATTACTATCATCACTTTTCAAATAAGGCTAAGTGGTAACAATATCAACCTTCGACCGATCGACGAGACAGGTTTTTTAATTCGGAAGTAATTCCAAACACCATGTGAAAACCCCGCGGAGTTCCCCGAGGATCGGTACCGGACCCGCTCCGTCGTTACCGTGTACAAATAATCACTGGAATGCAAAAACGAAACATGCTTTCATAAAACTATAAAGGAACGATTTGTTCGAAGGTGTGTACGGTGAAGAGTAAAACTACACGTTGAATCTTTCCGGATCCTCCAACCTGGAAAGGAACACATTAAAATTTTCCGACGATCTGTCGAGCTACCCACGTACCTCAAAATGGAAACGTCTTTATTGATGAAAGAAACATCCTGAGGCGTCAAAAATACGAACTGCAGCTGAGGTTTGGAGTTCGCGTGATGAAGAAGAATGTCGATAACTTTGGTGCGGTTCAACTTATCCTAGAAAGGAACACAAATGAAACAACCCTCAATCAAAATCACCGTTTCACTGTAGTACACAAAATTTTCCTTATTAAAACGGTCCCATATACAAAATCCTGCAATTATTATGTATAAACACTGATATATACACTCTACTGCGATATATACAGTTGACATTAATATATGCACTACTGTAATGCGCTCACTACTGTAATATATACATTTGACTTCAATATATACACCACTGTAATACGCACACTCTACAGTAATATATACATTCGACTTTAATATATACACTACTGTAATATATACATATACCGTGAGAATCTTCGAATTAACATTTGACTTTAATATATACACAACTGTAAAACGTACACTCTACTGTAATATATACATTCGACTTTAATATATACACTACTGTAATATATACATATACCGTGAGAATCTTCGAATTAACATTTGACTTTAATATATACACAACTGTAAAACGTACACTCTACTGTAATATATACATACCATATATACATCGAATTCGTCAAGGAAGTAAAAAGGAAACTCCATGCACTGCCAGAGCGAATACAAGAAGGCTACGGTGGAAAACGATCGCTCTCCTCCGGAGAGGTTGGACGTGGTGGTGAGACCCTGCGAACCGTGCTGGGGAATCACCACCAGCTCGAGCTTCTTTTCCGGCATGTTGATCTCGATGGTGCCCTGAAAACCGAGGTTTTTATATGCGATACCGACCGCTTTTCTATCGATAGCTACCTTGAACTGCCTGTACTCCAGAATCTTCTTGAACGAGTACTTCATGTACGTGATGAAGTAGCTCTCCGTCAGCTTGTAGTGCCTGCTCCTTTTTTCCAGAGCCGACGTCAGTTCCATAACGTCCGATTGTAGACCCTTCATGATGTCTGCGGATTTATGGAACTTTTCCGACAGCTCGTTGTAGCGCTCCATCACTTCCGATACGTCCTCCTTGTCGGTCTCTATCCTGGCTATGCGGTGCTTGACCTCGTTGATTTCATTAGTTATGTTAGGGACTCGCCTGCAAGGTTCTAGTGTTAGCGAATCGGGGTCGACAGATTGGTAGACGAGGGTGGAAATTGTAGGGAAGAAACGAAAAGAGACTAACGAATTGTGGCTGAATGGCAAAACGTAGAGCCCGTTATGGAAATTGTAGAGAATAGGGGCGATAGAGGGACTAAAGAGTCGTGAGCATACAAAAAGGGCCAGTGGTGTAAATTGTAGAGCCAGTGATTGAAATTGTATGGAAGAGAGGCGATAGAGAAACTGAAGAGTGATGAGCTCATTGTCATAAGGTAGAGATAGTTGTGGAAATTGTAGTGAAGACCACAAAAAGATAGAGTAAAGACTGGTGAGCTAATTGGCAAAATGTAGAGGCCGTGGTGGAAATTATAGAGAATGGGGGCGATAGAGACACTAAAGGGTGAGCTGATTGGCAAAAAGTAGGACCAGAGGTAGAAATCGTAGCTGAATGACAAAAAGCAAATGGTGGAAATTGTAGGAAATTAGGGCAAAAGAGAAACTAAAGAGTGGTGCTAATTGGCAAAAAGTAGGGCCAGTGGTGAAAATGCTAGATGGGGCGATAGAGATACTAAAGGGTGGTGAACAAATTGGCAAAAAGTTGAGCCAGTGGTGGAAATTGTAGGAATGAGGACAATGGAGAGACTGAAGAATGGTGAACAGATTGGCAATAAGTAGAGCTCCTTGTGGACATTTTAGGGCCAGTGGTGGAAATGGCATGGAAACGGGCGATGGAGAGACTAAAGAATGGTTAACAGATTGACAAAAAGTAGAGCTTGTAGTGGAAATTGTATTGAATGGGACGAAAGAGAGACTCAAGAGTGGTGGATATGTTGACTAAATAGGGCTTGTGATCAAAATTGAAGGGAATAGGGGCGAAAGAGAGATCAAAGAGTGGTGAGTTGATTGGCAGAAAATAGAGCCAGTGGTGGAAATTGTAGTGAAGAGGACGTATAGACAAAATAATGGTGAGCCGATTGGTAAAAAGAGGAGCCCGTGGTGAAAATTGTAGGGAATGGAGGCAATAAAATGTAGAGCCCGTGGTAGAAATTATTGAGAATGAGGGCGATAAAGAGACTAAAGGATGACGAGCTTATTGGCAAAAAGTAGGGCCAGTCGTAGAAATTGTAGTGAATGAGGGCGAAAGAGAAACTAAGGAATGGTGATCCGATTGGCAGAAAGTAGAGGCCGTTGTGGATATTATAGGGAATGGGGGCGATGGACTAAAGAACGGTGAACTGAGTGACAAAAAGTAGACCCCGTGATGGAAATTATAGGAAATGTGGCAAAAGAGACTAAAGAGAGATAAGTGGCAAAAGGCTAGTTGTGGAAATTGTGTGAAGACGACGTTAGAGAAACTAAATAATTATGAGCTTATTGGCAAAATGTAGAGCCCGTAATGGAAATTATAGAGAATGTGGGCGATAGAGAGACTAGAGAAAGGTGAACAGATTGGCGAAAAGGAGGGCCAGTGGTGGAAATTGTTGGGAAGAGGACGATAGAGATGCTAAAGAAATGAGAGCTGATAGACAAAAATTAGGGCCAGTGCGGGAAATAGCAGGGAGGACGAGACTGAGACTAAAGAATGGTGAGATTATTAGCGAACAAGTAGAGCCCGTGATGGAAATTGTAGTGAAGACCACAATAGAGAGAAATGAGAATGGTGAGCTGATTGGCAGAATGTAGAGCCCGTAGTGGAAATTATAGAGAATGTGGGCGATAGAGAGACCAAAGAGTGTTGAAAAGATTGGAAGAAGGAGCGCCAGTGGTTGAAATTGTCGGGAAGAGGACGATAGAGAAAGACTAAAGAGTGGTAAACAGATTGGCAGAAAGTAGAGCCAGTGGTGGAAATGGTAGGGAAGAGGACGATAGAGATACTAAAGAAGGGTGAGCTGATAGCCAAAAATTAGGGCCAGTGCTGGAAATTGTAGGGAGGACGAGACTGAGACTAAAGAATGGTGAGATTATTAGCGAAAAAGTAGAGCCCGTGATGGAAATTGTAGTGAAGACCACAATAGAGAGAAATGAGAATGGTGAGCTGATTGGCAGAATGTAGAGCCCGTAGTGGAAATTATAGAGAATGTGGGCGATAGAGAGACCAAAGAGTGTTGAAAAGATTGGAAGAAGGAGCGCCAGTGGTTGAAATTGTCGGGAAGAGGACGATAGAGAAAGACTAAAGAGTGGTAAACAGATTGGCAGAAAGTAGAGCCAGTGGTGGAAATGGTAGGGAAGAGGACGATAGAGATACTAAAGAAGGGTGAGCTGATAGCCAAAAATTAGGGCCAGTGCTGGAAATTGTAGGGAGGACGAGACTGAGACTAAAGAATGGTGAGATTATTAGCGAAAAAGTAGAGCCCGTGATGGAAATTGTAGTGAAGACCACAATAGAGAGAAATGAGAATGGTGAGCTGATTGGCAGAATGTAGAGCCCGTAGTGGAAATTATAGAGAATGTGGGCGATAGAGAGACCAAAGAGTGTTGAAAAGATTGGAAGAAGGAGCGCCAGTGGTTGAAATTGTCGGGAAGAGGACGATAGAGAAAGACTAAAGAGTGGTAAACAGATTGGCAGAAAGTAGAGCCAGTGGTGGAAATGGTAGGGAAGAGGACGATAGAGATACTAAAGAAGGGTGAGCTGATAGCCAAAAATTAGGGCCAGTGCTGGAAATTGTAGGGAGGACGAGACTGAGACTAAAGAATGGTGAGATTATTAGCGAAAAAGTAGAGCCCGTGATGGAAATTGTAGTGAAGACCACAATAGAGAGAAATGAGAATGGTGAGCTGATTGGCAGAATGTAGAGCCCGTAGTGGAAATTATAGAGAATGTGGGCGATAGAGAGACCAAAGAGTGTTGAAAAGATTGGAAGAAGGAGCGCCAGTGGTTGAAATTGTCGGGAAGAGGACGATAGAGAAAGACTAAAGAGTGGTAAACAGATTGGCAGAAAGTAGAGCCAGTGGTGGAAATGGTAGGGAAGAGGACGATAGAGATACTAAAGAAGGGTGAGCTGATAGCCAAAAATTAGGGCCAGTGCTGGAAATTGTAGGGAGGACGAGACTGAGACTAAAGAATGGTGAGATTATTAGCGAAAAAGTAGAGCCCGTGATGGAAATTGTAGTGAAGACCACAATAGAGAGAAATGAGAATGGTGTGCTGATTGGCAGAATGTAGAGCCCGTAGTGGAAATTATAGAGAATGTGGGCGATAGAGAGACCAAAGAGTGTTGAAAAGATTGGAAGAAGGAGCGCCAGTGGTTGAAATTGTCGGGAAGAGGACGATAGAGAAAGACTAAAGAGTGGTAAACAGATTGGCAGAAAATAGAGCCAGTGGTGGAAATGGTAGGGAAGAGGACGATAGAGATACTAAAGAAAGGTGATCTGATAGCCAAAAATTAGGGCCAGTGCTGGAAATTGTAGGGAGGACGAGACTGAGACTAAAGAATGGTGAGATTATTAGCGAAAAAGTAGAGCCCGTGATGGAAATTGTAGTGAAGACCACAATAGAGAGAAATGAGAATGGTGTGCTGATTGGCAGAATGTAGAGCCCGTAGTGGAAATTATAGAGAATGTGGGCGATAGAGAGACCAAAGAGTGTTGAAAAGATTGGAAGAAGGAGCGCCAGTGGTTGAAATTGTCGGGAAGAGGACGATAGAGAAAGACTAAAGAGTGGTAAACAGATTGGCAGAAAGTAGAGCCAGTGGTGGAAATGGTAGGGAAGAGGACGATAGAGATACTAAAGAAGGGTGAGCTGATAGCCAAAAATTAGGGCCAGTGCTGGAAATTGTAGGGAGGACGAGACTGAGACTAAAGAATGGTGAGATTATTAGCGAAAAAGTAGAGCCCGTGATGGAAATTGTAGTGAAGACCACAATAGAGAGAAATGAGAATGGTGAGCTGATTGGCAGAATGTAGAGCCCGTAGTGGAAATTATAGAGAATGTGGGCGATAGAGAGACCAAAGAGTGTTGAAAAGATTGGAAGAAGGAGCGCCAGTGGTTGAAATTGTCGGGAAGAGGACGATAGAGAAAGACTAAAGAGTGGTAAACAGATTGGCAGAAAGTAGAGCCAGTGGTGGAAATGGTAGGGAAGAGGACGATAGAGATACTAAAGAAGGGTGAGCTGATAGCCAAAAATTAGGGCCAGTGCTGGAAATTGTAGGGAGGACGAGACTGAGACTAAAGAATGGTGAGATTATTAGCGAAAAAGTAGAGCCCGTGATGGAAATTGTAGTGAAGACCACAATAGAGAGAAATGAGAATGGTGAGCTGATTGGCAGAATGTAGAGCCCGTAGTGGAAATTATAGAGAATGTGGGCGATAGAGAGACCAAAGAGTGTTGAAAAGATTGGAAGAAGGAGCGCCAGTGGTTGAAATTGTCGGGAAGAGGACGATAGAGAAAGACTAAAGAGTGGTAAACAGATTGGCAGAAAGTAGAGCCAGTGGTGGAAATGGTAGGGAAGAGGACGATAGAGATACTAAAGAAGGGTGAGCTGATAGCCAAAAATTAGGGCCAGTGCTGGAAATTGTAGGGAGGACGAGACTGAGACTAAAGAATGGTGAGATTATTAGCGAAAAAGTAGAGCCCGTGATGGAAATTGTAGTGAAGACCACAATAGAGAGAAATGAGAATGGTGTGCTGATTGGCAGAATGTAGAGCCCGTAGTGGAAATTATAGAGAATGTGGGCGATAGAGAGACCAAAGAGTGTTGAAAAGATTGGAAGAAGGAGCGCCAGTGGTTGAAATTGTCGGGAAGAGGACGATAGAGAAAGACTAAAGAGTGGTAAACAGATTGGCAGAAAATAGAGCCAGTGGTGGAAATGGTAGGGAAGAGGACGATAGAGATACTAAAGAAAGGTGATCTGATAGCCAAAAATTAGGGCCAGTACGGGAAATTGTAGGGAGGACGAGACTGAGACTAAAGAATGGTAAGACGATTGGCAAAAAGTAGAGCCCGTGATGGAAATTGTAGGAAATGGGGACAGAGAGACAAAGAGTTATGAACTGATTGGCAGAAGTAGGGCCAGCGGTGGACAGTGGTTGAATAGGTTCTAAGAGAGGAGAAAAGATGTGAAGCTAATACGTCGAGAGTGTTAGACATTGAGATATTGAGCAATTTAACGAAAAGTAGCCTCGCTGATGGAGAACAGGGATTGAAAGTTTAAAATAGGAAGAACTTTAATATTTGGACTGGTGGACAAAGAAATACTTGGGAGTGGTAGACATTCAAGGTGGGAAGGGGTGGACAAACAAACCTCAAATCGGGCAAACGTTCTCCGACGGAAGTCGCCTCGTCTGTACACCTCTTCAAGTCGTTTTGTTTGATGACCATTTGCGACCTGGCCTCGCTCAGCTTCGCGTCGTATTCTCGAACGCGTCTCTTGTCGAACTCGTCGCTGGTCGATATCTCTTTCTGTTTCGTCTGACTCTCTCGCACCTCTTCCTAGAAAAAACAACGCCGTTGCAGAAAGAGCCGCTCGGATGGCACGTAAAATAGATCGAACCTTCAGCGAGTGTATCCTCTCTTCCAGCCCTTTGGTCGAACCTTTCAGCTGCGTCAGATTGTGTTCTTTCCCGGAAATGGCAGCTTTGATCTCTTTGATTTCTTCGTTCACTCGGTCGAGAGCGGCGGACTTTTCTGTGAGCACGCGTTTGACTTCTTCCAGCTCTTGTTCCTTGAAATCGATCGGCGTTCGTTAGCAATCTTGGCGACACAAAGCAACCTTGTAATAAAAAAAATATATTTACCAAAAATTGTATGTTTTGAACTTCCGGTTCCGCCGATGAGTTCAAGTCTTCCAGCTGCTTCCTTATTTGAGCCCTGGCAGAATTTACCTTCCTCACTTTTCCTTCCAGCTCGTTTTTTCTGCCTTCCTGCTCCCTTTTGTCGTTCAACAGCTGTTCGAGTTGACTAGTAATGGCTTGCTTTTTTCTGTTCAAATTTTCTATCTTCTCTTGCAACTGTCTTGAATAATATTTGGCATCAGCAAAGTTAAAATACGCTTTAATGTTTGAAGTCAAGTTATGGTGAACAAATTGTGATAAGCAAGGACAGTTGGACAAAGTCTGCTAGACAATGTTAATTAGTAGAGAATGTTAACAGATTGGCAGATAATGAATGGAAAGTATTAGATTAGTAGTGTTTACAGTGGTCTGGTGGACAAATTTAATTGGGAAAGATAATGGTTGACAGATTTGTACAATAGAAAACGGTAATGGTAGAATTGTAAGTAGAAAAGTGATGGGACAGTGGTAGAGTAGATATGATGGTAGATAGATTGAAAGTACAAAAGGGAGCTATGAAACAAAAAATCATACTAGTAGAAAGTAAAGTGGACAAATTAGGCAAAAGTAGAGAGTGCGCTAGACAGATTGGCACAGAGATGAAAGTGTGGTGAACAGATTGGTACACAATGGAAAGTGTGGTGGAAAAATTGGTACAAAGTAGAAAGTGGGGTGGAGCAAGTGACGAAAAAGAGAAAATCAAGAAAAAATTGCTACCTGTTGGTACGTGGTAGACACAGTGATTCAGAGTAGAAAGTGTGGTGAAAATATCGGTAGATATTTGTATAAAATGAGTCAAAAATAAAGATATCTAGCATGGAAAAACCAAAACGGTAATTGATACAGGGTAGAAAGTGTTGTGGATAGATTCGTACACAATGGAAAGTGTGGTGGGCAGGTTGATACAGAGCAGAAATTGTGGTGGTCAGGTTGGTGCAGAGTAGAAAGTGTAGTGGTCAGTTTGGTAAAGTAGCAAAAGTAGTGACAACTTTGGTTGAGTAGAAAGTGTGATGGACAGGTTGGATCAGGGTAGAAAGTGCAGTGGACAGGTGGAGAGTAGAAAGTGTGGTGGTCGGGTTGATACAGGGTAGAAATTGTTGAGGACAAATTAGTAAGTGTGGTGGTCAAGTTGATACAAAGTAGAAAGTGAGGT
Source organism: Chrysolina americana (assembly GCA_958502065.1). Lineage (NCBI taxonomy): Eukaryota > Metazoa > Arthropoda > Insecta > Coleoptera > Chrysomelidae > Chrysolina > Chrysolina americana. Next base: position 1,158,166 of record OY293421.1, on the reverse strand, counting down.
GGACAGTTTGGTAGTGCAGAAAGTTTGGTGAGCAGGTGATACAGCATAGAAAGTGCGGTGACCAATTTGGTAAAGTAGAAAGTGTGGTGGACAAGTTCATACAGGGTAGAAAGTGCCAGGGCAGATTGGTAAGTATGGTGGACAGGTTGGTACAAAGTAGGAAGCGTTTTGAACAGACTGGTAGAGAAAAAAGTGTGGTGGACAGGTTGGTTCAGAGTAGGAAATGTGCAGACACGTTCAAAAAGAGTAGAAGTGTGTTGGACAGGTTGGTACAGAATGAAAAGTGTGGACAGGTTGGTACGGAATAAAAAGTGTGGACACATTGGTTAGCGTAGAAAGTATGGAAAGAATGGTAGAGGTCAGGCCTGTTTAGGATAAGTAAGCCTTGAAATTTTGTTTGAATTAACTTTTCAGATGGGACATCCTGCGAGACTGTTTGTTACCTTCCCATAGGTCGGCAGATAGTTGTAGAGGAAAGAGGAAGTTGTGGACAAATTAGTATAAAGTGAAGACAGTGGTGGACAGGTTGATAGAGTGGAAGTGGTCAACAAGTTGGTAGATAGTTTAATTCAACTCTTTTGATCGGTCATCTTAAGAGACTGTTATCTTCCCATATATTTTGCAGACAGTGGTAGAGATTGGCATAGAGTAGTAGATTAAAAAGGGAATGGTGGACAGATTAGCGTAAAATGAAGACAGTGGTGGACAGGTTGAGGGACAAAGTCTGATCGTTTTAAGCAATGGAAGTCGGACAAATTGATAATGAAAACAACTGCGTAATTGTTGGATAGCAAAGTTAGAAAGCAACAGGTTGGAAAACAGACGATGCAGATTGATGGACAAGTGTAAAGAGTGCAAAATAGTGAGAGGTGTGTGGAAGAGAGAAGTTAATAGACCAGTAAGGGAAACAAAAGGGCAACAGGTTGGTAGATAGTAGTTGAGGGTGTTTTGGATTCTAGAAGACTACACAGATTGGTAGAGAAGAGAACGAGGACTAGAGACTGCTGAAGAGATTCAGGAATGTGAGACAGGATGGGTCGAGATGCTACCGAGAAAATTTGAGGACCTACTTTTTCAGTTTCAGCCTCGTCATAACGGAATCATCGACAAACAAACATAAACTCACTGTATGTACTCCTTGGTGTCCACTTGCAGATACTTGGCGTGCTTGTAAGTTGACGCGTAAGTCCTGTAATTGGGATCGGGATAATATTTGTCTCCTTTCGCGGTGATACCTTGGTGGCAGTTCCTAGGCACTTGTCGCCTATCGGACAGCAACTCCTGCGCTCTAACGTCGGTCGGTATGAGCAGAATATTTTCCGGCGAGCAGCTGTCGACTATGCAGTTCGACACGACAGGATCGCTTATTTCGATGGCGTTGTACAGACTCACGCAGCCTTCGGGTTCGTAGACCAGATTCCGTCTGATGTCGTGTTTCTAGAAGACGAAATTCGATAGAAATAGAAGACTAAGCTGCATTATCCAAGTTTTTTAACCGACGATCGAAACTATTCCCAGCGAAAGACAATTTTTTTGGAGTTACTCAATTTTTTTTTCAACCACTTACCTTCGATAAAAACTTGGAAGTTATCACTTGTGGATGCCTGCCGCCACTGGATACTTTGTTGAAGATTTCGCGCAACAATTTGTTGTCTTTATTATTATCTACCGCGAAGGCGCATAAATTACTCGCGCCTATATAACCCTCCACAGCTACGGTCCAGTCCCCTTTTTTCATTTTTATATAGGAACCTGAAAATCGATGAGAAATTACGCGTTCCCAAAGGCTATATCTGTCTTATCCGGCTCGGAGGACCAACCATTGGTCCTTCGAGCCGGATAACCAACAGTTGGTCCTTCGAGCCGGATATCATGTTATCGCTCCAAGAGACCCACCTAAAGGTCCTCTCGGTTCTTTTTCGAACTTATTCCTGTACTGAGCAATCATCTGCTTTATTCTGAGCACGTCTCTCCCGTACAGCAGCAGTTCGTTTCCCGAATCCGCCTGCATTGCCTTCAGGTTGTTTTGCTCGTGTGCTAAAAGAAAACAAGTTGATATTCGCGCATTACGTTGAACACGAGTCACTACCCACCAATTTCCCTGCTCAGCTCGGCTATTTCTGCCCTTAGACTGTTTTCGTCGGTCTCCTTCCTGGTCAGGTCGCTTTTGATCTGAAACAAATCGTTTTTGGCGGTTTCCAAATGATCGTCCATGCCTTTCAGTTTGTTCTGCAGCGAGGCCAAGCTTTTGATCCTCTCGATTTTCTGCTGCTCCACTTTGGAAATGCTGAAAGCAACAACGTAAGCTACACAAAAAAACACTTCTAACCGTCTCACGATTCGTTTGAGGCAGCGATATCTTCCTGCAAGGATTTAATATCGTTGTTTTTGGACTCGATGGACGTTTGGATTTGCTGCTTCTCCCTCTTCTTGGCGCCATAATTGCCAGACAGTTCCTCGATCTGGGCTCTCAGATCCAGCTGAGGTCTCTTTTGCACCTCGATTTGCTCCTTCACTTCCAGAATCTGCTGTTCCAGGTTTCTATAAAAATGCCCTCGAAGAATTACCGTACAACCGAAATATATTTTCATCAACGTCCTCACTCACCTGATGTGATCTTTGAGGGTGCTGATCCTGTCTCCTCGTTTAGCAGAGTTCGCTTTGAAATCGTTCAGCTTGCTCTCGATCGTCTTGACTTTGACGTTTTCTTCTTCCAACTCCTCCTCGACGTCCCTCACCTTCGCCCAAACCAACTCTCGTTGCAACAGGACTTTCTTATCCTTCAACGATATGATGGACTTGTGGTTTTCGATTTTTCGCTTCAGCCGCTTGATCTCGTCTTGAAGCTTCCTGAAATTCTATTGAAAACATTAAACAACGTTTATATAAAAAACGTGTGGTATAAAATATAAACGTTGCGGTGACGTCAAATAAAACTGCGTACATGTTTTGCACCTTTATTAGGTATGTTATTTATAAATATTGCAATAACGTTTATATAAAACATGTATGTTATTATAACAATTTCAATAACGTTTACATACAATGTGTACGTTACTATCTATGCATAATCGTCATATAAAACATTACACACACACGTTGCCCCGTACATAAGTATGTGTTATTCATAGATACTGCAATAACGTTTACATAAAATGTCATTTTTTGTGATAAGTTTTTATCTCTGAAAACTGAATTCTTCGGAAATGTCCCTGATTCCATCGCTGTTTGCGTGCAGTGTATATCACTTGAAATGATCCCTTGCAGAGCATTTTGATGTTTCTATTGCTCCTCAAAATTTCACAACTCAGTCGAAAATTACGGAGGTGTTTCGATTATAAGTGATAACTGTAGGATATTGATAAATAGATACTCTGATAACGTTTCTATAAAACATAAATGGTTTTTATAAACGTTGCACCACCAACAGGTGTATGTTATTTGTAAAGGCTACAGTAACGTTTATAAAAAAACAATTGATGCAGTAGCATATTTTTGATAAATGTTGCAGTAACGTTTATATAAAACATTGCACGCACATTACATCGTATTTTTTATGAGTTGCAATAACGTAGATTATCACGTTGCAAGCACGTTACACGGTCGATAGGTTATGCCATTGATAAATGCTGCAATAACGATTTTATAAAACAGGCATGTCTTTACTCATACACACGGCAGTAACGTCACAAAACGTTGCACCGTCTACATGTATGTTAATTATGAATATTTCAATAACATTTATATAAAACATGTATTTTATTATTTACAAATATTGCAATAACGTTTTCATAAAACTTGTTAATTCCTTTCTACAAACGTTTCAGTAACATCACAATAGATATGCGTTATTAATAGATACTGCAAAAACGTTTACATAAAATGTCATTATGAACGTTGCACCGTTACCAGTTCTTATGGAAAACACTCGCGTAACTTCTGTAATTTTTGACGAGAAATCATGAAATTTTCAACGATGATAGATTCACCAAAAACGTACGTTTCTACGTCGAAAGAAGACTGATAAAAACATTGCAACAATTAGAGCTTTATATTAATATTAACTCAAAAGAGAAAAAACTAATTAAGAATAATTTTACAAGAGATTCTTTTTGGAATTTTTTTATCAAGGTTGGGACATCTCAGGGCCCCAATAAAAGGGCGAATTTTTTTTCTCGAACACTTTGATATGATTGTCCCACTTCAAATTTTCGCCAAGATATCTTATCTGCGAAGTTTGCTTCAAGATATAATTTTTTATGTTCACATCACACATCAGATTAATTTTTGCAGCAGTGTATATCACTTGAAATGATCCATTGTCGAGAATTTTGTCAATTTTTTATCAAATCTCCATATTTCACAACTCCTTTAAAAATTTACGAATGATCCCATTTGAAGTGAGAACTGTACGTTATTTAAACACTAATATCGTTTCCATAAAACAAATGGTTTCTTATAAACGTTGCGCCGCCCCACAGGTGTATGTTATTTGTAAACACTGCAGTAACGTTTATATAAAATATTGACACATCACATTGTGATATGTATAAGTACTGCAGTAACGTTTATATAAAACATTTGTTACGGCAGCATATTTTCCTAAATAGCGCATTAACGTTTATATAAAACATTACAGACGTGCTACACTGCAGTAACGTTCATATAAAACATTTGCCGCAGCAGTATGTTTTCATAAATATCGCAGTAACGTTTATATAAAACACTGCAGGCGAGTTACACTATCAACGGAAGTATGTTATTTTTTAAATACTGCAATAACGATTTTATAAACAAATGCATGAAGTTACTATCAAACGTGATAGTAACGTCACATAAAACGTTGCGCGCATACTGCACCGTCGACAGGTATATGTTAGGAAAACTGCAATAACGTTTATATAAAACATGTGAGTTTTTCTCATCACCACTACAGTAACGTCATCTAGAGTGCTAATTATAATAAAACATTGAATATTATCCTTCATTTGCTTGGAAATGACCAGAATATGTTTGAAGGTTCTAGCGCATTTCGAACTTTGTTCGGATTATTGTTTTATATAATTTATAAACGTCATATAAAACGTTTAACGCACATTGGAACGTCAACAGGTATATGTTGTTTACACCGAGTATCGTTTGTATAAAATTGTATTCTTGTTATACAAACGTTTGTTTAATGTTGTATATAAATAGCATACCTCTTCCTTTTCCTCCATTATTTTGATAGAGTCTCTCTTGTTTCCCTGGACTTTCCTGTACTCCAACTCGAGAGAGTCCAACTTGGTGGCCTTCATGAACAGCGTGAACTTGTTTTTGGGATCGTTGCTGCTCAGAAAGTTTCTGGAGGTGTCTTGGTTCAAGATGCATATCGGGTTGTCCACCTGTATGTTCAAACTCGAAGCGATGTTCTGAACTTCCCTGGCTTGGGTGGAAATCACTTCGCCTTTGGAAAATATGAGAATTATATCACTTTATTTTTTTTTCACTCAACTTCATTTCAATTCATCATCAGAGGATGCTGAATGAAAAGATTGTCCTGGTTTGAAAAGTGAACAATAAAATCGGAGGTACATAATAATAATAATAATAATAAAGTTTATGGCTATTGACCATAGCAGTCGATGCCAATACACCAAAGAAAAAAAAGTTTATTCAAAATTCAATAAAAAGCATGTTTAAAACTTATATATAAGTTTTATACATTTTTAAAATCGAACAAAATACAGATACTTTTTTTTTTATTGGCTTTGACATTTCGTCATTCAGCCAGCCACAAGTGGAGAAAATACTGATACAAAATAAACTAAATGAGTTAACTGTAGTGAAAGATATCATGAAATAAATTCCTATGAGATTCTTGAATCCATTTTTTTAATGTTTTTTGAAAGAAAATAATGGCTTGATAACTTTTATATGATTTGAAATCAAATCATAGTAAAATGGCAATGAATATTTGAATTTTATATTAGTTTTGTGTTTATAGATATAAATTATCATATTGTATCGAAATAATTATCCTATGTCCATTTTTTTTTGATTTTTTGTACAGATTTTCAGTCAGATATAAATAACTCTTCCTGTATAAGATTATCAAAAACCACTTCTGAAGAACCTCAAGATTTCTGAGGTGGGATTTCATGACTCCTCTCCAAACCAGAATCCCATAATTTAATTGAGACTGAATTTATGAAAAATAAAGAATGTCGAGGGATTTTATGTCCAAGAATGTTTTGAAATATTTGAATTTTGATAATAAGCACCGTAATTTTTTCAACAGAAATGCTATTTGTTTGTCCCATTTTAGATGTTTAGGTTGACCACTATCACTTTCTTCAATTCTATTATTATCATTAAGTATTAGTGGTCCTAATTCTGGTAGGGTATCATTATAAAATGTGAATGGCATATATTTCGGTTTTTCGAAATTTATCGTGAGTAGGTTCTAATCAAACCAATTTTTAATCTTTTCAAAATCTAATGTGGTGTTAGTTTGTAATTCAAACCAGTGTTTTCTCCATATAATACTGTATCATCAGCAAAATTATGAATTTCACCTACAGTGCTAATATAAAAAAGATCATTGAGATATATAGTGAATAGAAGTGGCCCCAAATCTGTCCCCTGTGGCATACCAAACTGAAAGATTTTTTGTTCACTTCTAGTTCAACATTATGGGTTCCATTTCCCAAATAATTTTTGAGGTCATAAACATTCATAAAATTTCATTAATAGTTTATGGTCAACAGTATAAAAATAAAAATGGCCATAGCTGAATTTTGATTATCAAGATGTTGGTATATATTTCAAGTCAGATGACTGACAGCATCCTGGATCAAAACGTTCTTTCTAAATCTGAATTGTTTGAAATCAGATGATTTTTTCCTAAATAAATTTCCATTCTGTATTTCAAAATTTTCCTAAAAATTTTAACCAAACTTGATATTAGCAAAATAGGCCTGTAATTTGTAAGATTTTGGAATTTGACCCGAATTTATGATAAAATTCATCAGATGAGTCAATGTTTCTGAAATAATTTTACATAAGAATATTAGAATTTCCGAAGTGATTTTGTCAATTTTTCAATTTCAACGATTTCATCATTTGTTGTATTTTAATCAGGTTTGTGTCATCTAGATAAAACGTTTTCAATGTTATAGATGGTTCAAATATGGGTGTTTTTTCAAATAGTCAAGTGAACTTACCTTTTTCAGAACGTATTCGATAAGACCCACCCCCATTAGAACTCAAATTACGTACAATATTTATACGTTTACCATACACACTGGGCCTATAAGAAAGAGGCCCTTCATTGCATAATTCTATTTCTATGCTTCCAGACGGTTTACCAGCTTTCACAAAACCTGACGGACATTAGGAATTAGAACATACTTGGTACAATTTCAAGAGCACGTACCTTTTACGCTAGTACCTCTATTGGTGAGGGAAGCCTTGCCTCCGAGCCCGACAATCAGAGCTGTCAGAATAGCGCTTTTCCCACTCCCATTTTTGCCGATGATTATGCTGATGTTATTGTCAAACTTCACTTCCAACAACGAATGGCACATAAAATTCTTCAGGGTCATGTGTTTGATCGTTCCGGCCCTTTTCTGAACCTAGAAGTATTGCCAGACACCATACAGAATCGTTGATTTGTTAAAAATTGGATAAAGTACCTCACACTCATCAACAGTTTCCTCGGCTCTGGATTTTTTTCGAGCTGTGCTGTTCTCATCATCTACCGCAATTTGGGTGAGAGGTTTTCTTTTCCTGGTACTCTAAAACAAAGACACTGCTGTGCAAAAAGTATTGAGACTAGTTTGCAACAAATTCAACATCTAATCAATTGATGACACAGAGTGATATACAGACAAATTGTCCACAATTTGACAATTGTCTGAAGCGGACTTTAGTAGAAACTCTAAAATTTTTACACAAGTGTAAATAATTACCCTCCTCATTTAAATAGGTTCTGGTGGATTGTGCTTGATCTTGAATTTGCAGTAAATGACAGAGAATAGCAAATCACCAAATAGGTTGTTGAATTTTGAACCAATGAGTAGATTTGATACAATCTACGCTGATTGTATGAAGGATGTCCTGTGTATGATTCATTATGATAAGTAAAATGTTGACGAAATAGAATTTCTTACCATCTGGCTGTTTTTTATTAGTCTACGTATATCATAAAAATAACTTATTATTTCTAATTATTTCAATTCGGTCCATCCAAAAACCTGAAAATAAATAACATTTAACTTTTTTGGCGCGGCATTTTAGGTTTTCTCGTTATTCTTCTTCGGAATTGTCCCTTTAAACTTCATTGGTCCGTATCTTCCGAGGATAACTAGGCAGAACAAAAATCTTCTTCTTTGGATCAAGATTTTGGCATTATTCCGGAATGATATGATTGAGATTTTCTTGAGAATTTACTCCGTTGAATGAAAGTGAACGAATTTTAACCTCAAGTGCATACTTCTGATCTACTACGCATGATCCTGACGTCTTAGAACCCCTATTTTTCGAAACCAAATCAAAGCTAGTACACCTAGAACTATATATGAGACCGATTCAGATTTATGCGTGCCCACCTTGCATGCTTGTCGTCGTTCACACCTGTGCCTGACGGCGGTAGTGAAAAAGGCAGGGTGAGCAAGCACTGAGTTAGGACATGTTTTAGTTCAAATAATAAAAAATACGCTAAAACGATGCATTGGGAACTCACCATAACGATGAGATACAGACAGACAAATAATCCAATCATTTATGCAATTTTTGTCGTTTTTTTTGCATGTCATATGTTCACCTATTCGTCTATCGCTACCAGAATGAACCAAATAAAAAGAATAAAAGAATCTAAATCCTGATTGTAAACGATGCAACATCAAATTCTTGAGATAATACTATTTCTATTTGCCAGAGTGGGTAGCCCAGGGTAACTCCGGGTAGCTCTTAAAGTTATTTGACAGACCATGCAAAATAGTGTTCAATTGAACCCCATTCATAAAGTCAGGTGCAGTTCACTTCAAGGATAGCAAGCTATAAGCCGCTTTCCATATGCCAGGGGAAGTAGCACCCAATAGAGCTTGCTACCCCAGAACCAAACCTACTAAAGTGAACTGCACCTGACTATATGAATAGGGTTTATTTGGAACACGATTTTGAATGGTCTGTCAAATAACTTTAAGAGCTACCCGGAGTAACCCAGAGCTCCTCACTGTGGCAATAAAAAATCTGCTCTAATGGATACCTATTCTATTGTTACCCCTGAACTGAACCTGAAGGGAACCACACCTGACTTTATAAATAGAGTTTAATTGGAACATGTTTTATTGTGTCAGATCACTTCAGGAGCTACTCGGAGTTACTCGAAGCTACTCCCTGTGACAGTTGGAGAGCGGCTCTAAGTTGTTTTTTGGCGTACCACTTTTTTTAAATTAGTTGGTCCGTTTTAAAAACTTTGCAATATTTTGACGAGATAGTCAAATCTATGACGTAAAATTGAATAAGTTTTTAAAACATTAGAGAGATATTGCAGTTCATAATAACGTCAGTCAGTAATAAAGTTGTCCTTATTTTGACATATACGCACGCGCAATGTGAGTCTGGAATAGAGACAACTTTATTAAAATACTCCCTGCCTTTAATAGAGGACGATTAAGGCCGGATTTGAAGTTCCTTTATTTTCACTTCGGGTGATAATTATATGACTTTTTCAACACAAATTGATATCGAAGCACCCTTTGGTAATTCTATCATCACAACAATTGTATCATAGTATAAAATAAGAATGAAAAATCTGAGAAACTAGATTTCATTTATAGGTTATGAATAACTAACGCCTGTGCAAATAAGGGACGAACGGACGAAACTGCAATATCTCTGTTCTTAACCACAGATTAGTGCACAGAACACTGTTCTGTGGATTAGTGCCGTCAGTATTAAAATAAACTTGCCTTTAATACTGGCTCGCGTTATTGCAATATCTTTCTATTATGGATGCGGTTCAACGCCAAAAAACAGCTCTATTTGAGAGTTTCAAGTACCGATGCTTCTTTTCATACCTGCTATTTGTGGATTTTGACAGATGCCATTTTCTAGCCTATGATTGAGCTAAAATAAAAAGCCCCGATGCTTAAAACTCTCAAATAGAAAGCTGCTATATTCAAAAAACCGTATTAAAACGTGAATAAGCTTCTTTGTTTAATCTCTTTGATGATAGATTTTGATCAAACGCCATGACACTTCATGAATTATTGTTCTGATTGGTCCATGCGGATTGCCAAAGGGAAGTGAGGTCGATTTGACTTCTCGCACTGTAGCAATGCAAGAAAGAGAAGAGAGAACCGGTGAAAGGAGAAAAGAGAAGTAAAAGTAAACAAAAACAACAAAAATAATTATTAATAAAAAAAAGTTAGTTGTGTCGGTTGTGCGTTTTGCAGGTGTTTTTTGTGCTTAGGTAATCGTTTTGTGTTAGTTAATTCAGTAATATTCTGATAATACTATTACTTGAGTTTAACCGTGTAACTTCTCGCAAACTTTCAGATAATTGGATTGTTATTGTTGATAGGTTGACAACCCTGCCTGAAAATTGTATCGAGTCGTTTTCAGGCTTTTAGAACCGGGACTTCCCGTTTATTTTGAAAAGAAATCCAAGTGGTTTATTGCTTTTCGATTCTTCTGGTGAAATTATGGGCAGATCCAATTGATCCCTGTACGTAGTATATAAAAAAAACATCATACTTACGCTGAATGTACGGATTTTTTAGATAATCCAATAATGTCAATCCAAAAACAGGCAAAAAAAATCAACATGAGCGAAGACTTTACGCCGCGAAATTACCAGATAGAGCTTATGGAAATCGGCCTGAAACAAAATACGATCATGTTCTTACCAACCGGATCAGGAAAGACCTTCATCTCTCTGCTAGTGCTGAAGAATATGAGCAGGAGTCTTTTGAGGTTAGGAATTCGTTTATATTTTTTTCTAAGTATAGTTTTCGAGATAACAGTGTTTTTGTAGATCTTACGGCAACGGTGGCAAAATTACCATCATCCTGGTGAATACGGTAGCTCTTGTCGATCAGCATCAAAAGTACATATTGGACCACACAAATTTGACCGTAGGGCAGTACACCGGCGAGATGAATACGGATTTTTGGCCGAGGCACAAGTGGCACAACGAGTTCGACAAGTATCAAGTACTGATCATGACCTCCCAAATTCTGGTGAATTTATTCAACAATAATTACATCGGTGAGTAAGATTCCGTAAGTTTTATAGATACAATCACTATTATCGCTCGTAGATTTGAACAAGGTGAACCTATTGATCTTCGACGAATGCCACAGAGCGGTGAATGACCATTCCATGAGACAGGTGATGAAATTCTTTGAAAATTTGACGGAAGCTCCGAGGGTTATCGGTTTGACGGCTACTTTGCTCAACGGCAGCTGCAAACCACATAAGGTCATCGAAAACGTGCTGGCTTTGGAAACGACCTATCACAGTAAAGTGGCCACTGTCGATGGGCTGGCCCAAGTTGTTGGGTGAGTAGTAAGAATAATAATGATATTGGTAAAATTCCACAAGCTATCAACCATTTTTTTTTTTGGAACTCACGTAGTTTGCCCTCCTGAATAAAAAATCTGAATAAAATTTTCGGCGGTCTCAAGTAATTTCGGAGATATGGGCCTATTTTTGAGTAATGAATGGCATATTTTAGGACACATTTCTACCGCGGAAAAAACACTCGAAATTCTTCCTTCTTTAAACTAACACAATGTACACACCTTAATTCACCCGTTTTACACAATTTTTTTAATAAAAACTGCATTGTTAATCCAAAAATTCAACCTTCTTTTAAAAACATCAAAACAACAAATTTATGTAAAATGTTTAGTGAATTCATTTATGTTGAGTTGGTAACTTTGAACTTTGCATTTAATTTCAACATGAATAGGAAATTATTCACTCACTTTTTTTCCAGTTACTAACTTGACATGAATAATATTCACTAACTATTATGCCTAAATTTCCTTCTTGCCCACATATCAGAAATTCAAATCCACTCTCATTTGGGGTTTGTTTCATACTTGTAATATTTTTCTGACCGGGGGGTTTCCAGCGGAGATATTGAATTGAAACAGTAGCTTATGATTGCTCATAACATACTTTTTGTGCCACCATAGACAAAATTCAGATCAGCCCTCATATAAGGGTAGTTTCCTCCAGTCTTATATTGTTGATGTATTCGTTATCGTTAATTCTGAATCGATTGACGCTCGCAGAATTGCTCTATCTCTAACCGTTCCCGAGCTGAAAAGTTCATCACGGCTTGAGGGGGATTATTTACCCCCAAAACATTGAAAAAATTTTTTTTCTACTCATATTCCAAAAATTCAATATTTTTTGAATATGCACACCGAATTTCAAGTCGATTCCGAATGAATTGAAGATTTCGTATGCTTTTTACGGAACCTCTGCACGATCGAGTTGAAAATTTCGAACACTCGCTAATGGGTTCGTTCAAAAATATTAGTCCGTTGATACTTTCATTTCAAATCCACTGAGCATACTAATTCAATCATTCTGAATCGATTGACGCTCGCAGAATTGCTCTATCTCTAACCGTTCCCGAGCTGAAAAGTTCATCACGACTTGAGGGGGATTATTTACCCCCAAAACATTGAAAAAAATTTTTTTCTACTCATATTCCAAAATTTCAATCTTTTTTGAATATGCACACCGAATTTCAAACCAATCCCTAATCAATTGAGGATTTCGTGTGAATTTTAAGGAACCTCTGCACGATCGAGTTGAAAATTTCAAACATATAATTCCTTTATTATAGTCATTGACTAATTATAAGTTTACATCTAGTCAGAAGTACACAAAATAATCGCGTCCTTAAAAACACAGACTAACCATACACTTGATATTAAATATATACACGTTACACTAGTAAAGTTGAAATGAGCTTAAAATCAAAATGAGGTAGTGGCCACTGGGGGGTTTTTTATTGGTTGGAAAGATAGTGTTTCAATTTGGTTTAAAGGAAGGCAGGGATGTTATGTTTATTCGCCAATGGGCTCGTTTAAAAATATTGGTCCGTTGATATGTTCATTTCAGATCCACAGAGTTTCATCATTCTGAATCGATTGGCGATCGCAGAATTGTTCCATCTTCAACCGCTCTCGTGTTGGTTTACATTGAGATTACAAAAGTCGGTCAAGTAAATGACAACCAATAGAGGGCCGGCAATACTACCCTGCGGAATCCCCACGTCGTTGGGAAGGGTTGCTGGCTTAAAGGCTGTTATTTCTATCAATTGAAAGCGATCTAATAGATAGGGTTGGTCTGCTGATAGTACACCGTTTCTACAACACTTTTCACTTTTCTGACGCAATTTTTAATCACAAGTGTATCCAGTACACAAGAACTGACTGAAAATTCAATCCTTCCAGATACTCAACAAACCCTTCGGAACATCTGAAACAGTGCGAGACCCACGTTCTGGAGCCCCACGAGCAACTAGCCGTGAACTTCCTCAGGAAGACAGCGACCGTCTTGAGCGCCCTGAAACTAGACACGCCAGCGACGTCAGCCCCGCCGCTAGACCTGAAAGGCCTCAGACCACTGTCGGTATCCTCGGGCCGCAAGGACCTCTCCAACCTGCTGGAAGACCTCGTGGTGCACATCGAGACCATGGGGAGCTACGGTGCGCTGAAAGCCGCCGTATCTCATCTGATCCAAGTCGAGCGCATGAAGAAGCACTGCGAAGAGCTGCTTTTCCTGCGCGTGTTAGAGTACGTCCAGACGGCACTATCCTACGTCAAGGAAACGCTGAGCAACGCCATGCTGGATTTCGACGAGGCCGAGCAGATATTCCTGTTCTCTTCGTCCAAGATGCTGGCGCTCCTCGAGATATTCCAAGAGTACGCCACCAAGTCCGCGGAGAAGCTGTGCTGCATCGTCTTCACCAAGCGCCGCTTCACGGCCAAGGTGATCTACCACGTGCTGCGATCGCTGGCCGATCGCCACCAAGACTACGGCCACGTCAAACCCGAGTACATCGTCGGGTGCAGCAACAACCCGCTCAACGACACCAGGGAGAACCTCTTCGGCGCCAAGAGGAACAAGCGCGTGCTGGAGGGGTTCGCCAACAAGGAGTTCAACGTTTTGGTGGCTTCGGACGTCCTGGAGGAGGGCGTGGACATCCCCAAGTGCACGCTGGTCGTCAAGTACGATAAGCCGGAGGATTACCGGTCTTATATCCAATCGAAGGGGCGGGCCAGGCATCGCACGAGCTTGTACTATATCATACTGGAGGATGGAGATATGAAGAAGTACGGGGTGAAGTACGCCGACTTCCAGAGGGTGGAAGGGGTGCTGAATGATGTGAGTAGTTTTATATTCGGTGATCCGATCAGGGGGAACATGACTCACATTTTCCGAGGCTTCCATTTGGACACGATGATTCAGAATCAACCACGATGCAGATTAGGAATAACGCGAATTTCAAGCTCAAATCACGCGGTTTCCTAGATTTATCACGTGATATCCCAGCTCTAAAAACGTGATATCCAAGCTTTAATCACGTATTACCCAAGTTCTAATCACGTGGTAACCTAGCGTAGTCACGTGATATACAAGTTTTAATCACGTGGTATCCTACTTTTTTACGTGTTAAAGTTCTAATCACGTAATATCCTAGCTTAGTCACGTGATATACAAGCTTTAATCATGTGATATACTGATTTAATAACCTGATATCCTAGTTTACCACCCGATAATCTAGTTTAATCACCTACTGTCCAAGCTCTAATCACGTGATATCCAAGCCCAATCACGTGATATCTTAGTTTAATCACGTAATATCCTAGTTTAATAACGTGATATCAAAGCTTTAATCATTTGATCCTAGTTTAATAACGTGATATCCAAACTTTAATGACGTGATATCCAAGCACTAATCACGTGATATCCAAGCTCTAATTACGTAAAATACAAGCTCTAAACACATGAAATTCTAGCTTAATCACCTGATGACCAAGCTCTAATCACGTGATATCCAAGCTCTGATCATGTGAAATCCAAGCTCTTAATCACATAAATCCTAGCCCAATCACGTAAAATCCTAGCGTCATCACCTGATTTTTAAGCTCTAAGCACGTGATATCCAAGCTGCAATCACGATATCCTAGCTTAATCACGTGATATCTAAGCTGTAATCATGTAGTACTCTAATTCAATCACGTGATTTCCAAGCTATGATCATGTGATATCCAAGCTCTAATCACGTGATATCCTAGCTCAATCATGTAATATGCAAAATGTATTCACGTGATAAACAAGCTCTAATCACGTGAAATCCTAGCTTAATCACGTGATATCCAAGCGTAATCATCTAATATCCAAGTGATATCCAAATTGTGATCTCGGCACTCACGAATCCTTATAGAAATTTTACACGATACTTATTATTCGAGTCTGGGCCCTCATCGTTTTGATTATAGTGTAAAACTGCCTTCTAATCCGCATAACCTCTACGTTTCCTTTCAGTATTTAATAGGAAAAAATCTGGACAGATCCGAACCGTCCCAAGAGGATATCGAGAAGATGTATAAAGAAAACGAGCTACCGCCCTACTTCGTGGACGGCCAGGGCTCCGCCCAGGTCACTATGACGTCGGCGATTCCTCTCCTGTGCCAGTATTGTAACAGCCTTCCTTCGGACATGTATACCGTCCACGCCCCCGAATGGTACGTGAAGAAATGCCACGACGACAACGCGGAAAACGACGAAAACAGTCGCGGCGTCGTCATCATGCTACCGACCGTGTGTCCCATCTCGGAACTTTTGAAACCGATAGAGGTGAGTCGACTCGACATTGAGGATCCCCTAACAGGTCGAAACGTTTTCAATGATCGGTATACGCCAATACTGAACAAACTTATCTCTAATCAACCAACCCAACCTTCTTATGTCCCTAGGGCCCTTTCATGAGAACCGTCAAGGTGGCTAAAAGAGCGGCAGCGCTGAAGGCCTGCGAAGCCCTCCACAAAGCAGGCGAACTGGACGATCATCTGAAGCCGCGAAGGAGAGGGGCGAAAGAAGAAGACGTGAAATTCCTGTTCACGCACTACCCCGCTGAGAGAGAAAGGGGCGCGGGAAGTGCAAAACGAAGGCGGCTACACCAGAGACACGTGAGTTAACATTTTTCGCATCGTCGTCAAACCATTCGTACCAAATTTTCATTGCAGATCACTAGTTATAATCGAGGGCAGCTGAAACAACACTCGGCATGTTACCTTCACGTGATTCACCTCGAGCCTCAATTCGACCGGCCCGCGGATACCGCCGACGCCGCCTTCTACGACCTCTACGCCTCGCCACTTTGCTACGGAATCCTCACCCCGTCGCCTCTACCTACACTGTGCGGCTTTCCGCTGTTCACCGCAGCTGGCACTGTGAACGTTAGCTTGAAAATCAACCAGAAGAAGATGACTTTCGCGGAGGAAGAAATAAAAGAGCTGCGCAAGTTCCAGATCCAAGTATTCGGGGATGTCCTAAGAACGTTGCACCCGTTCTTGGTTTTCGACAACGCCGATGACGCAGAGACGTTGATGGTCGTTCCCATCGACAGAGTCACTTTATACATGGATTCGAAGTCGCTGCTCCACAGCCGGGTCAAGAAAGTGGCGGAGCCGGCGAAAGAGGAGAAGTTGAAGTTAGCGGCGACCTCTGGCGAGTTCCTGGGCAAGATCGTGGCGGCTTGGTATCGCGAAGCGCCGGCAAACTACTTGGTGACGGAAGTGTGCTCGGACAAAAACGCCTCGTCGCCATTTCCTAGCGAGAACTACACTAGCTTCGAAGACTACTTCGCGACGCATCGAGGTCTGCAAATCGTGGACCCCGGTGCGCCTCTGCTGCTCGTCAGAGGCTTGACCGGGCGCTTGAACTTCTTCAAGCCCGGAGGCCGCGGGGCTAAGAGAAAGCGAGAGCAGCGGCACGAGGAAGCGGCGGTCCATCTGTTGCCCGAGCTCGTCGTCAAGCAGGACTTCCCGGCCGCCTTGTGGGTCCAGGCTAGTTTCCTACCGGGCATTATCTCCAGGATCCAGTCTCTGCTCCAGGCGGAAGAACTCAGGCGCACTATTTGCAAGGAAGCCGGTATCGGAGAAGAAGAAGTCACCGATCGGAGGCTGTTACAGTTGGACGCGTACTTGCTGGACTATGAAGCGTTCGTCGAGGACGAAAAAGAACATCCGGACGTGTCGTTTGCGGACGACGCTGTGGTCGACGCCCCCGAGACCCGGACGCACTCGAACAAGTCCACAACTCTGGAGAAAACCTACCCGTGGAAGGACGCCGACGAGCCCACGGACGTCGAGAGGGACCTCACCGCGACCGTCGATGACGTAGAGCGCTTCGAGGCTTTCATAGGCACGCGCGTCGAAAACAAGAAACGCGTCAACCAGGAGATTTTCTTGATGCACAAGGAGCAGCGATTAAAGCTCGCGCGCGTCGACAATTACTCGCTCAAACCCATCCAGATTCTCGAGTCGCCATCCAGCGACGCCGGTCCCGAGCTCAGCGAGTTATACAAGGCGCTAACGACGGCCAAAGCGAACGACATCGTTAATCTGGAGCGGCTGGAAACGCTGGGGGATTCGTTCTTGAAACTCACCGCTTCGGTGTATATCGCGCTGCGTTTCCCGCAGTACGACGAAGGGCGCGCGACGGACTTGAAGGGGAGGCTGGTGAGCAACAAGAATCTGTACTATCTGGCCGTGCGCAAGGGGTTGAACGGCATGATCAGGTATCACGAGCTGTCACCGAAGGGAAATTGGGTGCCACCCGGATTCTCGGTGCCCAAAGGGGTGCGCAAGAGGATCGAACGACGGGAAATGTCGGTGAAAGCCCTGGAAAACTTGCGCTTCGAGTATGACGAGCAAGTTTCGGGAGAGTTGACCAGGAAGTCGTTGAGTAATATATTGAATGGGGACTGTCCGTCGGCTGATGCGGACGAAGATTTGTTCCAGAGCTTGGGTCCGTTTTTGAATAGTCAGTATATCGGCGATAAGTATGTAGCGGACGTTGTGGAAGCCCTGCTCGGAGCGTATTTGGGTTCTTCTGGGTTTCAAGGTGAGTCTTTTGCGGGTTGACACGATTTTCAATATGTGCGCCCAAAGATAAAGGCAGTTGTTCAACACACTTATTTTGTATTTGATCGCCATTAATAGTGCATTCTGGATAAACGTATGTAGATAGAATCTTTATTTTTTCTTCAAAATTGGCGCCCACGTTGGGCGCCAATTTTATGTAACGAAGCTCGTGCTAGGTTGAATACCCGAACAAGTCAATGGAAAACAGTTTTTATAGCTAAAAACAACTGCCCTCGTGATTGTGGCACAGCTGATACGAATACATGGTATCGATTTCTGATGACCTTTTTAAATTGTAGGTGCCATCAAGTTCATGGAGTGGATAGGAATCATACCGCCGTCGGAAAATCTCGCGAATTTATTGAAACAGTCGCCGCCGAATCCGGTATTGAACAAAAACAGCACGAGCGAGAATATCGACTATCACATACCTCACTGGGAGGAAATAGAAAGTATCGTCGGATATAAATTCAAAAACCGGGCCTATCTACTGCAGGCCCTCACGCACGCATCGTATACTCCCAATAGAATAACGCGTTCGTACGAGAAGCTGGAGTTTCTGGGAGATGCGGTGCTGGATTTTTTGATAACGTGTTACATCTACGAAAGCTGTGGGAACTTGAATCCGGGACAACTGACTGATTTAAGGTAAATTTTGAGTGCCTAAGACGAATATTTAGTACAAGAAGCGAAAATTCTTCATTTTTGTTGTTGTATTGCAACTTAACAAATAACGGATTCAATTATATTCTACTGGGGGATTATATTATTTTTGCAAAAGATATTGTGGAATTTGCTTTTGTATACTACAAAATTATATCGCAAGTTTTTTTTTTAACTGTTTGCTTCCAAATGAGTTACGGGGTACCTCTCGAACATTATTTTATATTGAACAAATACTTGAGACACTTCGAAAATCACAAAATTCGTCAAGAATGCAGAAGAAATTATCGTCTTCGGCAGCTATTTCGCCAATATTTCCAAACTACCGTAGGACCAATTTTATCACGGATTTCAGGTCGGCTTTGGTCAATAACAACACCTTCGCTTGTCTGGTAGTCAGAAACGGCCTGCACAAATTTTTGCTGATGATCAACTCGAAACTACAGGGACTCATCGATAAGTTCGTCGCGTTGATGGAGAAAAAAGATTACGAGGTAGACGACGAAATCCTGATTTTGTTGGAGGATGAAGAGTACCGGCTGGGAGAGACTGTTGACGTCCCCAAAGTGAGTTTTGATATCAATATCAAGAACTCCGATTGTATTTCACCCCGAAAATCAAACTCAATGGAGGCTCTTGGCCCTAGTGATACGTAATCGTTCTAACCATTCTTGTTTTTCGCTAGGTATTGGGCGACATCTTTGAGGCCTTGGCCGGAGCAATATATTTGGACTGCGATAAAGATTTGAAAACGGTGTGGGCCGTTTTTCACAGAATAATGTACAAGGAAATCACCCGGTTCAGTCAAAATGTTCCGATGAACGTCATCAGAAGGCTCTTTGAGTGGGATAAGGCTGATCCCAAATTCGGGTGAGCTTCCCTAGCTTAAATCATTACACGTGACATATTTATTGAAAGTCTAGTCAACGAGTGATTTTTTGGTCAGACTTTTTTCTCAGCCTCCGAAAAATATAAACGAGGTGTCAGTCTATCCGGAATAGCGTGTAGATGCTTTTTGGAAAAATTCAAGAGCCGCTTGCAAATATCGCAAAAGTTATTAACAATTGAATACAGAAAAAAGGGGGTTGGTTTTTTGCAAATATTTCAAAAATTATTTAACCTTTTCCAAATTTTGAAACAGATTCAAAAAGAGGAGTTAATTTTTCGGAACTGTAGGACCAATATTTATGATTTCCGCAGAACAGCCGAAAACAGGGTCAAAACATTTTTTCGCGATTTTTCTATCAATTATGCAGATAATTAACAATTTTTTCCTACTTGAACATGAACGATAATTGTTGAAAAACAACTCTGATACTTTTTTTTCTTTATTTGGAACTATTTTTGAAAAGTCTTAGAAGAGATTACCGTTGGAAAAATTGTTATTTTTTACTTTATCAACAATTTACTTGGGTTTAAAAATTAAAAAGCTTGATAAATCACTGTTTTTTTTATGTTACTATTGATCCGTTTTTTATGATCAGAAGCCACATAAATATGATTTTGGAAATTTGAAAATGGATTTGTTAATTACCAATTTTTTCTTCCACCTACAATTATCGTTAAAGAACCATTTTTTAAATTATAATTTATTTTGCTCTTTGAAAACTAAAAAAAAATTATTTTTATTTAAATTTTCTTGGTTTATATGATAGAAAATTTGTTAGGAATAATAAAAAAATTCTAAATATTTTTTTCTTCTTCTACATACTGAACAAAACAACTGTTATTTTTTGAGAAAAATAATTAATTTATATTTTTCATCGGATTTTAAAAATTCTGTTCCACACTCCTTCATTTCCCCCCGGTTCTTTATGTTTAACTTATTAGAACTTATAAACTAATTAAGATACGATGAAAAAACTAAGACTCATTTATTCTACATTGATTAAAGAACAAATTAAGCCCAAAATTCAAGTTCTTACCCAATTGTTCAAATGACTGATGGCATTTAATAAAAGAAAAAACTTTTAAAATTATTTTTTTCAACTTTTATGTTTGAATATCCTGTAAACTATAATTAATATGACTATAATACTTGTAATGTAACTTTTTATATGACGTATATTTATCAGCAATTTCAGCTTATCAATTTTAATCTACAAAACGTCCTCAGAAAATACTATAATGTAAAACGAAAAAAAAAAATATTAAGTGTAAACAATTATTCATAAATAAACTTAAGTAATATAGTCATTCTCATTATAGTTTACAAGATATTTGAACATGAAAGTTGAAAAAAAAAATTTTGAAAGTTTTTCAATAAATGAATGCTAGAAATTAAATAAATAATTGGGTAAGAGTTTCAATTTTGGGCTGAATTCGTTCTTTGATTATAAAGAAATACATAAACCTTGAGTTTTTTCATCGTATCATATTTAGATTATAAGTTTTAATTAGTTTAAACATGAAAAAAACAGGAGAGAATGGTGGAGTAGATAACAGAATTTTCAAAATTCGAATATTTTTCTTAAAGAATCACACATGGTTGTTTTTGTTTCATTATGTAGAAAAAAAATTATATAAAAAATATTAATTTTTATAACAAATTGATTATTGAATAAACAATGAAAATTTAAACAAAAACAAATTTTTTCAGTTAAAGAGCAAGATAAATTACGATTTGAAAAAAAATGGGTCCATAATAATAATTACAGGTGTTAAAAAAAATTGTTAATGAACGAATCCGTTATCAAGCAATAAAAAAAATGTTTAAAGAACGATTTTATTTTTTGAAATCATAATTTGCATCGATGTTTTCAAAAAAAAATTTAATATCTTATAAAAAACGCATTTGTTTATAATTTTTTTATAAAAAATAGGAAATTCATTTTTTTAAAGTTGTTTTCATGTGGCTTCTGATCATAAAAAACGGATCAATAGTAATATAAAAAAACAGTGATTTATCAATCTTTTCAGTTTCTAACCCAAGTAAATTGTTGATAACAAAGTGAAAAATAACTATTTATTAATTTTTTCAACGGGAATCTCTTCCGAGACCTTTCAAAAATAGCTCCAAAAAAGGAATAAAATATCAGATTTTAACAATGTTCACGTTCAAGTAGGAAAAAATTGTTAATTAACTAATACATAACTAACAGAAAAATCGCGATAAAAATTTGTTGACCGCGGATTATTGTTCTCTCATATATCCAGTAGATACCTGAATTTTTTCAATTCTTAATGTTTATATTTAATAAATTTGAATATTTATTCATCAAAGGTCCAAAGTGAGCTGGGCTTACGCAAGTCTGAATCCTCGTTTTCTGCCGTATTTTCAACCCTTTGCGAAAATTATAAATATTGATCCGACGGTTCCGAGAAATTTCTTTTTTAATGTTTTTTCAAATTTGACAAAATGTCAAATAGTTTTCGAGATATTTGCAAAAAATCAAACCCCATTTTTTTTCAGTTAATCGTTTATAACTTTTGCAATTTTTGCAAGCGGCTCTTGCATTCTTTCAAAAATCATCTACACGCTATCCCGAATCGAATGACACCTCGTTAATTTTTTTTTCGGAGGCGGAGAAAAAAGTTTGACCCAAGAAGCACTTGTTGACAAGTTTATATCATCATTATTCTCGACAATTATATCAATTGATTTTGGGTTGTAGGCTCGTTCATCACGTAAGCAACAATAAATCGATGGTACCGCTAAGGTTCACGTTGAACGGAGTACCGAAATACGTTTACGGA
The DNA here is from genome assembly GCA_958502065.1 of Chrysolina americana. NCBI lineage: Eukaryota > Metazoa > Arthropoda > Insecta > Coleoptera > Chrysomelidae > Chrysolina > Chrysolina americana. The sequence goes on along the minus strand of OY293421.1, from coordinate 1,135,640 downwards.
GTTGGTACCAATAAGACAATGGCAAAAAAGGCGGCAGCGAAAATGGCATTAAGGTTTTTGAGTAACTGAAAGGTAAGTTTGAGAGTTTTGAGGTGGATTTGCTCAGTTGTTTTCGAAGACGCGACGAGGTTTCGAAATAAAAAAATAATATCTTTACTTCTCAAATTGAAATTTTCTTTTCATGTTCGGTTCAAATGGTTTATAGAGACTTGACAGCAGACTTATTGCTCTGTAAATTCCCTTTCAAGATGATGAATTTATGAGGAAAGTTAAAGGGCTATAAATCACTCCAGAAAGGATTATTGTTCAGGTCAAACAGGACCGAATCAGGTTATTTATACGGCTGCTTCATTGACCAATGCGGACAGATCAACATCACGAACTTCATAAGTTTGAACCGCTTTGAAGATATGCGCAAGCAGCGCGCAATAGTTCCTTTGTGAAGAAAAAGTTCTTATATTCGGGCAATTTGTGATGAAAAACGTCAAAAACGATAAAATTGCAATAGTTTCACTTTGTTTTCACGATGGAGGGTCGTATGAATAAGCTTTTCAAATACCTTTTTCCTACGACCACATAGTCACATAGAAAGTATCGTATATCGCACTGTATAGTATACGGAAAGAGGCTTATATCACAGGCGCGGAAAGTAACTTTCCGCACGCTCCGTTAGCTCAGTTCGTAAAGCAGCGGGACGTATTGACTTCTGACGACGAGTACGCGGGTTCGATCCTCGCCCGCGAATACTTTTTTTTTCCATTATGATATTGAAACAAATTACATTTTTCAAATAGATTGCTTGAAATATTTTGTATTTAACAATAATTATTAAAAATAAGTGAAGTCAGAATGATTCTCAGTCGGACTATTCATTAAATTTTCTTGGACATTAGATTGTTAGATAGTAACTTCTTGTAATCATCTAAACAAAGCAAAGAAATTTTCAAAATGTATGTTCCTTTTCGTCAAATAGTTTCATATATCAATTCCCGGTACCTAGTCAGACAATCATGTAATCATCTTGCTAAATATTTATTATATATAAAAGCAGGCTTTGAACAATTTATGTCAAACGTCAAAAGTTATTTTGAGTATGTAGTGAAAGTTAAGTGCATTAATTGTGCGTGGAGGCAGCAAAAATATCCTCCCTAAAAATCCTACCAACAAAATCTGTATTTATTTATTTATTTATTTATTTATTGAAGAAATAACTTCCATTCAGAACATGTTCTGGTGTAAGGAATCAATTTGAGAAGTGTAATTTTTTTAATCTTCTTGAAAAAAACTTTTCGCGGGCGAGGATCCGCCGCACTCGGCTTACGCCTCGTACCACAATATTTTCCACTCGTGTGAAAAATGTCACTTTTCGCACTAGTAATGTAATATACTATTTCTTGATGGTGTCTACGACGCTGACCGGCTGAGGTATATCTGGATTTTTCACATCACAACACTTCTCAAAGGTGGGAAATTTACTTGTACTGGTTAAATTAGGTCTTGGGAAACTCACTTTGAATTTATTCAATTTTCTTCAAAGTTTCACTCTAATTTTGGATTTATGAGTTTAAACAAATCTTTTCACAACCGGCATTTCCCGACGTCTCCCTCTCTAATTTTAAACTACTTTTAAAATTATGACAATAAATCGAGGGGGCGCTGTTAGCAGAAATATGATAGCTCTGTTTTGTTTTCAAATGGAAAAAAGTCCTATTCTTGTATCTAGGATTTGACAGTCGTGCGTAAAGGATTCGCAACAAAATAGAAATAAACCTCTCGTATCTTTGGAAACAACTGAGATAACGACACACCTGTTGAAGGAATATTTAAAATCGGTTTATGTTTTCTTCATCGATTTTTTTATAGCTACCCATTGACAGTTCTCCTGCCAACACTCGCTCTTTGAACTTCGACGCGAGAATGATGGTGTTGAGAAGAAATCTCGACCAAGAAAGTATAATATTAGTTCATTTGAGGTGATATCAATATCTTGTTGTGATAATTCAAGATTTTTTATACGGCTTATCCAGAGGAGGTTTAATCAGTTTAGTTCATACTTTAATTCATTTATATCGTTCTATTTAGATGCCAGTTGTTTTTTAGGGCGTTCCTGTTGAAAATGTTGTACCTTGTATTAGTTGTTTCAAAGTTATGGATGATTCCATAAAAATATATTTTAACTAATAGCGTTTTAGGAGTTTGAAGACATGTTGAAGTTTCAAGAAAAATGTTCGTTGAGTAAATAAATTTTATAAATTTTTAAATGCAGCGTAATTTTGATTTTTATCCCATCTTTGATATAATTTGTATATTTTCCATGAAACGTATTTTTGATTTTTTTAAATTGTTTTTCCAGTCAATCCTACCAACTACCTGTTGCAAACCAAAAACCCTGTTATCTAAAAATTTTATTATACAACATAATACAATTAACAATTAAATAATGCATATACATATGAATAAATATACAACAAACATCAATTGAAGAGTATTAGTAAAAATAATTAGTCTTATCAGGTTATAATGATATCAACAGTATAAAAAGTTATTCGCCTTACTCTTACGATTCAAAAGAATTGAGAAACACTTTCACCAAATCTCATAATTTAATTACGAACCCATTTATCACCCAATTTGTATCTATTTAGTTAGAATTATTGCTAAAATTAAATCTCAATGTGTGAGCCAATCTGGGAACAAAAAATCATAGTTATATCTCCCATTTCAAAGTATTATAGCTGCATTTAGCACGTTGAATGGTCGAAAGTTGATATTCAGTTGAGATTTAAACAGTTGAAAATAACTGTTTTCATACCACTCTGTTTCATTCTAATTTGTTTCGCCTTCTGGCACAGCCTTCTAGATATTCCGAGCCTTGGGAAGAAAATCGGCAACACCGCAAGAACGACCGTCACATTTCAAACGCTTTATTCTTCAATGTCAATTTTTATGCTGAACAGTAATATTTTGATTATGATACGAGTGTACAAGTGAGGCTTTAAATCACTCGTAACGGGTTCAAGGACACGACGCGAAACGGGGTGCACATACCCTTCGAAAAAGGGTCCAATTTTCACGAGGTATCGCAAATATCCACTTCTTCGTCGAAAAAAAAAAAATGGAACATGTGGTAACCTCACATTCATGCTTGATTTTACCACTATTTTTGACGGACTTCGAACACACTTTCGCTAACAACTCGACCACTAGATTTTCACTGATATTTCATGCACAATTTCACATGAATAGTAGCTCAATTCATCATCCAGTTTGATCTATCTGGCGTTTAACGCAAACAAGTATTAAGAACAGGTCGTCCTTACAGTGTTGTCGGATTTGTTCTCCGTGACTCGGGAATATTATTAAGAAGGCTGTGGTTCTACGCTTTAATGTTTATCTGCGGTTTTTCCAGCGACCGATGTTATTTTAACAATAAAACAAAATCAAATCTTGTTCCGAGTTGTTCGGGGTTTGCTTTGAATGGAATACCGTGAACATTGCTCAATAACTGTACTGGATATTTACGATATACCGGGTGTAATAGGATCATGGTCGAAGAAAATGTAATTTCGACGAATGGTCCTGTGCGATGGCCTCCAAGGTCACCTGATTTGACACTTCTCGATTTATTTGTTTGGGACCATTTACAAAACATTGCTATGCAACCGCCGTTACCGCCCGCGAAGATCTGGGGTTGCGAGTAAGACGCGAAATTAATAGTATAGCGGCCCAGCAACGAGATACGGGGGGGGTGTACCATGATCCTGTTACACCCGGTATATTGGTCCCACCACTTTTTTAGTGACGAAACAAGTACTAAAGCTGCAAAGAATACTGTGAACTACACAGTATTCTTTGATCGTTCATAAATTTTTCGACGCTTCTAATTTCCATTCAGGGGCCGTATCCTCAACTCGCTACTCTACTAAGCGAGCGATCTCTCAAGATAGCGATTTGATCGCTATCTTGAGAGATCGCTCGCTTAGTAGAGTAGCGAGTTGAGGATACCGCCCCAGGTTTCTAACTACATCCATTTCCATTATTGAGCAGCGTAAATCGAAAAAATTTGTACCTCATGCCTCCTGATGAAAATCCGAGAAAAACCAACCCTATAAATTACCTATAAAAATATTTAATACAGTAAATCTGAGTATCGGTCGACTGCCACCCTCCTCACGAAGGTACGTGTAAAAAACCAAGTGAATAAATAAAATGTGATGTCTACCTACGAAACGCTACAACCCGTGCTCTCGGGAATCACGTGGTTGTCCGCCACGTCTTTATCGACGCTCTCCTGCACGCTGCCGGATTTTCCCTCGCTCAGCGCCTCGTTGGAGTGAGAACTGTTGCTGGAGACCATTTTCCCCTTCTCTATAGTCGCGGTCGGCTGGTTGCAGCCGTCTTGGTTCGAGCTGGTCTTGCGCGATCGAGGCTGTTTTGGCGTGACCCTGTTCAAAGTGGCCGAAAGCGCTTGTTGGTATTCCATGATTTGACGATGCTGGATTTTGGTTTCTACGATTCTCGTTAGGACGGAAATTTGATTTTGTATTGCTAACATGAAGGCTTTATACCCAAGGCTGTAATGTAAAATACCATTTTCATCAAGTGTCCGTGTGTACGATTGGGCATGTTGCGCAAAGGGTTATTTCTACTAATAAAATTAGTCAACAGGTTAGAAGAATAATTGGTTTTAGGAAGAGTCAATCTGAAACCACAGTTTGGAGAAAATTTCGAGTGATAGGACCTCTACAATATAAAATTTGGCGCCCAACGTGGAGGAATTTTCAACAATTTCTCTAATTTGCCCATATGAAACGCCCTTTGATAAGTTGCTATTCTAACAAAAAAAATGAATGGGAGGATTAACATTCACGATCAATCATTGCTGAATGCCAAGATGGAATAAATGTCGAGTGATAGGATAATATTAAATTTGGCGCCCAACGTGGAGGAATTTTTGCCCATTCCTCCGAGTTGTCTATTCGATAAATTGGTAAACTATAGTCTAGTTCCGAACTTGTAGATAGTGACTCATCGTACATTTTCTGGTTTTTACGGGATTTGAAAGTGCGGAGGGGATGAACGAAAGGGGCCAAGTAAAATTTGATTTGAAGCCAAAGTACCTAGTTTATTTCTGTTCTATTTTTTGACCTGCTTTATATGAATTATGAACCGTACAGCCGATGAGTCACTATCTACAATTTAGGAACTAGATTATAAAAATGGTTGGGAAAATCAAAAAATTGTTGAATTTCTGAACGAAATATGCGTAGTTAAATCAGGTTGAAAACAAAACATATTCTTTACAAAGAGCCCTCGTACTTACCATTCAGTACTTGTCCAGTAATTCAATATAATAAGGCCCTGCCGAAGTCTGGATACGGCTTCAATTGACTGATCATGAGATTTGGCGGCGTTCACCGTACGTACAACCGCCATAGCGTCACGCAACAGAACGGAAATGAGCAGCGACCACTCCAAACAACCGGCCTCCATAAACAATTGCAACAGGTATCTGAAAAATGAGGTTTTTTAATGATATCACCTTGTATTGATAACGAAATTTATTGTGTACTCCAGCGAAACTGGAATCATCGAATGGACCGTTCCAGATGCATATAACTGACAGTTAATGGCCAATCGAGGGGTCTAGGTTGAAGGCTATTAATTCCAATTCGGTTTAAATTTTTCTCTTCGACTTGCGGCGCACTTATTCTATTCATACAGTATTATGTTGGTAATGCATTTCTTTCATATTCTCTCTCAAAAACTCGGACGCTCTTCCAAAAACTTGGACCTTTCTCTCAAAAACTCGAACGCTCTCTCAAACACTCGAACGCTCTCTCAAAAACTCGGACGCTCTCTCTCAAAAACTCGGACGTTCTCTCAAAAACTCTGACGTTCTCTCTCAAAAACTCGGACACTTTCAAGAACTCGGACGCTCTCTCTCAAAAACTCGGATGTTCTCTCAAAAACTCGGACGCTCTCTCTCTCAATAACTCGGACGCTTTCTCTCTCTCTCAAAAACTCGGAAGCCCTTTCTCTCTCCAAAACTCGGACGCTCTCTACCTTACACACTGTTTTTCCCTTTGCTGATACTGGAACTCTCCTAGTTTATCTACTCATACTGTGCCCCCTACTTACCTCAACTGGACCTCGGCCCTGTGCGAGCCCTTGCTGTCGGCGGTGGAGAGCTGCTCCAAAATCTGCGCCGACGGAATCTCCCAGTTGTCGGTGCCGGTGACGCTCAGCTCCCTGTCGTCGCCCCACACGGAACTGACGGCGCTCATCACCGTTTCATCGTCGGCGGCCGTCGCCAGCGCCGTGCTCTTCAAGCCGGCGCAGAGAGGGTGATCGGCCGCTTTCTTGTCGAACAGACTGCGCTCGATCATCTCGATTTTGTTCCTCTCCGAGGGATTGTCGTACGTCCGTTGCTCGCCGATTTCCGTGTCCGCCATGCGGCTCGACTGCTCCAGCGTGTTGGCCGGCGTTATGAGGCCGGTGCACGGCAAGTCTTGGAAGGACATGTATCCGCTGTCGCCGACTCTGCTGGAGCTCGTGTGGTAGTTGTAGACGTCTACTTTGAGCGTGCGCAGCTGGTCTTCGATGTGGACGTTGGGACTCTCGAGCGGCGATTGGACAGCTACGAGAGACAGAGGGATGAGTAAGGCTTATTGGAAAAGCTCGTTCACTCGATTGTAATGTAACGAGATTGAAAAAAAATCCCCTAGCTACGCCACTACCGAGTGCCGACTATAAAACGTAACTCATTTGCCTAACAAATAAACCGGCGCTGATCGCAGTTATTATTTCCTCATTCTTGGAATTATTTCGAAGTTTTTCTGTGCTGATCAATCCGGAGAACGGAAGAATCCCGAAAAATCTACTCTGCTCGAATTGAGTATATGTATTAGGCGACACATTTCACTTGGGGCGAAGTTTTGAAGTCGTTTTCGAAAGATTCAGCTGGTTAATATCAGTAAAGAGATCTAAGTGTTTAATTAGTCAGTGCAGTAGTGAAAATAAAAATAGTTTAGTGTGCTCGGCGCATTATTTAGTAATATCGTAACAATATTCTCGAGTTATAAGGCCGGCAAAAAAAATTAACAGAATACTCACAAGACACGCTCTTTCTCGACACCGCCACCGAAGGTGTGGGATACGGCCAGTTGAAGTCCTCGTGGACCTGCTTGAAGGCTTGCACGAAATCATCGATCCTAGACGCCTGATCCCGCTCTTTCCCCAACCAGGACACCAAGTGGAAATCCAAATGAGCCGCGAAATAACCCAAGTCAGTCAAACGACGAACAGACAATAATCTGCGAGCGTGTTTCTGCAATATCACATCTATAAAAGTTTCTTCGGAATTATTGATCAAGGGGGCTCTGAAAAAACAATATGTACTCGAATACTTCATTTGTCTTAATTGTAACGCCTGCTATGGCAGGTCAATTGAGCCACAAATGCCACAGCAGCAAGCCGAAACTCACCTACTATCACTTTTGGCGTTCCCTACGGAATTTGGCACAGATTTTTTCCTATCAGGTACTGGAGACTCCACCACGGTGCTGATGTTGCCCACCATGCTGTTGGATCTCTCGACCAATTTCGGCGAGACCGTGGTGCTGTAACTCCTCACTCTGGGGCCTTGGACGTTTCCCAAAATCAAGGAGAGGTCTTCCGCGTTCGGGCTGACCGCGGGAGGGGGTTGTGGCAAGCCCAGTTTGGGAGGTAGGATGAACGAGGTACGGGGCGATTCGGACTCCACGTCATTCGGATCTGAACAAGAAGAAGAAAAGGTTCCCCAGTTCAAGTAAATAACATCACCGAGTAAACAGAGGAACGAATAAAGAAATATAGGGTCTATTGATCCAAAAACGACAGATGAATCATCAGCTCATTGGTGAGTTTATGTAGGAATCAGACACAGTAACTTATTATATTATTATTATTATTTTTGAATGATAATAAGAAATGGTCCCGAGACAGATCCTTGAGGAAGTTTCATTGTTCGGGAAAACAGATTATTACTATTGCCGGTATGAGTACTGTAGTCATTATTATTATTATTATTGTTTTAGTTGCCTTACCTATTGCCCTGAGAAAGCGCACTAGATCTTTGGCAAGTTCCCATTTTGATTTGTCCAAAGCGGTGTTGAGGAGTAAAGTTGCGTACTGCCTGCTCAACGAGGATGTTTCCAAATTCTAGAATAAATCAATCATGGCTTCAACTTCATTATAATACACCCCTGTATTGATGAATTGGACGTAGAGCTGATTCTTAATGGTTTGACAACTGCAAAAACCCTCTAGTAACGGATTCTCACACTCGAATATTTGAAAATGACGAGGATATGCGTTCATCAAGCTTTCCGACAGTAAATGGTGTCAGGTGTGGGATTTTATCGACATCGATTCAGGGTGGAGTTGACAGAAATTAAACAAATCCAATACTTTTCATCACCGACTTGCTTGTAATTGATTCAAGAAAAAAAAATGTGAATGAGTTTGACTCCATTATAATACACCCCAGTATTGTTGAATTGGACCTAGAGCTGATTCTTAATAGTTTGACAACTGCAAAAACCCTCTAGTAACAAATTCTCATACTCAAATATTTGAAAATTACGAAGATATTCGTTCATCACGCTTTCTAACAGTAAATGGTGTCAGGTGTGGGATTTTATCGACATCGATTCAGGGTGGAGTTGACAGAAATTAAACAAATCCAATACTTTTCATCACCGACTTGCTTGTAATTGATTCAAGAAAAAAAAATGTGAATGAGTTTGACTCCATTATAATACACCCCAGTATTGTTGAATTGGACCTAGAGCTGATTCTTAATAGTTTGACAACTGCAAAAACCCTCTAGTAACAAATTCTCATAATCAAATATTTGAAAATTACGAAGATATTCGTTCATCACGCTTTCTAACAGTAAATGGTGTCAGGTGTGGGATTTTCTTTAGATCTATGAAACCAATAAAATCGCCCCTACCGATACATAAGAAGTTTTCCTCAACTAATAATAACGAGATAAAACCATGTAATCAGTGGCGATTCTAGAAATTAAGGGCGGGGGGGTACACCATCACTAGGCGCCAAGATTTAGTAAAAAGGCATAGGTATTTGGGCGCTAAGAACGGCATTTTGCAAAGGGCGGGGGGGGGGCATACTGCCCCCCTTTGCTGCCACTGCATGTAATATGAATGATTGTGATATGATACTGAAGGTTACCTGCAAGATGATCAAATACGAAGCAGCCGTGTCGAGCTGTCCTTTCGCCATACACTCCTGGAAAAGGTCTTTAGGTTTTCCCGCAGCCGAAAACAAGTAAGGCCACAGGGCGATTTCCGTTTTCCTGGCGCACTGGACGACAGTCTCCAAATACACGGGAAACTCCATGATAAATTCGATGATACTAGGCAGTTGAGCATCGGGAATCGGTTCTTTACTAGTCGCCTCCTCTTCCAACACCTGCAACGGAACACGCAAGATACAAAACACGACTTACATACTATCGACAGTGAAATTCGCACCTCATGTAGCAACAACTCCAGAGAATGGGGGAAGTACGGCAAGCTCATGCAACTTCTCGCTATCTCCCAGGCGTGAAAGCCGAGGTTCCTCCTTATCAACTGCCTCAGTATCTGATGCAAGTAGACCTGGCTCTGAAAAATTAATGACTGCACCTACACCATTATTGGACGCGTCTAATAACTTACCGTTCGCTGTAACACGCTCAGCGGAAGCGAAAACGGCGAGCTGGAGTCCGAAGTGTAGAGGATCGTGTCATTTTCAGCTCCCAGTAATATCGCGTCCTCAAACAGTATCGCTGAATTAGGGAAAAAGGTAAAAAAACGCGATTAAATGAGAAATTTACAAATTATACGAAGCGGATTTGAGAAAATCGGTCTGTAAATTCGTAGTGGCCCAAAAACAGGACCATGTGGTACATCAAAAATAATTTATCTTCGAACCGCTTGGAACTCAGCCGAAACTGTTTAGATATAGGTATGGACACATACTTACCGAGTGGATAAATTCTGAGATGGAAAGGCAGCATGATTCTCTTCGACATGAACGTATGCGTTTTGTCGCCATCTCTCGGGTAGAGGGGTAACCAAACTCGCATACCGTGAGCTCCGCAAAAGAGCCAAAGTGCCTCCGTCAAATGAGCCTGCAGATAAGAGAAAAAACAAGTTAGCAGACGATATATTATACCAAATATCAAAGATGAACAGTATGTTTATAATAAATGAAGCCAATACTTCAGAATTGAGGACTACGAACTCCAAGAATGTGCATTTGATATCGAATATTTGAAAATGAAGAAGATATTCGTGCATAAAGCTTTCTGACAGTAAATGGTGTCAGGTGTGGGATTTCATCGACATCGATAAAATCGCCTCTTTCGACACAAAAGAAGTTTTCCTCAATCAATAAAAACAAAGTATGATTGTAATATGAATGATTATGTTTTGAGTTTGGAAGGCTAGACAAAGAACTCCAAAAACGTGCAATTGTTCAGTAATATCGGATTCTCATCCGTACACGATGACAGAAAATAACTATTGCCTGCTCAATGAAAATGTTTCCAAATTCTGATATATGAATTCAAGGGAAAAAATGTTGTGTGTAAGTTCAACTTCATCATAATATACGTCTGTATTGTTGAACTGGAACTAAACTTGATTCTTAATAGTTTGACAACCAATCGAATATTTAAAAATGACGAAGATATTCGTTCATCAAGCTCTCCTGCAGTAAATGGTGTCAGGTGTGGGATTTTATCGACATCGATTCAGAGTGGAGTTGACAGAAATGAAACAAATCGAATATTTTTCATCACCGACTTGATTGGAATTAATTCAAGGGAAAAATGTTGTGTATGAGTTCAACTTCATTATAATTCACGCCTGTATCGTTGAATTGGACCTAGAGCTGATTCTTAATAGTTTGACAACTGCACTATCTCTTTAGTAACAGATTCTTATAATTGAATATTTGAAAATGACGAAGATAATCGTTCATCAAGCTTTCCGACAATAAATCAGGTGTGGGATATTATCGACATCGATGAAACCGCTAAAATCGCCTCTTTCGACATATGAGAAGTTTTCCCCAATTGATAAAAACTAGATATAATTATGTAATATGAATGTCCGTGATATGAGTTCGGAAGGCTAGATTAAGGAGACAAAGAAATCCAAGAACGTGCATTTGTTTAGTAATATCGCATTCTCATCCGTATCCGATCAGAATAAAAAACAGTACCTTATCCATCCTCCTCTGTCCCGGCACCCAGACGCTCTCGACGCAACTGGCGAGCACGGTCGGCATCAGGCAAGTGTACTTCTCCCCGCCCCTCACCTCCCGCTGCACGAGCAACAAGCGCCCGCTCACGTTCAGCACCATGCTCTCGGACACGTGCTGCTGGCCGCGCCCCGTTTCGGTCCTCAGAGAAGTCAGCGTGATGGAGGCGATGCAAGCCGGATGGACGGCCAGGGCCGATATGTCGACGACTTGCAGCTTGGTGAGGTCTACGTCGCCGACTGAAAAATCGAAAGACCCATAAAAATAAACTAAATACATATTGAATCAGCGATGATGGCAGACCGGACGTCGTTGTCGTACACATCCCGAAAAAAGTGAATGAAACCGCCTTACCTGAATCGTTCTGCCGCATCTGCCAGATGCAGACCTGCGCGTCGGACCCGAAAGTGATCAGCTGATCGTGGTGGATGTTCATCAGCAGTATCGGGGCGCTCACTCTGACTATCCTCGCGAACTTGTTGTCCAACTTCGACTCTTTCGGGTAGAACCGCAGCTCCTCGCCGTTGTCCAGGATGCTGTAGCATCCCATCACGATGTAGTCGCGCCACCACAGCAAGCCGCCGGCGACGATGAAGTCCTTCTCCTGCGTCTCGTTGCCGAACAGTTTCCATCTTCGCGATTGCATCGAGTAGTGCGCCAGGCCCGTCCGGCCCGCGACCGCCATGTTGAGGCCGTCAGAGTCGATGGCGGAGTACCTCATCGGCCAGTTCGTGGAGGAATAGGTGGAGGGAACGGGGATGACCAGCCACTGCCTGCCCTCCGCCAGAGTGGTGGACATGGAGGAGGGGTTATCGCCGAAGACGTCGTCCTTTTTGGACCGTTCGGAAAAAACTCGGATCAGGGTGTCGGCGGAGTTTACGTACAGCTTGTCTTCTCCTTGCAAGTACAGGTGGCTTTGGTGGCTCTGAAACAAAGAACGGAGGCGTCCGTAGGAATAACTACTAGCTAAAGACTTAGTAACAGTATACACTTCGAGAAGAGCTCTGCACCTATTTATCACCACCGTCACAAAATTTAATGAGTTACTGGTCTAACATGTGCAAACGCATCTTTACAATTTTAGAGCTATTCGCGATGATTGAACCAATTTTTTTGTACGTCATCCATAATCGATAAGCAATTGCAGAAACGTGAGAACATATGGCAATTTGACGATATACCTTTGGCAAGGTTCAAACGAATGCACGATGAAGTCCCCAGCATTTTAGTCAAGTGGTGAGAGACTTTTTAAAAACCGAATGTTCACGCCGTTGCATAGGTCGGGGTGGATACATTTCTTGGCTCCTATGAAGCCTAGATATTAGCCCTATGGACTTTACTTTGAGGGGTTACGTGAAAAGTTTGGTGTACGCTAGGTGAACCCATAAGGAACCCGAACAAGCCATCGAGAATGCCTTTAAAGTCCTTCGTGCTAAAAGAGATGTATGTGATCGCGTACACGACAATCTCATTCAGTGCTTGGAACTGTGTATTGACCTTAACGGAGCAACATTCGAGCATTTGCTTCCACATGATACCATGCAATTATGCTGTGCTGTGTTGTGGTTGCAAAAATATGAATTTATTTTGCCATGTAATGTGAGTAACAACATAATCTCACTTCCAAGGGGGAGAGAAATTTTTATTACATTATAAACGTTTCCTATCGATAAAACTGTCTTGTTTTCAACTTTAGGAAGAAAAGTCATTGGAGCTTTTTTTTGAGAACCCAATTACGAATCGAATTGCTTAATGCAGATTAAAATACGCTCACAAAGAGGAAGAAAAACTTACCATGCACGGGTTTATCGTCAGAGCACTCTTGACGAAATCCAGCTGCACTAAGCTCGTTTTACACTGATTTTCGGCCGGTGTTTCGTTGCCGTTCGTATCGCTCTTGTCCAGATTGCGCCTCACCATCCACAGTTGGTACCCCTCCGTGGCGAATTCCATGCACACCACTTGCAGCGGGTTGCACCGCTGAATGTCGATGTTCAGGCCGTAATCCCAGCCCAAGGAGCACATCAGAAGAGCGCCGAAAGTTGACCACATCGCTATCCCTCCTTTCGACCAAGAGGCAACCAAGGCGCAACCGTCAGGTGTCCAGAGAACCTATATCGAATTTTACATTAAATCCAAAAGACATTGGAGAATCTATAAGCGTATTTCTTTATACATTTTTTAAATATTTTGAAGTGACCACAAAAATAGGATTGGAGTTGGCACATTGTTGGGGGTCAAAAGACGTTCGTTATTGTCCAAATAATAACTTCTTGTGATTAAAAGTCATTGTCGGGTCGTCAGAGGGGTTCGACCGAATTTTTTATTTATTGAAATGGTCTCAGAAATAGAATTTGAGTTGGCGCGATTGGTGTTGGGTCAGAAAACATTCATTTTGGTTCAATTAACAACTTTTCATTATTGAAAGTCATTGACGGGTCGTCAGAGGGGTTCGGTCGATTTTTATATTTTTTAAAGTGATCTCAAAAATAGGATTTGAGTTGGCGCGATTGGTGGTGAGTCAGAAAACATTCATTTTGGTTCAATTAACAACTTTTCATGATTGAAAGTCATTGACGGGTCGTCAGAGAGGGTTGGTCGATTTTTTTATTTTTTAAAGTGATCTCAAAAATAGGATTTGAGTTGGCGCGATTGGTGGTGAGTCAGGAAACATTCATTTTGGTTCAATTAACAACTTTTCATGATTGAAAGTCATTGGCGGGTCGTCAGAGGGGTTCGACCGAATTTTTTATTTATTGAAATGGTCTCAGAAATAGAATTTGAGTTGGCGTGATTGGTGTTGGGTCAGAAAACATTCATTTTGGTTCAATTAACAACTTTTCATTATTGAAAGTCATTGACGGGTCGTCAGAGAGGGTTGGTCGATTTTTTTATTTTTTAAAGTGATCTCAAAAATAGGATTTGAGTTGGCGCGATTGGTGGTGAGTCAGAAAACATTCATTTTGGTTCAATTAACAACTTTTCATGATTGAAAGTCATTGGCGGGTCGTCAGAGGGGTTCGACCGAATTTTTTATTTATTGAAATGGTCTCAGAAATAGAATTTGAGTTGGCGCGATTGGTGTTGGGTCAGAAAACATTCATTTTGGTTCAATTAACAACTTTTCATGATTGAAAGTCATTGACGGGTCGTCAGAGGGGTTCGGTCGATTTTTATATTTTTTAAAGTGATCTCAAAAATAGGATTTGAGTTGGCGCGATTGGTGGTGAGTCAGAAAACATTCATTTTGGTTCAATTAACAACTTTTCATGATTGAAAGTCATTGGCGGGTCGTCAGAAGGGTTCGGTCGATTTTTTAATTTTTTAAAGTGATCTCATAAATAGGATTTGAGTTGGCGAGATTGGTGTTGGTTCAGAAAACATTCATTTTAGTTCAATTAACAACTTTTCATTATTGAAAGTCATTGACGGGTCGTCAGAGAGGGTTGGTCGATTATTTTATTTTTTAAAGTGATCTCAAAAATAGGATTTGAGTTGGCGCGATTGGTGGTGAGTCAGAAAACATTCATTTTGGTTCAATTAACAACTTTTCATGATTGAAAGTCATTGGCGGGTCGTCAGAGGGGTTCGGTCGATTTTTATATTTTTTAAAGTGATCTCAAAAATAGGATTTGAGTTGGCGCGATTGGAGGTGAGTCAGAAAACATTCATTACAGTCCAATTTACAAGTTTTCATGATTGAAAGTCATTGCCGGGTCGTCAGAGAGGGTTGGTCGATTTTTTTATTTTTTAAAGTGATCTCAAAAATAGGATTTGAGTTGGCCCGATTGGTAGTGGGTCAGAAAACATTCATTTTGGTTCAATTAACAACTTTTCATGATTGAAAGTCATTGGCGGGTCGTCAGAGGGGTTCGGTCGATTTTTATATTTTTTAAAGTGATCTCAGAAATAGGATTTGAGTTGGCGCGATTGGTGGTGAGTCAGAAAACATTCATTTTGGTTCAATTAACAACTTTTCATGATTGAAAGTCATTGGCGGGTCGTCTGAAGGGTTCGGTAGATGTTTTAATTTTTTAAAGTGATCTCATAAATAGGATTTGAGTTGGCGCGATTGGTGGTGAGTCAGAAAACATTCATTTTGGTTCAATTAACAACTTTTCATGATAGAAAGTCATTGGCGGGTCGTCAGAGGGGTTCGGTCGATTTTTTTTAATTTTTGAATTTGTCTCAAAAATAGGATTTGAGTTGGCGCGATTGGTGGTGGGTCAGAAAACATTTATTGCAGTCCAATTTACAACTTTTCATGATTGAAAGTCATTGCCGGGTCGTCAGAGAGGGTTGGTCGATTTTTTTATTTTTTAAAGTGATCTCAAAAATAGGATTTGAGTTGGCCCGATTGGTGGTGGGTCAGAAAACATTCATTTTGGTTCAATTAACAACTTTTCATGATTGAAAGTCATTGGCGGGTCGTCAGAGGGGTTCGGTCGATTTTTATATTTTTTAAAGTGATCTCAAAAATAGGATTTGAGTTGGCGCGATTGGTGGTGAGTCAGAAAACATTCATTTTGGTTCAATTAACAACTTTTCATGATTGAAAGTCATTGGCGGGTCGTCTGAAGGGTTCGGTAGATGTTTTAATTTTTTAAAGTGATCTCATAAATAGGATTTGAGTTGGCGCGATTGGTGGTGAGTCAGAAAACATTCATTTTGGTTCAATTAACAACTTTTCATGATAGAAAGTCATTGGCGGGTCGTCAGAGGGGTTCGGTCGATTTTTTTTAATTTTTGAATTTGTCTCAAAAATAGGATTTGAGTTGGCGCGATTGGTGGTGGGTCAGAAAACATTTATTGCAGTCCAATTTACAACTTTTCATGATTGAAAGTCATTGCCGGGTCGTCAGAGAGGGTTGGTCGATTTTTTTATTTTTTAAAGTGATCTCAAAAATAGGATTTGAGTTGGCCCGATTGGTGGTGGGTCAGAAAACATTCATTACAGTCCAATTTACAACTTTTCATGATTGAAAGTCATTGGCGGGTCGTTAGAGGGGCTCGGCCGATTTTTTAATTTTTTAAAGTGATCTCAAAAATAGGATTTGAGTTGGCGCGATTGGTGGTGAGTCAGAAAACATTCATTTTGGTTCAATTAACAACTTTTCATGATTGAAAGTCATTGGCGGGTCGTCAGAAGGGTTCGGTCGATTTTTTAATTTTTTAAAGTGATCTCATAAATAGTATTTGAGTTGGCGAGATTGGTGTTGGTTCAGAAAACATTCATTTTAGTTCAATTAACAACTTTTCATGATTGAAAGTCATTGGCGGGTCGTCAGAAGGGTTCGGTCGATTTTTTAATTTTTTAAAGTGATCTCATAAATAGTATTTGAGTTGGCGAGATTGGTGTTGGTTCAGAAAACATTCATTTTAGTTCAATTAACAACTTTTCATTATTGAAAGTCATTGACGGGTCGTCAGAGAGGGTTGGTCGATTATTTTATTTTTTAAAGTGATCTCAAAAATAGGATTTGAGTTGGCGCGATTGGTGGTGAGTCAGAAAACATTCATTTTGGTTCAATTAACAACTTTTCATGATTGAAAGTCATTGGCGGGTCGTCAGAGGGGTTCGGTCGATTTTTATATTTTTTAAAGTGATCTCAAAACTAGGATTTGAGTTGGCGCGATTGGTGGTGAGTCAGAAAACATTCATTTTGGTTCAATTAACAACTTTTCATGATTGAAAGTCATTGGCGAGTCGTCAGAAGGGTTCGGTCGATTTTTATATTTTTTAAAGTGATCTCAAAAATAGGATTTGAGTTGGCGCGATTGGTAGTAGGTCATAAAAGGTTCATTTCAGTCCAATTTACAACTTTTCATGATTGAAAGTCATTGGCGGGTCGTCAGAGGGGTTCGGTCGATTTTTATATTTTTTAAAGTGATCTCAAAACTAGGATTTGAGTTGGCGCGATTGGTGGTGAGTCAGAAAACATTCATTATGGTTCAATTAACAACTTTTCATGATTGAAAGTCATTGGCGGGTCGTCAGAAGGGTTCGGTCGATTTTTCAATTTTTTAAAGTGATCTCATAAATAGGATTTGAGTTGGCGCGATTGGTGGTGAGTCAGAAAACATTCATTTTGGTTCAATTAACAACTTTTCATGATAGAAAGTCATTGGCGGGTCGTCAGAGGGGTTCGGTCGATTTTTTTTAATTTTTGAATTTGTCTCAAAAATAGGATATGAGTTGGCGCGATTGGTGGTGGGTCAGAAAACATTTATTGCAGTCCAATTTACAACTTTTCATGATTGAAAGTCATTGGCGGGTCGTCAGAAGGGTTCGGTCGATTTTTTTATTTTTTAAAGTGATCTCAAAAATAGGATTTGAGTTGGCGCGATTGGTGGTGAGTCAAAAAACATTCATTTTGGTTCAATTAACAATTTTTCATGATTGAAAGTCATTGGCGGGTCGTCAGAAGGGTTCGAGGGTTCGGTCGATTTTTTTATTTTTTAAAGTGATCTCAAAAATAGGATTTGAGTTGGCGCGATTGATGGTGAGTCAGAAAACATTCATTTCAGTCCAATTTACAACTTTTCATGACTGAAAGTCATTGGCGGGTCGTCAGAGGGGTTCGGTCGATTTTTATATTTTTTAAAGTGATCTCAAAAATAAGATTTGAGTTGGCGCGATTGGTGGTGAGTCAGAAAACATTCATTTTGGTTCAATTAACAACTTTTCATGATTGAAAGTCATTGGCGGGTCGTCAGAAGGGTTCGGTCGATTTTTTAATTTTTTAAAGTGATCTCATAAATAGGATTTGAGTTGGCGCGATTGGTGGTGAGTCAGAAAACATTCATTTTGGTTCAATTAACAACTTTTCATGATTGAAAGTCATTGGCGGGTCGTCAGAGGGGTTCGGTCGATTTTTATATTTTTTAAAGTGATCTCAAAAATAGGATTTGAGTTGGCGCGATTGGTGGTGAGTCAGAAAACATTCATTTTGGTTCAATTAACAACTTTTCATGATAGAAAGTCATTGGCGAGTCGTCAGAGGGGTTCGGTCGATTTTTATATTTTTTAAAGTGATCTCAAAAATAGGATTTGAGTTGGCGCGATTGGTGGTGAGTCAGAAAACATTCATTTTGGTTCAATTAACAACTTTTCATGATTGAAAGTCATTGGCGAGTCGTCAGAAGGGTTCGGTCGATTTTTATATTTTTTAAAGTGATCTCAAAAATAGGATTTGAGTTGGCGCGATTGGTAGTAGGTCATAAAAGGTTCATTTCAGTCCAATTTACAACTTTTCATGATTGAAAGTCATTGGCGGGTCGTCAGAGGGGTTCGGTCGATTTTTATATTTTTTAAAGTGATCTCAGAAATAGGATTTGAGTTGGCGCGATTGGTGGTGAGTCAGAAAACATTCATTTTGGTTCAATTAACAACTTTTCATGATTGAAAGTCATTGGCGGGTCGTCAGAGGGGTTCGGTCGATTTTTATATTTTTTAAAGTGATCTCAGAAATAGGATTTGAGTTGGCGCGATTGGTGGTGAGTCAGAAAACATTCATTTTGGTTCAATTAAAAACTTTTCATGATTGAAAGTCATTGGCGGGTCGTCAGAAGGGTTCGGTCGATTTTTTAATTTTTTAAAGTGATCTCATAAATAGGATTTGAGTTGGCGCGATTGGTGGTGAGTCAGAAAACATTCATTTTGGTTCAATTAACAACTTTTCATGATAGAAAGTCATTGGCGGGTCGTCAGAGGGGTTCGGTCGATTTTTTTTTAATTTTTGAATTTGTCTCAAAAATAGCATATGAGTTGGCGCGATTGGTGGTGGGTCAGAAAACATTTATTGCAGTCCAATTTACAACTTTTCATGATTGAAAGTCATTGCCGGGTCGTCAGAGAGGGTTGGTCGATTTTTTTATTTTTTAAAGTGATCTCAAAAATAGGATTTGAGTTGGCCCGATTGGTGGTGGGTCAGAAAACATTCATTACAGTCCAATTTACAACTTTTCATGATTGAAAGTCATTGGCGGGTCGTTAGAGGGGCTCGGCCGATTTTTTAATTTTTTGAAGTGATCTCAAAAATAGGATTTGAGTTGGCCCGATTGGTGGTGGGTCAGAAAACATTCATTTTGGTTCAATTAACAACTTTTCATGATTGAAAGTCATTGGCGGGTCGTCAGAAGGGTTCGGTCGATTTTTTTATTTTTTAAAGTGATCTCAAAAATAGGATTTGAGTTGGCGCGATTGGTGGTGAGTCAGAAAACATTCATTACAGTCCAATTTACAAGTTTTCATGATTGAAAGTCATTGCCGGGTCGTCAGAGAGGGTTGGTCGATTTTTTTATTTTTTAAAGTGATCTCAAAAATAGGATTTGAGTTGGCCCGATTGGTGGTGGGTCAGAAAACATTCATTTTGGTTCAATTAACAACTTTTCATGATTGAAAGTCATTGGCGGGTCGTCAGAAGGGTTCGGTCGATTTTTTTAATTTTTTAAAGTGATCTCAAAAATAGGATTTGAGTTGGCGCGATTGGTAGTAGGTCATAAAAGGTTCATTTCAGTCCAATTTACAACTTTTCATGATTGAAAGCCATTGGCGGGTCGTCAGAAGGGTTCGGTCGATTTTTTAATTTTTTAAAGTGATCTCAAAAATAGGATTTGAGTTGGCGCGATTGGTAGTAGGTCATAAAAGGTTCATTTCAGTCCAATTTACAACTTTTCATGATAGAAAGTCATTGGCGGGTCGTCAGAGGGGTTCGGTCGATTTTTTTTAATTTTTGAATTTGTCTCAAAAATAGGATATGAGTTGGCGCGATTGGTGGTGGGTCAGAAAACATTTATTGCAGTCCAATTTACAACTTTTCATGATTGAAAGTCATTGCCGGGTCGTCAGAGAGGGTTGGTCGATTTTTTTATTTTTTAAAGTGATCTCAAAAATAGGATTTGAGTTGGCCCGATTGGTGGTGGGTCAGAAAACATTCATTACAGTCCAATTTACAACTTTTCATGATTGAAAGTCATTGGCGGGTCGTTAGAGGGGCTCGGCCGATTTTTTAATTTTTTGAAGTGATCTCAAAAATAGGATTTGAGTTGGCCCGATTGGTGGTGGGTCAGAAAACATTCATTTTGGTTCAATTAACAACTTTTCATGATTGAAAGTCATTGGCGGGTCGTTAGAGGGACTCGGCCGATTTTTTAATTTTTTGAAGTGATCTCAAAAATAGGATTTGAGTTGGCCCGATTGGTGGTGGGTCAGAAAACATTCATTTTGGTTCAATTAACAACTTTTCATGATTGAAAGTCATTGGCGGGTCGTCAGAAGGGTTCGGTCGATTTTTTTATTTTTTAAAGTGATCTCAAAAATAGGATTTGAGTTGGCGCGATTGGAGGTGAGTCAGAAAACATTCATTACAGTCCAATTTACAAGTTTTCATGATTGAAAGTCATTGCCGGGTCGTCAGAGAGGGTTGGTCGATTTTTTTATTTTTTAAAGTGATCTCAAAAATAGGATTTGAGTTGGCCCGATTGGTGGTGGGTCAGAAAACATTCATTTTGGTTCAATTAACAACTTTTCATGATTGAAAGTCATTGGCGGGTCGTCAGAGGGGTTCGGTCGATTTTTATATTTTTTAAAGTGATCTCAAAAATAGGATTTGAGTTGGCGCGATTGGTGGTGAGTCAGAAAACATTCATTTTGGTTCAATTAACAACTTTTCATGATTGAAAGTCATTGGCGGGTCGTCTGAAGGGTTCGGTAGATGTTTTAATTTTTTAAAGTGATCTCATAAATAGGATTTGAGTTGGCGCGATTGGTGGTGAGTCAGAAAACATTCATTTTGGTTCAATTAACAACTTTTCATGATAGAAAGTCATTGGCGGGTCGTCAGAGGGGTTCGGTCGATTTTTTTTAATTTTTGAATTTGTCTCAAAAATAGGATTTGAGTTGGCGCGATTGGTGGTGGGTCAGAAAACATTTATTGCAGTCCAATTTACAACTTTTCATGATTGAAAGTCATTGCCGGGTCGTCAGAGAGGGTTGGTCGATTTTTTTATTTTTTAAAGTGATCTCAAAAATAGGATTTGAGTTGGCCCGATTGGTGGTGGGTCAGAAAACATTTATTGCAGTCCAATTTACAACTTTTCATGATTGAAAGTCATTGGCGGGTCGTTAGAGGGGCTCGGCCGATTTTTTAATTTTTTAAAGTGATCTCAAAAATAGGATTTGAGTTGGCGCGATTGGTGGTGAGTCAGAAAACATTCATTTTGGTTCAATTAACAACTTTTCATGATTGAAAGTCATTGGCGGGTCGTCAGAAGGGTTCGGTCGATTTTTTAATTTTTTAAAGTGATCTCATAAATAGTATTTGAGTTGGCGAGATTGGTGTTGGTTCAGAAAACATTCATTTTAGTTCAATTAACAACTTTTCATTATTGAAAGTCATTGACGGGTCGTCAGAGAGGGTTGGTCGATTATTTTATTTTTTAAAGTGATCTCAAAAATAGGATTTGAGTTGGCGCGATTGGTGGTGAGTCAGAAAACATTCATTTTGGTTCAATTAACAACTTTTCATTATTGAAAGTCATTGACGGGTCGTCAGAGAGGGTTGGTCGATTATTTTATTTTTTAAAGTGATCTCAAAAATAGGATTTGAGTTGGCGCGATTGGTGGTGAGTCAGAAAACATTCATTTTGGTTCAATTAACAACTTTTCATGATTGAAAGTCATTGGCGGGTCGTCAGAAGGGTTCGGTCG
This sequence comes from Chrysolina americana, assembly GCA_958502065.1. NCBI lineage: Eukaryota > Metazoa > Arthropoda > Insecta > Coleoptera > Chrysomelidae > Chrysolina > Chrysolina americana. Next base: position 1,113,613 of record OY293421.1, on the reverse strand, counting down.
ATTTTTTTATTTTTTAAAGTGATCTCAAAAATAGGATTTGAGTTGGCGCGATTGGTGGTGGGTCAGAAAACATTTATTGCAGTCCAATTTACAACTTTTCATGATTGAAAGTCATTGCCGGGTCGTCAGAGAGGGTTGGTCGATTTTTTTATTTTTTAAAGTGATCTCAAAAATAGGATTTGAGTTGGCCCGATTGGTGGTGGGTCAGAAAACATTCATTACCGTCCAATTTACAACTTTTCATGATTGAAAGTCATTGGCGGGTCGTTAGAGGGGCTCGGCCGATTTTTTAATTTTTTAAAGTGATCTCAAAAATAGGATTTGAGTTGGCGCGATTGGTGGTGAGTCAGAAAACATTCATTTTGGTTCAATTAACAACTTTTCATGATTGAAAGTCATTGGCGGGTCGTCAGAAGGGTTCGGTCGATTTTTTAATTTTTTAAAGTGATCTCATAAATAGTATTTGAGTTGGCGAGATTGGTGTTGGTTCAGAAAACATTCATTTTAGTTCAATTAACAACTTTTCATTATTGAAAGTCATTGACGGGTCGTCAGAGAGGGTTGGTCGATTATTTTATTTTTTAAAGTGATCTCAAAAATAGGATTTGAGTTGGCGCGATTGGTGGTGAGTCAGAAAACATTCATTTTGGTTCAATTAACAACTTTTCATTATTGAAAGTCATTGACGGGTCGTCAGAGAGGGTTGGTCGATTATTTTATTTTTTAAAGTGATCTCAAAAATAGGATTTGAGTTGGCGCGATTGGTGGTGAGTCAGAAAACATTCATTTTGGTTCAATTAACAACTTTTCATGATTGAAAGTCATTGGCGGGTCGTCAGAAGGGTTCGGTCGATTTTTTTATTTTTTAAAGTGATCTCAAAAATAGGATTTGAGTTGGCGCGATTGGTGGTGGGTCAGAAAACATTTATTGCAGTCCAATTTACAACTTTTCATGATTGAAAGTCATTGCCGGGTCGTCAGAGAGGGTTGGTCGATTTTTTTATTTTTTAAAGTGATCTCAAAAATAGGATTTGAGTTGGCCCGATTGGTGGTGGGTCAGAAAACATTCATTACAGTCCAATTTACAACTTTTCATGATTGAAAGTCATTGGCGGGTCGTTAGAGGGGCTCGGCCGATTTTTTAATTTTTTAAAGTGATCTCAAAAATAGGATTTGAGTTGGCGCGATTGGTGGTGAGTCAGAAAACATTCATTTTGGTTCAATTAACAACTTTTCATGATTGAAAGTCATTGGCGGGTCGTCAGAAGGGTTCGGTCGATTTTTTAATTTTTTAAAGTGATCTCATAAATAGTATTTGAGTTGGCGAGATTGGTGTTGGTTCAGAAAACATTCATTTTAGTTCAATTAACAACTTTTCATTATTGAAAGTCATTGACGGGTCGTCAGAGAGGGTTGGTCGATTATTTTATTTTTTAAAGTGATCTCAAAAATAGGATTTGAGTTGGCGCGATTGGTGGTGAGTCAGAAAACATTCATTTTGGTTCAATTAACAACTTTTCATGATTGAAAGTCATTGGCGGGTCGTCAGAGGGGTTCGGTCGATTTTTATATTTTTTAAAGTGATCTCAAAACTAGGATTTGAGTTGGCGCGATTGGTGGTGAGTCAGAAAACATTCATTTTGGTTCAATTAACAACTTTTCATGATTGAAAGTCATTGGCGAGTCGTCAGAAGGGTTCGGTCGATTTTTATATTTTTTAAAGTGATCTCAAAAATAGGATTTGAGTTGGCGCGATTGGTAGTAGGTCATAAAAGGTTCATTTCAGTCCAATTTACAACTTTTCATGATTGAAAGTCATTGGCGGGTCGTCAGAGGGGTTCGGTCGATTTTTATATTTTTTAAAGTGATCTCAAAACTAGGATTTGAGTTGGCGCGATTGGTGGTGAGTCAGAAAACATTCATTATGGTTCAATTAACAACTTTTCATGATTGAAAGTCATTGGCGGGTCGTCAGAAGGGTTCGGTCGATTTTTCAATTTTTTAAAGTGATCTCATAAATAGGATTTGAGTTGGCGCGATTGGTGGTGAGTCAGAAAACATTCATTTTGGTTCAATTAACAACTTTTCATGATAGAAAGTCATTGGCGGGTCGTCAGAGGGGTTCGGTCGATTTTTTTTAATTTTTGAATTTGTCTCAAAAATAGGATATGAGTTGGCGCGATTGGTGGTGGGTCAGAAAACATTTATTGCAGTCCAATTTACAACTTTTCATGATTGAAAGTCATTGGCGGGTCGTCAGAAGGGTTCGGTCGATTTTTTTATTTTTTAAAGTGATCTCAAAAATAGGATTTGAGTTGGCGCGATTGGTGGTGAGTCAGAAAACATTCATTTTGGTTCAATTAACAACTTTTCATGATTGAAAGTCATTGGCGGGTCGTCAGAAGGGTTCGAGGGTTCGGTCGATTTTTTTATTTTTTAAAGTGATCTCAAAAATAGGATTTGAGTTGGCGCGATTGATGGTGAGTCAGAAAACATTCATTTCAGTCCAATTTACAACTTTTCATGACTGAAAGTCATTGGCGGGTCGTCAGAGGGGTTCGGTCGATTTTTATATTTTTTAAAGTGATCTCAAAAATAAGATTTGAGTTGGCGCGATTGGTGGTGAGTCAGAAAACATTCATTTTGGTTCAATTAACAACTTTTCATGATTGAAAGTCATTGGCGGGTCGTCAGAAGGGTTCGGTCGATTTTTTAATTTTTTAAAGTGATCTCATAAATAGGATTTGAGTTGGCGCGATTGGTGGTGAGTCAGAAAACATTCATTTTGGTTCAATTAACAACTTTTCATGATTGAAAGTCATTGGCGGGTCGTCAGAGGGGTTCGGTCGATTTTTATATTTTTTAAAGTGATCTCAAAAATAGGATTTGAGTTGGCGCGATTGGTGGTGAGTCAGAAAACATTCATTTTGGTTCAATTAACAACTTTTCATGATAGAAAGTCATTGGCGAGTCGTCAGAGGGGTTCGGTCGATTTTTATATTTTTTAAAGTGATCTCAAAAATAGGATTTGAGTTGGCGCGATTGGTGGTGAGTCAGAAAACATTCATTTTGGTTCAATTAACAACTTTTCATGATTGAAAGTCATTGGCGAGTCGTCAGAAGGGTTCGGTCGATTTTTATATTTTTTAAAGTGATCTCAAAAATAGGATTTGAGTTGGCGCGATTGGTAGTAGGTCATAAAAGGTTCATTTCAGTCCAATTTACAACTTTTCATGATTGAAAGTCATTGGCGGGTCGTCAGAGGGGTTCGGTCGATTTTTATATTTTTTAAAGTGATCTCAAAAATAGGATTTGAGTTGGCGCGATTGGTGGTGAGTCAGAAAACATTCATTATGGTTCAATTAACAACTTTTCATGATTGAAAGTCATTGGCGGGTCGTCAGAAGGGTTCGGTCGATTTTTTAATTTTTTAAAGTGATCTCATAAATAGGATTTGAGTTGGCGCGATTGGTGGTGAGTCAGAAAACATTCATTTTGGTTCAATTAACAACTTTTCATGATAGAAAGTCATTGGCGGGTCGTCAGAGGGGTTCGGTCGATTTTTTTTAATTTTTGAATTTGTCTCAAAAATAGGATATGAGTTGGCGCGATTGGTGGTGGGTCAGAAAACATTTATTGCAGTCCAATTTACAACTTTTCATGATTGAAAGTCATTGGCGGGTCGTCAGAAGGGTTCGGTCGATTTTTTTATTTTTTAAAGTGATCTCAAAAATAGGATTTGAGTTGGCGCGATTGGTGGTGAGTCAGAAAACATTCATTTTGGTTCAATTAACAACTTTTCATGATTGAAAGTCATTGGCGGGTCGTCAGAAGGGTTCGGTCGATTTTTTAATTTTTTAAAGTGATCTCATATATAGGATTTGAGTTGGCGCGATTGGTGGTGAGTCAGAAAACATTCATTTTGGTTCAATTAACAACTTTTCATGATTGAAAGTCATTGGCGGGTCGTCAGAAGGGTTCGGTCGATTTTTTTATTTTTTAAAGTGATCTCAAAAATAGGATTTGAGTTGGCGCGATTGGTGGTGAGTCAGAAAACATTCATTTTGGTTCAATTAACAACTTTTCATGATTGAAAGTCATTGGCGGGTCGTCAGAAGGGTTCGGTCGATTTTTTAATTTTTTAAAGTGATCTCAAAAATAGGATTTGAGTTGGCGCGATTGATGGTGAGTCAGAAAACATTCATTTCAGTCCAATTTACAACTTTTCATGACTGAAAGTCATTGGCGGGTCGTCAGAGGGGTTCGGTCGATTTTTATATTTTTTAAAGTGATCTCAAAAATAAGATTTGAGTTGGCGCGATTGGTGGTGAGTCAGAAAACATTCATTTTGGTTCAATTAACAACTTTTCATGATTGAAAGTCATTGGCGGGTCGTCAGAAGGGTTCGGTCGATTTTTTAATTTTTTAAAGTGATCTCATAAATAGGATTTGAGTTGGCGCGATTGGTGGTGAGTCAGAAAACATTCATTTTGGTTCAATTAACAACTTTTCATGATAGAAAGTCATTGGCGGGTCGTCAGAGGGGTTCGGTCGATTTTTTTTAATTTTTGAATTTGTCTCAAAAATAGGATATGAGTTGGCGCGATTGGTGGTGGGTCAGAAAACATTTATTGCAGTCCAATTTACAACTTTTCATGATTGAAAGTCATTGCCGGGTCGTCAGAGAGGGTTGGTCGATTTTTTTATTTTTTAAAGTGATCTCAAAAATAGGATTTGAGTTGGCCCGATTGGTGGTGGGTCAGAAAACATTCATTACAGTCCAATTTACAACTTTTCATGATTGAAAGTCATTGGCGGGTCGTTAGAGGGGCTCGGCCGATTTTTTAATTTTTTGAAGTGATCTCAAAAATAGGATTTGAGTTGGCCCGATTGGTGGTGGGTCAGAAAACATTCATTACAGTCCAATTTACAACTTTTCATGATTGAAAGTCATTGGCGGGTCGTTAGAGGGACTCGGCCGATTTTTTAATTTTTTGAAGTGATCTCAAAAATAGGATTTGAGTTGGCCCGATTGGTGGTGGGTCAGAAAACATTCATTTTGGTTCAATTAACAACTTTTCATGATTGAAAGTCATTGGCGGGTCGTCAGAAGGGTTCGGTCGATTTTTTTATTTTTTAAAGTGATCTCAAAAATAGGATTTGAGTTGGCGCGATTGGTGGTGAGTCAGAAAACATTCATTACAGTCCAATTTACAAGTTTTCATGATTGAAAGTCATTGCCGGGTCGTCAGAGAGGGTTGGTCGATTTTTTTATTTTTTAAAGTGATCTCAAAAATAGGATTTGAGTTGGCCCGATTGGTGGTGGGTCAGAAAACATTCATTTTGGTTCAATTAACAACTTTTCATGATTGAAAGTCATTGGCGGGTCGTCAGAAGGGTTCGGTCGATTTTTTTAATTTTTTAAAGTGATCTCAAAAATAGGATTTGAGTTGGCGCGATTGGTAGTAGGTCATAAAAGGTTCATTTCAGTCCAATTTACAACTTTTCATGATTGAAAGTCATTGGCGGGTCGTCAGAAGGGTTCGGTCGATTTTTTAATTTTTTAAAGTGATCTCATAAATAGGATTTGAGTTGGCGCGATTGGTGGTGAGTCAGAAAACATTCATTTTGGTTCAATTAACAACTTTTCATGATAGAAAGTCATTGGCGGGTCGTCAGAGGGGTTCGGTCGATTTTTTTTAATTTTTGAATTTGTCTCAAAAATAGGATATGAGTTGGCGCGATTGGTGGTGGGTCAGAAAACATTTATTGCAGTCCAATTTACAACTTTTCATGATTGAAAGTCATTGCCGGGTCGTCAGAGAGGGTTGGTCGATTTTTTTATTTTTTAAAGTGATCTCAAAAATAGGATTTGAGTTGGCCCGATTGGTGGTGGGTCAGAAAACATTCATTACAGTCCAATTTACAACTTTTCATGATTGAAAGTCATTGGCGGGTCGTTAGAGGGGCTCGGCCGATTTTTTAATTTTTTGAAGTGATCTCAAAAATAGGATTTGAGTTGGCCCGATTGGTGGTGGGTCAGAAAACATTCATTACAGTCCAATTTACAACTTTTCATGATTGAAAGTCATTGGCGGGTCGTTAGAGGGACTCGGCCGATTTTTTAATTTTTTGAAGTGATCTCAAAAATAGGATTTGAGTTGGCCCGATTGGTGGTGGGTCAGAAAACATTCATTTTGGTTCAATTAACAACTTTTCATGATTGAAAGTCATTGGCGGGTCGTCAGAAGGGTTCGGTCGATTTTTTAATTTTTTAAAGTGATCTCATAAATAGGATTTGAGTTGGCGCGATTGGTGGTGAGTCAGAAAACATTCATTTTGGTTCAATTAACAACTTTTCATGATAGAAAGTCATTGGCGGGTCGTCAGAGGGGTTCGGTCGATTTTTTTTAATTTTTGAATTTGTCTCAAAAATAGGATTTGAGTTGGCGCGATTGGTGGTGGGTCAGAAAACATTTATTGCAGTCCAATTTACAACTTTTCATGATTGAAAGTCATTGCCGGGTCGTCAGAGAGGGTTGGTCGATTTTTTTATTTTTTAAAGTGATCTCAAAAATAGGATTTGAGTTGGCCCGATTGGTGGTGGGTCAGAAAACATTCATTACAGTCCAATTTACAACTTTTCATGATTGAAAGTCATTGGCGGGTCGTTAGAGGGGCTCGGCCGATTTTTTAATTTTTTAAAGTGATCTCAAAAATAGGATTTGAGTTGGCGCGATTGGTGGTGAGTCAGAAAACATTCATTTTGGTTCAATTAACAACTTTTCATGATTGAAAGTCATTGGCGGGTCGTCAGAAGGGTTCGGTCGATTTTTTAATTTTTTAAAGTGATCTCATAAATAGTATTTGAGTTGGCGAGATTGGTGTTGGTTCAGAAAACATTCATTTTAGTTCAATTAACAACTTTTCATGATTGAAAGTCATTGGCGGGTCGTCAGAAGGGTTCGGTCGATTTTTTAATTTTTTAAAGTGATCTCATAAATAGTATTTGAGTTGGCGAGATTGGTGTTGGTTCAGAAAACATTCATTTTAGTTCAATTAACAACTTTTCATTATTGAAAGTCATTGACGGGTCGTCAGAGAGGGTTGGTCGATTATTTTATTTTTTAAAGTGATCTCAAAAATAGGATTTGAGTTGGCGCGATTGGTGGTGAGTCAGAAAACATTCATTTTGGTTCAATTAACAACTTTTCATGATTGAAAGTCATTGGCGGGTCGTCAGAGGGGTTCGGTCGATTTTTATATTTTTTAAAGTGATCTCAAAACTAGGATTTGAGTTGGCGCGATTGGTGGTGAGTCAGAAAACATTCATTTTGGTTCAATTAACAACTTTTCATGATTGAAAGTCATTGGCGAGTCGTCAGAAGGGTTCGGTCGATTTTTATATTTTTTAAAGTGATCTCAAAAATAGGATTTGAGTTGGCGCGATTGGTAGTAGGTCATAAAAGGTTCATTTCAGTCCAATTTACAACTTTTCATGATTGAAAGTCATTGGCGGGTCGTCAGAGGGGTTCGGTCGATTTTTATATTTTTTAAAGTGATCTCAAAACTAGGATTTGAGTTGGCGCGATTGGTGGTGAGTCAGAAAACATTCATTATGGTTCAATTACCAACTTTTCATGATTGAAAGTCATTGACGGGTCGTCAGAGAGGGTTGGTCGATTATTTTATTTTTTAAAGTGATCTCAAAAATAGGATTTGAGTTGGCGCGATTGGTGGTGGGTCAGAAAACATTCATTTTGGTTCAATTACCAACTTTTCATGATTGAAAGTCATTGGCGGGTCGTCAGAAGGGTTCGGTCGATTTTTTTATTTTTTAAAGTGATCTCAAAAATAGGATTTGAGTTGGCCCGATTGGTGGTGAGTCAGAAAACATTCATTTTGGTTCAATTAACAACTTTTCATGATTGAAAGTCATTGGCGGGTCGTCAGAAGGGTTCGGTCGATTTTTTTATTTTTTAAAGTGATCTCAAAAATAGGATTTGAGTTGGCGCGATTGGTGGTGAGTCAGAAAACATTCATTTTGGTTCAATTAACAACTTTTCATGATTGAAAGTCATTGGCGGGTCGTCAGAAGGGTTCGGTCGATTTTTATATTTTTTAAAGTGATCTCAAAAATAGGATTTGAGTTGGCCCGATTGGTGGTGGGTCAGAAAACATTCATTTTGGTTCAATTAACAACTTTTCATGATTGAAAGTCATTGCCGGGTCGTCAGAGAGGGTTGGTCGATTTTTTTATTTTTTAAAGTGATCTCAAAAATAGGATTTGAGTTGGCCCGATTGGTGGTGGGTCAGAAAACATTCATTTTGGTTCAATTAACAACTTTTCATGATTGAAAGTCATTGGCGGGTCGTCAGAGGGGTTCGGTCGATTTTTATATTTTTTAAAGTGATCTCAAAAATAGGATTTGAGTTGGCGCGATTGGTGGTGAGTCAGAAAACATTCATTATGGTTCAATTAACAACTTTTCATGATTGAAAGTCATTGGCGGGTCGTCAGAAGGGTTCGGTCGATTTTTTAATTTTTTAAAGTGATCTCATAAATAGGATTTGAGTTGGCGCGATTGGTGGTGAGTCAGAAAACATTCATTTTGGTTCAATTAACAACTTTTCATGATAGAAAGTCATTGGCGGGTCGTCAGAGGGGTTCGGTCGATTTTTTTTAATTTTTGAATTTGTCTCAAAAATAGGATATGAGTTGGCGCGATTGGTGGTGGGTCAGAAAACATTTATTGCAGTCCAATTTACAACTTTTCATGATTGAAAGTCATTGGCGGGTCGTCAGAAGGGTTCGGTCGATTTTTTTATTTTTTAAAGTGATCTCAAAAATAGGATTTGAGTTGGCGCGATTGGTGGTGAGTCAGAAAACATTCATTTTGGTTCAATTAACAACTTTTCATGATTGAAAGTCATTGGCGGGTCGTCAGAGGGGTTCGGTCGATTTTTATATTTTTTAAAGTGATCTCAAAAATAGGATTTGAGTTGGCGCGATTGGTGGTGAGTCAGAAAACATTCATTTTGGTTCAATTAACAACTTTTCATGATTGAAAGTCATTGGCGAGTCGTCAGAAGGGTTCGGTCGATTTTTATATTTTTTAAAGTGATCTCAAAAATAGGATTTGAGTTGGCGCGATTGGTAGTAGGTCATAAAAGGTTCATTTCAGTCCAATTTACAACTTTTCATGATTGAAAGTCATTGGCGGGTCGTCAGAGGGGTTCGGTCGATTTTTATATTTTTTAAAGTGATCTCAAAAATAGGATTTGAGTTGGCGCGATTGGTGGTGAGTCAGAAAACATTCATTATGGTTCAATTAACAACTTTTCATGATTGAAAGTCATTGGCGGGTCGTCAGAAGGGTTCGGTCGATTTTTTAATTTTTTAAAGTGATCTCATAAATAGGATTTGAGTTGGCGCGATTGGTGGTGAGTCAGAAAACATTCATTTTGGTTCAATTAACAACTTTTCATGATAGAAAGTCATTGGCGGGTCGTCAGAGGGGTTCGGTCGATTTTTTTTAATTTTTGAATTTGTCTCAAAAATAGGATATGAGTTGGCGCGATTGGTGGTGGGTCAGAAAACATTTATTGCAGTCCAATTTAAAACTTTTCATGATTGAAAGTCATTGGCGGGTCGTCAGAAGGGTTCGGTCGATTTTTTTATTTTTTAAAGTGATCTCAAAAATAGGATTTGAGTTGGCGCGATTGGTGGTGAGTCAGAAAACATTCATTTTGGTTCAATTAACAACTTTTCATGATTGAAAGTCATTGGCGGGTCGTCAGAAGGGTTCGAGGGTTCGGTCGATTTTTTTATTTTTTAAAGTGATCTCAAAAATAGGATTTGAGTTGGCGCGATTGATGGTGAGTCAGAAAACATTCATTTCAGTCCAATTTACAACTTTTCATGATTGAAAGTCATTGGCGGGTTGTCAGAGGGGTTCGGTCGATTTTTATATTTTTTAAAGTGATCTCAAAAATAAGATTTGAGTTGGCGCGATTGGTGGTGAGTCAGAAAACATTCATTTTGGTTCAATTAACAACTTTTCATGATTGAAAGTCATTGGCGGGTCGTCAGAAGGGTTCGGTCGATTTTTTTATTTTTTAAAGTGATCTCAAAAATAGGATTTGAGTTGGCGCGATTGATGGTGAGTCAGAAAACATTCATTTCAGTCCAATTTACAACTTTTCATGATTGAAAGTCATTGGCGGGTTGTCAGAGGGGTTCGGTCGATTTTTATATTTTTTAAAGTGATCTCAAAAATAAGATTTGAGTTGGCGCGATTGGTGGTGAGTCAGAAAACATTCATTTTGGTTCAATTAACAACTTTTCATGATTGAAAGTCATTGGCGGGTCGTCAGAAGGGTTCGGTCGATTTTTTAATTTTTTAAAGTGATCTCATAAATAGGATTTGAGTTGGCGCGATTGGTGGTGAGTCAGAAAACATTCATTTTGGTTCAATTAACAACTTTTCATGATTGAAAGTCATTGGCGGGTCGTCAGAGAGGGTCGGTCGATTTTTTAATTTTTTAAAGTGATCTCAAAAATAGGATTTGAGTTGGCGCAATTGGTGGTGAGTCAGAAAACATTCATTTTGGTTCAATTAACAACTTTTCATGATTGAAAGTCATTGTCGGGTCGTCAGAGAGGGTCGGTCGATTTTTTTATTTTTTAAAGTGATCTCAAAAATAGGATTTGAGTTGGCGCGATTGGTGGTGAGTCAGAAAACATTCATTTTGGTTCAATTAACAACATTTCATGATTGAGTCATTGGCGGGTCGTCAGAAGGGTTCGGTCGATTTTTTTAGTTTTTAAAGTGATCTCAAAAATAGGATTTGAGTTGGCGCGATTGGTGGTGAGTCAGAAAACATTCATTTTGGTTCAATTAACAACTTTTCATGATTGAAAGTCATTGGCGGGTCGTCAGAGAGGGTCGGTCGATTTTTTTATTTTTTAAAGTGATCTCAAAAATAGGATTTGAGTTGGCGCGATTGGTGGTGAGTCAGAAAACATTCATTTTGGTTCAATTAACAACTTTTCATGATTGAAAGTCATTGGCGGGTCGTCAGAAGGGTTCGGTCGATTTTTTAATTTTTTAAAGTGATCTCAAAAATAGGATTTGAGTTGGCGCGATTGGTGGTGAGTCAGAAAACATTCATTTTGGTTCAATTAACAACTTTTCATGATTGAAAGTCATTGGCGGGTCGTCAGAGAGGGTCGGTCGATTTTTTTATTTTTTAAAGTGATCTCAAAAATAGGATTTGAGTTGGCGCGATTGGTGGTGAGTCAGAAAACATTCATTTTGGTTCAATTAACAACTTTTCATGATTGAAAGTCATTGGCGGGTCGTCAGAGAGGGTCGGTCGATTTTTTTATTTTTTAAAGTGATCTCAAAAATAGGATTTGAGTTGGCGCGATCGGTGGTGAGTCAGAAAACATTCATTTTGGTTCAATTAACAACTTTTCATGATTGAAAGTCATTGGCGGGTCGTCAGAAGGGTTCGGTCGATTTTTTAATTTTTTAAAGTGATCTCAAAAATAGGATTTGAGTTGGCGCGATTGGTGGTGAGTCAGAAAACATTCATTTTGGTTCAATTAACAACTTTTCATGATTGAAAGTCATTGGCGGGTCGTCAGAGAGGGTCGGTCGATTTTTTTATTTTTTAAAGTGATCTCAAAAATAGGATTTGAGTTGGCGCGATTGGTGGTGGGTCAGAAAACATTTATTGCAGTCCAATTTACAACTTTTCATGATTGAAAGTCATTGGCGGGTCGTCAGAAGGGTTCGGTCGATTTTTTTATTTTTTAAAGTGATCTCAAAAATAGGATTTGAGTTGGCGCGATTGGTGGTGAGTCAGAAAACATTCATTTTGGTTCAATTAACAACTTTTCATGATTGAAAGTCATTGGCGGGTCGTCAGAAGGGTTCGGTCGATTTTTTTATTATTTAAAGTGATCTCAAAAATAGGATTTGAGTTGGCGCGATTGATGGTGAGTCAGAAAACATTCATTTTGGTTCAATTAACAACTTTTCATGATTGAAAGTCATTGGCGAGTCGTCAGAAGGGTTCGGTCGATTTTTATATTTTTTAAAGTGATCTCAAAAATAGGATTTGAGTTGGCGCGATTGGTAGTAGGTCATAAAAGGTTCATTTCAGTCCAATTTACAACTTTTCATGATTGAAAGTCATTGGCGGGTCGTCAGAGGGGTTCGGTCGATTTTTTAATTTTTTAAAGTGATCTCATAAATAGGATTTGAGTTGGCGCGATTGGTGGTGAGTCAGAAAACATTCATTTTGGTTCAATTAACAACTTTTCATGATAGAAAGTCATTGGCGGGTCGTCAGAGGGGTTCGGTCGATTTTTTTTAATTTTTGAATTTGTCTCAAAAATAGGATATGAGTTGGCGCGATTGGTGGTGGGTCAGAAAACATTTATTGCAGTCCAATTTACAACTTTTCATGATTGAAAGTCATTGGCGGGTCGTCAGAAGGGTTCGGTCGATTTTTATATTTTTTAAAGTGATCTCAAAAATAGGATTTGAGTTGGCGCGATTGGTGGTGAGTCAGAAAACATTCATTTTGGTTCAATTAACAACTTTTCATGATTGAAAGTCATTGGCGGGTCGTCAGAAGGGTTCGGTCGATTTTTTAATTTTTTAAAGTGATCTCATAAATAGGATTTGAGTTGGCGCGATTGGTGGTGAGTCAGAAAACATTCATTTTGGTTCAATTAACAACTTTTCATGATAGAAAGTCATTGGCGGGTCGTCAGAGGGGTTCGGTCGATTTTTTTTAATTTTTGAATTTGTCTCAAAAATAGGATATGAGTTGGCGCGATTGGTGGTGGGTCAGAAAACATTTATTGCAGTCCAATTTACAACTTTTCATGATTGAAAGTCATTGGCGGGTCGTTAGAGGGGCTCGGCCGATTTTTTAATTTTTTGAAGTGATCTCATAAATAGGATTTGAGTTGGCCCGATGGGTGGTGGGTCAGAAAACATTCATTACAGTCCAATTTACAACTTTTCATGATTGAAAGTCATTGGCGGGTCGTCAGAGAGGGTTGGTCGATTTTTTTATTTTTTAAAGTGATCTCAAAAATAGGATTTGAGTTGGCCCGATTGGTGGTGGGTCAGAAAACATTCATTACATTCCAATTTACAACTTTTCATGATTGAAAGTCATTGGCGGGTCGTTAGAGGGGCTCGGCCGATTTTTTAATTTTTTGAAGTGATCTCAAAAATAGGATTTGAGTTGGCCCGATTGGTGGTGGGTCAGAAAACATTCATTTTGGTTCAATTAACAACTTTTCATGATTGAAAGTCATTGGCGGGTCGTCAGAAGGGTTCGGTCGATTTTTTAATTTTTTAAAGTGATCTCAAAAATAGGATTTGAGTTGGCGCGATTGGTGGTGAGTCAGAAAACATTCATTTTGGTTCAATTAACAACTTTTCATGATTGAAAGTCATTGGCGGGTCGTCAGAAGGGTTCGGTCGATTTTTTTATTTTTTAAAGTGATCTCAAAAATAGGATTTGAGTTGGCGCGATTGGTGGTGAGTCAGAAAACATTCATTTTGGTTCAATTAACAACTTTTCATGATTGAAAGTCATTGGCGGGTCGTCAGAGAGGGTCGGTCGATTTTTTTATTTTTTAAAGTGATCTCAAAAATAGGATTTGAGTTGGCGCGATTGGTGGTGAGTCAGAAAACATTCATTTTGGTTCAATTAACAACTTTTCATGATTGAAAGTCATTGGCGGGTCGTCAGAGAGGGTCGGTCGATTTTTTTATTTTTTAAAGTGATCTTAAAAATAGGATTTGAGTTGGCGCGATTGGTGGTGAGTCAGAAAACATTCATTTTGGTTCAATTAACAACTTTTCATGATTGAAAGTCATTGGCGGGTCGTCAGAAGGGTTCGGTCGATTTTTTTATTTTTTAAAGTGATCTCAAAAATAGGATTTGAGTTGGCGCGATTGGTGGTGAGTCAGAAAACATTCATTTTGGTTCAATTAACAACTTTTCATGATTGAAAGTCATTGGCGGGTCGTCAGAAGGGTTCGGTCGATTTTTTTATTTTTTAAAGTGATCTCAAAAATAGGATTTGAGTTGGCGCGATTGGTGGTGAGTCAGAAAACATTCATTTTGGTTCAATTAACAACTTTTCATGATTGAAAGTCATTGGCGGGTCGTCAGAGAGGGTCGGTCGATTTTTTTATTTTTTAAAGTGATCTCAAAAATAGGATTTGAGTTGGCGCGATTGGTGGTGAGTCAGAAAACATTCATTTTGGTTCAATTAACAACTTTTCATGATTGAAAGTCATTGGCGGGTCGTCAGAAGGGTTCGGTCGATTTTTTAATTTTTTAAAGTGATCTCAAAAATAGGATTTGAGTTGGCGCGATTGGTGGTGAGTCAGAAAACATTCATTTTGGTTCAATTAACAACTTTTCATGATTGAAAGTCATTGGCGGGTCGTCAGAGAGGGTCGGTCGATTTTTTTATTTTTTAAAGTGATCTCAAAAATAGGATTTGAGTTGGCGCGATTGGTGGTGAGTCAGAAAACATTCATTTTGGTTCAATTAACAACTTTTCATGATTGAAAGTCATTGGCGGGTCGTCAGAGAGGGTCGGTCGATTTTTTTATTTTTTAAAGTGATCTCAAAAATAGGATTTGAGTTGGCGCGATTGGTGGTGAGTCAGAAAACATTCATTTTGGTTCAATTAACAACTTTTCATGATTGAAAGTCATTGGCGGGTCGTCAGAAGGGTTCGGTCGATTTTTTTATTTTTTAAAGTGATCTCAAAAATAGGATTTGAGTTGGCGCGATTGGTGGTGAGTCAGAAAACATTCATTTTGGTTCAATTAACAACTTTTCATGATTGAAAGTCATTGGCGGGTCGTCAGAGAGGGTCGGTCGATTTTTTTATTTTTTAAAGTGATCTCAAAAATAGGATTTGAGTTGGCGCGATTGGTGGTGAGTCAGAAAACATTCATTTTGGTTCAATTAACAACTTTTCATGATTGAAAGTCATTGGCGGGTCGTCAGAGAGGGTCGGTCGATTTTTTAATTTTTTAAAGTGATCTCAAAAATAGGATTTGAGTTGGCGCGATTGGTGGTGAGTCAAAAAACATTCATTTTGGTTCAATTAACAATTTTTCATGATTGAAAGTCATTGGCGGGTCGTCAGAGAGGGTCGGTCGATTTTTTTATTTTTTAAAGTGATCTCAAAAATAGGATTTGATTTGGCGCGATTGGTGGTGAGTCAGAAAACATTCATTTTGGTTCAATTAACAACTTTTCATGATTGAGTCATTGGCGGGTCGTCAGAAGGGTTCGGTCGATTTTTTTAGTTTTTAAAGTGATCTCAAAAATAGGATTTGAGTTGGCGCGATTGGTGGTGAGTCAGAAAACATTCATTTTGGTTCAATTAACAACTTTTCATGATTGAAAGTCATTGGCGGGTCGTCAGAGAGGGTCGGTCGATTTTTTTATTTTTTAAAGTGATCTCAAAAATAGGATTTGAGTTGGCGCGATTGGTGGTGAGTCAGAAAACATTCATTTTGGTTCAATTAACAACTTTTCATGATTGAAAGTCATTGGCGGGTCGTCAGAAGGGTTCGGTCGATTTTTTAATTTTTTAAAGTGATCTCAAAAATAGGATTTGAGTTGGCGCGATTGGTGGTGAGTCAGAAAACATTCATTTTGGTTCAATTAACAACTTTTCATGATTGAAAGTCATTGGCGGGTCGTCAGAGAGGGTCGGTCGATTTTTTTATTTTTTAAAGTGATCTCAAAAATAGGATTTGAGTTGGCGCGATTGGTGGTGAGTCAGAAAACATTCATTTTGGTTCAATTAACAACTTTTCATGATTGAAAGTCATTGGCGGGTCGTCAGAGAGGGTCGGTCGATTTTTTTATTTTTTAAAGTGATCTCAAAAATAGGATTTGAGTTGGCGCGATTGGTGGTGAGTCAGAAAACATTAATTTTGGTTCAATTAACAACTTTTCATGATTGAAAGTCATTGGCGGGTCGTCAGAGGGGTTCGGTCGATTTTTTAATTTTTTAAAGTGATCTCATAAATAGGATTTGAGTTGGCGCGATTGGTGGTGAGTCAGAAAACATTAATTTTGGTTCAATTAACAACTTTTCATGATTGAAAGTCATTGGCGGGTCGTCAGAAGGGTTCGGTGGATTTTTTTATTTTTTAATGTGATCTCAAACATAGGATTTGAGTTGGCGCGATTGGTGTTGGGTCAGAAAACATTAATTTTGGTTCAATTAACAACTTTTCATGATTGAAAGTCATTGGCGGGTCGTCAGAGGGGTTCGGTCGATTTTTTTATTTTTTAAAGTGATCTCAAAAATAGGATTTGAGTTGGCGCGATTGGTGTTTTGTCAGAAAACAATCATTTTGGTTCAATTAACAACTTTTCATGATTGAAAGTCATTGGCGGGTCGTCAGAGGGGTTCGACCGAATTTTTTATTTTTTGAAGTGTTCTCAAAAATAGGATTTGAGTTGGCGCGATTGGTAGTAGGTCATAAAAGGTTCATTTCAGTCCAATTTACAACTTTTCATTATTGAAAGTCATTGGCGGGTCGTCAGAAGGGTTCGGTCGATTTTTTTATTTTTTAAAGTGATCGCAAAAATAGGATTTGAGTTGGCGCGATTGGTGGTGAGTCAGAAAACATTCATTTTGGTTCAATTAACAACTTTTCATGATTGAAAGTCATTGCCGGGTCGTCAGAAGGGTTCGGTCGATTTTTTTATTTTTTAATGTGATCTCAAACATAGGATTTGAGTTGGCGCGATTGGTGTTGGGTCAGAAAACATTAATTTTGGTTCAATTAACAACTTTTCATGATTGAAAGTCATTGGCGGGTCGTCAGAGGGGTTCGGTCGATTTTTTTTATTTTTTAAAGTGATCTCAAAAATAGGATTTGAGTTGGCGCGATTGGTGGTGAGTCAGAAAACATTCATTTTGGTTCAATTAACAACTTTTCATGATTGAAAGTCATTGCCGGGTCGTCAGAAGGGTTCGGTCGATTTTTTTATTTTTTAATGTGATCTCAAACATAGGATTTGAGTTGGCGCGATTGGTGTTGGGTCAGAAAACAATCATTTTGGTTCAATTAACAACTTTTCATGATTGAAAGTCATTGGCGGGTCGTCAGAGGGGTTCGACCGAATTTTTTATTTTTTGAAGTGTTCTCAAAAATAGGATTTGAGTTGGCGCGATTGGTAGTAGGTCATAAAAGGTTCATTTCAGTCCAATTTACAACTTTTCATTATTGAAAGTCATTGGCGGGTCGTCAGAAGGGTTCGGTCGATTTTTTTATTTTTTAAAGTGATCGCAAAAATAGGATTTGAGTTGGCGCGATTGGTGGTGAGTCAGAAAACATTCATTTTGGTTCAATTAACAACTTTTCATGATTGAAAGTCATTGGCGGGTCGTCAGAAGGGTTCGGTCGATTTTTTAATTTTTTAAAGTGATCTCAAAAATAGGATTTGAGTTGGCGCGATTGGTGGTGAGTCAGAAAACATTCATTTTGGTTCAATTAACAACTTTTCATGATTGAAAGTCATTGGCGGGTCGTCAGAGAGGGTCGGTCGATTTTTTTATTTTTTAAAGTGATCTCAAAAATAGGATTTGAGTTGGCGCGATTGGTGGTGAGTCAGAAAACATTCATTTTGGTTCAATTAACAACTTTTCATGATTGAAAGTCATTGGCGGGTCGTCAGAGAGGGTCGGTCGATTTTTTTATTTTTTAAAGTGATCTCAAAAATAGGATTTGAGTTGGCGCGATTGGTGGTGAGTCAGAAAACATTAATTTTGGTTCAATTAACAACTTTTCATGATTGAAAGTCATTGGCGGGTCGTCAGAGGGGTTCGGTCGATTTTTTAATTTTTTAAAGTGATCTCATAAATAGGATTTGAGTTGGCGCGATTGGTGGTGAGTCAGAAAACATTCATTTTGGTTCAATTAACAACTTTTCATGATTGAAAGTCATTGCCGGGTCGTCAGAAGGGTTCGGTCGATTTTTTTATTTTTTAATGTGATCTCAAACATAGGATTTGAGTTGGCGCGATTGGTGTTGGGTCAGAAAACATTAATTTTGGTTCAATTAACAACTTTTCATGATTGAAAGTCATTGGCGGGTCGTCAGAGGGGTTCGGTCGATTTTTTTATTTTTTAAAGTGATCTCAAACATAGGATTTGAGTTGGCGCGATTGGTGTTGGGTCAGAAAACATTAATTTTGGTTCAATTAACAACTTTTCATGATTGAAAGTCATTGGCGGGTCGTCAGAAGGGTTCGGTCGATTTTTTTATTTTTTAAAGTGATCGCAAAAATAGGATTTGAGTTGGCGCGATTGGTGGTGAGTCAGAAAACATTCATTTTGGTTCAATTAACAACTTTTCATGATTGAAAGTCATTGGCGGGTCGTCAGAAGGGTTCGGTCGATTTTTTAATTTTTTAAAGTGATCTCAAAAATAGGATTTGAGTTGGCGCGATTGGTGGTGAGTCAGAAAACATTCATTTTGGTTCAATTAACAACTTTTCATGATTGAAAGTCATTGGCGGGTCGTCAGAGAGGGTCGGTCGATTTTTTTATTTTTTAAAGTGATCTCAAAAATAGGATTTGAGTTGGCGCGATTGGTGGTGAGTCAGAAAACATTCATTTTGGTTCAATTAACAACTTTTCATGATTGAAAGTCATTGGCGGGTCGTCAGAGAGGGTCGGTCGATTTTTTTATTTTTTAAAGTGATCTCAAAAATAGGATTTGAGTTGGCGCGATTGGTGGTGAGTCAGAAAACATTAATTTTGGTTCAATTAACAACTTTTCATGATTGAAAGTCATTGGCGGGTCGTCAGAGGGGTTCGGTCGATTTTTTAATTTTTTAAAGTGATCTCATAAATAGGATTTGAGTTGGCGCGATTGGTGGTGAGTCAGAAAACATTCATTTTGGTTCAATTAACAACTTTTCATGATTGAAAGTCATTGGCGGGTCGTCAGAAGGGTTCGGTGGATTTTTTTATTTTTTAATGTGATCTCAAACATAGGATTTGAGTTGGCGCGATTGGTGTTGGGTCAGAAAACATTAATTTTGGTTCAATTAACAACTTTTCATGATTGAAAGTCATTGGCGGGTCGTCAGAGGGGTTCGGTCGATTTTTTTATTTTTTAAAGTGATCTCAAACATAGGATTTGAGTTGGCGCGATTGGTGTTGGGTCAGAAAACATTAATTTTGGTTCAATTAACAACTTTTCATGATTGAAAGTCATTGGCGGGTCGTCAGAAGGGTTCGGTGGATTTTTTTATTTTTTAATGTGATCTCAAACATAGGATTTGAGTTGGCGCGATTGGTGTTGGGTCAGAAAACATTAATTTTGGTTCAATTAACAACTTTTCATGATTGAAAGTCATTGGCGGGTCGTCAGAGGGGTTCGGTCGATTTTTTTATTTTTTAAAGTGATCTCAAAAATAGGATTTGAGTTGGCGCGATTGGTGTTTTGTCAGAAAACAATCATTTTGGTTCAATTAACAACTTTTCATGATTGAAAGTCATTGGCGGGTCGTCAGAGGGGTTCGACCGAATTTTTTATTTTTTGAAGTGTTCTCAAAAATAGGATTTGAGTTGGCGCGATTGGTAGTAGGTCATAAAAGGTTCATTTCAGTCCAATTTACAACTTTTCATTATTGAAAGTCATTGGCGGGTCGTCAGAAGGGTTCGGTCGATTTTTTTATTTTTTAATGTGATCTCAAACATAGGATTTGAGTTGGCGCGATTGGTGTTGGGTCAGAAAACATTAATTTTGGTTCAATTAACAACTTTTCATGATTGAAAGTCATTGGCGGGTCGTCAGAGGGGTTCGGTCGATTTTTTTATTTTTTAATGTGATCTCAAACATAGGATTTGAGTTGGCGCGATTGGTGTTGGGTCAGAAAACATTAATTTTGGTTCAATTAACAACTTTTCATGATTGAAAGTCATTGGCGGGTCGTCAGAGGGGTTCGGTCGATTTTTTTATTTTTTAAAGTGATCTCAAAAATAGGATTTGAGTTGGCGCGATTGGTGTTGGGTCAGAAAACAATCATTTTGGTTCAATTAACAACTTTTCATGATTGAAAGTCATTGGCGGGTCGTCAGAGGGGTTCGACCGAATTTTTTATTTTTTGAAGTGTTCTCAAAAATAGGATTTGAGTTGGCGCGATTGGTAGTAGGTCATAAAAGGTTCATTTCAGTCCAATTTACAACTTTTCATTATTGAAAGTCATTGGCGGGTCGTCAGAAGGGTTCGGTCGATTTTTTTATTTTTTAAAGTGATCGCAAAAATAGGATTTGAGTTGGCGCGATTGGTGGTGAGTCAGAAAACATTCATTTTGGTTCAATTAACAACTTTTCATGATTGAAAGTCATTGCCGGGTCGTCAGAAGGGTTCGGTCGATTTTTTTATTTTTTAATGTGATCTCAAACATAGGATTTGAGTTGGCGCGATTGGTGTTGGGTCAGAAAACATTAATTTTGGTTCAATTAACAACTTTTCATGATTGAAAGTCATTGGCGGGTCGTCAGAGGGGTTCGGTCGATTTTTTTATTTTTTAAAGTGATCTCAAACATAGGATTTGAGTTGGCGCGATTGGTGGTGAGTCAGAAAACATTCATTTTGGTTCAATTAACAACTTTTCATGATTGAAAGTCATTGCCGGGTCGTCAGAAGGGTTCGGTCGATTTTTTTATTTTTTAATGTGATCTCAAACATAGGATTTGAGTTGGCGCGATTGGTGTTGGGTCAGAAAACATTAATTTTGGTTCAATTAACAACTTTTCATGATTGAAAGTCATTGGCGGGTCGTCAGAGGGGTTCGGTCGATTTTTTTATTTTTTAAAGTGATCGCAAAAATAGGATTTGAGTTGGCGCGATTGGTGGTGAGTCAGAAAACATTAATTTTGGTTCAATTAACAACTTTTCATGATTGAAAGTCATTGCCGGGTCGTCAGAAGGGTTCGGTCGATTTTTTTATTTTTTAATGTGATCTCAAACATAGGATTTGAGTTGGCGCGATTGGTGTTGGGTCAGAAAACATTAATTTTGGTTCAATTAACAACTTTTCATGATTGAAAGTCATTGGCGGGTCGTCAGAGGGGTTCGGTCGATTTTTTTATTTTTTAAAGTGATCTCAAACATAGGATTTGAGTTGGCGCGATTGGTGGTGAGTTAGAAAACATTCATTTTGGTTCAATTAACAACTTTTCATGATTGAAAGTCATTGGCGGGTCGTCAGAGGGGTTCGACCGAATTTTATATTTATTGAAATGGTCTCAAAAATAGGATTTGAGTTGGTGCGATTGGTGGTGGGTCAGAAAACATTCATTGCAGTCCAATTAACGACTTTCCATGATTGAAAGTCATTGCCGGGTCGTCAGAGGGGAACGGTCGAATTTTAAGTATTCGGAAGTGACCGCAAAAATAAGATTTGAGATGGCTGGAGGCGTGTCCCTTCTGGTAATTTACAAAATGCGAGCGCAGCGAGCATCTGCTTTGATTTCACACTAATTAGTAATCGGATTACCAGCAAATTGAATAGCTAGGTTAGTTAGGTTAGGTTGTGTTCCCTTCTTTTACGTGAAGAAATTATGTTCAAGTGACCAACCTAACATGATGATGAAAATAACTAAGAAAAATGAGGTTATGTTTGTGATTATAAAACGTCGAGTTTTTGTGTGAAACGATTGATTTTGGTTTTATAGTTGTGAATTTAGGTACTAAAATAAAGTATTGTCAAAATGAAGAAGGCATATTGTGTGTTTTTATTGAAAATTGGCAATTTTCAAGATTCAGAAGGGCTAACTCAAAAAGTAGTTGAGACCTCTTCGATTTTCCTTCGGATTAGTGTTCAGGAGACAAAACTACGTAAGTTAAGCCACTTTTTTTAATTTCAAGGCATAGCCTGATGAACTCACTTTTACCGAATTCTCTCACTGGAAAATTACGAGAAAATTTCAAAGGGCCCAAAGTCATAATTTTGTATTCCCTGAACCAGTATTGTGCATTACTTATCATACCAAAAGACAAAACTAAAAGAAATCTCAACGATAAAAAAAAAATTTCAAGGGTGCTTTTTGACATGCCCCCGTATATTCACAACTGCCTACCTTGCTCACTGTGCCGGGACATCCTGGGTAGTCCTTACTGCTCAGGACACAGTTGTGGGAAATCTCCAGACCCCCCGTACTCTCATCAACGCAATAAACCACACATTCAGAATTCGCCCGACCAAAAGTGATAAGTCGATACTTGTGATTAATGGTCGTAGAAGTGGCGTCTTCGATACCTTGAGCCCAGATGCCCTGCACTTGGTTGGGATCGAATTTCAGGGAAGAGGCCGTGAGAAAAGCAGCCCTTCCGTCGTTCAAGACAATTGAAAACCCACCAACGAGAGGGGAATACTCAATTTCTATTATGTAAGTGTTTTCTTCTACGATTGGTATAGCCTTCGACACCTGCTGGTTGATGCAGAACGGTATCCTTCGCAGATCCAGGGTGTAGTCTCTGTTTTGGCTGCCGTCCCATCGGTATCTGAGTACGTGGCCATTAGTTGTGGAGAGCATAACCTCCATCATCGTTATGCACACCATTCCGGTCACCCTACCATCCCACACCATGATTTCGTCGCTCTAAAATACACAGACGCTAGTCTCTGGCTAGTTCCGAAGAAATTAAGCTTACCAGAGTTAAAGTTAGAGGAGGAATGGTTTCTTTGATGAACAGCTCCGCGCTGTCTCTGCGAAGGTTCGCGTTCGGAGAGTCTGTTTGATTGTAGAGACCTTTGTGGTCGGACGGTACTTCCATTTTGTAGAAGAGCAAATGCCCTTCAGAAGTCTGCAAGAAGCAAGCAAGATTACAAATTCTGTTGCACAGATCTTCTCTATCTGATCATACTTACTGCTATCACAATCATACTTGAATCTGGTTTCCATTCTGCAATAACATTTGTCCCAAATTTTTCTATGGATTCTGTTGAGCGGCGTTGAAAAACTATGGGTACACAGGGCTGCAAAAAAGCTGTTGTTTACCGTATACCTTTCGCCTATCCGTGACATACCTTGTAAAACCATATTGCTAGAGAATCGTCAGTCACAACGGCGAATAATATTCTGTCCCTATTGCAGGTTATATGTCTGATACAGGATTGACCCAAATCGGGAATTTTGATAACTTTTGGCCAGCCGATGGGGAAATACATTTTAATCTCTTCATTAATGTAAGATTGGAAGATGATCACATCGCAAATCTCAAGATTTCATTTTGTCATGCACAATTTGCCTTTTTCAGAAAATCTTGACTTTCCTATTACTTCATCTCAATTTTCATAACATTCAACTGTGCTGTGCTGTGCATTCAAAGTCATAAGTCATAACATAAAACACAAAAACACGGCACAGAACAGGTATACGGAAGTGACACCCTCACCTCTTGTCTTGGTTGTAACAAATTGAAAGACCTTATCTGTCATCATTACAAGGCTTTTGCTTCCGTTTAGATATATTTAGCCAACTCGGTACAACTTTTACGTCTCATATTAATTCAATTTGATTTTTAAAATCGTCGGGTTGGTGAATTACCTGCTACCTCCACTTTGTGACCGTTCATTGTTTTTCATAAATATCTTCAGGAAGAAATAAAATCTTCATCGACTGTGTGAAACAGCTAAGTTATTAGTAAACGGATATTCCGTGATTTTCATTGATGTGTAAACCCATTCTATTCTTTTCAGTATTAAATTTTATTTGCAGTTTTTGAAATTAACCCGAAGATAATATTATCGGATCATCGTATCGTCGGATATCGTGAGTGTGAACAGTAAACATAAGCCGACGAAATTGTAATTGACAAACGTTGGTTTAGAGTAACTGACTAAATCACAGCATAACTGAATACCAAATGCCAATTACCATAAATAGAAAATTAGACACACAAAACACTTACATATGTATGTGTTCTGTGGGTTGACATTGGTTTATAATTTACCACAATTCCGGCAATGTGCATTAAAAAGACCACGCACACACCTTATGGGAAAAAGTCTTTCGGTGAAAATTACTGAATTTTTGATATGTTGAAGCTGTAGTCATTCTAAGTGAAAGTCTCCATTGTTATGAAAGAATATCAATATCTCATTTATATTCAATATTGTGTGCGACTGGGCATTCCTAATGTCCGCGAGAAATATTTTTCCATAATACAGAGAAAAAGTACCTTTCAGCCATTTTCACCGAAAGACTTTTTACCATAAGGTGTGTGCGTGGTCCTTTGGGACAGTGAAATATGGGGAGTGACGCTTCTGTAACTCTACCTACTGTGTGACTACGGATTAGGGCGAGTTCCGAATGCATCGTTTTCGCTTTTTGCGTCTCGCATTCTGATTGGTGAATTCCCGATGCTATTCGCCCCATCGCCAATCAGAATGCGTGAAGAAGGCATGACGCGCGACGCGAAAAACAAAAACAATGCATTGGGAACTCACTCTTACGAAACTTCTTTTTCTCTATATTCATTGGCCCTTGCTTCCTATTACACTTGTCCAGCACGCTCCCCACTATACAATAGAAGTTCAAGTTTCAGACACGTACGTGCCCATGCAAAGTTTTGAAAGCACGTGCGATTCACATGCATATGCATTTATGAACCGTGTGCATGAAAACTGCATGGCAACTTACGTACGTGCCATATGACAAGTCATGTTTTATCGGGTTTTCTGTTGATATCGTCAATGCTGGAGTAATGCACTTTTGTTTTTCGAATAATCCCGACGTATTTTCCCCTGTACCTTTTGTTACTTGAACAATGCTTGAACTAGAGCACGTCATCATTCCGTGCGTGCCTTACCTGCACTTTTTAAAAAACCTTTGCCTGCCATCGTATCGGACTAACACAGGGTGAGCATGTACGGAATGTGGACATGTTCTAGTTCAAATAATAAAAAGTACAGTGAAAAATACGTCTGGTTGACTTTAGGAATACAGCATTGTTGACTGACATTTGTTATTTTTGTTTCAATTATCATAGAATACAAAGCTTTGAACAAACGTCCATTGTGAATAAAAAACGAAACAAACGGCAACAAACGAAAATCTCTGTATTGATGATTGGCGCCATCTAGTGGTAGTTAGCCCACCTGAATAAAAATTTACAGTACAACTCAGAAAGAAAACTGTAATTTGACTGTTTGACCGAGAAACAATATAGAAAGCTCTTATTCATCTTGAACAAATTTTTCTTCACGGCGTTAAATAATCCACCCCTCCCAGATGCCCCTCATCTCTGCTCCTTTGCTCTTCCAGTCTCTCCCTGTCGTATCCATCAATTCCTAATCCCAGTCTTTCGATGGCTTTTTCTCCGAGGATCCCGTTGACTTCTTGATATTGCCTGGATCGCCTTTTCCCCACATCCGGGTCGAAGGACCACTTCTGGTCTTTGTGCAGGACCGGATGACCTGCGATATTGAATTGCACCAGATCGCGGACGATACCCAGTTGAGCAGATGCCGAGGAGAGCAACGATATGAGAAAAATTGCCTGGAATAGCAGAACAAAATAAAAAATGTGGGCATTATATAGTCCAGAAGTATATAATTTCGTAGAAGGAGCCAAAAATTATTTTTTGATGAAGAGTGACGTGGCAAATGTTTTTTTTTCTTAACCTTTTCTCAGAGACTACAAATTGACAACTCTCTCTGTTTTTAGCAAGAATTGGTTCGGCTACTGAACAAAAGATGGCAGTAAAATAAACATAATAGAATAAATTTACTCAATGATTACAGCATTACGACAGATTCATATAGCACAATATAAAGTTTGTATTAGGGTAATTCTGCATTATTTTCTCACAAAAACTGCTTCTATCTTGAAAAAAAGCAGTTGAGATATATTCTGTTATGTCATCTAGTTCATTATAGCAGTTGTATGGCTGAGCATAGAATCCTGTCAAAACATCAGATGTTTTCGCTTAAGCCTTTGATTTGGCTACTGAATAAGAGATGGCAGTTCAATGAGTGTGCACAAAGTGTGACAGTTTTTCCAGAGTCTTTAAGGATAGAACGGAACCAGGGACGCACTCAGGATTTGTTCAATGGGAATGAAGGGATTCATTTTTCAATTTAAAAATTCGTAAACGAAAATACGTTTTAATGAGATATTTTCTTTGATTAATCAAGTGGTACTGATAAATTTAGGATTTTCTGCTATAAACGAGTAGGTTTTTTCTTGAGCAACTGTTTTAATCATTCAAAAATTGTACAGTGAATATTGCCTACAAGAGCCTATAGAGCGTACAAAAAAATAATGAAAATAGATGTGTTTTTTCCTGGAACACTGAAATTTTCTACTTTTCACAATGGACCTTCACATTTACAAAAAATTAATTGTAAAATTCGTTTCAATCGATTGTTAATAGCCTAAATTTTCTATTTATCAACGAGTGCAACTCTACTTTTTATGTAAGAAAAATATCACCTTTCTCTGACGTCACGTTCATAAAAAATATTGTTGGCAACACCGCACATTATAATAACAGTTCTCATGGAACAAAAGTTGTTATTACCACAGAACACATACACTTTATTTGAATTTTCACTGGTGTTCAGACAACGTACAAAGCACTTTTTAAACATTCTCTCGGATATAAGGAATACAGCAATTACTTAACACAAACAACAAAACTTTGAATTTAAAAACCGCATTAAACTCAGAAAATAAAATATTCAAGAGTCTGTTAGTTTCCAGCATTTGGTTTCATGGTTTCAAATGACAACTATCATAGAACACAATCCAGATGTAATGATAATTTGAGATTCCACGGTGTACAACTTATACGACGTTGCCAAGTTTAATTGTGATGAACGTGACGCCACATAACCCCTTTTTTTCAAATTATAGAAAAACTGGCGGTCAGAAAAAATAAAAATCCCATATAGCGTATATACTTTCTAATTACAATGTTTTCTCATTGTCCGTGGAAAGGTCCATAAGTTTTTCATGTTTCAAAAAGAATGCTTAACCAATACATATTTGACAATAGTTTAATGAAAAAAGCACAAATAATCCTTATATGCATGCGGTGTTGCCAATTACTCCAAATTTCCTCGTATATCAAGAATTCCAACAAAAATAAATTAATAAGCTGTAAAAGAAAGATTTTTCGCATCATTTTCACTTCAAATAGACTTTGACAATTACTCAACAATTTTTGGATACCACAGTGATAGAATTTGATGTTTAATTGTCGAGTTATATTAGTGGCAGTGCATACTTAAACAGCCACCCCATATAAAAAAAAAACAAGAGCGCGACAATTTTTTATCGTTCACGACAAATTCTCGACAATTACTGGAATTGGTTTAATCGATTTTCCAGCAAGTGGCCTTGCCAAGATTATGTACATGGGTAACAATTATGGTGCTCAATGTATTTCTATATTTTTCAACTCATCGTCACTATTTGTTTCGATTCAGGTATTGCCTGAACGGAAAATAATAATCATTATCATTACCTTGACAATTATGTCCATTCTTCTTGCGTCACCTTCGAATTTATGTAAGGATCAAATCAAACAAGCACTTTTAGCACTTACGATGAAAACACTGAGCACTCTGCATTACTACCACGTTGTCGGTTATTAATTTCGACTAATTATCGAATTTAGATATCGCTCATCAAATATCGCAAGAAATATACGAAGAGAAAGCGGTTGGTTGGGTATTCACCTATATGGCCGCTGTCCTTCCGTAGAATTGACCAAGAAGTGGTGTTATGTAACGCCATGCAATGTCAAAGATCATAACGCAATTACAGTGAGGTAGGGTTTTCCGCCATCAGGAGGAAATTCGCAACGCCTGATCTGTATGTGTTTAGGTTCGAAATTTGGCACAAACTCCATTATGGCCTGGTACTTTTTTTATTTGTAGAAAAAACCATAACGTTCCTCAAACATAGTATACTCTGTGAATTTCAAGCCTATCAACGTAAACAAAAATTTCTCGAAAAAAGTCCTAAGGGGTAGACCCCTAAAAATCATGAAAAATACGTATACAGATTTGTTCCAAGGGGAGGTAATTCGTGGAGAAGGGGTGACAGAAAATTGACAAGCGCCGCAAGCGATTTTTTTTTGTTCAAGTTAAAAAGTCTTTAAATTAATAGTTAGGTTTATCAGAGGGGTATCATGTAGGGGGAAAAAAACGAGGGCAAATTCAGTTTGTTTTAATTAATATGAAAAAATTTTACAGGGTGGGGCAATGGTGCGTCAGAGTCCGATTGCTTGAGTTCTAAGATAGTTAGGACGATAATTCAAAAACCAAATATAACTAGAGAACTGTGTCTGTATCTAGAAATTATTGTCGGATATACAGGGTGAACCAAGGAAAATCTACAGGGTCAATTGCATTTTTTCAAATGAAATGCTACGTACTTCAATCCATTTTTACAAGCATTTTAGTGGTCTCCATCCACACCCCCAATATCCTTTACTATCTCCCAACCACTTGGGAGTTATAATTTTTTTTGTAAAAATAATGCTATCTGCAGATGCATACCGAAAAAACCACCGTTCTCAAGATTATGGAATGCAGGAGGTCATGATTATAATCCTATTCGTCAGACATATGAGTGATATTTCTGAATCATTATCATTCCCAAAAATTATACAGGATGACTGAAATTTTCAATTCGGAAGTTTTTGAATTAAATATTCTCGAGTTCTTAAATGGAACACTCCGTATATTTTTCGACCATGTGATATAGGATTGAGAGGCGAATATTTTTTGTATGAACATCCCTGGGGATATTCCTAGCCGTTTTCGAGTTATCCACTCGGACAATTTTTAGTAGCTCATTTTTACTGACACTTCTTATAAGGATGGAAACACATCGTTTATTATTTTAACGAATCCCAACTTCTTTAATCCTTCAACTTTATTTCGTGTGTTTGATTCCTGATTTGGAATTATTTTCGTTTGCTATTGTGTGCTATTGATTGAACAACATTTATCGTGGGTACATACATTCTGACAGATGATGGAAATAATCACTTATAATCTCCCAAGTGCTTGAATTATTGCCGGAAATTTTTCGAGTACATGAATTTTTTAAAAAATATACTTTCTAGATATAGACACAGTTCTCTAGTAATATTTGGTTTTTGAATTATCGTCCTAACTATCTTAGAACTCAAGCAATCGGACTCTGACGCACTATTGCCCCACCCTGTATATTCAACGATGACTCGTAGATAATTACGCGGTGAATGAAATTAGATTCATTTTGTGAATATCTTAATGTCAATTTTGATTGTAACACTGAATTTTCTCCGATCATAGGGGGGGTAATTACCCCCAATTACACAAATTACCCCCCTTGTATACGCGCCTGAATATCATTATGCACATATGTGCGCATATAAATAAACGACGAATTTTACGAAAGTTGAGGGAAACATTACGAAAACAAAATTTGGTGAAGAGAAATCACCACTTTCATGTCTAGATGAAAGTCCAAAGAAGTGGACTTCTAAAAACCATTAAAAAAATACAAAATCATCAGAATTTGCATATGCGTGCATATAAAAAAAGTAGAATTCCAAAAAAGCTAATGAAATAATTACGCAAACAAAATTTCCAGAAAGATCCTCCGCGTTGGCCGAAGTTTCTACAACTTCTATTGAATGTAATTTTCACCCCCCGCCCTTCTCGAAGTTGCCACACGGAGATCTTACCCCCACAAAATTTTTTTTTCAGGAAAAAATTATTTTGTAAAATTTGCCACTGCTTTACGAGATAATAACCATCCCTACATAAAGTAACTTTCCAAACATATCCATTTTAAATCGACTTCGGAATTTTTGGACCACTTCTCGATATTTTTATTGCATTCAATTCGTTTTTAACGATCGTATTCGGAATATTTCAAGTCGAATTCACATCCGCAGCTTGGTGGGGAACTATTACAAGAACTAAAGATCGTTCGTCATGCTGTGGAATACTTTCACTTTCTTCGAGGTGGGAAAGTGTGGTGCAAGTTTCACCTCCGAGGACAGTTTACTGGTTACCGCAGTTCTTTGGTGAAAATGTCCAAGTTGTGGCTGTTGGTAAGTGTCTGAGAATATGATTAAGTTTGTGAAAGATTAATGTACTGAAAGGGCTCCCTCACTGACTTTACACAATCAAAACTTCAGCGTGAAGTGCTCTCGTATGATTTATCAACAGTTGCCCTGTGCCGTGGTTGGAATATAATATACAGGGGAGAAAGTGTGAAACATTCTCACCCCAACTCTCGGTAATTTTCATTTAATCTGACGCGAATGAATTTTCAACGTGGTGTGGTAACTGAGTGAATACGAAAGCATCCTTATGTTTGTTTTCAACACATCTCACAACAACACACGATCTGAAATATTCTGTGGCGCAGCACTTGCAAACTTCCTTATTTTGAATGTTATAACATATTTGAAATAAATTTATTATCTTGTAACTATTCGTTTATATCCGTATGGCAATTATCAATATGTTTAATCCATGATAGTCGTTAATTGATGTACAAGGTGTTTCCGAAATTGGAGCAATAAATAATAAAATGGGGTGTTTTTATAACTCGTATTCCCGCACCGTTGACAGTTTATTATTATTTCGTAAACCTCAACAATTATTACATTTGGCATAGAAGTGAACCGAAATAAAAACCCTGAATTAAATCAAAATGAGGACAATGAGGCATTCTCATTTCATAACTGGGTAATAAAAAGTTACTGAAAATTAAGAGAATTTGATTTCACAACAGGTGTTCGAAATGACCGCCACCACTTTCTATGCAGGGTCCCGCACGACGAAGTAACGAGTCACAAGCACGCTGAAAACTACCTTGTTGTCGCATCTGTTGAACGGCGTTGTTATTTTACCTAGCTTCCAACTACCTACATAACTGCTTCGAAATTTTCGTCTATAATCCGACTGAAATATCGAGTTCCTGGAAAAGTACCGCGATTGCAAACGTCTGCGTAAGTCCAATAGGGATTGTAGGAATTTCGAAAAACAGAGATGTAGGCGAAGAAAATACGAAGGCAGTCGATTACCGAAACACAACAAGAATCTAGATACTTTCCTACATAAAACGTATGGATTCGTCAAATGATTTAACCAAAATTCTTCCTTGATATGTACGTTAAGTAGTCACGAATATCCCAATGAATGCAAGAAGCGATATGATCGAAGAATACCACGACAAACAATATACGACTCAATATCGATTAGCTCGCGAGCTTTGCCCTTAAAGGGGAACTGTTCGAAGAAAGAATATCGTCGGCAACATTGTCAAAGTTACTTATTACGCACCGCCCTTTTTTCACCGCTTCGGTTACATCTAGGAGCCGTTGATCTCTGGCCAGAGGTTCCCAAAAGTTTGCCAGAGTTTTCCGAAAACTTCAAAGTCCAATATTTTCCAAAATAAAGTTTTTTCGAGAAAAATGTATTCCATTCCGCTTTAATTTTTCGTTTTCTATTACCTATTTCATTTATTTTCCCAATTTCAAAAGCCAAAAATTTAATTTTTTTTCTCATAATTTATAGTTTTATTATTTGAATTAATTGTAAAAGTAAATGAAGATTTGTTAAAACTGAGTGTCAATTTATGATTTTACAAACAAATTGAAATTTTACCAATATCATTTGTCATCTTATTTCATTGTAATCATTAGAAAAATAAATAATCTTGGCGACATCAGCGAACAACGATAGTACCATTAAGAGTCAATTTTGATTGACTTTATGTAGGTTAAAAATAAAAACGGGCCAAGAATGGAACCTTGCGGTACACTAAAATTTAAATTTTTTAGAGATTGTTTCATTGTAATATATTGTGATCAACTGTGTCAAATGTTTTACACGAATCCAAATACAAATTGGTACATTTCTGATCATTGTCAAGATGAATTTGAATTTTAAAAACAAACGCCTATCACTGCTGAATCATTGTCTTGATTTGCGGAAACCATATTGCCTATTCTATAGTAGATAATTTTTTGAAGAAAATTGAAAACCTGAAATTGATCAATTTTTTCAGAATTATTGATTGAAGTATTGATACTTTATTCATATGGTCGTTTTCTTGTTTTCAGGTATTCCTCATGGCTCTGGGAGCAGTTTTCATTGAAGCCGCTTTTCAACCAAGGGCACCGAATTTTCAGTACTTTGAAAGGCAAGTTTCCATTTTTTTCTGATCTTATTTCACACGTTAAATGTCATCAAGTGAAATAAAAGAATGAACGTTGTGCGCCATCAAATTCATGTTCGATCACAACAATACAATTTTATTAATATTTAATAATTCAAAAACAAGTTTGGACAAGTTAAAAAAATACTTCTAATATTAGTTCCAAGGTAGTAGAATCATTTCCTAGGCTACCTCAAAAATCTACTTGTCCTACATTTTTTTGCTTCGTTTTCAAAAACAACTTCATACTCTCTAAAGCTGAATAAATATTTGCAAATTTTCATCTGTTTTAAAACCGAATCAAAGTCCTACAAAGCTCACATCAATTAAAATGTTAAGTATACAGACGCCTCACGTTGGGCGTCAAGTAAACATTGCAAATGATGTTAGCGTTTGTGTGTTGTTTTGATAACTTCCTCCACTGCAGGTTGATGACCTGGTCAGGAGTGGGATTCCGTGTAACGTAGCATTATATCGTCGACAGCTGTCTCTGTCTCTCACATGAATTCAACTGTAATGTCATCTCAGTTATTCGAATTATAAGGTAGACAGGGCCGGTCTGGGGGAATAAAATATGACATGTTACAAATTCGTTCCAGAACTAAGACTCAATGGTCCTTTTTTAACTGAATTTGAGCCTTTCCTCAGTATCTCCAAAAATATCTATATCTTACATGTCATTTTGTTTCAGGCCAAAATACCGGTATCCCTACTACGACGAAAATGGCGTAGGAAAGCTGTTATATGGATATGGAGACGACAAACTCTACCAATATAAAGTTTTTTCACCTTTAGAAGGAATTCACTAATAGCAAGAAAGAAAGCTGTACAATTTTTTTATTTATTTTGTTTCATAAAATATTATTATGCTTTGAAGTGCGTTAGCGATTTGATTGAAGACATACCAAAAACTTAAAATGACTTTTGAAAATGTCAACACAAAAAATAAAGTTCGAAAAAGGTTACTTCAATAATATATTATAATCAAGCTGTGGTAGTCTAGTTTTGGTCTTAAGGGAATTAATTTCGAGTGGTATATTGTAAACTTTGGATGCCATTCTGCCTAATCAAAATCAAACGTCTCTAATATGACTGTTGGTGAGTTTTTTGGTATGCCGGATTTTATTGTCTTTGAATCTTCATAACAAAACATAACTGTTAGTTCTTTTGTAAATAAATGTTTGAAATGTTCATCAGTCCAATGTTTGTTCAAATAGTGATCGTTCTTCAATTCCGCTTATATTCGTTAACTGCTGCCGCTCGATTTTAGTGATATGTAATTTTAACACGTTTGACAGCTATACCAATGCGTTTAGTCCATTTGGAAATTTCATTAATTCCAATCGGCACATTCTTATACAAACCTTTAGAATTGTTCTTCCAAAAAAGAATTTGGTGGGAAAAATACTCTGTCCAATCTTATAAAAGTGTCCCGTTTTTCCATTAACTTTTTAAATAAACGTATTGGGCAAATATATTCCTCTAAAATATTATGCGTTATCCATTTGCTGTCACATAATGTCACACATATGTCTAGTTTCTTTGCCATTATTTTTGAATAAGAAATAAGTGGTTTGCAGTAAGCTGCTTCTCCTCCGCGCCAAGATAATTCAAACGCCAAAATGTGATATTTTTTTTTAAGTTCCTCCAGTTCATTTTCGTTATAAAATCTAGCCATTGCAAATACTTCAGATTTATTAAGAGCTGATGCACAAGATTTTCTCTATTCGGGTTGTGCTTGTAGGATTTCCCGTTTAACATTACTTGCAGCTCGTGATGATAGTTAGTGAAAAGGTTAAATACATTATTGAATTCGTTTTAATATTTACTTTGTAGCATTTTAGCGGTGGTGTTCCAATTCTTTTAACTACCGCTTATTTGAAGTAAAACTACTCAAGAATCTTAATTCCACACAGTCTATCAGTAGATGACATTATACTAATTGCAAAGATTATCATTTATAACAGGAATTTTTCAGTTTGACCTCGAAGATATTCAGTAGAATCAACGGAAAAAAAATCAATAAGTCATTACTTCTCGATTAATGCATCCATAATTTAAGTTATACAAATCCAAGTCTGGTAAAAGTATGACTAGGTTCGTTTATGCAGGCTAAATAGTGGAGTAAAGTAGGGATTACGGCAGAAATTATAAAGTAATATAGAATTTTTTATAATTTGAAGAAAACCGCCTTCTCTTCATCAACATTTTATTTTTTATTTTGTCACATAGCCACATGCAGTTCCACAACTCTCCGCAGTTGTTCTTATAAGTATACACGTATTATAATCTTTGGGACAAACTAGTGGCAATTCATGTTCCCACGTTGGGCGCCAATTTCAAAGTAAATTCCCTCTATTCTCAAGAAAGGGGAATATAAAGTTATATAGAATTTTTGATAATTTGAAGAAAACCGCCTTCTCTTCATCAACATTTCATTTTTTATTTTGTCACATAGCCACATGCAGTTCCACAACTTTCCGCAGTTGTTCTTATAAGTATACACGTATTATAATCTTTGGGACAAACTAGTGGCAATTCATGTTCCCACGTTGGGCGCCAATCTCAAAGTAAATTCCCTCTATTCTCAAGAAAGGGGAATATAAAGTTATATAGAATTTTTGATAATTTGAAGAAAACCGCCTTCTCTTCATCAACATTTTATTTTTTATTTTGTCACATGGCCACATGCAGTTCCAGAACTTTCCGCAGTTGTTCTTATAAGTATACACGTATTATAATCTTTGGGACAAACTAGTGGCAATTCATGTTCCCACGTTGGGCGCCAATTTCAAAGTAAATTCCCTCTATTCTCAAGAAAGGGGAATATAAAGTTATATAGAATTTTTGATAATTTGATGAATACCGTCTTCTCTTCATCAACATTTTATTTTTTATTTTGTCACATAGCCACATGCAGTTCCACAACTTTCCGCAGTTGTTCTTATAAGTATACACGTATTATAATCTTTGGGACAAACTAGTGGCAATTCATGTTCCCACGTTGGGCGCCAATTTCAAAGTAAATTCCCTCTATTCTCAAGAAAGGGGAATATAAAGTTATATAGAATTTTTGATAATTTGAAGAAAACCGCCTTCTCTTCATCAACATTTAATTTTTTATTTTGTCACATGGCCACATGCAGTTCCAGAACTTTCCGCAGTTGTTCTTATAAGTATACACGTATTATAATCTTTGGGACAAACTAGTGGCAATTCATGTTCCCACGTTGGGCGCCAATTTCAAAGTAAATTCCCTCTATTCTCAAGAAAGGAGAATATAAAGTTATATAGAATTTTTGATAATTTGAAGAAAACCGCCTTCTCTTCATCAACATTTTATTTTTTATTTTGTCACATAGCCACATGCAGTTCCACAACTTTCCGCAGTTGTTCTTATAAGTATACACGTATTATAATCTTTGGGACAAACTAGTGGCAATTCATGTTCCCACGTTGGGCGCCAATTTCAAAGTAAATTCCCTCTATTCTCAAGAAAGGGGAATATAAAGTTATATGGAATTTTTGATAATACCGTCTCCTCTTCATCAACATTTTATTTTTTATTTTGTCACAAAGCCGCATACAGTTCCACAACTCTCCGCAGTTGTTCTTATAAGTATACACGTATTATAATCTTTGGGACAAACTAGTGGCAATTCATGTTCCCACGTTGGGCGCCAATTTCAAAGTAAATTCCCCCTATTCTCAAGAAAGGGGAATATAAAGTTATATAGAATTTTTGATAATTTCATGAATACTGTCTTCTCTTCATCAACATTTTATTTTTTATTTTGTCACATAGCCGCATACAGTTCCACAACTTTCCGCCGTTGTTCTTATAAGTATACACGTATTATAATCTTTAGGACAAACTAGTGGCAATTCATGTTCCCACGTTGGGCACCAATTTCAAAGTAAATTCCCTCTATTCTCAAGAAAGGGAAATATAAAGTTATATGGAATTTTTGATAATTTGATGAATACCGCCTTCTCTTCATCAACATTTTATTTTTTATTTTGTCACATAGCCACATGCAGTTCCACAACTTTCCGCAGTTGTTCTTATAAGTATACACGTATTATAATCTTTGGGACAAACTAGTGGCAATTCATGTTCCCACGTTGGGCACCAATTTCAAAGTAAATTCCCTCTATTCTCAAGAAAGGGGAATATAAAGTTATATGGAATTTTTGATAATACCGTCTCCTCTTCATCAACATTTTATTTTTTATTTTGTCACAAAGCCGCATACAGTTCCACAACTCTCCGCAGTTGTTCTTATAAGTATACACGTAATATAATCTTTGGGACAAACTAGTGGCAATTCATGTTCCCACGTTGGGCGCCAATTTCAAAGTAAATTCCCCCTATTCTCAAGAAAGGGGAATATAAAGTTATATAGAATTTTTGATAATTTCATGAATACTGTCTTCTCTTCATCAACATTTTATTTTTTATTTTGTCACATAGCCGCATACAGTTCCACAACTCTCCGCAGTTGTTCTTATAAGTATACACGTATTATAATCTTTGGGACAAACTAGTGGCAATTCATGTTCCCACGTTGGGCGCCAATTTCAAAGTAAATTCCCTCTATTCTCAAGAAAGGGGAATATAAAGTTATATGGAATTTTTGATAATACCGTCTCCTCTTCATCAACATTTTATTTTTTATTTTGTCACAAAGCCGCATACAGTTCCACAACTCTCCGCAGTTGTTCTTATAAGTATACACGTATTATAATCTTTGGGACAAACTAGTGGCAATTCATGTTCCCACGTTGGGCGCCAATTTCAAAGTAAATTCCCCCTATTCTCAAGAAAGGGGAATATAAAGTTATATAGAATTTTTGATAATTTCATGAATACTGTCTTCTCTTCATCAACATTTTATTTTTTATTTTGTCACATAGCCGCATACAGTTCCACAACTTTCCGCCGTTGTTCTTATAAGTATACACGTATTATAATCTTTAGGACAAACTAGTGGCAATTCATGTTCCCACGTTGGGCACCAATTTCAAAGTAAATTCCCTCTATTCTCAAGAAAGGGAAATATAAAGTTATATGGAATTTTTGATAATTTGATGAATACCGCCTTCTCTTCATCAACATTTTATTTTTTATTTTGTCACATAGCCACATGCAGTTCCACAACTTTCCGCAGTTGTTCTTATAAGTATACACGTATTATAATCTTTGGGACAAACTAGTGGCAATTCATGTTCCCACGTTGGGCACCAATTTCAAAGTAAATTCCCTCTATTCTCAAGAAAGGGGAATATAAAGTTATATGGAATTTTTGATAATACCGTCTCCTCTTCATCAACATTTTATTTTTTATTTTGTCACAAAGCCGCATACAGTTCCACAACTCTCCGCAGTTGTTCTTATAAGTATACACGTATTATAATCTTTGGGACAAACTAGTGGCAATTCATGTTCCCACGTTGGGCGCCAATTTCAAAGTAAATTCCCCCTATTCTCAAGAAAGGGGAATATAAAGTTATATAGAATTTTTGATAATTTCATGAATACTGTCTTCTCTTCATCAACATTTTATTTTTTATTTTGTCACATAGCCGCATACAGTTCCACAACTCTCCGCAGTTGTTCTTATAAGTATACACGTATTATAATCTTTGGGACAAACTAGTGGCAATTCATGTTCCCACGTTGGGCGCCAATTTCAAAGTAAATTCCCCCTATTCTCAAGAAAGGGGAATATAAAGTTATATAGAATTTTTGATAATTTCATGAATACTGTCTTCTCTTCATCAACATTTTATTTTTTATTTTGTCACATAGCCGCATACAGTTCCACAACTTTCCGCAGTTGTTCTTATAAGTATACACGTATTATAATCTTTAGGACAAACTAGTGGCAATTCATGTTCCCACGTTGGGCGCCAATTTCAAACTAAATTCCCTCTATTCTCAAGAAAGGGGAATATAAAGTAATATAGAATTTTTGATAATTTGATGATTACCGCCTTCTCTTCATCAACATTTAATTTTTCATTTTTTAGCCGCATACAGCCCTAGAACTTTCTGCAGTTGTTCTCATAAGTATTATAATCTTTAGGACATTATAAAAATTACTAGAATAAAGGTAGTAGACGAAACTATACACATATCTTAGGAGGAAATGGATTAATTTCCTCGCTCGGTACGTAAATAGCTATTTTTCGGGATGAATCGGGAATTTTTGGGGACCAATGACACGCCACAAACATAAAATAGCATTTAATAATATATAAATAATAAAAATCAAAACACTGTAAAATTACATATTAAACCCGGACCTAATGATTAAAACATAATAGGCTTGTTTTTGGTTTGGTTGATGACGTAAGCCGTGAAGCGTTTCAAGAATTTCGGATACTCTCTTTTGTACACTGCCCTTAGCACCGAAGGCGGCGCCCATCCACCAGGATTTACTGAAATTATAATAACAATTTATATTCATATCCCCTCACTCCGTTGCGCATCCCCACCATAATTACTTTAGAACTGTTTTTATAAAAACAAATCATTCAACTAGTTGAGAAACAAAGATCTTGTGTATACGGTTTGACTTAAACGATGCCGTGGTTTGAAACTTTTCTCTTTATTCAAGTTGGCTAGAAGTAGAGAATAGCTTTTCCAGCATATCGTCAGTAAAATACTGAACTGAACTATATACAAGTATTTTCTGGAATGTTCCAGTTAGACCCATTTCCAGAAAACCCCACAAACTCAAAGAGGGCGCAGGTATCATCCAGGAAGTAGTAACTATTGGCCCCGAGAATAATGTGATCTGTGGATAATTACAGCCTTTTGCTTTAGCCCGACTAAGATTTCTGCGGTTTCACGGCAATACGGCATAATTTAATGTTTCGGCAACAGCGAATGCTTACATGCGAGCTCTTGGAGCAACTACAGTAAATCACAGTATTGAAACCATCATAACTCGTAGACCAAGCGAGTTATAATTCAACCTACCCGATCTCGGGAAGGCAAACCAAGGTCTCCATTAATATTGT
Source organism: Chrysolina americana (assembly GCA_958502065.1). Taxonomy (NCBI): domain Eukaryota; kingdom Metazoa; phylum Arthropoda; class Insecta; order Coleoptera; family Chrysomelidae; genus Chrysolina; species Chrysolina americana. The sequence goes on along the minus strand of OY293421.1, from coordinate 1,074,302 downwards.
AGCTACTAATTCGATTAAATCGGCAAACTAGTGGCAATTCATGTCCCCACGTTGGGCGCCAATTTCAAAGTAAATTCCTTGAAGGCACAGAAAACTTCCCGGCCTCCTTGCTTTCTGGGAAAATAAACCGTGGGATGGACGATTTATGTTTGAAGCTTCCGAGAGTCTTCAACTGTTATTACTTCTTAGGAGAGGCGTTACCCCTTTTTGTTAATCCTAAATGCAAATCTAAAGCATCAGTGTATCCTTGGACCTCTCCTTCAAAGAGTAACCTTATGGAGGAGTGTTAAAGTTACATAGATATATCGATTATTGGCCGTGGCGCGATGCAGAAAAGAAGGGAGCCAAGAGAAGAGTTTCTGGAACAATCCCATTTCAAAGACGACCTGATTTTTCTGAACTCTACTAGACTGATGCAGATGGATTCTTTATTTACGTTATTCTAGAACGATTTTGAAGCAGATGGGACAAAAAATTAAACTGAGTACGAAATTTGGACTGAGCAGGATTCGAATCTAGGACCTTCCGATACCCAGTCGGGTGCATTCCTAGCGTTCCGAGATGTCCACATTTTCTTTCAATTTAAATTTTTCCTTCTAATTTGGTACGAACTTATCCTACTTTATACTGGAATATAAACCAATATCTCCTTCACTTTAAATTTTTTCGGCCGAGTTATGAAAACTTGAGATTTCAGGCGTAATATCTATCGATAATCCCGCTCACGATCGGAAAATATTCGCGACTGACATTCCAAGAGAACGAAACCACCACCACAACCCCTACGCAACTACTTAAAAACTCACCCACAGAACAATACGTTATTTTACAAGAAACGTCCGCCCTGGACAGCGGCGTGCCGTCTTTCGGGGGATTCACCCTCGTCTGGCACATCAGACAAACCTTCAGAGACATCCTCACGCACTTCCCGTTATTGGCCTGAAACAAACACCTCGATGAGCCGCGAAATCACACTGCGAGTCGTGGAAAAGGTATAGTGTGCGAATCGCTACTCACCGGATATTCGGGATACTCGGTGGAATTGTTGACCACCGTCCATATGTCGGGCCCGTCTCGGTCCTTCTCGTTGGGCAGCTTCCTCATGTGCGACCAGAAAACGATGTCCCGCTGACTGGCCGGCCATATCCGTTTGTAGACCTGCATGAACGACGCCGTGTCTTCGGATATATTCTCGACGACCGTCATGTGTTCCAGAGTTGCTGAAAGAGAAGAGACCCACGAGTTAGTTCGGATATTGTCAAATCACCTCTAAGTATGAATGAGATCGTATCTCCTTACACTTCACTCCCAGAGTGTCAGATTATAAAATTTCCTAGTTATACTTCGGAATTTAAGGACAAGAAAATGTTTGAGGCGCTCCTTCGTCCCCGATCTTCGTAATAACCACCCCTAACCCTTGCGAAAACAAAAAACTCCTACTCACTCTCCCAATCGTATCTGTACTGCGGGTTGAAAAAGTAGTGGCACACCTCGTGGCCCGTGATGCCCTTTACGATGTGCACCGCCTTCAGCGGATCCACCACCAGGCCGTCCACCTCCTCTTCGCGCCGGTACATTTTCATCTCGCCGTCCTCGGCGAACAACTGCCAACCGGAACCGCATTCGCCGATGCCCATGCGAGCCATCGACACCTGCTGGGTGACCGTCCTGTCGATCTGAAAGAGGAGAGACGGTTATGAGGGAAATAACGAACGAACGAACGAAATTGTGGCGGATGCTTCCTGATTTGACGTTGGAGCACCGAAATTCATTTCATAGTTTATATTTATGTCAAAGCATTAATCACAATTTGTTTGAATGATGATTGAATTAGAAAGAAAGAAAGAAAGAAAGAAAGAAAGAAAGAAAGAAAGAAAGAAAGAAAGAAAGAAAGAAAGAAAGAAAGAAAGAAAGAAAGAAAGAAAGAAAGAAAGAAAGAAAGAAAGAAAGAAAGAAAGAAAGAAAGAAAGAAAGAAAGAAAGAAAGAAAGAAAGAAAGAAAGAAAGAAAGAAAGAAAGAAAGAAAGAAAGAAAGAAAGAAAGAAAGAAATATTTTATTTCGTTTTTAAACAAAATATTGATAAATCAAATACTCGATCTGTATTTTAGGAGGTAGGACATTTTTTCATGAATTTTCTGCCTTTTCAAGATCTTTTTTTCATATTTTGGTCATCTCGAATAGTTTTTGAAATATTTCCAAAAAAAACAAAACAGCCTACTGTCTTTTACGTTATCATTTATAATTTTTGTCGGCTGCAATTTTCCTTCCCAACATTTTTTTAGATGCCATTTCGAATCGAATAAGACCAAAATCACAATTTTCGGTGGTCCATCCAGCCTAGATTTTTGACCCAAACCAGTTGTGCCCAACACCAATTTGCCTTAGTGCGCCACTGGATTTGTCGTGGCGTCCTAAAATATTCCATATCAAATACCAATTACGCTGAAGCTATCTATATCTTAGGTATTTCCAACCCGCATAAACATACTCGTTATGAAAGTGAATTAGATTCGTCAGTAATTACCTTCTGTCCTTATTTTCGACTATGGATTGCTATCTGATTGATATATTTTTTTAAGGAATTTCTCGTCGAATTTCCTGTTTGTGAAGTAAACGATTTGACGATTTGAAATAACTAGAAATCCACACAAAATATAATACAGCTAATGCAACATACTGGGTCAAAAAATTCTCCACGAAGCATTTCTCAATATGAAAGATGACACGTTCGAAAAGCACTTCAGATAATAGCTTCTAGATGCTTCTGTGTGCGGCGTGAAAATGAACTGTTTTTCTCCAAGATAGTTGAAATATTCGAATTCTAAATTATCCGAATGATAATATTCAAAAAAATTCACACGTTCAAGCCCCCTAATCGAAAAGTTGGTCCTTGAATGGTCGATATTCAAAATCGTCGAACTTGACGTGTTGAGCCCTCGCGCTTCAAAATGATGAGCGACACTTTCGCTACGAAAATCAACGTTTTCTCTTACCTCTGGCCAGAGACGATGATGGATGGCGGGCGAAACGGGAGGGGGAGTTTCGGGAAGGGCTTGGCCGCTTTTCAACCTTTCCCTCAATTCCTGCTCCTCCTCCATTTTGTCCAGTCCCGATTCTACGGCATCGTAGAATTCGTCGTCTGCTAGGACGCTGTGGGGCCCTTCCTGAAAAAAAAATATATGATTTCAAACGCAGGAAGCAAAAAAAATACAAAGCGTGTTCTATTTAAAGTTACAAAATAAATAAAATATACCGAAAAAGTCAAAACTATGGCAACAATGCATAAACAGAACTAGGCTGGTGAGTTTTTGGTACTTTTTCCGGTTTGTATAAGAATTATTAAAGATGATTTTGATGAGCTACAGGAAGGAATAAAAAAAATAACGAGTCTTGGGAAACTAAAATTCGTACAAGCAAAAAATTCGTAGAGTGTAAAACCCCAACGAAAAAACTTACTGCAATCCTCAATCCTTCGTCAATCGTGATCATTCCAGTTCGAATGAAACGGAACCCTATTGCATGCATCATGTTCAGGAAATTTGAAGTGAATATTGTTATTCCGACTTCATTTCCTATATCGCTCGGTATTGAAGATATTTTTAAATACGTTTTATCTGAACTACCAATAAACAAATAAACTTGACTGGCATTTGAACTCGCTATCTAAGATCGGAAAGTTTGTAAGCTGGCGCTGTTGAAAAAAAACGTCTGAAACTTAAGTATATGGATATAGCAGGATTTGTTATATTCCAGATATTGATTTACTTGAATATATCACACCTTTTTGAATGATATCGCCCTGAGTGGATTCAGTTTCAGTTTCTACCCCATATTATTGTATAATTTGAAATGAGTTTATATGAAGATATTCATATATTTCAAAAACTCATTCATTTGAAGAAGAAATAGAAGGTTCATATAGTTTACCATCTCCCAGTATAAACATGCTTGGCTATGGAAAAGTTCGAAGCTATTCTTGGTTTTGTTCAGTCATAGTGCCACTTCACATGCTGAATACTGAATCGATTGGTGTTCGCAGAATTGCTCTATCTTCAACCGTTCTCGAGTTGAAAAGTTCATCCAGACTTGAAAGAGGTAATTTCTCTTCACACAATTTTGTTTTCCTAATATTTTTTATCAATTTCCGTTGAATTTGTCGTTTTTTATATGCACACATATGCGCATAATGCGATTTCAAGTGAATCTGTCGCTTTCGTATTTTTCATGATTTTTAGGGGTCTACCCCTTAGGACTATTTTCAAGTATTTTTTTGATAACATCGATCGCTTTGAAATTCACAGAGTATACTAATTTCATCATTCTGAATCGATTGACGTTCGCAGAATTGCTCTATCTTCAACCGTTCTCGAGTTGAAGAATTCATCTCGACTTGAAAGAGGTAATTTCTCTTCACACAATTTTGTTTTCCTAATTTTTTTATCAATTTCCGTTGAATTTGTCGTTTTTTATATGCACACATATGCGCATAATGCGATTTCAAGTGAATCTGTCGCTTTCGTATTTTTCATGATTTTTAGGGGTCTACCCCTTAGGACTATTTTCAACTATTTTTTTGATAACATAGATCGCTTTGAAATTCACAGAGTTTACTAATTCCCTGCTTCTGAATCGATTGACGTTCGCAGAATTGCTCTATCTTCAACCGTTCTCGAGTTGACAAGTATATCTCAAATGAGAGGGATTATTTACCCCCAAAAAATTGAAAAAAAAGTTTCTATTCATATTCTGAAAATTCAATCTATTTTGAATATGCAAGTCGATTCCGAATCAATTGAAGATTTCGTATGCTTTTTACGGAACCTCTGCACGATCGAGTTGAAAATTTCGAACATTCCCTAATGTGCTCATTAAAAAATATTGGTCTGTTGATAGTTTCATTTCGAATCCACGTTCGCAGAATTGATCTATCTTCAACTGTTTTCGAGTTGAAAAGTTCATCTGGACTTGAAAGAGGCCATTTCTGTTCTCCAAATTTCGTTTTCGTAATTTTTCTATTAATTTTTGTGATATGTACTTATTTTACAGAGTTCCTGAGTGGCTTCAAAAATCTCCAGATTTGACCACCCTAGATTTTTCATCTAGAATCTGCAGTTCATAAAACTCAACCAGTCCTAATTCAGAAATTCAAGGATCGCATTAGTCATAAAATGGGATCAATTGGATACGTAATGTTTCACGGTATTTGAGCTAAATTTTGACGCCATATGTTAAAGAATCTATTGAACACATAAAAACACAAAAGTTTTTCTTTTATTCACACTCTGAGACGGTACTTTTAAAAACGTTCCGCTTTCCCGAAAATAAAAATCAATCAATCAATGAAAGACAAAAGAAAGTTGACAGCGATGTTTTCCTGCGTGCCCTAATGAATTAAATTAACAATCATTAAGGAGACGTCTCGACTTCTCTGAAAGTTATTCAAGTTCAGAAGTGGGCGTGTCTTAGATAATTAATCTTATTAAGGAAGAAATTCAGTTAATAGATATTCGTTTTTTTTATTTGACCGTATTCCACGAGATTCACAACGTGTCACCGTAATTTATGGTGTCTGTATGGTTGTTTTTTACACAACAGAAACGTACAAAGCTACATCGAATGCTATCCAACAAACTCAGTTGATTCGCAGTATACTACTTCAACATACTAACGTTTTTTTATAAAACTGAAGGTCTCTTTATATCAAAATTCAATGCGTTTTCTTTCAGTTTTTCTAAAACCGAAGAAAAAATTTGACCAGCCTGATGAAACAACGACCATTTCACCAAGTCAATATAAAGAGAAACACATTCCTTCCACTCGACTAAACCTCCTGTTTAATTTTAATCTCGTGCCAGATTGGTGTTTAAATATTTATGAATTTATGTGTTCAAGATTAAACCATTTGGGAGTAGGAGACAAGCAGCAAGCAGAGGATGATTAGCCCAATTTCGTATTCTACAATTAGGTTACAGTGCGTGATGAAGATGCATCTAGATTGTACTGAATTTGACAGCATTGGTATCAAATACTTCGTAAGGAGTCTGACAAACGACTGGGAAAAATGGATTTAACCTGGCTTTTCGAATGATCCTTGAAAATAAATCCGGTGCCGACAGATCTGGAGATCCAATCCATCATATTTCCAATATATTATTACCAAACACAACTTTGATATCATTAATTTTTCCCACAACTATTGATTTATTTTCATAATTTCTCTTAACTTTCCTTGAGAGATTTATTTTTTGTCTTTCGGCTGTAACCAAATAATTAGCTTTCGAAAATTTGCGATAAATAATCTCATCAATAGTCTCAGGATATTATGATTGATAATTTACTCCATATAACTAAATTTAAAATACAAAAGTCGAAGTTTGCAACTGACTTTAAAGGAAGAGGCGACCAAGATCAGCTAAACGAATCAAATTTCATTACTTACTGCTGTAACTTTGGCTACCATCGTAAACTACCAATAAAACTATCGGTACGTCATCACAACTGCATCAGATCCGAATTTCAGTGAGCTATCATTGAGCTAGATTATTGAAAAACAGAAAACGTCTATGGTTTGCGGAGGATATTTACATCCGGCTCGAAGGACCAATGATTCATTTTAGATTACTACACTAAAATGCGAGGACATCAAGCAGGCCATATTACTTATACGTTATTATTTGCGTAAAAAAATCATCACACGACCACAAGAGAAGTTGATAAAATGTTGCATCCGGCTCGAAGGACCAATGTTTTATTTTGGATTGCGGAATGATTGCCACCTTAAAATGAGAAGACAAGCCATCCATATTCCTTATACGTAAATATCTGCGTGGAAAAATCATCACACAACTAACAGCGAAGTTGAAATAGTGTTGCATCCGGCTCGAAGGACCAATGTTTTATTATGATTTGTAGGATGATTGACACCTTAAAATGCGAAGACGAGTCATCCATATATTCGACTTCCGGCAATGGTGGAGGACTGACAAGTCAAGTTCATGTGTGTGAATGTTATAGTGTAGTTTGTGTTGTGATGTCTGCCGTCTTTAGTACGTGCAATTACCCAATTTATAAGTGTTCGTGACGTCTGCCGTACACCACCGTTTTTTAACCGTGATTAAACGTGCAATCATATCAAAAAAAGTTTTTTGTTTAATTCATTTTTGGGTGGAGGTATTGCTTTGAGCAAGATTCCCCCTCCACCCCATGACGAAGTCCCCACTACTCACGCCAGTAACCAGCCTGGGGTAGGGCGGATCCCTACGTAGTGGGGAGAGTGCTGCAATGCCAAAAAACTGAAGAAGAAGAAGAAGCCATCCATATTCCTCATTCGTAACTATCTGCGTGTAAAAATCACCACTCAACTAGAAGCGAAGTTGAAAAAGTGTTGCATCCGGCTCGAAGGACCAATGTTTAATTATCGATTGTAGGATCATTGCCACCTTAAAATGAGAAGACAAGCCATCCATATTCCTTATACGTAACTATCTGCGTGGAAAAATCATCACACAACTAACAGCGAAGTTGAAATAGTGTTGCATCCGGCTCGAAGGACCAATGTTTTATTATGATTTGTAGGATGATTGACACCTTAAAATGCGAAGACGAGTCATCCATATATTCGACTTCCGGCAATGGTGGAGGACTGACAAGTCAAGTTCATGTGTGTGAATGTTATAGTGTAGTTTGTGTTGTGATGTCTGCCGTCTTTAGTACGTGCAATTACCCAATTTATAAGTGTTCGTGACGTCTGCCGTACACCACCGTTTTTTAACCGTGGTTAAACGTGCAATCATATCAAAAAAAGTTTTTTGTTTAATTCATTTTTGGGTGGAGGTATTGCTTTGAGCAAGATTCCCCCTCCACCCCATGACGAAGTCCCCACTACTCACGCCAGTAACCAGCCTGGGGTAGGGCGGATCCCTACGTAGTGGGGAGAGTGCTGCAATGCCAAAAAACTGAAGAAGAAGAAGAAGCCATCCATATTCCTCATACGTAACTATCTGCGTGTAAAAATCACCACTCAACTAGAAGCGAAGTTGAAAAAGTGTTGCATCCGGCTCGAAGGACCAATGTTTAATTATCGATTGTAGGATCATTGCCACCTTAAAATGAGAAGACAAGCCATCCATATTCCTCATACGTAACTATCTGCGTGGAAAAATCATCACTCAACTAGAAGCGAAGTTGAAAAAGTGTTGCATCCGGCTCGAAGGACCAATGTTTAATTATCGATTGTAGGATCATTGCCACCTTAAAATGAGAAGACAAGCCATCCATATTCCTCATACGTAACTATCTGCGTGGAAAAATCATCACTCAACTAGAAGCGAAGTTGAAAAAGTGTTGCATCCGGCTCGAAGGACCAATGTTTAATTATGCATTGCAGGATGATTGCCAACCTAAAATACGAGAGCATCGAGCAGACCGCATCACTTATACCTACTATACTAGTTGCGTGAAAAAATCATAACACATCCCGAACCAAGTTGAGAAAGTATCATGGGGGATTCTGTTCCTACAAGTTTTACGATCCATAAGTAGTTTGCGAAGTTTCGGTTTGGTCGAACGAGCATGAAGAAGTTATTACAGCTGAAACTGAAAGATATTGGAAAAATTCTAATCTTTGGAGTGCTTAAAAAAGTTAGAATATCGTTGGGCAAAATGAATGAAAAAATTTACAAGTTTTTCTTTACCAAGAAGTATGCCTGACTTTTCTCTGCACCCTCGTACTGCGAAAAAGGAAAAGATGATTCAAGAAATATAAGTATTTTAAAACCTATGCGGTCACGATTCAATTCTTAAAAATTTCAAATAACCTCGGTAACAATTTTAAGAAATAAGAAATATGCCACAATTACAACTTTTTTATCGGAATATAATAGTTTTTTCAACAAAAAGCCTTAAAATTACCCCTTCCTAATATCTACACAATCTATTCACACATTCTGTCTATATTTTGTCCCAAAGAACCCTTTTAAAGGTAACCACAAATTTTGTTCCTACTGTAATTATTTTTTGGTAACATTAAAAAAATCCTATAAGATGCAAAATTATCTGAAAATGCGTGAATGAGTGGACACAGACTGTGTTGACGATCCGGCGAATGCACTTGAGGGATTTTTATCTAAAAAAATTAGCGTTAACACAAAACCTTTTCGACCTCTGATATCCGTCAAGTATACGGCTACGATAATTTTTTATGCAAAGCGATAATCGTGATTCACGTAAAACTTCATGAAAATCGACATACTTATTCAACGTTTCCTGAAATTTGAACGATAGTTGGGATTGTAAGTTATTTTAAGTTTCTATTATCTCTCGCAATTCAATCAAGCTGCTTTTACCTCTGCTTACGCAAAGAAACAAAACAAAATCCCATTCAAAACGATGTTACGCCGGTGTATTGTTTTTTCATATTCTAATTTTTGTTTTCTTTACGCTAATTAATTCGTCTCAAAGAGCTGTTTCAACGTACGTCGATTTCATATCTTCAAACTATCAAGTCTGCTTTTTTTTCACATCCAGAACAAAACACAACAAAAAAAACGAAAAACTCACAATCTTATATCTCCTGAACTTCATTCTGCACTTCGACCCAACCGACGATCCAAAAAAACAACCGCTCTTGTCACTTGTTATCACCAGACTGTACGCGTCCGCCTAACCTCGCGACACACAGTATATACAGTTCGCTTCGCGCGACTGACTAATCATTATTATTCATTGAACGCCGTCACAGCGGTGGTGTCATCGAATCGCCATATCAGCTGATTCTCCTCTACGGTATTCCGAGGGTAGGCGACATTTTCGCGATCATTTCAGTAACGATTTTATATCGGATTTCGAAAAGTGTGGCAAGGTAAAACGTCGAGTGGCCTCGATGCATCGCAATGGTTTAGACAATACGGACGATCAGGGACGTGGTGGTCAGGGCCGGGCCGAGGAGACGGAGCACCGAAATTTTGCGAGAGTTAAAGGCCCATCCACACTTGGAAACATGCAACTGTAACATGTTTCTATAACTTGTTGACTAAAGTTCCATGGAACATGTTTCTAAGTGCGGAGGGACCTTCAATCGGCAAATAATAGAAAAATGTTCCATTTACATGTTCCCAAGTGTGGATGGATCTTTAGTAACATATTCCCAAGAGAGGATGGGCCTTTAGCAACATGTTACTAAAAGTCCACCCACACTTGGGAACATTTAACTGGAACACGTTTCTTTAACTTAATAACTAAAGGCCCATCCACTCTTGGGAACGTGTTACTGAAGGTCCATCTACACTTGGAAACATGCAACTGTAACATGTTTCTATATCTCGTTGACTAAAGGCCCATGGAACATGTTTCTGAGTGTGGAAGGACCTTCAGTCAACAAGTTATAGAAACATGTTCCAGTTACATGTTCCCAAGTGTGGATGGGCCTTTAATACCATGTTCCCAAGAGTGGATGGGCCTTTAGTAACATGTAGCTGGAACACGTTTCTATAACTTATTGACTGAAGGCACATCCTCTCTTGAGAACATTTTACTAAAGATTCATTCACACTTGGGAACATCTTACTAAAGCCCATCTATACTTGGGAACATGTAACTGGAACATGTTTCTATAACTTGTTGACTAAAGTTCCATGGAACATGTTTTTATGTGCGGAAGGACCTTCAATCGGCAAGCAATAGAAAAATGTTCCATTTACATGTTCCCAAGTGTGGATGGATCTTTAGTAACATGTTCCCAAGAGAGGATGGGCCTTCAGCAACATGTTACTAAAAGTCCACCCACACTTGGGAACATTTAACTGGAACACCTTTCTTTAACTTGTTAACTAAAGGCCCATCCACTCTTGGGAACGTGTTACTGAAGGTCCATCTACACTTGGAAACATGCAACTGTAACATGTTTCTATAACTCGTTGACTAAAGGCCCATGGAATATGTTTCTGAGTGTGGAAGGACCTTCAGTCAACAAGTTATAGAAAAATGTTCCATTTACATGTTCCCAAGTGTGGATGGATCTTTAGTAACATGTTCCCAAGAGAGAATGGGCCTTCAGCAACATGTTACTAAAAGTCCACCCACACTTGGGAACATTTAACTGGAACACCTTTCTTTAACTTGTTAACTAAAGGCCCATCCACTCTTGGGAACGTGTTACTGAAGGTCCATCTACACTTGGAAACATGCAACTGTAACATGTTTCTATAACTCGTTGACTAAAGGCCCATGGAATATGTTTCTGAGTGTGGAAGGACCTTCAGTCAACAAGTTATAGAAACATGTTCCAGTTACATGTTCCCAAGTGTGGATGGGCCTTTAATACCATGTTCCCAAGAGTGGATGGGCCTTTAGTAACATGTAGCTGGAACACGTTTCTATAACTTATTGACTGAAGGCCCATCCACTCTTGAGAACATTTTACTAAAGCCCATCTATACTTGGGAACATGTAACTGGAACATGTTTCTATAACTTGTTGACTGAAGGTCCTTCCACACTTAGAAACATGTGTGGATGGGCCTTTAGTAACATGTCCCCAAGTGTGGATGGGTCTTTAGTAACATGTTCTCAAGTGTGGATGGGCCTTTAGTAACATGTAACTGTAACGTGTTTCTATAACTTGGTAACTGAAGGCCCATCCACACTTGGGAACATGTTTCTATAACTTGCTGACTGAAGGTCCTTTCATTTGGCTAAAGGCTTTAATCCTCCAGGAAAATGTTTTGGAAAAAACGTACCGCAAGGCATTAAAAGGTTGGAAAGAATTTTTTGACAAAATCCAAAAACAGGTCAATATTGTTTGTCAGGAGTACACATTTTGACGCAAAAATCAAAGTAAAACCTTAGTAGGGGTGTCATTTTGATGCCTTTCGTCAAGTACTCCCAGTTCTACATGAGGAATATTTAAATATTTTTCATGATGAAATTGGTTTTTAATCTTGCTTGATTCTATAGTAGGCTACGACTTTATCAATACATCCTAGAAATCACTTCATCCGTAACAATTCCTGCCGGGCGTGATGTTCACCACCCTTTCCAATTTCCATGAAAACCAATATCAATTAAGATTCTTTCTCGTCGCGATTTATATAATATATTTGGGTTACGTATACGTGTCAGGCCATAGTTTCGTGTGACCTCGTCGAGGGAATTAGTCCGAAATTATCAGGGTGGAATTCGATCGGGTGGAGGAAACAGTCCGGAAATACAGGTGTGGTCTGAAATGACCATAGCCAGGTTCGTATCATTGGGAAATGGGTATAAAACCGAGTATATCACATGAAAACCTGAAATATATAAAAGAAGTACTCATGTAAGCGGTTGTAAAGAAAATTATTGATTTCCTTGAGTTGATGAAGCTCTCACGGCCAGTAGTTGAATTGGATTAATGCTTCCATAATTTGGAAACGTAAACTGCTAGCTTCTTCAAAGAGGTTTGACACAGGAAAGTTACTAGGGGAGACAAGCTGTTCACAGCAACACCTAAGGTTGAACCGAAACCTCTTCGAGGTTGATAACCAACTTTGGAGAGGTGCAAGAAACCATCAAGAGGCTCCACACTGGGCGCGTACAGGATCGACGCCGCTCTACCGAGAAACCTCCCAAGAAAGCCCCTCGCAATAGTTAATTTTCTAAGGAGAGTAGTTGAACTGACGCTAATTGTCCGCCGCTGTTTTTGTTCTGCGCTATTTTGATTGACGCTATTTTAACCTAGCGCTATTTTGTAGCGCAATTTTGACTGACACTATTATAACCTAGCGCTATTTTGTCCACCGTTATTTTGACTGACGCTATTTTAATTTAGCTCTATTTAGTAGTGCCATTTTGACTGACGCTGTTTTAACCTAGCGCTATTTCGTAGCGCAATTTTGACTGACGATATTATAACCTAGCGCTACTTTGAATGTCGCTATTTTAATCTGGCTCTATTTTGTAGTGCTATTTTGGCTGACGCTTTTTTAACCTAGCGCTACTTTATCCAGCGCTATTTTGACAGACGCTGTTTTAACCTAGCGCTATTTCGTAGCGCAATTTTGACTGACACTATTATAACCTAGCGCTATTTTGTCCACCGTTATTTTGACTGACGCTATTTTAATTTAGCTCTATTTAGTAGTGCCATTTTGACTGACGCTGTTTTAACCTAGCGCTATTTCGTAGCGCAATTTTGACTGACGATATTATAACCTAGCGCTACTTTGAATGACGCTATTTTAATCTGGCTCTATTTTGTAGTGCTATTTTGGCTGACGCTTTTTTAACCTAGCGCTACTTTATCCAGCGCTATTTTGACAGACGATATTTTAACCTAGCGCTATTTCGTAGCGCAATTTTGACTGACGATATTATAACCTAGCGCTACTTTGAATGACGCTATTTTAATCTGGCTCTATTTTGTAGTGCTATTTTGGCTGACGCTTTTTTAACCTAGCGCTACTTTATCCAGCGCTATTTTGACAGACGATATTTTAACCTAGCGCTATTTCGTAGCGCAATTTTGACTGACGATATTATAACCTAGCGCTACTTTGAATGACGCTATTTTAATCTGGCTCTATTTTGTAGTGCTATTTTGGCTGACGCTTTTTTAACCTAGCGCTACTTTATCCAGCGCTATTTTGACAGACGCTATTTTAACCTAGCGCTATTTCGTAGCGCAATTTTGACTGACGATATTATAACCTAGCGCTACTTTGAATGACGCTATTTTAATCTGGCTCTATTTTGTAGTGCTATTTTGACAGACGCTGTTTTAACCTAGCGCTATTTCGTAGCGCAATTTTGACTGACGATATTATAACCTAGCGCTACTTTGAATGACGCTATTTTAATCTGGCTCTATTTTGTAGTGCTATTTTGGCTGACGCTTTTTTAACCTAGCGCTACTTTATCCAGCGCTATTTTGACAGACGCTATTTTAACCTAGCGCTATTTTGACTGACGCCATTCTGCTACAGAACCAGTAAACTTACGGCTTCTAAAAGACGAAGCATAGGCCCCCACAACCGACCCCATCGGAATGGGGGTCAAAGGCAAGGGGGTGGGGCCCCCCCTAACGATGGATATTTGAGTTGGCGGACGATTTTTCAGGGAGCCTACCCGAAGAGGATACATGGAGAGAACGCATGCTCTATGTTGTGAAAGGTTGTTTTTCTCTGCCAAAACCTCGGAGAGCATGTCAGAGCTCCTCTTTAGCAGGTTGACGAAGATGCAGATATGCCATCATACCGGCAATGCAGCGAAATCATGAAAATTCATACAGCTGGTGAGTATTTCAACGACAGAAACAAATAGTGTCGAGACGTTGTCTATACGAGTATTTTCTGATAATTCAAAACTATTTCAAGTTCAAAAACGGACTGAGATTCCTATTGTTCGGTAATCTGTGTTTGGGCTCGTCGTAATTTACGACCGCTTGATTATTTAATTTTATTGGATTATTCCCTCTTCAAACTGTTACAAAAATATTTAAATTACATCGTATTAAAAGAGCAAACATGCCATTAGAAATTAGGAACATAACTATATTTTACAAGAAGACACAATTTCTTGCAAATTCCATCACGATTTGCCAAATTTTTAAAAAGAAACAGTACGCATTGGTCGCGTAGAACCCATAAACTGATTTTTTTTCAATAAAGACGATTTAATAGTTATACGGATTTGGAATATCAGAAAACTTTACATTAACAAATTTTTTTCAGTTACTTCTAAAATCAATTCATTGTCCCCATTTATTTGCATATAAAAACTCACCCCAGCTTGTTCACAAACCGCCAAGCGAAAAACGGATTTCCAAAAACGTACCTCAAATTTACTATTACGATTTAAATCATACTCATCTTGTTCAAAAAATACTTACAAGCGCCTGAAATTTTTAAAAATATACAACACAACTATAATAAACTAACCTACAAGTCGAAACCTGTCAACATGTCAACATTCACACCGATTGTAAGGGGGCATTTTCATGAGCGACATGATGCAAAAGGATATAAAAAATAATAAATAGCACAAGAAACGTAAAACTCTTCTAAAAATACTGACTAAAAACTTAAAAATAGCGCATAAAAACGGAAAAATAGCGCATTAAAAAGTAAAAATGGCGCAAAAAACATAAAACTCCGGCAAAACAGCGTAAAATTGCTAAAAAAAAAGGCGACAGTGGGAAGGAGTAACGTGATAAAGTCAATAAAAGGACTTATAAATATAGGGAAAAATAAAAGATTTACCTAGTCGAATATGAGTGGGTGGATCTTGCACAGAATGTGAGTGATAGTCTATGAACATAACATCATAGTCCCCATAACTTACGCGAAAGAGAGGTGGCAATTTCACGCGAATGAAGTAAACACTCCGCAATTTTTTTTTTTTAATTTCATGAACCTCACGAAACAGACGCATAAGACACCAAAAACTACCTTATTTTCAACTCACCTCAAGATCTGGCCCGGGATGGACGTTTCTGATTTTCTGAATCTGCGAGAAGTACGAATGAGACAGCGCTTCGGCTTTCTTTCGCCTGTCCGCCTCTTTGTCGAGACGTTTTCGCCACGAGTCTTCTCTCTGCGTCACCAACTCGGCGCAGTGCGCCAAAGTGTCTATCACAGCCGCGGTTGTGGTCTTGAAAGTTATGGCCTCTCCCTTGAAGTCGACCACTGGCAAGTTTCCTGGATAATGAAAAGAAACGAAACACAAATTGAGATATTAATTATATTTTTGAACTAGTTATCGTTAAGCTCGTTTATAAATGGTGGAATATTTGCGCAAAAAGACGTAAAATTGCGCGAATGGCCGCAAAATTGCGCGAAAGGGTGGACAATTGCGCAAATGGACATAAAATTGCGCAAACGAACGTGATATTGCGCGAACGAACGTGATCGAAAGCGCGTACAATTGCAGAAGTCGGCGTACAATTGCAGAAAAAAACGTAAAATTGCAGAAAAGGGCGAAAAATTGCAGAAAAGGGCGAAAAATTGCAGAAAAGGCTGTAAGTTGCATAAAATTGCGCAAAAGGGCGTATAGTTGGGCGTAAAGTTGCGCGAGAAGAAGTTGCAGAAAAGGCCGTAAATTGGACAAAAGGGCGTAAAAAATAACGAAATGGCGTAAAAATGCTTGAAAGAACGTAAAAATGCTCGAAAAGACGTGAAAATGCTCGAAAGGATGTGAAAATTGTGCAACTGGGTGCATAACTGCGGGAATGAACGCAAAATTTGCGGGAATGGACGCAAAATTTACGGGAATGGACGCAAAATTTGCGGAAATGGTCGCAAAATTTGCGGGAATGGGCGCAAAATTGAGGAAATAGACGCAAAATTGCGAAAATGGTCGCAAAATGGCGGAAATGGACGCAAAATTGCGCGAATGGACAGAAAATTGCGCGAAAAGACGTAAAATTGCGAAAATGGATGTAAAATTGCATGAAATTACGTAAAATTGCACGAAAGGGCGTAAAATTGCACGAAAGGACGTAACATTCCACAAAAGGACGTACAATTGCACGAAAGGACGTACAATTGCACGAAAGGACGTAAAATTGCACGAAAGAGTGTGAAATTGCGCAAATAGATGGACATTGCGCTATTAGGCGTAAAATTGTGCGAAAAGACGTGAAATTGCGCGAAAAGGCGTGAAATTGCGGATTACATCGTTAAATTGCGCGAAAAGGCGTAAAATTGCGTAAAATATCGTAAAATTGCACAAATGGAAGGACATTGCGAGAATAATCGTAAAAAAGCGCAAAAGAACGTAAAAATGCGCAAAAGGACGTAAAAATGCGCAAAAGGGCGTAAAATTGCGCGAAAGGAAGTAAAATTGCGCAAAAGGACCTGAAATTACGCAAAAGAGGGTTAAATTGCGCGAAAGGGCGTGAAATTGCGCAAAAGGACGTAAAATTTCCCAAAAAAGCGTAAAATGGCGCAAGTATAGCATAAAATTGCGCGAATAGACGTGAAATTGCGCGAAAAGGCGTGAAATTGCGGATTACATCGTTAAATTGCGCGAAAAGGCGTAAAATTGCGTAAAATATCGTAAAATTGCACAAATGGAAGGACATTGCGAGAATAATCGTAAAAAAGCGCAAAAGAACGTAAAAATGCGCAAAAGGACGTAAAAATGCGCAAAAGGGCGTAAAATTGCGCGAAAGGAAGTAAAATTGCGCAAAAGGACCTGAAATTACGCAAAAGAGGGTTAAATTGCGCGAAAGGGCGTGAAATTGCGCAAAAGGACGTAAAATTTCCCAAAAAAGCGTAAAATGGCGCAAGTATAGCATAAAATTGCGCGAATAGACGTGAAATTCCGCGAAAAGGCGTGAAATTGCGGATTACATCGTTAAATTGCGCGAAAAGGCATAAAATTGCGTAAAATATCGTAAAATTGCACAAATGGAAGGACATTGCGAGAATAATCGTAAAAAAGCGCAAAAGAACGTAAAAATGCGCAAAAGGACGTAAAAATGCGCAAAAGGGCGTAAAATTGCGCGAAAGGAAGTAAAATTGCGCAAAAGGACCTGAAATTACGCAAGAGGGTTAAATTGCGCGAAAGGGCGTGAAATTGCGCAAAAGGACGTAAAATTTCCCAAAAAAGCGTAAAATGGCGCAAGTATAGCATAAAATTGCGCGAATAGACGTGAAATTGCGCGAAAAGGCGTGAAATTGCGGATTACATCGTTAAATTGCGCGAAAAGGCGTAAAATTGCGTAAAATATCGTAAAATTGCACAAATGGAAGGACATTGCGAGAATAATCGTAAAAAAGCGCAAAAGAACGTAAAAATGCGCAAAAGGACGTAAAAATGCGCAAAAGGGCGTAAAATTG
Organism: Chrysolina americana; assembly: GCA_958502065.1. NCBI lineage: Eukaryota > Metazoa > Arthropoda > Insecta > Coleoptera > Chrysomelidae > Chrysolina > Chrysolina americana. Next base: position 1,056,490 of record OY293421.1, on the reverse strand, counting down.
CGCGAAAGGAAGTAAAATTGCGCAAAAGGACCTGAAATTACGCAAAAGAGGGTTAAATTGCGCTAAAGGGCGTGAAATTGCGCAAAAGGACGTAAAATTTCCCAAAAAAACGTAACATGGCGCAAGTATAGCATAAAATTGCGCGAATAGACGTGAAATTGCTAGAAAAGGGCGCAAAAATTAGCGAAAGACGTGAAACATTAATAAAACGTGAAAATGTGATACGTGTATAGGAAAACAGTGGTCTCTCATTGAAGGCGGATTAATTGTAGGTGATATATTGAGAAAGAAAATACTTATCTACTGAAAGAGGATATATGCATTGCATTTTTCAAGTACGGGCTACATTTTTTAATACCTAATTCAACAAACATACTTGAAGTTCTAATGATTGTATCCATTTATTTACAAAAGCATCCTAGAACCATAAACTATAAAGATTTTGAGGTTTTTGTTGGGGTTTTCTTCTATTGAAAATTATACATAGGGTGTCACATTTATTTTAAACAACATTTAGTTTGGATGCTTCCAAACTTCATCAGACCACTAAAAAAAATCTTGCTCGCCCATCACACACATCCACTGACCTTTATCTGGCAAGTTCTTAGCGTCGCGCTCGACGCAAAAATCGAAATATTTCTGCAAGGTGTCGATCTGTCCGCACAGGATGTCCTTGAACGTTTCGATCTCGGCCAATTTTTCACGGATGTTTCGAGACGATCGCTTGAAGCTGTTGCCGGACGCAGTGCTGTGGGTGTTGGATTGGAGACTGACCGTCGATCCATGGCGTTTCAGACTATTTTCCGAGCCAGTGCCGTATCCCGACTCCACCTGGAATAAAAACAGGAATCACCAACGAGATAAAGTTTAGAAGCTTAAGGCACTGTACTCGCGATAATTTTTCGAACTATAAATAAACTAAGCTGCGGACATTGATTAAATAATCATTACCTTTCGAGGAACCACATCTAGATCTTTCGGAACTTTCAAACAAGAAAATCGCGGAAGACACTTCATGGTATTGCTACTTCATTCGGAACTGAACGAAATTAATTTTTTTAACCGCAGCATAAACACAAGATTTCGCAAGGTTCGTCACTAATAAAGTTTTACAGCCGGCAATATTCATAAAGCCGGAGGAATGTGTTTGTTTACATTACTTCCGAGATCAACATCGTCAATAGGGTCTCAGAAATGTTGTCATAGTATCGAGCCGTGACAATTAGGAAATGGAAATAGTTTTTCAAGAGTTGGGTGAAATTACTGGGTAGTCATTTCTTGAACTCTTTGACAAAGGGGTGTTGAGGCTGAGTTTGATGGGTGTTTAGGGAATACACTCAGTATAATGAAATGTTCCATAGTTGTTAAATCGTTTGCGAAGATGAAGAAGTTGCTGGGTGGCACATTTGTATTTGTAAATATCTTTTCTCGTTTTCAAGTTAGTGCCAAAACTGTAACCCTCCGCAAGTACTACTCAACAGCCATTTCACAATTTTTTCGAAAATACATATATTTCTCAACTCTGCGGGTTCTCCAGAATTGTGGCAATCTGCTTCAAATAACTTCAGCTATGCAAAACTTCAACCATATTTTAATAGATAACGTTTATCTTCATTCAGCAACGTCATAAGCAATTCAAATAAAATACAGGGTGTTCTGAAAAATGAAGCCTCTTTCTTCGACAGAATTCAATTTCGCCAAAAATAACCTTAACGGAAGAGTAGAAACGAAGGAAATGCCTTCAACTGAAGATTGTGAAAAACTGGAGAATTTGATCGCATAGCAGTGCTCAATTTAAGCTCATGGCAGCGCTCATCTGAGCGCATAATAGCGCTCGATTTGAGCGCATAGTAGCGCTAGATTTAATCACATAGTATCGCTTCATTTGATCGTCCGGCAATGCACGATTAAATCGCGTGGCAGCGCTCGATTTCATTGCCTGGCAGCGCCCGATTTGAACAAATGGCAGCGCTCGAGTTGATTGCCACGCAACGCTCGATTGAAGTGCGCTGTAGCTCTTGATTTGATCGCCTGCAACGCTCGATTTGATCGCCTGACAACGCTTGATTGAAGCGCACAGTAGCATTCGATTTGATATCCTGGCAGCGTTGGATTCAAACGCGAGGCAGCGCTTGATTTTATCGTCTGGAAACGCTCGATTAAAGCGTACGTTAGCGCTCGTTTTGATCGTCTGACAACGCTGGATTTGAGCGCATTGCAGCGCTTGATTCAAGCACAAGGCAGTGCTCGATTGAAGCTCACAGTAGCGCTCGATTTGATCGTCTGGCAGCGTTGGATTCAAACGCAAGGCAGCGCTTGATTTAAGTGCATGGCAGCGCTCATTTCAATCGCATTGTAGCGCTCAGTTCGAGCACTCGGCAGCGCTCGATTAAAGTGCACGTTTGCGCTTTATTTCATCATATGGCAAAGCTCGATTGAAGCTCACAGTAGCGCTCGATTTGATCGTCTGGCAGCGTTGGATTCAAACGCAAGGCAGCGCTTGATTTAAGTGCATGGCAGCGCTCATTTCAATCGCATTGTAGCGCTCTGTTCGAGCACTCGGCAGCGCTCGATTAAAGTGCACGGTGCGCTTGATTTCATCGTATGGCAAAGCTCGAATGAAGCTCACAGTAGCGCTCGTTTTGATCGTCTGACAACGCTGGATTTGAGCGCATTGCAGCGCTTGATTCAAGCGCAAGGCAGTGCTCGATTGAAGCTCACAGTAGCGCTCAATTTGATCGTCTGGCAGCATTGGATTCAAACGCAAGGCAGCGCTTGATTTAAGTGCATGGCAGCGCTCATTTCAGTCGCATTGTAGCGCTCAGTTCAAGCACTCGGCAGCGCTCGATTAAAGTGCACGGTTGCGCTCGATTTGATAGTATGGCATAGCTCGATTAAAGCTCACAGTAGCGCTCGTTTTGATCGTCTGACAACGCTGGATTTGAGCGCATTGCAGCGCTTGATTCACGCGCAAGGCAGTGCTCATTTCGATCGCATTGTAGCGCTCAGTTCAAGCACTCGGCAGCGCTCCATTGAAGTGCACGGTTGCGCTCGATTTGATAGTATGGCAAAGCTCGATTGAAGCTCACAGTAGCGCTCGATTTGATCGTCTGGCAGCGTTAGATTCAAACGCAAGGCAGCGCTTGATTTAAGTGCATGGCAGCGCTCATTTCAGTCGCATTGTAGCGCTCAGTTCAAGCACTCGGCAGCGCTCGGTTAAAGTGCACGGTTGCGCTCGATTTGATAGTATGGCAAAGCTCGACTAAAGCTCACAGTAGCGCTAGATTTGATCGTCTGGCAGCGTTGGATTCAAACGCAAGCCAGCGCTTGATTTAAGTGCATGGCAGCGCTCATTTCAATCGCATTGTAGCGCTCATTTCAAGCACTCGTCAGCGTATGGCAAAGCTCAATTCAGCGTGGCAGTGCTCTCTTTGATCGCCTGGCAGCGTTCGATTTATTGAGAGCATGGTAGCGCTTGATTTAAGCGTGCAGAAACGCTCGATTTGATAGCCTGGCAACGCTCGATTTGATCGCCTGACAACGCTCGATATAAGTGCACACTGGCGCTCGACTTGATCACATGGCAGCGCTTGATTTAAGCTAATGGCAGCACTCGATTAGATCGCCCGACAGCACAGGATTTAAGCACAAGGTAGTGCTCGATTTGACCGCATGTCAACGCTTGATTTAGGCGCATGGCAACGCTCGATTAGATCGCCAGTCAGCGCTGAATTTGATCACATGGCAGCGCTTGATTTAAGCTAATGGCAGCACTCGATTAGATCGCCCGACAGCACAGGATTTAAGCACAAGGTAGTGCTCGATTTGACCGCATGTCAACGCTCGATTTAGGCGCATGGCAACGCTCGATTAGATCGCCTGTCAGCGCTGAATTTGAGCGCAAGGTAGCGCTTGATTTAAGCGATGGAAGCGCTCGATTTAGGCGCATATTTCTTGATTAGGCACATGGTAGCGCTCGATTTAAACACGTGGCAGCGCTCGATTTGAACGCACGACAGCGCTTGATTTAGGCGAACAGCATCATGCTGATGTCAACATAACCCTCTGCCTGTAGCGCTAACCTAACTTTGCGTTGTGCGAGTGTGGCGAGTTGATTCTTTCAGTTGCTACATTTCGTTTTCTTCAAATGTTAATATTCACGAAAACAATTAATGTGTGATAAACGGGAGTGCAAAGTGCTGCTGCCGCTTGTTATTTATGGTTGACATTGAGGAAAAGAGGACGAACAAGCCTACAACATATAAACAAGTGCAATAGCACTTATCGTTCGCTCATTTTATTCTCATATTTTTTTTCTTATTGTGTTTCATGCGTTTTTTTTTTCGATTAACTTATTATTACTAATATTAACCTCAAGACCGTCCAGCAAGATTTAAATTTTGTCGGTGATTTCTAAGTGAACGTTATAATGGTTTTAGTACTCAATAACCTGGGAAAACTTGGAGAAAGAATGGAAAACACGACCGAAGAGGTTCGTGGGAAAAAAATTTCGCTGACTTTGTGATCATTCTACAATTTTTATTCAAATACACGGACTTCGGTATATTTCTACAATTATATAGTTTATTTTTGGTAAAATGATCTATTTTGACGAGTTCTTCACGATATTTAAAAATATGCCTCACATTTGAGAAGAAAACACCTTGTATAATATTATGCTGAAACCTAATATGGCTAGAAGAGCTTTAGATAACTCGTTGGTGTTTAATTACGGATTCTGTAGAATATTGATAAGAACAATATTGTTCAGAACAATTAGCTAATTTAGGAATCCAAAATTTGCGAAAATAAAAGAGATCGGGGTTTTTCTACGGATTCTTGAGCTGATGAAGCTTAGATAAAAAAACAATTTATTTGTAATGATAATAATAACTTGCCCCAATTTAACTAGCTTCGTATCTCTTATAGTTTCCAAAATCCTAATGATGGTCCTCGAATATGAATTACCCGGTATTAGTAGTATAGAATACATTTTCATCAAACTCGATCAAATTTACATCAACTAGTCAAATAATCATACCAAATATGCCGAATTTGTTCATGCCAACACCATTAAACCCAGTTCGAAAATAATTTTTTATTCGATTAAAGTTTTTTCAAATATAAGAGTTATATTTTCAGTAAAATTCCGTTAACTAATAGGAACAAGCTATCAACAAATTGTTTATGGAACTTACGTAGTTTGAACAAAGAATCTGATTAAAATGTTTGGCATTCTCAAGTTATTTCGGAGATATGGACCTATTTTTGAGTGATGTTTGGCATTTTCTAGCACACATTTCTACCACAAAAAAAAACATTAAAAGCACTTGAAATTCTTCCTTCTTATCACTAGCAGAATGTTAACACCCTAATTGACCTGTTTCACACTTTTTCTATATTGAAAACGGTACCTTTTAGGAAAAAACTCATCCTTCTTTTATGATCACATAACCTACAAATCTAGGCAAAATGGTTAGTGAATTTTATTCATGTCAAGTTGGTTTCTGGAAAAAAAAAGTGAGTGAATATTTTCCTTTTCATGCTGATATTAAATGCATGGGAAAGTAGGCTGTGCAAATATGCAAAGTGATGTTTTAAAAAGGTTGAATTTTGGGATAAACAATGCCGTTTTTAATAAAAAAATTGTATAAATCGGGAGAATTAGGGTGTGTACATTGTGTTAGTTTGAAAAAGGAAGAATTTTGAGTGGTTTTCCGCGGTAAAAATGTGTCCTAAAAAATACCAGTCATCAATCAAGAATCAGCTCATATCTCCGAAATTACTTGAAACCTCCAAATATTTCATTAGGATTTTTTATTCAGAAAGCCAAACTAGGTAAGTTTCAAAAAAAAAATGTTGATAACTATAACGGAATTTTGATTTATTTTTAGGGCAATCTTACATTAAGTCTCAAATTACAAAAATCAAAATGCTCTTGTGTATCACCGATTACGCCAAAACTACTTGTGAGCAGAGATGCTCATGTCCTTTTTTATTAGTCTCGCTCATAGAATATCTGAACTGTACCTTTTGTAGTTGTTGTTGAATGTGTACATATTTTTATTCCAAGCATAGATGCGAAGAAGTAATGATACCTAGTTAGCCTTAATATGACTGAAATAGTTAGAAACATGCAATTTCTTTACAGGTTTCTGTACCATACATACTCCACAACCCCCGATCACAAGTCAACTGCTGTACTAGTACAAACGGCTTTACCTTATAAGACTCCAGAGCCTCCACCCAGCTCTGCTTGCTCTCGATAGAATCCGCTCTCAGATACCAGACACAATCGTTTACAGAAACATCAAACCTGCATTCGTCAAATTCGTGTGGCTGAAATAACAATCTCGTTAAGCACTGCCAATCAAGCGACAATCTACACAAAACGACGATCGCATCACGGCATACCTTGATCACGGCTTTGGCGAGGGACAAAGCCCCGCGACACCCATACCCTCTTTCTTGCTCGCTTTTATAGTAGGACAGCGTCCCGTTCTTCAATACGATGTATCTGTCCTGCCAGCCGTGAATGTAGTTCGTCCACTTGCTCAAAACGCCCGCAAATTCGTTCTGGTTCTCCAGATCCGAATCCTCGCTGCTGTTTTCGTCCGCCATGCTAATTTTCGTTCTCGAGACTGCTTTACGATTCTACGTGTGTGTTGGAGCCGACGACATGATTGTTGTTACTGCGAATTTTGGATTGACCGTGGTTTACCTGACATTAATTAACATATATGTTGATATTGATAAAATTCATGTTATGTGATGTTTTATCTCACGAAATGTAATGCTCGTGCGCCTGAGCAAAACCGGAGTTTTAAATTTCTTCTTCTTCTTTTTCCACAGAATTTTCTCTTGTCATCCTCGTTTGTCAAACGCCAAACGTTAAACTCATAGCCGCTTTCCAAATGCCACAAGGAGTAACTCCGGATGGCTCAAGTGATCTGACAGAGTTTTCAATATCAACACTTATGTTAATTAATGTCAGGTAAATCACGGTAAAGCCCGTCTACGATAAAATAGAGAAAAACTGCATTTAGCAGCGTTGCTCAGCTTCTTTCCAATTGCCACAGGAAGTAGCTCCGGGCAGCATCTGAAGTAATTTGACAGACCATGAAAAATTATTTTCCAGGCAAGGGTTATCAATACCCGTTTCCAATTGCCACAGGGAGTAGCTCCGTAACTCCAGGTAGCTCCTGAAGTGATCTGACAGATCAGGATAAATCATGTTTCAATTAAACCTCATTTATAAAGTCAGGTGCGGTTCAGTTCGGGGGTAACAAACTCCACAGGGTACTTCTACCCCTGGCAATTGGAAAGCAGCTAATATAGGAGGGGTTACAAAATAACTGAGTGTTTAGACAAGGAGCAGACTGCAGAAAGGGCTACGTCATTGGAGGGTCAATAAGTTGGCAATCCTGAAATTGGTAACTTTGGTTATATTTGCTAGTTACTAAAGACAGTTGAATGCTAAAATTCAAATCAAACACATATTGTTGTATCTTTGTATTCCTAATTTTATAGTTTTCCATTACTTGTTTGTCTTTATTTCATTGTTATTATAACTGTATAGTTAAGTTATGTTTTCACTAATACAGTAAATTTTTCATTCGTTCCTATTTTGAAGTTGAAAAAGATGCCCGGACACTTCAAGGGCTGTGGTAAATATTGCAACAACACTTCTACATCGTACCTTGTTGATTCATTGACTTTCCGTAGATTCCCCAAGAATAATACTTTCAAGCAGGCATGGATCGCAATTACTGTGGTAATTCCAATAAAGTGGGTACCTTACGATTTATCAAGGATTTATTCCGAACATTTTGATAAAAGTGATTTTGAAACTAATCATCAAGAATCTCTCCTATATGTGAAGTCGAAAGTAACACTTATTAGGATAAACGGTGAGTGTCATGTACCATTTGAATCATTTTTACCTCATTTCACATTCACACATTTTTAGAATAGAAATCAAGGAGAATATGAATCACACTTTCTTCTGGCACCTGGGATTCTGAAATAATGTTAACAAATGTTAACATCAAAGAGGGTTTTTTTTTCTTTTGACTGTTGTTTGATCATTTTATTTCTCTTTGAAGGGTTCAATTTATTCAAGTAGTGTTGCAACATACATAATGACCTTTGATGATGAGAAGTTGTTATTTGGACGAAAATTAATGTATTCTGACCCACAACAAAGCGAGCCAACTCGAATCCTATTTTTGAGACCACTTCCAAAAATTAAAAAAATCGGCTGATCCCTTCTGACGACCCGACAATGACTTTAAATGGTGAAAATTTGTAAATTGGACCGAAATTAATGTTTTCTGACCCACCGCCAATCGCGCAAACTCAAATCCTATCTTTGAGATCACTTCAAAAAATAAAAAAATTAGCTGATTCTCTCTGACGACCCTACAATGACTTTCAATCATAAAAAGTTGTAAATTGGACTGAAATGAATGTTTTCTGACCCACCACCAATCGCGCCAACTCAAATCCTATTTTTAAGACCATTTCAAAAAATTTAAAAAATCGGCCGATCCCCTCTGACGACCCTACAATGACTTTCAATAATGAAAAATTGTAAATTGGACCAAAATGAATGTTTTCTGACCCACCGCCAATCGCGCAAACTCAAATCCTATCTTTGAGATCACTTCAAAAAATAAAAAAATTAGCTGTTTCTCTCTGACGACCCTACAATGACTTTCAATCATAAAAAGTTGTAAATTGGACTGAAATGAATGTTTTCTGACCCACCACCAATCGCGCAAATTCAAATCCTATCTTTGAGATCACTTCAAAAAATAAAAAAATTAGCTGATTCTCTCTGACGACCCTACAATGACTTTCAATCATAAAAAGTTGTAAATTGGACTGAAATGAATGTTTTCTGACCCACCACCAATCGCGCCAACTCAAATCCTATTTTTGAGATCACTTTAAAAAATAAAAAAATCGACCAACCCTCTCTGACGACCCGACAATGACTTTCAATCATGAAAAGTTGTTAATTGGACTGGACTGAACGTTTTCTGACCCATCACCAATCGCGCCAACCCGAATCCTATTTTTGAGACCGCTTAAAGTTTTTTAAAAAAAATCGGCCGAACTCCTCTGACGACCCTACAATGACTTTCAATCATAAAAAGTTGTAAATTGGACTGAAATGAATGTTTTCTGACCCACCACCAATCGCGCCAACTCAAATCCTATTTTTAAGACCATTTCAAAAAATTTAAAAAATCGGCCGATCCCCTCTGACGACCCTACAATGACTTTCAATAATGAAAAATTGTAAATTGGACCAAAATGAATGTTTTCTGACCCACCGCCAATCGCGCAAACTCAAATCCTATCTTTGAGATCACTTCAAAAAATAAAAAAATTAGCTGATTCTCTCTGACGACCCTACAATGACTTTCAATCATAAAAAGTTGTAAATTGGACTGAAATGAATGTTTTCTGACCCACCACCAATCGCGCAAATTCAAATCCTATCTTTGAGATCACTTCAAAAAATAAAAAAATTAGCTGATTCTCTCTGACGACCCTACAATGACTTTCAATCATAAAAAGTTGTAAATTGGACTGAAATGAATGTTTTCTGACCCACCACCAATCGCGCCAACTCAAATCCTATTTTTAAGACCATTTCAAAAAATTAAAAAAATCGGCCGATCCCCTCTGACGACCCTACAATGACTTTCAATAATGAAAAATTGTAAATTGGACCAAAATGAATGTTTTCTGACCCACCGCCAATCGCGCAAACTCAAATCCTATCTTTGAGATCACTTCAAAAAATAAAAAAATTAGCTGATTCTCTCTGACGACCCTACAATGACTTTCAATCATAAAAAGTTGTGAATTGGACTGAAATGAATGTTTTCTGACCCACCACCAATCGCGCCAACTCAAATCCTATCTTTGAGATCACTTCAAAAAATAAAAAAATCGGCCGATCCCCTCTGACGACCCTACAATGACTTTCAATAATGAAAAATTGTAAATTGGACATAAATGAATGTTTTCTGACACACCACCAATCGCGCCAACTCAAATCCTATTTTTGAGACCACTTCAAAAAATAAAAAAATCGGCCGAACTCCTCTGACGACCCTACAATGACTTTCAATAATGAAAAATTGTAAATTGGACATAAATGAATGTTTTCTGACCCACCACCAATCGCGCCAACTCAAATCCTATCTTTGAGATCACTTCAAAAAATAAAAAAATCGGCCGATCCCCTCTGATGACCCTACAATGACTTTCAATAATGAAAAATTGTAAATTGGACATAAATGAATGTTTTCTGACACACCACCAATCGCGCCAACTCAAATCCAATTTTTGAGACCACTTCAAAAAATAAAAAAATCGGCCGAACTCCTCTGACGACCCTACAATGACTTTCAATAATGAAAAATTGTAAATTGGACATAAATGAATGTTTTCTGACCCACCACCAATCGCGCCAACTCAAATCCTATCTTTGAGATCACTTCAAAAAATAAAAAAATCGGCCGATCCCCTCTGACGACCCTACAATAACTTTCAATAATGAAAAATTATAAATTGGACATAAATGAATGTTTTCTGACCCACCACCAATCGCGCAAACTCTTATCTTTGTTCAAAAAATAAAAAAATCGGCCGATCTCCTCTGACGACCCTACAATGAATTTCAATCATAAAAAGTTGTAAATTGGACTGGAATGAACGTTTTCTGACCCACCACCAATCGCGCCAACTCAAATCCTATTTTTGAGATCACTTCAAAAAATAAAAAAATCGACTGAAGTCTTTTGACGACCCGACGATGACTTTCAATTATAAAAAGTTGTAAATTGGACTGGAATGAACGTTTTCTGACCCACCACCAATCGCGCCAACTCAAATCCTATTTTTGAGATCACTTCAAAAAATAAAAAAATTAGCTGATTCTCTCTGACGACCCTACAATGACTTTCAATCATAAAAAGTTGTGAATTGGACTGAAATGAATGTTTTCTGACCCACCACCAATCGCGCCAACTCAAATCCTATCTTTGAGATCACTTCAAAAAATAAAAAAATTAGCTGATTCTCTCTGACGACCCTACAATGACTTTCAATCATAAAAAGTTGTGAATTGGACTGAAATGAATGTTTTCTGACCCACCACCAATCGCGCCAACTCAAATCCTATTTTTGAGACCACTTCAAAAAATAAAAAAATCGGCCGAACTCCTCTGACGACCCTACAATGACTTTCAATAATGAAAAATTGTAAATTGGACATAAATGAATGTTTTCTGACCCACCACCAATCGCGCCAACTCAAATCCTATCTTTGAGATCACTTCAAAAAATAAAAAAATCGGCCGATCCCCTCTGACGACCCTACAATGACTTTCAATAATGAAAAATTGTAAATTGGACATAAATGAATGTTTTCTGACACACCACCAATCGCGCCAACTCAAATCCTATTTTTGAGACCACTTCAAAAAATAAAAAAATCGGCCGAACTCCTCTGACGACCCTACAATGACTTTCAATAATGAAAAATTGTAAATTGGACATAAATGAATGTTTTCTGACCCACCACCAATCGCGCCAACTCAAATCCTATCTTTGAGATCACTTCAAAAAATAAAAAAATCGGCCGATCCCCTCTGACGACCCTACAATAACTTTCAATAATGAAAAATTATAAATTGAACATAAATGAATGTTTTCTGACCCACCACCAATCGCGCAAACTCTTATCTTTGTTCAAAAAATAAAAAAATCGGCCGATCTCCTCTGACGACCCTACAATGAATTTCAATCATGAAAAGTTGTAAATTGGACTGGAATGAACGTTTTCTGACCCACCACCAATCGCGCCAACTCAAATCCTATTTTTGAGATAACTTCAAAAAATAAAAAAATCGACTGAAGTCTTTTGACGACCCGACGATGACTTTCAATTATAAAAAGTTGTAAATTGGACTGGAATGAACGTTTTCTGACCCACCACCAATCGCGCCAACTCAAATCCTATTTTTGAGATCACTTCAAAAAATAAAAAAATCGACTGAAGTCTTTTGACGACGATGACTTTCAATTATAAAAAGTTGTAAATTGGACTGAAATGAAATAAAATTTGACCATCCTCCTCAGACGTCCCGTATCTGTCAAAAATAACGTCACCGTTATTCGCCATTTCCGTTATTTTGCTATGATTGATAATACGACAATGTGAAAAAAGTATGTTGCCATTTGGGAAATGGCAGTTGTGAGCATTTCTTTATGGGTACCACTCCGTTTTGAGGAAATTATTGATAATTGGTGGAAAATATGGTTGCTGCAATTACATAAGAAGCTCAATTTTCAGCTGTATCTTTCCTCGAACCTTCCTCTCGTAAATGTTGACGCCGTTCCTCAGTTGTGATGATTTGAGTTTGATGTTCATGGCCAACTTAGTTCGATTGAACAATCAACTGTATCTCCGCATTTTTCAACCGATTTTAAATTTAGAAGAACGGTGTTATCACAAATTGCGTGTTCTTCCGGGTAATGAAAAAAATTCTACAGGGTGTCATTTGATCAATAAAGTTTGGGATCACTTCCGGTTAAACCGGAAGTGGTGAAATTTCGGTAATGGAGTCAAAATATGCGCATTTGAGTAATATATCCATGTACCAAATTTGATACCCGTATCTTTGAAACTATAGAAAAATTGGGGGGCGTACCTCGCCTTGTGGTCACCCGTTATATATTTTCTCTTTCCAATACTTACAGATGGAAAAATTTTCTCATATTCGATACATATACAAATGATTGCCTCTGTAACAAACTAAATAACGAAAATATTCCTCCCATTTTCCCACACCATCTCGCGAATGAAAACTGTCGGAGAGTGCAGACTGTGGTCGGCCGTGAACATCAAAATGCACATAGAAATGTACGAGATTACCTAACTAGCGCAATACATCACCGACATATAATCAAACATAGTGCGATCCGGTGTCGAGTGACCCTTCGCAGGCACACCGAATGTTTGAATGTTTATGGCCGGATTAAATGGATATGTGCTTTTGATTTATACGAAGAGCTTAGCGAAAAGTCTTTGCGAGGTACGGAGCAGAGACGTAATGCATTCGTATGATATAATATACATGATTTAGTTTTGAAGAATAGCCGTTCTTCGAGCGTCATTTATTTTTGATATTAAATATACAGGGTGTTCCAAATTGAGTCGGCACCATTGCCAACTCCATTATTATTGGTATGCTACGAATTCGGTTAAATAGGCAAACTAGTAGCGTTTTTGATGGCCTTCTCGATGCCGAAAACAAAAAAAAATTACAGTCGCGTTCTTAGAATATTTCATGAAATGATATTTCTTTCAATAGAATTAATATATTTTTTCATGCATTTCGATTAGTAATAACATTCTCAACAACAAAGCTCATAACACCTTTCTTCCTAAAGTGGAAAATGAGCGACTTATGTGGAAATATTTATTTCTGTCACTAGTACAAAAAATTTCTTTTTTTTTTCCGAATAAAAGCTCATGATTGTCCAAACACCCAATTTTGGTACTTATACGATGACAATATTTTGTTACTAATAGCAAAATAAAACAGTGAAAAGAACAAATTGCACTGGGATGTGAACTCGTGAAACCCGTGATCCTCATGTCGCACCACTCAATTGACACCACTGAGCTATTTGGTATTAATGAACAAAACGATAATTTCCGTCTTAAAGCCATTCCGCTGGCCGCATTTATTTTGTGAATCAAAATATGTCTGTTGTAATGATAACTTTGAAGCCGTTTTTGTACAGAACAGAAAATACTGGAGGGTCATATGAATGTGGTTGGAAAAAACATAATTAGTATGAGCAATCAAGTTGCCTTGGAACTTTGTTGAAATTCTATTTGTCAAATATCCTCAAGTATATCATGACAATGTCATAAATTATTGTAACTGTCAACTACTGTTCGAGTATTTTTCAAAATGCCGTTTTTCCATCAAGAAAAATGTGACATGTTAGACTCCTACTTGGTTTGTCAGAAAAATAGCGTAAGAGCATTCCAACACTACAGCAATTCGTTCCCCGATCGTGAATTACCTAATTGGCGTTTTTTGCTGTGCCTCATCGTCGATTCAGGAACCCTGAAAAAGTTTTTGAGAAAAGGAGAACTAATAAACGTTTTCTTACATCTGAAGATACAGAAATTGACGTTTTATCCTACTTTGAGGTATATCCAAATAATTCCATCAGAGATTTATCTGGAGAAATAGCTGTTCCACTGTCTGGTATTCAACGAATTCTGAAGAAACATAAGATTTCTCCTTAAAAGTTAAGACCAGTACAAACACTAGAACCTGGTGATCCTGAGAGACGATTGGGGTTTTGTCGGTGGTTTATGAATAAATGCAGACAAGATCCAGACTACTATAGAAATATTATATGGAGCGACGAGGCTAATTTTCAAAATCGTGGGATGTATAACAGAAAGAATTTTCATTATTGCAGTAGACATAATCCATTTCTAGTCCATTCCCACAATCCGCAAAGACGATTTAGTATTAATGTTTGGTGTGGTCTATTTAGAGGCAGAATTATCGGTCCATTTTTCTGCCATGGTTCTTTGAACGGACCCCGTTACATTAATTTATTAACAAGAGTGTTTTAAGAGTTTTTCGATGATCTTGATCTGGAGGCTCGTCAGATGATCTATTTTCAGCAGGATGGAGCACCAGCACATAATGTCGGTGGCGTAAAAAAAATGCTGCGTGGAAACAGATGGATTGCTACAAATGGTCCTGTTAAGTGGCCCCCTCGTTCACCAGACATGACACCTCTAGATTTTTATTTTTGAGGATTTTTGAAAAATGAGGTGTACAAAATGAAACATATTAATGTAGATGAACTGAAAAATTATATTGAAACTATAATTAATAGAATTGATGGCCGAACTGTGTTGAATGCCACACGTAGTGTCAATAGAAGGGCCCAAATATGTGTTCAACAAGAAGGCGGTGGTTTTGAACATTTACTCGATATTTTATAGCGCTTCATCAAATCCGTTTGTTATAAATGTTTCCTATTGATAAAACTGTCTTATTTTCACCTTTACGAAAAAAAGTCAAATGAGATTTGTTGTTGAGAATGTTATAACGAATCGAAATGCATGAAAAAATAAAGCGTGTTCCATTGAGAGAAATATCATTTTATGAAATATTCTGAAAACGCGACTGTCAATTTTTTTTGTTTGCCCATTTAGCCGAATTCGTAGCATCAATAATAACGGAGTTGGCAATGGTGTCGACTTAATTTGGAACACCCTGCATACAGGGTGTCAATTTGAAAACTTCCCACTCTTAATATCTTCATTCCAGTGAAAAATATGAGGTCATCTTTTATATTTTGATATTATGTAAGGGCAATGGATGACTTCGCGATCTTCCACTGTCTATAGAGGTAATCAACAAGGAAACCGGAACATTCTCACGTGATCTGTAGTTTGATGCAACTGATTCAATCGTAGAAACACATGAATCATTACATAAACCCATACTGCAATTCATCCTGGAAGGGCTCTAGAGTGACGTATATCATGTTGAATTCCTCAAGATCCTTCTGTGATGTATCGTCGTCAAGGTCTGGACTGTTAAACACCCCGGGAATAATCTATATCAATACGTCAATATGTGTGTGTGCGTGAGATATTCCATTATATTAAATCAAATAAAGATTTATCACTCATATCGTCCTGATTTATGTACATAGAATTCATAGAATTAGTCAAATGTATAGACGCACTATTTTTTCTCGGTTAATAGGAGCTTTTTTTGCAGAAGAACTTTTGTCTTGTAGGTTTTTTAACTTTTGTACTCGATGGACTCTCACTAATTTGGCATTTATTATCTGTCATAGCAGATGCTACTTAAGATGTCTAGACGTATACCTTTTAATCTGAGAGAAGGTATTGATATAATATTTAAATAAAAAAAATCCCAACTGTCAAAGAAGTTAAGGCAAATTAAAATGAATAATGATAGCAGATTTACATAAAACTTAATACCAAATTTTGATATATCACATTAATTAAACCTATTGACCAAATTTGGTGAATTTTAATTCGATAGAAACTATATAATTTGTATATGCTCAGATACAGGGTTTATCAAAAAAAGGAATGAAAGTAGAAACCGTTTGAGGCCTATGAAACCTTTAATAAACCAGGAATCGACTCGAAATTTGGTGTGCTTATCATAAAAGATTGAACTATCGGAAAATTTATAAAAAGATTCAATTTTCGGAAAATTCATAAAAAAATTATGAAAAAAAAGTTTTGCAGGGAATTGACCCTTCTCAACTCCAGATAAACTTTTCAACTCGAGAACGGTTGAAGATAGAGCAATTCGGCGAACGCCAATCGATTCAAAATCATCAAATTAGTAAATTCTGTGTTGATTGAAAAAAACAAAAAATTACTCGAAAAAAGTCATAAGGGGTAGACCCCTAAAAATCGCGAAAAATACAAAATCGTCAGCTCCACTTGAAATTTGTACTATACACTCAAAATTTCACGCTGATTCTGAAAATGTATGATTTGTATATGCCCAGATACAGGGTTTATCAAAAAAATTAATAAAATTCGAAAATTCTCTTGAAAGAACGAAATTGCAGAGGTGCCATTAAATGTCTATGAAATATTCAATAAACCAAAAATCGACTCTAAATTTGGTGTGCATATTCAAAAAAGATTCAATTTTCGGAAAATTCATAAAAAAATTATGAAAAAAAAGTTTTGCAGGGAATTGACCCTTCTCAACTCCAGATAAACTTTTCAACTCGAGAACGGTTGAAGATAGAGCAATTCTGCGAACGCCAATCGTTTCAGAGTGATAAAATTAGTATATTTCGTGCAATTTAATTTGATTGGCAGGAAATAAAAGATCACTCGAAAAAAGTCATAAGGGGTATACCCCTAAAAATCGCGAAAAATACGAAATCGTCAGCTTCACTTGAAATTTGTACTATACACTCAAAATTTCACGCTGATTCTGAAAATGTATGATTCGTATATGCCCAGATACAGGGTTTATCAAAAAAATTAATAAAAGTCGAAAATTCTCTTGAAAGAACGAAATGGCAGAGGAGCCGTTAAATGTCTATGAAATCTTTAATAAACCAAAAATCCACTCGAAATTTGGTGTGCATATTCAAAAAAGATTGAATTATCGGAAAATTTATAAAAAATTCATGAAAAAAAAGTTTTGCAGGGAATTGACCCTTCTCAACTCCAGATAAACTTTTCAACTCGAGAACGGTTGAAGATAGAGCAATTCTGCGAACGCCAATCGATTCAGAATCATCAAATTAGTAAATTCTGTGTTGATTGGAAATAACGAAAAATTACTCGAAAAAAGTCATAAGGGGTAGACCCCTAAAAATCGCGAAAAATACAAAATCGTCAGCTCCACTTGAAATTTGTACTATACACTCAAAATTTCACGCTGATTCTGAAAATGTATGATTTGTATATGCCCAGATACAGGGTTTATCAAAAAAATGAATAAAATTCGAAAATTCTCTTGAAAGAACGAAATTGCAGAGGTGCCATTAAATGTCTATGAAATATTCAATAAACCAAAAATCGACTCTAAATTTGGTGTGCATATTCAAAAAAGATTCAATTTTCGGAAAATTCATAAAAAAATTATGAAAAAAAAGTTTGGCAGGGAATTGACCCTTCTCAACTCCAGATAAACTTTTCAACTCGAGAACGGTTGAAGATAGGGCAATTCTGCGAACGCCAATCGATTCAGAATCATCAAATTAGTAAATTCAATGTTGATTGGAAAAAACGAAAAATTACTCGAAAAAAGTCATAAGGGGTAGACCCCTAAAAATCACGAAAAATACAAAATCGTCAGCTCCACTTGAAATTTGTACTATACACTCAAAATTTCACGCTGATTCTGAAAATGTATGATTCGTATATGCCCAGATACAGGGTTTATCAAAAAAATTAATAAAAGTCGAAAATTCTCTTGAAAGAACGAAATGGCAGAGGAGCCGTTAAATGTCTATGAAATCTTTAATAAACCAAAAATCCACTCGAAATTTGGTGTGCATATTCAAAAAAGATTGAATTATCGGAAAATTTATAAAAAATTCATGAAAAAAAAGTTTTGCAGGGAATTGACCCTTCTCAACTCCAGATAAACTTTTCAACTCGAGAACGGTTGAAGATAGAGCAATTCTGCGAACTCCTATCGATTCAGAATCATCAAATTAGTGAATTCAATGTTGATTGGAAAAAACGAAAAATTACTCGAAAAAAGTCATAAGGGGTAGACCCCTAAAAATCGCGAAAAATACAAAATCGTCAGCTCCACTTGAAATTTGTACTATACACTCAAAATTTCACGCTGATTCTGAAAATATATGGTTTGTTTATGCCCAGATACAGGGTTTATCAAAAAAATTAATAAAAGTCGAAAATTCTCTTGAAAGAACGAAATGGCAGAGGAGCCGTTAAATGTCTATGAAATCTTTAATAAACCAAAAATCGACTCGAAATTTGGTGTGCATATTCAAAAAAGATACAATTTTCGGAAAATTCATAAAAAAATTATGAAAAAAAAAAAGTTTTGCAGGGAATTGACCCTTCTCAACTCCAGATAAACTTTTCAACTCGAGAACGGTTGAAGATAGAGCAATTCTGCGAACTCCTATCGATTCAGAATCATCAAATTAGTGAATTCAATGTTGATTGGAAAAAACGAAAAATTACTCGAAAAAAGTCATAAGGGGTAGACCCCTAAAAATCGCGAAAAATACAAAATCGTCAGCTCCACTTGAAATTTGTACTATACACTCAAAATTTCACGCTGATTCTGAAAATGTATGGTTTGTTTATGCCCAGATACAGGGTTTATCAAAAAAATTAATAAAAGTCGAAAATTCTCTTGAAAGAACGAAATGGCAGAGGAGCCGTTAAATGTCTATGAAATCTTTAATAAACCAAAAATCGACTCGAAATTTGGTGTGCATATTCAAAATAGATTCAATTTTCGGAAAATTCATAAAAAAATTATGAAAAAAAGTTTTGCAGGGAATTGACCCTCCTCAACTCCAGATAAACTTTTCAACTCGAGAACGGTTGAAGAT
Organism: Chrysolina americana; assembly: GCA_958502065.1. Taxonomy (NCBI): domain Eukaryota; kingdom Metazoa; phylum Arthropoda; class Insecta; order Coleoptera; family Chrysomelidae; genus Chrysolina; species Chrysolina americana. The sequence continues at coordinate 1,037,311 of OY293421.1, read as the reverse complement.
AGAGCAATTCTGCGAACTCCTATCGATTCAGAATCATCAAATTAGTGAATTCAATGTTGATTGGAAAAAACGAAAAATTACTCGAAAAAAGTCATAAGGGGTAGACCCCTAAAAATCGCGAAAAATACAAAATCGTCAGCTCCACTTGAAATTTGTACTATACACTCAAAATTTCACGCTGATTCTGAAAATGTATGGTTTGTATATGCCCAGATACAGGGTTTATCAAAAAAATTAATAAAAGTCGAAAATTCTCTTGAAAGAACGAAATTGCAGAGGAGCCGTTAAATGTCTATGAAATCTTTAATAAACCAAAAATCGACTCGAAATTTGGTGTGCATATTCAAAAAAGATTCAATTTTCGGAAAATTCATAAAAAAATTATGAAAAAAAAAAGTTTTGCAGGGAATTGACCCTTCTCAACTCCAGATAAACTTTTCAACTCGAGAACGGTTGAAGATAGAGCAATTCTGCGAACGCCAATCAATTCAGAAACATCAAATTAGTAAATTCTGTGTTGATTGGAAATTGATTGATTTTTCTATGGTGACACACAAAGTGAGTTTGGAACAATCATAAGCTACTGTTCCAATAAAATATATCCAGTAGAAACCCCTTGTCAGCAAAGTTTTTCAAAAATTGCGAATATAAACTACCCCCCAATGGGGTTGCATTTGAATTTAGAATATTTTAGCAAGAAAGGTTTCCTTCATAGATTTTTTTCTATTATAATTTCGATATTTGTAGTAAAGTCTGACATCAACAAGTTATTAAATTCTAGTCAGCAAAGTATTTTTTTCTACTTTATATAGGTGTAGTGTTATATTATCGCCAAAAACTAAATCCATAGCGTGTTTAAAAAAGCCGTTGAGAATTTTGGCGCCGGCAGAAAAAAAACACTGCGACTCTCCTGAAAAGCCCCACTCCTGACACCACACTTCAGAATCCTGAAAATAGATCTGTAGCGTGTTTTAAAAAAACCGTTGAGAATTTTGGCGCCGGCAGAGGAAAAAACACCTCGACCCTCCTAAAAAGCCCCACTCCTGAAACCACGCTTCAGAATCCTGAAAATATCGTCCCGAAACGAAACTCAAATCCAACTCATCTCCAATTCAGCATGCAAATCAAACAAACAAACTCCTCGAATACATTTCACTTGGCGTTACACAACGAGACATAAAACAAAATGGCCGATGAAGGTCTGAAGGGACGCCGGGGCGGCGGGGGGAACGGAACCGCTCGCCGTGGACGGCTGCAACAGATATGTGGGCAACCGACGTCAGCAGCTTTAGCCCTAGCAATCACTGTAATGTCGAAAGCATGTCGCGTCTCTTGCCAACTATTTTAATCCCCCGTCGAGAACCACACAAGAGATACCGGGTGGCTCTGGATGAGACGCGGATAACAAAAGGTGAATAGAAAGGTGGGGGACAATGATTTACTTCGAGTGGTAGTTGTATCGAAGACTTCCAGTGTCTTTGTTTCTCAAGTTTTGCTTCGCGACAATCATTAATCGCCATCTAGTGACCAATGTTGATCTGGAGATATCTTGTATACACTGCATGGGTAAATTATGGAACAAATGCTGCTGATTGGTCACAGGGAAGCATTGAACAGGATTTACCCGCCCACTAAACATTATACATTATACAAGCTTTGTGAAATATTTGCCCACTAATTTTATAATATTGCATCAAAACCAAGGTAAATGATTACTGTAACATATTGTTATGATTTAAAAAAATCTCTACCTACGCCACTGTTGAGTGCCAACCATAAAACGTAACTTATTTTCATCATTTTCTGTACTGATTCTGGATTGGAAGATCCAAGTGTTTTCATAGCAAAGTTAATAAAAACAGTCCAGTGTCCTCGGAGTATTATTTCAGAAATATCGTAACAGTGGTGTCGGACGTAGGATAAATATTAATATAAACTATTTATGGTGAATACGAGGAGTACATCGCACGATACGATGGAGGACATTGTAATATTCATCCAAAATCTCTTTCCGTGTTTGTAAAGAAGGCGCCAGGAGTAAAAACGAGAAGAGGAAAAGCAGTGCCAGGAGGAAAATAAAGAACGATCAAATGAAAAACAAGGAGAGGAAACGCGACGGTTGGATGAAAAGAAAGAACGAGAATAGGCACTCCAGAAAATTCTCGAACTACAAATGAACGAATTAGAACGAAAAGAAAAGCAAATGAAAACAGACTTCCAGTAGGTTCTAGAACATCAAGACAAGTTCTGCCAACATGTATTACAGAAAACCGAAGTACAAATGGAGGAATTGAAAGAAGAACTGAAGGAAGACGTCAAGAAAATCGACGACGAGCTCAATAAGAAAGTTGATACAGAGAAGAGGAGATGAAAGGACTGAAAAACCAGATAGCTCCCCTAAAAACCAAGGTCGTCGAGACAGGGCCACATCAGGAATTTTCGTAAAACTACCAACTTTTGATGGTCAATCCTCTTGGTCCATGTATTGCCGGTAATTTGAAGCTGTGGCAGTGGCTAATGGATGAGGCGAAGAAGAAAAAGCTATGGCACCCAAAGCAGCTTTGAAAGGGCCAGCTTTGGGTATATTGCAGACAATAGAAGAACCCGAAAAACGATTTGGCTTAGTTACTGGTTCATTCGAGAAGGTTCTGGATGAGATTAAATCTTCGATAAGTGGAATAAGCACTCAGAAGAACAGGGCGTGCTATAGATGTGGGAAATCGGGACATCTTATAAAAGACTGCAGGGTAAGAATGCCACCACGTTCGCAATCACCTGTGAGGACGAGGTCTTCCAGCGAGTCCTATAAATGGACGACGGAAAACTAGAATTAGCCAGCATATCGGGGCGCATGCTGGCTAGCAATGATAGAGCCTCCAAGGTCATCCTTGATAGGTGGCTAAAAAAAAATGAATTGCACAACAATGCAGATGCCTTGTCCAGAAGACCTTGTTTGGATACTTGTGGGTATTATGAGCGAATTGACCGTCGCGAAGGAATCAACTAAGTGAGATTAATGGTTGACGACAGTTGGACCACAGCAAAAAAGAGACAAGACCAAGAAAGTGATCCAAGCGTTGCAGAATTTCTAAGATGAAAGGAAAGCGGAGCGAAAAGAGCCATCTGGAAGGAAATCTCCGCTCGATCACCAACTTTCAAGGAATTCTGGGCACAATGGGATTCCCTGGTTGATGAGAATGGTCTACTGAAGAGAGCTTGGAAATCAGCTGACGGCAGAATAGTGATTTCTGGTTGTGCCTAGGTCGAGGATAAGTGATGTCTTGGGGGAGATTCATGGTGGCAAATCAGTTGGACATTTTGGAGTAAATAAGATCTTTGATAAAATACGGAGGAGGTTTCACTGGGTCCAATGCCATGAAGATGTAGAAAGATGGTGCCGAAGATGTCCAAAGTGTGGAGCAGGCAAAGCCCCCTGGACTAGACCAAGAGGAGAGATGAAACAATACAATGTAGGTGCTCCCTTCGAACGAATCGATGTAGCTGGGCCGTTTCCGAAGACGATTAGTGGCAACAAATACATTCTCGTTGCCTTAGATTACTTCAGCAAATGGGTTGAAGCTTATGCCCTGCCTAATCAAGAAGCATCCACAGCTGCAAGAGCTCTGGTGGATATCATGTTTTCAAGGTTTGAAGTGCCAATGGAGCTACATTCCCATCAAGGAACGAATTTTGAATCAAATTTATTCAAGGAAGTTTGTGAATTGACAACTACCCTCCATGCACAGTCTGGTGGCATGGTTGAAAGGTTCAACAGGACTATGAAAGAACATCTTTCCAAAGTAGTGGAAGAGCAACAAAAGAACTGTAATCGACATCTTCCACTATTCTTGATGGCCTATAGAGCATCTGTACACGATTCCACAAACCCCAGCCAGCATTATCTTCGGGAGAGAACTACTTTTGCCCTGCGACTTGGTGTTTGACACCAAGTGCTGGAGAAAATGAGGATCAGGTGTATGTAGACGAACTGCGAGATAGCTTGACTGGGATCTACGAATTCGCAGAAAAAGATTGAGGATAACTAGTGATACGTTGAAGGCTCGATACGATCTTGAGGCCAATACTGGTGGATTTGAAGAAGGAGATCGAGTGTGGTTGTACAACCCTCGTCGTAAGGAAGGAGTTTCTTCCAAATTAACACCATCTTGGGAAGGATCCTATACGAAAGTGAAGAAAATAAACGATGTGGTCTATATGATTCAACGCAGCCCGAGAGCGAAAATGAAAGTCATTCACCTAGAAAGACTTAACGTTATAAAGAAGACAACGAGATGTTGTTCGATCGGGACGATCAAAATTGAGAGGGGGATAATGTTACGAGATTGAAAAAAATCCCCTTGATATCATAAAACGTAACCCATTTCCATACAAAATAAACCAATCATTTGCTGTAAACAATTCCTCATTCCTGGGACATTTTTTTGATGTTTTTCTGTACTGATCCTTCTGGAGAACGAAATAATCCCGAAATATCACCAAGAGTACATAAGGTGATACATTTTACTCTGTGGTAGGCATTTTTGGAAGATTCAGCTAGTTGAAGTCAGTTGAGCAATTTAATAAGATCCAAGTGTTTTGATTTATTAGACAGTGTAGTAGTTGCACAGTTCGATTATTTAATCTTTACCAGTGCGTCATCAATGATATGCATATGAAATAAGTCGAGACGTTTGTCAAAATAACGTCTGAATGTAGAATGCCGTGGCTAATATCCCGATAAAATTACAACGTGTAAGTAATAACATAGAATAATGGATTACTAAATTAACCAAATTAACATTTTCAAATTCATGACGAACCACCAGACAATGAGAGTTTTTTTTAGTCCTAATAGAATACCGTGTGACACACACTCATGGGTATACTTCCCTTTTCTCCTTTCCTTTTTTTCTTTATTATCCAAATGTACGAGCCAAGGATTAACGAGGTCTTACCTTTTAACGTGCGATTCCTAGGTTAGGTTTGAACGTGAGTGGGCCCATATCACTGCGGCCAATGGCCTATTGTGACTCGTGCGATTCCTAGCATACGGTGTATTCCAATTATTATGAATCCAGTGATACCAAGTTTGATAGGATAATGAAACATGGAGGCAGAGATATGTTCATGGAATTTCCTCATTTGCCCGGTGAGTTTACTAAAAACTTTTGACCTCTCTACATATAAGGAAGTTGTTTTATCCATACCTCCGCAGCCGTTTGACACAAATCCATCAAATTCTAATTTTATCCACATTAATGCAATTTCCGTAGATGTAACAGTTAACGAAAAAAGTTGTTCAGAAAACTAGGTTGGAGTGCAATATTTCCAAAACCTTTGCATACTTTGATATCAAAAAAATGAGTTTTCATTCAAACATGACTAAAACTCAGAAAATGAATCTTCTAGACTTAGGTATTCAAACTTTTTCAATTACCTATTCGTGCATGGATGCAAGGACACACTGTATAATGATAAATAAATGAATATTCAAGAAGTAAAAATACACCAATTGATATATATTTGGTACCTAATGAAATACTCAACACATGATTAAAAAAAATGTATTCATACATTTATTTATGTATTGCGAGTATGTAGAACTATGTCCAGTTATGAAAGGAAAAACAAAATTAATATATTTAACCACTTTCAGATTCGGAACTGTCACCAATGTTTATAATAATGGGTTTAATAACCATATCACAAAGGAGCTTTTCTTGTTCATATATCCTTTTTCAATGAGGGATTCAGTGTGTGTTGATGAAATGGGTTTATTTTGATGTACACCGTTTTTCGAGATATTTCAAGTGCTTCTGCAAATCTCTAAAATACAGTGAAGAAAAGTTATGACACTTTTTTTGTGGTTCAAATTGTTACCTCTTGAACAGATGAAAGTGGTAAAAAAGGTCCACCATTCGCTCTTTCCCTTTCAATACAAATTGTTGTGCTTGTGAATTAGTTACAGGCATAATCTAAAAAAGAGTTTAAATATATTTTGTGAATGTTTTTACCTGTATTTATAGATTAAGCAGGTAATTTTTTTTTCTCTCATTAGGATTTTCACACTATGAATGACTCTTGTGTGAATATCCCGGCAGTACGGGATTATAGTCACAAATGTCAATTGTGAGGTTAGATTATTTGTGAATAAAACACATTGTATTGTACTTACTTTGGAAGTAATGATTCCAAGAGACGTTTAGCTTTGAAAAAAGCAGTTTTTATAATATATTCGACTGCAAAACAAAGTGAAACTGGCGACAAACAATACCCCAATGACAGAAAACAATGACGCAATTGTTGGATATAGTTATGCAGAAACCTACCAACCCACAAAAATCGTGAAATGTTTTTAATGTGAATATGCATTTATTTAAACTCATTCTGTTATTCGCAGAAGCTTACCAACCCTACAACGTCAGGGCTGCGATGTGTTGTTGGGTTGGTAGACTTCTGCAAGAATTAAGAATCTTTCTCGACTTCTGTGGGTTGGTAGGTTTCTGCATAACTACGTCCTTTTGATGGTTGGCAAGTTTAGTTAAAATGTATAACACCGTCGGTTTTATGGCTATCTCTTTTCACTGTTTTGAGTTTTATTCTATCATCACAATACCATAATTCTCAGCTTGGAAGACAAATGTCAACAAATTTTGATTCGCTCATAGCGGTTGATAGAAAGAGATGTTCGATAGAGGGTGTGTGATTTCTTCGATCATAAATTGATGACGCATGGGTAAAGATGAAATAATCGAACTGTAGTTCTGTAGCGAAGTTACAACAGTTTAGTGTGCTCGGAGTATTAGAAATATCGAGTACCTAACAATATATATATTATCGTGCTCAATGGATTGGTTCAAACAGAAATTCAAGGATGCCAAAACAAGGTCGATAATCTCCTGATTCGTCTAATCCGTATCATTACTTCAAGCCTTGAACATAACCTCGCACGGAAAAGCCAAGGTAGAGACAATCTACCGACATTTCGCGACCCGAATTTATGCAACAAAAAGCAATAGAGATGCGAATCGGGGGTTGAAGGGGTGAGTTGTGAGAGTGCTTGCTGGGAGCGAGATTGAATTACCGCGTCAAATAAAATCGGGCGCAAATTGAATCGGTCGTAAAGAGATTGTCGCCCATTACCATCACATTCAATTCCGCGATTCCCTTTTCGCCCGCTAACTAACTCATTTGCCAATTTGTGCCAATCAACAGACGAGACTTGAACTATGCGAGTGTGACGGAAAAATTGAGAAGCGGATTAATTGAAAACCGAGGACGGTAAGTTGTAATCTTGGAAACGAGAGGGGAAAGTTCTCAATGATGACGGCTCACGTCGCAGAAATCCAAGACAATAACAGAGCCTGTGAGGATTTTAATAGGCATAGAATTTTGACGAGAAAGTGAGTTTCAATACTGTACGTACTCCAAGCATACCGAAAATTCGAAATTGATGTTTCCTGGAAAACATCCCGGAAGTTTTTTTCTTAACGGTTTTATATGTATTTTCAGTTGCTACTTTGTCAAAGGTAAGCTATCTTTAGTGATAGCAAAAACATGTTCTTTTGGCGGTTTTTCGGGGATTTGACTCCTTACAACTCTCGAACAATGCTCTTGTTGTTAAAATTACCATCCTGTACAAAATTAAAGGACATTTCCTACAATCACATACATACACTTAACTCATGTGATGATGCAAACCACCGCTAGAGCGCTCAAAATGGCCATTTTTTGTCACCTAATGAAAAACGTAAGAAATACCACTTTTAAAATGCGGTGTAGCCTCGATATAAACTTCATCATTGGTGTCAGAAGAGGAACAGTTACTTCCTCGACACTAGATTGAAGAGTGGATACTGGCAGGCAGATCTGGATCAGGAAGATCGAGAAGAGAGAACTTTTCTCAGGTTTGTGACAGTTGTGCCATTCGGGATATGTACTGAGAACCCTCACGAAATACCATCTAGTCCAAAAAAAGTACGATAACTCGGCCACGTAGCTCGTGGGGCAGGTATAACGGTAGATGAACATGAGATCAAAGCTACACTAGCATATACTAGCTTCGTAGTTTTCTTGGTTTGCGCACCTACTACCGCCGATACGTGCTGGGATTTGTCAACATTGCTAAACCACTGACCAAGCTTACGGAGGGACAAACAAAGTCCCAGTGGTCCATGGAATGCCAAGAATCGTTCGGGAAGCTGAAAGGAGCATTGATCAACGCAGCAATTCCGAGCTATTCCCTTCCAGACGGGAAATTCGTTTTGGACAAGGAGGCCAGTAACGTGGTACTTGGAGCTGTCCTGTCTCAGATCCTGGAAGGACCGGAAAAAGTAATCGGTTACTTCAGCAAGACCCTCAGTGAAGTGGAGCGAAATCATTTCGTCACCAGACAAAAGCTGCTGTCTGTTGTGATATTTAAAAAAAAGTTGTGAAGATCAAATCGTTTCCGAGCATTTTGTACTAGTCACAGAGTTTTGGTCAAAACAAAGTCTGAAGGTCGATTCAGATACATGCGTGCCCATGCAGGGTTTTTGAAGCACGTGCGATTTACACGCATATGCATTTCTGACCATTTCATATTTTTTTGGTTCTGTAATAATTTTGACAATGCTGGAGTGGTGCCATGTGAGTTTTTCAAATAATCCCGACTTATTTTCCACAGTTCGTAAAAACTATATTCAGTAGTAATACTATAAGTTCTTCAAAATAATCAGGTCATACATCGATAATTTGTTGCATAATCATAAAGAGTGTCAGTTTGACAGTTTAAATAATCCGACCGCGAAGCGGGAGGATTATTCTGTCAAACTGACACGATTTGTAATTAGGCAGGAAGTTTGAGATGTATACGATTAGTTTTTGAGTAGATTAACTAAATATATAAACAATTTATTAATTTAAATACAAATTGGTGCAATGAAAGTTACAATTATTATATACTACGTTTTTTTTAACTGAGTTATTTTCGGCGCAGGAAACGTGGCCACTGCTCATTGAAGTGCTGGAAATACTGGACGTGTTATTACTTGAACCTGCAGCGTTTTTAAAATTGGATCTCATCTTATTTATTATGTTTTGGTGATGTTGTTCATCTATCTGTAGGTAGGGTTTGATAGAATTGCTATTACCATGTCCTGTTATTTTAATAAGTTCTTGTTCCGATACACCTGCTTTTGCCAATTGTGAAACAGCAGTGGCTCGGTGAGAATGATTTGAAAATTTTTCGTTTGTCATATTCAAATTTGCCAATTCTGCAGACTTTTTGGTCCATTTACTAATTTCATGCACTCCAAATGGCATATTTTTGTACCAGCCAAGGGTTTTTTCTTTTCTCCAGTTGGGATTTACTGTCAGAAATAACCTATCTGTTTTAATATTGATGTTTTCGCTTCTTTTCATCATTAGCTTATCTAGAAGTCTCACTGGACAACGACTCGCTTCATTATGGTTTGGTAATAGCCATTTATTATTAGCACATGGTTGTGCTCCTCCCTGTGTGGTTTTGGTAAAAATAGGATTATATTGTATTCTACCAGTTGGAGTATCATCATTTCCAGTTTCTTTTTGAAAATAATGAGTCAAGCATGACGCTCCCTCATTTCCTCTCCACGCAAGTTCTACAGAAGCAATTAAGAAAAATGTTATTTGTAATCCTTCCGGTGTATTTTCATCCCACGCTTCTATCATTGATATGTACTCGTTATCTCTAAATGCTGATGCACTAACCTTTCTCTTGTCCGGTAACATTTGAAGTTCCCTTCTTTTTGAATTTCTTGCGTTTCGTGCGGCTAAAAATATGGGACTAGATAATGGATCAATTACTCTGTTAAACTCCTTCATATATTTTTCTTGTACTTGTTTTGCCGTAATGTTCCACATCGTTTTAACCACATTTTCTTTATAATTTTCTCCATTACATTGTCGCATATTGAAAGCCCAATCTTTCAAAATGGACGCTATCATTTCAGTGGAAATTGGTTCATTTAGCACATAGTTTCTTTCACTGCAAAACGTAAGAAATTGTTTCCATACGTACTTTTTTTTTTCACTGTATTATGAGGCTCATTATTTTGTATACTTTCGTCTATTGCATTTGATGATAAATCTCCGAATCGACTCATTTTTGAACAATTTTTGATAAACGTCACAATTTGACAGTTCTGTTTGTTGTATATTGATGTCGATGTGGTTACTATGAAAATGAAATTATTTTAAAATTTTCGATTGGTGGAGCTACTCTATATATACTCAGGTATTATCGAAATTATACGAGGTAACTTGACTAAATTGGACATTCTGATTGGTTGAAAATCATACGAGAAAAATAATCAGTATTATCATCGTTTTATGTAACCTGCAGCTCTGACCGCCGAAAACAATCGAAATTGCGAAAAAGGCACACGTGCACTATCAGAGGGCGTGAAGCAATCCTTCTGTTGCAAGCAGCACCCGTCAGTAGACAGATAGTGCGTACGTCAAACGCAAATTTGCCACCCGATGGGATATTGAGAAACAGCGCGAAGTTTCAGCCTGGGATGTTCCAGCCGAATATTTGATGAAGTCATGAAAGTCACAGTTGATTGTTGTACGTTCTTTTGTTTCAATTATATTTTCACACAGGCTTATTAATTCGACGCTAATCAAGTGTGGGATTCCGTGACTATAGAATTCTATGGTACACGAAATCCCACCCCTGATCAAAGGTGGATATTATACAGTGACAGTAAATAGTTTGACATCGAATGGGTGTTTTCATATTCGAAGACTTTGATACTCTTGTTCACCCAGAAAGGTGGAAAATTACTTACTTTAAGTAGTCCCTGTGTTGACCATTATCTCTCAATTGAGAAACTGAACCGGTATGGCGTTCGACGCATACTACTAGATTTCATTAAATCGTACCTGAAAAATCGTAATCAAGTGGTACAAATCAATAACAGTTTCAGTCAAAGCGGTAGTGTCAGTCAAGGAGTGCCTCATGGATCTATTCTTGGACCTCTCTTATATGTAATTTTTGCTAACAACCTCATAATTTTCCTCAAAGATATTCCCAATGTACATATGGTTTGTAATGCCGATGACACAAATTTTTTAATTACGGAAAATAGCATCGATCTGACGATGGCTACTGCTGAAGAGGTACACACTCGGTGTTTATTATGGTCAGAAAAAAAAATCATTGATTTAAATAAGGAAAAAACAATTTATTATATTAATCGAGGGCACAGTCAAACTCCATGTAACAATAACCCATGTATTTTTAGATTCCAAAACGATGTTAAGATCTTGGGAGTTATCTTCGATCAGAAGTTAAATTGGGAAACACACATACATAATCTCTGTGGTAAATTGAGATCTGCCTGCTATGCCTTGAGGACACTAAAGGAACACTGCAGCCAAAAAATTCTCTTCACTCTTTATTACGCCAATTTTCACTCTCAAATTCGATATGGTATAATGAGTTGGGGAGCTGATACTGATTGTTCTAGAATATTAATTTTACAAAAATCCGCATTGAGAATCCTCTGTAATCTTCTCTGGGGACATTCTGTTCTTATAAACAGCATACAATTTTAACGGTAGTTGATATTTACATATATGAAATGTCTTGTTATGTTTGAGCATAATTACTCCACCAGATTTAAGAACAATTTTTACTTCCGGCAAAGCTCTCGACAAAGTTCAATCAAAGAAACTTGTATTACAATGGCTGCAGAATCTACAATAACTTACCAGAAGAAGTGCAAAGTGCGCCAAATATTTTCATTTTCAAAAATAGGCTAAAAGACTTCTTGACACAAAAGAACTTTTATACACCTAACGAATTATTTTCCTAAGATGCTGTTGGGACCAATTATATATACATATATATTTGTGGTTTGTCCATATTCGTGTTTTTATCATAATTTATTTCATATTTCTTGTTTTGTATGTTTACATTTCACACTTTCTTTTACTGACGCTCTCGGCAATTTGTTATAGATATCCTTGTAATGGTTTTGATAACTTATTGTCGATTACAGTATATTATTATTATTATTAGGTACATTCCAAAATTGAGTTTGTGGCTTTAAAGAAAACCGGATAGTTGACTCGTTAATACAGCTCAACAATCAACAATTTATTCCAATTACTCAACTACAAAACTGATTCGTACTAGTTCGTCGAATCTCCTTTTCCGTCCCACTGAATATGATACATTACATGTCATAAGCTGTGCGAAATATTACTCATATTTAACATAGGAACCTTACCTCATACTATTACAGTTCGCTTACATAAACATTCCGTTACAAAACTTTGTAATATTGCTTCAAAATCAAGTTAAAGGTAATACAACAAAAAATCTTTCAAAATATTGAACAATTACACCTACATTTATTTCATTGTCTATTTGGAGAAAGGTGATGGCAATACCTATTTGAATTTCGCGCGAATTCTTGACATACGGATACGCCGTGCGGTTTGCTCAGTAGATTGATGACATTGGTGTCAATGTTGTCAATGCTGTGCTCATCTGAATTGTGCTTCAATTGAAGGAAGTGGCTGATATGCCACGTGTCGATTTGGCTGTAGAGGAGGCCACCATCATACCACCAAAGGAAGGCATCAGAATCCGCAGGACACTGCATAACACCAAGTCACAACAACTGGCACGGGTGGATGCGGAAATTCACGATGTCCTGTCAGAAGAGGCTGACATGGCAGATCAACTCTGCCATGTATGACGCCTTTAGCAGGAGTTTAGGGCCTCGCCCCAGTATTTTTCAAGCGGAAATTCACGCCATAAAAAGGTGCATTCAAATCAACCTCGACAGGAAATACCGATAGTCAAGCAGACATCAAAGCGTTGAGCTCATATAACATCAACTCAAAGATGGTTTGGGAATGCCTAGACAATCTTAATGATCTAGTCAGGAACAACAAGGTCCTCCTCTGGGTGCCGGGGCACGTCGAAGTGGAGGGCAATGAACAAGCAGATACCCTGGTACGAAAAGGGGCATCAACGCCACTGATCGGGCCAGAACTATTTTGCAGACTTGGAAAATCTTACTTACAAGACGAACTCAATAAAACTGAAGAAACAATGAGAGCAACATACTGGCAAAGACTTCCAGGGCTAAGGCAGGCCAAAGATCTCCTCGGCAACTTCAACCGAGCAAAATCGAAGATACTGATTAACCTCAGCAGAACTAGTCTGAAGACAATCACGGGATTTCTTACGGGGCACTGCAGACTCAAAGAACACCTAAGGAAGCTAGGCTTAGAGGACAGCACATGTAGATTCTGTGGGGAACATCCAGAATCACCACACCATATATTGATGGAGTGTTATGCTGTACATCACAAAAGATTGAATAACTGGGATCACACCAGCTGACTGTGGGAGAAATACCACGAATAGACCCCCTCAAAATCCTCAAATTCCTCAAGAAATTGTGGCTTGAGGGGCTGCTGTAAACGAGAACACCTTGAAATAGCAGAAGATGGGGCACAATATATCTAACTAGGTCGCAGCGCATCAGTCACCATCCATATCTACCATTACCATGACGCCTTTCAGACCCTGTCCCAAGCGTAGAGAAGGGGTACCACCCTTCTGATTGGGGGGCATGAGCGACGCACTCACAAGATGGAAGCTAAGATCAAATCGGCGAGACAACACGCGTCTCGTATCCAGTGTGTGATGGACTACGTGGCGGTCAATAGGCCCTTCACGCACGAGTGCTGGTGGATGCAAAAAATTCACTAGTGAGGCCGTCGAGAAGCATTCCGGAAAACATGAAGTTCCGCGATGAATCTTCTCGCCTAGTCCAAGAGCATCCACGTGTTGTAGATAACCCACCAGCGGTTAATCAGGTGGAAACCTTCTGGAAGAACACTTATGAATTTCCGCAACCACTTAAGTTCAGATCCCCTTCTTTGCTCAGTATACGATTATGAAAAAGCAGAGATTGGAGCATTGCTTTTCAAGGCAGCAATCCGTGCAGCCGATGAACTCGATCTCGTATTCGACACTGAACGGACCAACCCAAACTCTGTCACCGAGTTGGAACCCGTTCAGCAAAAAGCCCACGTCAAATCTGCGGAGAGTGAGAGGCTCATAATGGCCTGATAGGATGGTGTCTTCAACACCATCGTCTACCGTAGTCACGTGATGGGTATAGAGGTCCCTGACACTAGATGCAGAGCGTGTCGTGGGGCAGCTGAGACCATAATGCATTTGCTGTCAGCCTATATCCACAAGCATAACGTACGACACTCGTACGGTATAGACGATACAACAATTTTTTCATTTAAATATTTGTGTCGGCCTAGAAAATGTCGTGTATCACCGCCAAGAAACTGCTTTGCCAGTGCTGGTAATATTATAAAAATACAATTACCTGCTCTGTGACACCATTACTACGTTCAAGTTTTTTCTATTGATGAATTCAACCTGCCGCACGTCAGGCGTAACTCGAACGAATGAATGATCATCAAAACCCGTAATAACGTTCGACATTCCCTTGTCAAAGTCCCCATTGACTTAATAAATTAATTCATAGCTGCGATCCACCCCCGCGAGTTACAATCGCCGAATGAAAATTTCACAACCTCAATGCAGATCATAACATCTGTTTTTGTCAGTCATCAACCCATCCTCTGCCATCCCTGTGTTGACACAGCAGACCTCCCTTCGCTGTAAACGTAACTCGCAGACAAACCAGATTCAATAAAACAATCCGAGCATGAGGAATGATGTCAAATCAGTCGAATTATTTCTGTTGTCTGTACCATATATTCGATGTGAGACGAGGTGGAAGTGATGGACTGAGCATAAACTGGGGGCTTGGGAAAATGCGTGCGGCTGGAATTCTAATGAGATTCTTTTCTGGAGCTGTTGACGCAAAGAAACATTTTTCATACATGATGACTTTATGGGTTGCTGGGACGACGTGCATTACGAGTCATATTCGACGTTTCGACAACACGAGTGATTGGCATTTTAAGAGGCATTTTTGTACTTGACAGCTACTTTTCTTCTTCTTCGTGATTTAATGGCCGTTGCTTCCCATAGGGCACTTGGCCAGTGACAGCTACACAATTCACTGTCTATTACTTGACATTTGACATTCGTTACGAGACTTCATAGGCTTGTTTTTAGAACTCCCATGTATCTGGGAGCTCCCAGCGTTCAAATCCTTAATAAACTCCATGGTATTTCTTGTTCCTAGTGAGTTGTTCCACCATTCTTGAGATATCTTTTGGATCCATGATTTGGTGTTTGTTTTTAGTACAGCTTTTGCCATACCGCAGAACGGTTCTGGGCCATTCAGGGCATCGCTTGCCCCTTCACGGACTAGTGAAGCTGCCTCTTCATTGCCTCGTGTCGTAATGCTATGCAAGCCTTGAATAAATATACTACATAGATATGGAGTAAGTATTTCCTGCCCTTTTTGGAGAATTATGGGGTATATTCCATCTATTCCAGGGGATTTGAATGGTTTGAATTCACTGATAGCCCACCTGATTTTGTTTGCTCTTCTATATTTGAGTAGCTAGCCTTCACTCAAAAGCTGTTTGGCTTGCTTCTGGTTCTTTCTACTGTTATCGGTCCGCTAAGAATTACCGAGGCTGGAAAGTATACTTCTGTGAGCATCTTCAGGATTTCCTCAAACGTTGTCGTACAGGTATTGTCATCTTTTTCAAGAAGCCTTCTTGGTTTACTGTACCTTCTTTGGATTCTCGAGCACATGGGGATATCTGTTATATCTTCGCATAATTTCTTCCACGAATGTCTTCTGGCCTTTATGTGGTCCAATCTTGGTTGGATTTTGCTTTGTTGTGAGGAGACCTGTAACAACATCACCGGTATCAGTGTACATTCCACTTTATTGCTCCAGGTTTATTGGTACCTTCATTGTATAGTACCTTACTTTGGTTGGGTTTTAAAGCTGCTACTCTCTCTCTCTCTCTTCATGTAGCCAGGGTTCCTGCAAGAGGGCAAGATCCAAAACTTGACGCTCTATCATGATGGATATTCAATTGCAGTCGATTCAGCACTATCTTCCTGGGTGCTTTTACTGTCTCCTTACCTCCCTTCAACTCTGAATTTGATTCATCCTTGGTTCAGTTTCTTGATTTCTTCTTCTGAGGACTCTTTGTCCATAGATTGGGCGATGAGGTGAGTAACCTTGAAAACCTGACTGTGTTGAAAGACAGCAGTACACTTAGTTATCTTCCAACCTGCCACCTTCCACTACATCTAAACTTGAAATACACATTATCGTTGGAACATTTTGTAATCAAATTAGGATTAACACAAAACATGCAACCCCCCACCAATGCAAACAAACTAATTTCTTTACAGCGTTTCTAAATAACACCCGCTTTATAATTATTTTTCACAAACCATATTAAAATAATGTCAACGTTGCAATCAAAATAAAACAATTCAATTAATACGAACAGACACGGTTTTAATAATGGTTCGATATAATTTCAGTTACAGCACATTTCAGGTATATGCTCATTGAATAATTTGGATTTTATCGGAAAGCGTAGGTATTCGCTGACGAAACTACCATAAATGCTTTGCTGTGATCGGATAGATTCAGCATTTCCGACTTATTGAGCTATTCAAAATCCTCTGGTTCATTAAATTTCAATCACTTTGGGAACAGATTACTCGAGTTTTTATCTTTCGTTTCCCGAAATAAATTTATATGGAGTAAATATCACTCAGCGAATCTTTCGAAAGGACCACCGACAAAATACAGGAGAAAGAGAGTCTTGAGAGGTTGGTAAACCAATTGAGAAAGGCAATAGGAAAATTGTTGTGAAAAAAGACAGCAAAACAGTCTGGTGGGATGATCATCTGAAAACTATTCAAGGTGAAGTGGAAAGGTAATTCAACTAAGCAAAATCTAACCAAGACTGTACCACATACAAGATCAAACTTGTGCATTACAACTAAGGAATCACAACGTCGACAATACAACCGCGATAGAAGTTCTGTGAGGCGGTACCACATGTCCCCGAGTGTTGGGGATATCCAGACGACATCCAGCTGTATCAGGTGGATGTTCTGAGTGGACGAACATGGACTTCTATAAGATATCCTTCTGGAATATAGATAATATATCGTTAAAGGATGTCCATGAGAATCAGATGTTGTTCAAAGACATCTACAACATATCCACAAGGATGTCCATAAGAGATTGTTCACAAATATCCAAAAGATATGTTTTAGGGATAACTAATCGCTGTTTCGTTTCCAATGGCCCACTGTGTGTATAGTATGGCTGCAAAAAATGCACAGCATTGCGTCATATACCTAAGATGTGCCAAAGGAAAGACTGAAAGTGTATTGATCTTAAGCAAGGACATTTGGAAAACAATAAAGCCATTTTCGATTATAGATGATATTTGTTTTTGTTTGTCCTTCTAAAAATTCAAATAGCATATCTCGAATATAAAAAATATTTACTGCACCTACCAGATAAATTGGATCATGAAAGCGCCCCTGTTTGGGCAACACATTGGAAAATATCGCCACATAAACAGTGGTTTATGCAAGCATGTGAATAAAAAGGGAAACGAAATAAAGCCCACCGGATCCTGAAATGTGATCACGCAGTCCGTTTGATACGGACGTAATATAAAAATATGAGCAGAACTTGAAAGTATATAACCGTGGACATGGATACGAACAATTGTGGGTGCATTTACTGGCCAGTTGGATTTACAAAGGACCGTGTCGATAGGCCAGACGCAAACATGTCTTGGAAGCTCAGGAGAGGTGTACAAAAAAATTACCGTCGAAAGAATAACTGATATAATTAGATTTTATCCTGAAGCGGACACTTCGTCTAGTTGGTGATGGCTAAAAAACAAACCAGCTTGCTTCTCTGGAACATCGCTGAGAAATTCAAAAGGGCATTCAAGGATGCCATCTTCAGGGCTACAGCACTAAATTTGTCATCAAATGTAGTTTTTGTATTCCCACTGATATGTACGAAGAGAAACAAAACATCAACTCAGCAATTCAAAGGACTGCCATTTGGATTGAAAAACGCTCCCGACACCAGCTGTCAGCGACTTGTGGGACCAGTGCTGAGAGTTCTGATATCTTGAGAGGTATTAAATTACATTTTTCATCGAAATATAATTTTTTGTGTTTCTACTGATGTGTACGAAGAGAGGCAAATCATCAACTCTGCCAATAATGTGTTTCAGAAATTAAAAGGGATGCCATTTGGATTGAATAACGTTTCCGACACCTGTCAGCGACTTAAAGAACCAGTGCCACTGATGTATACGAAGAAAGGCAAATCATCAGCTCTGTCAATAATGTGTTTAAGAAATTCAAAGGGATGCCATTTGGGTTGAATAACGCTCCCGACACCTGTCAGCGACTTATGGAACTAGTAAAAGAGGCAAAACATCAGCTCTGTCGATGATGTACTTCAGCAGTTCGAAGAGCTGCCATTTGGTTTAAAAAATGCTCCCAACACATGTCAGTGACTTATGGAACTAGTATTGAGGGGCAAAACATCAGCTCTGTCGATGATGTACTTCAGCAGTTCGAAGAGCTGCCATTTGGTTTAAAAAATGCTCCCGACACATGTCAGTGACTTATGGATCCAGTATTGAGGAGCCTGACATCTGCAGGGCTACAAAATTTGTCTCCAGAATATAGTTTTTGTATTCCCACTAACGTATACGAAGAGAGGCGAAATATCAGCTCCATCAATAATGTGCTTTAGCAATTTAAAGGGTTGCCATTTGGATTAAAAATTGCCTCCGACACCTGTCAGCGACTTATGGAACTAGTTAGAGAGGCAAAATATCAGCTCCTTCCAATAATGTGCTTTCGCAATTTAAAGGGTTGCCATTTGGATTAAAAATTGCCTCCGACACCTGTCAGCGACTTATGGAACTAGTTAGAGAGGCAAAATATCAGCTCCTTCCAATAATGTGCTTTCGCAATTTAAAGGGTTGCCATTTGGATTAAAAATTGCCTCCGACACCTGTCAGCGACTTATGGAACTAGTTAGAGAGGCAAAATATCAGCTCCTTCCAATAATGTGCTTTCGCAATTTAAAGGGTTGCCATTTGGATTAAAAATTGCCTCCGACACCTGTCAGCGACTTATGGAACTAGTTAGAGAGGCAAAATATCAGCTCCTTCCAATAATGTGCTTTCGCAATTCAAAGGGTTGCCATTTGGATTAAAAATTGCCTCCGACACCTGTCAGCGACTTATGGAACTAGTTAGAGAGGCAAAATATCAGCTCCTTCCAATAATGTGCTTTCGCAATTTAAAGGGTTGCCATTTGGATTAAAAATTGCCTCCGACACCTGTCAGCGACTTATGGAACTAGTTAGAGAGGCAAAATATCAGCTCCTTCCAATAATGTGCTTTCGCAATTTAAAGGGTTGCCATTTGGATTAAAAATTGCCTCCGACACCTGTCAGCGACTTATGGAACTAGTTAGAGAGGCAAAATATCAGCTCCTTCCAATAATGTGCTTTCGCAATTTAAAGGGTTGCCATTTGGATTAAAAATTGCCTCCGACACCTGTCAGCGACTTATGGAACTAGTTAGAGAGGCAAAATATCAGCTCCTTCCAATAATGTGCTTTCGCAATTTAAAGGGTTGCCATTTGGATTAAAAATTGCCTCCGACACCTGTCAGCGACTTATGGAACTAGTTAGAGAGGCAAAATATCAGCTCCTTCCAATAATGTGCTTTCGCAATTTAAAGGGTTGCCATTTGGATTAAAAATTGCCTCCGACACCTGTCAGCGACTTATGGAACTAGTTAGAGAGGCAAAATATCAGCTCCTTCCAATAATGTGCTTTCGCAATTTAAAGGGTTGCCATTTGGATTAAAAATTGCCTCCGACACCTGTCAGCGACTTATGGAACTAGTAAGAGAGGCAAAACATCAGCTCTGTCGATGATGTGCTTCAGCAGTTCGAAGAGCTGTCATTTGGTTTGAAAAATGCTCCCGACACATGTCAGTGACTTATGGAACCAGTATTGAGGGGCCTGACATCTTGAGGGCTACAAAACAAAATTTGTCTCCAGAATATTTTCCAAAGTTTCATCTTCTTCTCTTATATTTGTCAGTATCACCTGCAAATATATAATCCTGACGTACTTTGCAAGATTTTTTTTCAATATTTATTCAAACATGTTGTTCTTCGAAAAATTTTTTTGCCTATATTTAAATTGTTGTTTTTCAACAGAAACATGTTACTGCTCAAGTGAATGTCAGCCGAATACAATTACAGCCGCATGCAATCAATTCTTGCCATGAATATAGGGTTGCTATTATAAAAGGAGGGTATGCCTCTCGCCTAATAAATTTGCGTTTGCCCTAATGGGGATTGCATTGAGAAAGGGCCTGGATAATTGATCATATCCATATCATTTCGAATTACATCTGTGCGATATGTGGAATTCGCACTTGGCAGTGCATACATAATGTTTTCAACAAAGGATTGACTGTTATCGAGGAAAAACTGTGTGCAGAATGCATTTGAACGACTATTAGTGCGAAGCTTGTTATGCAATTCGTTTGGCATTAACTGATCTGTGTCAAGTTTAAAAAAAATTGGCGATGGTTTATAGAAACCGCAATAGAATAGAAAAATTACTAGTGCTCCGGCATAATATTTTCGTAAGGAATAAACAAAACTAGGCTGCAAATAAAATTATTCATCCCCCAAACCCTTGTGTCATTTTATATAAGGGTGGCCCTAATGACAAATGACTGATATTCTCAACTGCTGTACTTTGAGAAATGATATAAATGAAGAAGAAAATGCATGTAACGCATTTCTTGAAAATTTATTCTTTGATACCAAAATTTCGATATGCTCAGATACAAGGTGTACCATAAAAAGCAGTAACACTCCAAATTTCTCTGGCAAAATCAAAGTTTCGAAAATTTATATTTTGAATCCTTTTATAATTGCAATTTTTTTAACCGTATCTCAACTAGCTGATTCCGAATAGTATCTCAAAAATTGAATTCGACGAAGGGGTAACCAAAAAAGGGGGTTTTTTCGACGAAAAGATGCATCTATCCACAAAACCGACATTTTCCAAGTGAACCACTGTTCTGATTCAAAAAACGAGTACATTTTCGGATTCAGAAGGAAATTTTTATATCGGATCAAGTAATATTCGCGGGAAATACGAATTTTCAAAATATTCACAAGTGATCAAATGCAATATTCGAAATTGAAGAAATTC
Source organism: Chrysolina americana (assembly GCA_958502065.1). Classification (NCBI taxonomy): domain Eukaryota; kingdom Metazoa; phylum Arthropoda; class Insecta; order Coleoptera; family Chrysomelidae; genus Chrysolina; species Chrysolina americana. Next base: position 1,016,057 of record OY293421.1, on the reverse strand, counting down.
AATTTTGGAAAATTTTGAAAAATTTTAACTGGTAATTTTTTTGAAAAATCGCACACTTTCATCAAACGTATCTTGACGAGCTGATTTCGAATATTTCGTTAAAAATTGAATTCTACAAAGGGGTAACCAAAAAAGGGCAGTTTTTCCGACGAAAAGATGCATCTATCCACAAAATCGACATTTTCCAAGTGAACTACCGTTTTGATTCAGAAAACGAGTACATTTTCGGATTCAGAAGGAAATTTTCTATCGGATCAAGTAATATTCGCGGAATTACGCATTTTTTAAATATTCAGAGGCGATCAAATGCAATATTCGAAATTAAAGAAATTCAATTTTGGAAAATTTTAACTGGTAATTTTTTTGAAAAATCGCAAACTTTCATCAAACGTATCTTGACGAGCTGATTTCGAATAATTCCTCAAAAATTTAACCAAAATAGGTACATTTTTTTGACGAAATGATGCAGCTATCGACAAAATTGACATTTTCTCACTGAACTAGCGTTATAATTCAAAAAACATATATATATTTGAATTCAGAAGAAAATTTTCTATCGGATCAAGTAATACTCGCGAAGATATCGCATTTTTAAGATATTCACAGGCGATCAAATGCAATATTCGAAATTGAAGGAATTCATTTTGAGAATTTTTTTATTGTTGATTTTTTTTAAAAAAACGTAATCTTGCTTTGAACATATTTTGATGAACTTATCTCAAATTTATCCTTAAAATGTAAATTCGACGAAGGATAAACGAAATAACGACAATATGTGCGATTCGGACGAAAAAACTGCCCTCATTTCGTTAAACTTTTGTCGAATTCAAATTCAGAGACGTTATTCGATATCTTTTTGTCGAAATATACGTTTACTTTTGTGAATTAACTGAGAGGAGAAATTTGCTGGCAGTTATATAGATAGATATATGTTGTTTTGGTGTTTTTGGGTTATTTCCATTTCTTGTATTCTATTACTACTGAAAATTGTATGCCAGTTAATTTTTGCCAATCAGATGCCTGCATTTTGACATGTTGCTATGGCAATACCTAATTTCTTCGGAAATTTCCCCGCGTAGAGGGAAATTAATAAGTGGAAATTTACCTCTGGCTTGACAGCTGTCATAAACACAGTGGCGTAAAATATTTTTGATATATATTTATTTATAACTTAATTATAGGTACATGTTATTATCTGTTATTTAATTATTTAAACCACATTTTAATAGAGCATAGGGAAATTAAAATATTTGATATCAAATCCGAAAAAAAAAAAAATTCGCAATTCGCTGTTGTGAGACAAAGCCTTAACAACGGCCTACTATGATGTCCGTTACATGGATAATAATATGTCATCTCCAATTTAATTTCTATTATATATATATATATAAAAAAGTTTTGGTATAAATTTTTTTTATCGTATCTCCTGCGAGCATGAATTGATATTCCGGAAATATTCCTCAGTTACGAGTTTTTTTAAAAAATTAGCACTACGAGAAAATTTCCGGAAATAATTCATGCTCTAGGGAGATTATGAGTGAGTATTACGTAATCCTATAGAAAATTTCTTTATGAATCCGAAAATGTACTTGTTTTCTGATTCAGAACAGTAGTTCACTTGGAAAATGTCGATTTTGTGGATAGATGCATCTTTCCGTCGAAAAAACTGTCCTTTTTTGGTGACCCTTTTGCCGAATTCAATTTTTAACGTAATATTCGGAATCAGCTCGTCAAGATACGTTTGAGGGAGGTTTGCGATTTTTCGAGAAATAAATATTTTCCAATTCGATTTCCTTACATATCGAATATTGCATTACTCGACTTCGATCACCTGTGAATATTTTGAAAATGTGTAATTCCAGCGAAAATGTTAAACCAGTTTTATGCCCGCACTCGCACTTCGAGAAAATTTCCGGAAATAATTCATGCTCTAGGGAGATTATAAGTGAAAGTGTGTAGCAATTCCATACTGTTTAGAATGAAATATCATAGCCCATATACACTGTATAGCCGTCCATCTACGATAATAGTTTTTCCAAGATGTAGCGCGATTGGTGACACCGAAACAATCTCCCAACGATACGCTAATCAGTCCACCCCACCCCGCCGAAATCGCCCGCACCCGCCCGTACCATCCCCCGAACGCCTCTCCGGCGACAAATCAATACCGTCATCAAACGTTCCGACACACCACCCCATCCCTTTCGCATGATGTGTTCGCCGGTGACAAACAACCCCCGAGGGCAGAGGTCATCCGGGCTGCGAGATGGTGGGGCGCCAATACGCTTAAAGACCAACGCAGACCAATGGGATTAGCGCAGTTGCACCAATGAACGTCCTGATCCGGCATCCACCACCGTTCACAAATCAACCCCCGCGATAGACTGTGACTGTTCGTTACGCGAACGCCAGAAGTTTCGCCGTAACTTCTAGGGGTAAGGGGCGCGGCGGGCGAGGGACTGGAGTAATTGTAGTAAAAATGAAAAATGTGGAAAGTCGGGCATAAGGGTTGGGATGGATGAACTGTTTTTAAGAGGTATCTTCGATGAGAAATAACGCATATTCCGAGTGTAACTGGATCATGGTACACCCCCCGTATCTCCGTTAGATTTGAAAGTAACTGATTGAAATTTAGGATGTCCCAAATACATAATAAGCGGCACTTTATGACCTTTAAATGATTTTTTTTCATGAAATAGGGGCGACACTACTTGACGGAAGACCGTAAAACTAATAATGAAATTAAATAATTATAATTAATTATATCTGTTTAATACTTGGCAAAGTTTTCTACAAGAACCACTTTGCAATGCATTTTGAATATCAAAGCTGAAATTATTCTTCGATTTAATTGGGGGAACACCTCCGTACCGGTTTCATGGTCATTGCCAATCATCAGCGAAGGCTAGTTCGACCCAATTGAATCGAAAAATCCTTTCACCCTAATTGGAAATCCCTGAGACAAACACTGAAGTACGAATTCAGCGCCATCTCTGGGTTCCAGTTCAAAATGCACTCCGACTACGTGTCGACCTCAATATGAAGCCAGAAAAATCATGAAAGAGGGGCGCATTTCATCGTAATTGATTTTGGGGTAAAACTCAATTTTTTTAAATCATATTGGTACCGTGGTACCATTTATTAGTACTATTAATAAGGAAATTATTCATAACTGGTGATAAAATGTGCGATAAATACAATCGAAATTACAGCTAAAAGAAAACAAGAAAATACAACTACTAAGGTGGCTTTGAAATACAAAAAATCAACACAAAACATCAACCTTAAACTAGTTATAAAATCAATTCACCATCTTTGTTCTTACCCATCACCAGACATTTCTTCAGACGGTATGCTTGGTCCTGATTTCTGCATTATCTACAATGTTCGTTAGGATCAATCAATCCAAATAATAATAATAATAATAATACTCCCTCATAAACACTCGTTGAGTGTACCCAAAGGCATAGCCTGTGCGGGTATAGGACGGCTATTATTATTATTTGCCGTGACGACTTACAGATGTTTCAGGTGATGTATTCACTTTTCGGCTGTAGGAAAACCCGGAAAACCTACAGCACCACCTCGGGTGGTCGGTGTGCACTCCAAGTTAGTACCAGACGAGATTGGTATCTCTAGACAACTCACCATACAGTTGCTTTTCAACAAGGCGTGCGGTCGTCTATCGATCCGATATAAAGTAGTTGAGAAAAATTCTCGTACCTACATCGGATTCGAACCGACTATCGCTATGCTGGAGTTTCGAACAGCCTGTGCCTTAAACCGCTGATCCACCCATCTGACTGACATTTCTAGCACACATTCCCACCTCGAAAAAAAAAACAGTAATAACTGTCAACATTCTTTCTTCTTGCTTGCAGAATGTAAACACCCTAATTGACCTGTTTAACACTTTTTCTCTATTGAAAACGATACTTTTTAGGAAAAAACTCGTCCTTCTTTGATGACCTCATAAACAATTAATCTAGGCAAAATGGTTAGCGAATTTTATTTATGTTGATAACTAGGAAAAAACGTGAGTGAATAATTTCTTGATCATATTGGAGTCAAATGGCTCGAAAAGTTGGCCGTGCAAATATGCAAAGATCAAAGTTATCAACCTGATATGAATGAATTCACTAAACATTTTGCATAGATTCGTCCTTTTTGATGTTTTTAGAATAAGATTGAATTTTTTGATAAACAATGCCGTATTTGATAGAGTAAAACGGTGAATTAGGGTGTGTACATTGTGCTAGTGTAAAGAAGGGAGAATTTAGAGTGTTTTTTTCGCGTAGAAATGAGTCCGAAATTACTTGAGACCGTCAAAATTGTTATTTGGATGACCAAACTGCCTAAGTTCCGAATTAAATTTTTTTGATAACTTGTGGCTATTCGTAAATACAATTTTACCAAAAGTTCCAATCTCACATTTGACATAATTATTGTAACTACAATTCCGCATGCCAGAATATTTACATAACGGTAATTATAGTGTGCAAATCATATTACGAAAAAGTAACCTCATAAATATACAAAAACAAAACAAAAAATTTTATAGTTATTTATGTATCAAGAGGGTCTTGATTACCGACGGCAAAGTTTGCGTCCCGAGGGCCTCTGGCTCGAGGAACAGCAGTTGCCTGAGGTCATTAAGGCTCGGTAGGTAATTCCCGTGGTACACGGATAATTTTATTTTTCTGAAATCGTTCAAGAGTGCTCACTTTCTCGGAGCAACTTTAGGCCTCAAAATACGCTAATCTAGTAATTTAGTCCGTTGCTAAGCAACGAACTTTCCCGGACCGTTTTCGGCACTAAACTGTACGGGAATAGTATATTGTGCAACAAGTGCAGGAAAGTGCTAATTTGTCACTAGTTTAAAAAAGTTGCGGCACGAGCGCAAGCGAGTGGTGCAATTCAAACGAGTGAGAAATTGCATTTCTGCTCGTGTTACACACTATACTTTTTCTACAACACCCTTTTTGCTAAAAATAATACTATACTATAAACTGTTTGTATGCATTTTCATATTTTCCTCTTGAAGTTGAAGTTGAAATAAATTCAATGACAATGAATTAACTTGTTCTCTTAGTTCTGGCGGAGTATTTTCAATTTCAGAACTGTCGCTATCCATTTTAGTTCGATCTCATTAAAAAATGACGGGACAAGAATATTTTACGAATATTTTATGCTTGACGTTTGTTGACATTCAAATGATTCGATAGATTTTGCTAGATAGTGTGTATGTGGGTATTTGAGACAGCAGTAGTGATGTCTATAATTTTTGTTCAATATATTATGAATTTGTACGACAATTTCCCTCATATTATATAAACCAATAGACTTTGTCTATTCATTCTTGAAGTTGCCTGATCGAATATCCCTTCGAAATGCAGAATTTTCAAAATATACTTTCACCTTGCTGTCACGAAAACTGTCTTGCTTAGAAATTAGGTACTGAAAAATTTTGGCACAGACATGTCACTTTGTGGCACAGAAATGTCACTTTGCGGCACACTAATGTCAAATTTCAATTATTGTGAAAAATAATCATGTTTGCGAACGTAAAACTATGCAGAAAAGCATGTTTTGGAGTGTGGTTGTAGAAAAAATACTTTCCCGTATCGTAAACGATCCGAGAAAATTTTTGCCGGCTTGTATACATTTTAGACAGTAAATGAATGCACGCAAACAATAAGTATAATTCCTTAATTTATGATAATGCTGATTGCGATTTCAGAAAAAATTGTATGTGTACTTCGTAGTAAAAGCACATTCCCAGACTTCAATGCTTGTTGGCCAATGCTTTTACTACTAGATACACATTATACTATTCTGAAAGGATTTCAATGAAATTTTGTTCATTTTTAAAATGGACTTTGAATATATCTGTGTTGCGTTAAAAAAGTGTTTTCTATCCCAAATATAATGAAGGAAATGTAAAAAAAGCTAAAAAGGAAGAGAATCATTAATTCCATCGAGAAGTGAAGCCGTATACCAAGAAGAATACAAGGTATATCTGGAGAGGCTGATACGGAAATATGTTATGCCAAAAAAAAGGCCACTGGCATATTTTCAAGAACTGGTAAGGTATTATCTATGTTTTTCGGTAGACTTGGTAGTAATTGTGTTGCAGTCAGAAACGTATAGTCCGAAATCCTTATGGACTAAATGGTCAATGTTAAAATCGATGGTGATTATGGCTTATTTTGAAGGATGCAGAAATCAGGAACTTTTGGAACTTCTTTATCAAGAATTTATATGTCTTTGCGTCCTGAAGGAATTGAACGATTTTTTTTTGAGCTTCCGACAAAATAAATGTACATCTCAGCAAATTGGAAAAAACATGTTAGGGAAAACCCCCAGCAAATTGCAATTTATTCAAGATTGCCAAGCCCATCTTCCTGTACGGGCCATGCAGTGGCGGAAGTTATTTTCAGAGCACTTTTCAAAATGGTACATTTTTTATTTGTAATGACGTGAATAAACTAAATTTGATTCAGTTTCCATTTCATAAATATATACACATATAAATTAGCATTCCTTATATTTTTTCTACTTGTGAAAGGTATACAAGGAATTATAGAGATAGGGTAATTATGACGATATAAGATTACAATATCCCTGTCAGGGATAAAAATATATATTTTTTAACGTTCTTTGTGAATATTTATGCAGTCATAGAAAAAGTCATGTTCATAATTCATGCATAAAGTATCTTTCCCACCCTTGACTATTTGCCCGAACTCCTCTTCGCGTCGTTGGGGTCAAAGGCAGTCGCGTGCGGGAAAGTATCACTTTCCGCACTTGCTAGGAAAATAACTATACGGATTTTGAAATAAAAGTTCGTGTACAATTAATATCCTCCCCTCGAAAACTCCCCCGTTCTCTAGAACCAAACAATTTGGAACAAGTTTTGTAACTAGGTGAACGAATTTAGCAATCCACGATTCAACGCCTCGAATCAGAAAAAATTCTCGCGATACTCAATCTAGCAAAACAGCAGCGAGCAGATGTAAGCAAAACATCTAATACACCCGACTTAATGTACTTATTGAGCCCATAAACCCAGGCCCTAAAAGCTCGCTCGCACATCCCCAAGAATAAACATCACAGTCTAGCGCTCGAGAATCAACAACCCGAAAAAGGGGTCGCCGGGGCGCGGGGTAGGACCAGCGCGCAGTCGCGCGTCGAAACAGAAGTTAAACACGGGGTGGCATGCTCTGATCCCGCCCCACGGACGACGAACCACCTAATGCCACCCCCGATAGTCGTACGATCGCTCATTTCTCGAAACAACTGCCGGGGATGAAGATCAAGCGCTCGCTGGCGGTCGTCAATTGTCTCAGAAAGCCTTGTACTTGCACAGCGTGGATCTAGACGGCCAGCGCAGCTCTTTTGTTCTGTGTTTTCATAAGCTGAAGAGTGTGTTTAGGTAGTGACTCGATTTCGCGGAAAATTTGAACGGTGGAGGTTTTTGGCCGCGTGCCGTTTCTGAGTATGGACTGTACGGTGTCTCAGCAAGCTCCAACGCCGATGATGACTTCGATGCATCAGTCTTGCTCTCCGGAGCAGCTTCAGTGTCATCCTAACGGTGAGTGAACAAGTGCAATACCGTCAGGAAGTATCGTAGGAAAGAGTGTTTTGCTTCAGAGCTTCCCAAGCAAGCTTTAAACAATTTATATCTTTTATCTTGTTAATTTAATTATTGTATTTTCTATTTATAAAAATAATAGTTTCCTCTTACACCTATAGAAAGAACACACTTTCCTCCCTCAAGTCAAGCAGAAAACTCATACTTTTCATCCCCCTCCATTTTAAGTATAAGTTGTAAACAAGGAAACTTGTGAATCTATCATATTCAAATTGTTTCCGTGATTTCTAGTACATCTTGTATATCCTGTATTCTGGTAAAAATCAAACATGAATGTTACTTCAACGTTAGTTCTTTAATAGCTATTTTTGTATTTAAAGCGGAAAGTAATCGATTGGCGCTCGACAAAGAGATTCATCTTTGGAGAGCGACAATGACACTTTGTGCTCGAAATACACACATAATTTTTCTACAGATACTGCTCTTAGACAAAGAAACGATTAACACTCCATTCAACCTAGGTACATAGTTACCTATGGGAAAATTAACACTAAGTATCAGTTCCAAATGGATGAGCTATCCCATAATTCATATCTCTAACCTAAAAAAAAGTGAAACAACTTGCTTACAAAAAAAAAACGATTGCCGCGATCAGGCCCTCCACTGCGGCCAATGGCCTATTGTGGCTCGGCAGAGTAATTTAGATGGCTATGAATTAATTTTCTATACTTTCCGTCAAACAAGACAAGTCAGTGTAGGTCCGTTTTAAACGAAAGCAGTTGGGATCGAGCATTTTTTCAATGTTTTCGCTCTAAAGCGACAAAGCTGTTACAACATAACATTCCACGGAAAACGTCAACTTTGTGTTGAGATCTGACAGCGTCAAAGGCTACTCTGGTAAGCGGTTGTATTAAAATAAAAATGCAACTTCAGAAATCTTAGATATACGTTTTTTGAGTTAATAATAAGAAACGCATAGTAGCAGGATTTTATGATTGACACAGTCAAAGGCTTTCATCAAATCACAAAAAACCGCTGCTGTAACATCACCGTCGTTTAGGTTGAAATATACCTCTTGAAGTTAGTTGAAAATAGCATCAAATTAGTATAATCAGTGAATTTCGAGTTAATCTCGATAAAACAAAATTATTCGAAAAATCGAAAAAAGTCCAAAGGGGTAGACCCCCAAAAATTATGAAAAATACAAAATCGGCAGATTCACTTGCAATCCGCACTATAAACGCAAAATTTCATGCAGATTTAAAAAATATATGATTTCTTTATGCAAGTTTGGCATTTAAAAGAAATCCAAGTCAAATATGTCGAAATTAGGTTTGGAAAAAAGTAAGAAGGGAAATGATTCCTTCCCATTCCAGATGAACTATTTAACTCGGGAAAGGTTGAAGATAGAGTAATTCTGCGAACGCCAATCGATTCAGAATGATCAAATTAGTATAATCAGTGAATTTCGAGTTAATCTCGATAAAACAAAATTATTCGAAAAATCGAAAAAAGTCCAAAGGGGTAGACCCCTAAAAATTATGAAAAATACAAAATCGGCAGATTCACTTGCAATCCGCACTATATACGCAAAATTTCATGCAGATTTAAAAAATATATGATTTCTTTGTGCAAGTTTGGCATTTAAAAGAAATCCAAGTCAAATATGTCGAAATTAGGTTTGGAAAAAAGTAAGGAGGGAAATGATTCCTTCCCATTCCAAATGAACTATTTAACTCGGGAAAGGTTGAAGATAGAGTAATTCTGCGAACGCCAATCGATTCAGAATGATCAAATTAGTATAATCAGTGAATTTCGAGTTAATCTCGATAAAACAAAATTATTCGAAAAATCGAAAAAAGTCCAAAGGGGTAGACCCCCAAAAATTATGAAAAATACAAAATCGGCAGATTCACTTGCAATCCGCACTATAAACGCAAAATTTCATGCAGATTTAAAAAATATATGATTTCTTTATGCAAGTTTGGCATTTAAAAGAAATCCAAGTCAAATATGTCGAAATTAGGTTTGGAAAAAAGTAAGAAGGGAAATGATTCCTTCCCATTCCAGATGAACTATTTAACTCGGGAAAGGTTGAAGATAGAGTAATTCTGCGAACGCCAATCGATTCAGAATGATCAAATTAGTATAATCAGTGAATTTCGAGTTAATCTCGATAAAACAAAATTATTCGAAAAATCGAGAAAAGTCCAAAGGGGTAGACCCCTAAAAATTATGAAAAATACAAAATCGGCAGATTCACTTGCAATCCGCACTATATACGCAAAATTTCATGCAGATTTCAAAAATATATGATTTCTTTATGCAAGTTTGGCATTTAAAAGAAATACAAGTCAAAAATGTCGAAATTAGGTTTGGAAAAAAGTAAGGAGGGGAATGATTCCTTCCCATTCCAGATGAACTATTTAACTCGGGAAAGGTTGAAGATAGAGTAATTCTGCGAACGCCAATCGATTCAGAATGATCAAATTAGTATAATCAGTGAATTTCGAGTTAATCTCGATAAAACAAAATTATTCGAAAAATCGAAAAAAGTCCAAAGGGGTAGACCCCTAAAAATTATGAAAAATACAAAATCGGCAGATTCACTTGCAATCCGCACTATATACGCAAAATTTCATGCAGATTTCAAAAATATATGATTTCTTTAAGCAAGTTTGTCATTTAAAAGAAATACAAGTCAAAAATGTCGAAATTAGGTTTGGAAAAAAGTAAGGAGGGAAATGATTCCTTCCCATTCCAGATGAACTATTTAACTCGGGAAAGGTTGAAGATAGAGTAATTCTGCGAACGCCAATCGATTCAGAATGATCAAATTAGTATAATCAGTGAATTTCGAGTTAATCTCGATAAAACAAAATTATTCGAAAAATCGAAAAAAGTCCAAAGGGGTAGACCCCTAAAAATTATGAAAAATACAAAATCGACAGATTCACTTGCAATCCGCACTATATACGCAAAATTTCATGCAGATTTCAAAAATATATGATTTCTTTATGCAAGTTTAGCATTTAAAAGAAATACAAGTCAAAAATGTCGAAATTAGGTTTGGAAAAAAGTAAGGAGGGAAATGATTCCTTCCCATTCCAGATGAACTATTTAAGTCGGGAAAGGCTGAAGATAGAGTAATTCTGCGAACGCCAATCAATTCAGAATGATCAAATTAGTATAATCAGTGAATTTCGAGTTAATCTCGATAAAACAAAATTATTCGAAAAATCGAAAAAAGTCCAAAGGGGTAGACCCCTAAAAATTATGAAAAATACAAAATCGGCAGATTCACTTGCAATCCGCACTATATACGCAAAATTTCATGCAGATTTCAAAAATATATGATTTCTTTATGCAAGTTTGGCATTTAAAAGAAATACAAGTCAAAAATGTCGAAATTAGGTTTGGAAAAAAGTAAGGAGAGAAATGATTCCTTCCCATTCCAGATGAACTATTTAACTCGGGAAAGGTTGAAGATAGAGTAATTCTGCGAACGCCAATCGATTCAGAATGATCAAATTAGTATAATCAGTGAATTTCGAGTTAATCTCGATAAAACAAAATTATTCGAAAAATCGAAAAAAGTCCAAAGGGGTAGACCCCTAAAAATTATGAAAAATACAAAATCGACAGATTCACTTGCAATCCGCACTATATACGCAAAATTTCATGCAGATTTCAAAAATATATGATTTCTTTATGCAAGTTTGGCATTTAAAAGAAATACAAGTCAAAAATGTCGAAATTAGGTTTGGAAAAAAGTAAGGAGGGGAATGATTCCTTCCCATTCCAGATGAACTATTTAACTCGGGAAAGGTTGAAGATAGAGTAATTCTGCGAACGCCAATCGATTCAGAATGATCAAATTAGTATAATCAGTGAATTTCGAGTTAATCTCGATAAAACAAAATTATTCGAAAAATCGAAAAAAGTCCAAAGGGGTAGACCCCTAAAAATTATGAAAAATACAAAATCGGCAGATTCACTTGCAATCCGCACTATATACGCAAAATTTCATGCAGATTTCAAAAATATATGATTTCTTTAAGCAAGTTTGTCATTTAAAAGAAATACAAGTCAAAAATGTCGAAATTAGGTTTGGAAAAAAGTAAGGAGGGAAATGATTCCTTCCCATTCCAGATGAACTATTTAACTCGGGAAAGGTTGAAGATAGAGTAATTCTGCGAACGCCAATCGATTCAGAATGATCAAATTAGTATAATCAGTGAATTTCGAGTTAATCTCGATAAAACAAAATTATTCGAAAAATCGAAAAAAGTCCAAAGGGGTAGACCCCTAAAAATTATGAAAAATACAAAATCGACAGATTCACTTGCAATCCGCACTATATACGCAAAATTTCATGCAGATTTCAAAAATATATGATTTCTTTATGCAAGTTTAGCATTTAAAAGAAATACAAGTCAAAAATGTCGAAATTAGGTTTGGAAAAAAGTAAGGAGGGAAATGATTCCTTCCCATTCCAGATGAACTATTTAAGTCGGGAAAGGCTGAAGATAGAGTAATTCTGCGAACGCCAATCAATTCAGAATGATCAAATTAGTATAATCAGTGAATTTCGAGTTAATCTCGATAAAACAAAATTATTCGAAAAATCGAAAAAAGTCCAAAGGGGTAGACCCCTAAAAATTATGAAAAATACAAAATCGGCAGATTCACTTGCAATCCGCACTATATACGCAAAATTTCATGCAGATTTCAAAAATATATGATTTCTTTATGCAAGTTTGGCATTTAAAAGAAATACAAGTCAAAAATGTCGAAATTAGGTTTGGAAAAAAGTAAGGAGAGAAATGATTCCTTCCCATTCCAGATGAACTATTTAACTCGGGAAAGGTTGAAGATAGAGTAATTCTGCGAACGCCAATCGATTCAGAATGATCAAATTAGTATAATCAGTGAATTTCGAGTTAATCTCGATAAAACAAAATTATTCGAAAAATCGAAAAAAGTCCAAAGGGGTAGACCCCTAAAAATTATGAAAAATACAAAATCGACAGATTCACTTGCAATCCGCACTATATACGCAAAATTTCATGCAGATTTCAAAAATATATGATTTCTTTATGCAAGTTTAGCATTTAAAAGAAATACAAGTCAAAAATGTCGAAATTAGGTTTGGAAAAAAGTAAGGAGGGAAATGATTCCTTTCCATTCCAGATGAACTATTTAAGTCGGGAAAGGCTGAAGATAGAGTAATTCTGCGAACGCCAATCAATTCAGAATGATCAAATTAGTATAATCAGTGAATTTCGAGTTAATCTCGATAAAACAAAATTATTCGAAAAATCGAAAAAAGTCCAAAGGGGTAGACCCCTAAAAATTATGAAAACTACAAAATCGGCAGATTCACTTGCAATCCGCACTATATACGCAAAATTTCATGCAGATTTCAAAAATATATGATTTCTTTATGCAAGTTTGGCATTTAAAAGAAATACAAGTCAAAAATGTCGAAATTAGGTTTGGAAAAAAGTAAGGAGAGAAATGATTCCTTCCCATTCCAAATGAACTATTTAACTCGGGAAAGGTTGAAGATAGAGTAATTCTGCGAACGCCAATCGATTCAGAATGATCAAATTAGTATAATCAGTGAATTTCGAGTTAATCTCGATAAAACAAAATTATTCGAAAAATCGAAAAAAGTCCAAAGGGGTAGACCCCTAAAATTTATGAAAAATACAAAATCGACAGATTCACTTGCAATCCGCACTATATACGCAAAATTTCATGCAGATTTCAAAAATATATGATTTCTTTATGCAAGTTTAGCATTTAAAAGAAATACAAGTCAAAAATGTCGAAATTAGGTTTGGAAAAAAGTAAGGAGGGAAATGATTCCTTCCCATTCCAGATGAACTATTTAAGTCGGGAAAGGCTGAAGATAGAGTAATTCTGCGAACGCCAATCAATTCAGAATGATCAAATTAGTATAATCAGTGAATTTCGAGTTAATCTCGATAAAACAAAATTATTCGAAAAATCGAAAAAAGTCCAAAGGGGTAGACCCCTAAAAATTATGAAAAATACAAAATCGACAGATTCACTTGCAATCCGCACTATATACGCAAAATTTCATGCAGATTTCAAAAATATATGATTTCTTTATGCAAGTTTAGCATTTAAAAGAAATACAAGTCAAAAATGTCGAAATTAGGTTTGGAAAAAAGTAAGGAGGGAAATGATTCCTTCCCATTCCAGATGAACTATTTAAGTCGGGAAAGGCTGAAGATAGAGTAATTCTGCGAACGCCAATCAATTCAGAATGATCAAATTAGTATAATCAGTGAATTTCGAGTTAATCTCGATAAAACAAAATTATTCGAAAAATCGAAAAAAGTCCAAAGGGGTAGACCCCTAAAAATTATGAAAAATACAAAATCGGCAGATTCACTTGCAATCCGCACTATATACGCAAAATTTCATGCAGATTTCAAAAATATATGATTTCTTTATGCAAGTTTGGCATTTAAAAGAAATACAAGTCAAAAATGTCGAAAGTAGGTTTGGAAAAAAGTAAGGAGAGAAATGATTCCTTCCCATTCCAGATGAACTATTTAACTCGGGAAAGGTTGAAGATAGAGTAATTCTGCGAACGCCAATCGATTCAGAATGATCAAATTAGTATAATCAGTGAATTTCGAGTTAATCTCGATAAAACAAAATTATTCGAAAAATCGAGAAAAGTCCAAAGGGGTAGACCCCTAAAAATTATGAAAAATACAAAATCGGCAGATTCACTTGCAATCCGCACTATATACGCAAAATTTCATGCAGATTTCAAAAATATATGATTTCTTTATGCAAGTTTGGCATTTAAAAGAAATACAAGTCAAAAATGTCGAAATTAGGTTTGGAAAAAAGTAAGGAGGGGAATGATTCCTTCCCATTCCAGATGAACTATTTAACTCGGGAAAGGTTGAAGATAGAGTAATTCTGCGAACGCCAATCGATTCAGAATGATCAAATTAGTATAATCAGTGAATTTCGAGTTAATCTCGATAAAATAAAATTATTCGAAAAATCGAAAAAAGTCCAAAGGGGTAGACCCCTAAAAATTATGAAAAATACAAAATCGGCAGATTCACTTGCAATCCGCACTATATACGCAAAATTTCATGCAGATTTCAAAAATATATGATTTCTTTATGCAAGTTTGGCATTTAAAAGAAATACAAGTCAAAAATGTCGAAATTAGGTTTGGAAAAAAGTAAGGAGGGAAATGATTCCTTCCCATTCCAGATGAACTATTTAACTCGGGAAAGGTTGAAGATAGAGTAATTCTGCGAACGCCAATCGATTCAGAATGATCAAATTAGTATAATCAGTGAATTTCGAGTTAATCTCGATAAAACAAAATTATTCGAAAAATCGAAAAAAGTCCAAAGGGGTAGACCCCTAAAAATTATGAAAAATACAAAATCGACAGATTCACTTGCAATCCGCACTATATACGCAAAATTTCATGCAGATTTCAAAAATATATGATTTCTTTATGCAAGTTTAGCATTTAAAAGAAATACAAGTCAAAAATGTCGAAATTAGGTTTGGAAAAAAGTAAGGAGGGAAATGATTCCTTCCCATTCCAGATGAACTATTTAAGTCGGGAAAGGCTGAAGATAGAGTAATTCTGCGAACGCCAATCAATTCAGAATGATCAAATTAGTATAATCAGTGAATTTCGAGTTAATCTCGATAAAACAAAATTATTCGAAAAATCGAAAAAAGTCCAAAGGGGTAGACCCCTAAAAATTATGAAAAATACAAAATCGGCAGATTCACTTGCAATCCGCACTATATACGCAAAATTTCATGCAGATTTCAAAAATATATGATTTCTTTATGCAAGTTTGGCATTTAAAAGAAATACAAGTCAAAAATGTCGAAATTAGGTTTGGAAAAAAGTAAGGAGGGGAATGATTCCTTCCCATTCCAGATGAACTATTTAACTCGGGAAAGGTTGAAGATAGAGTAATTCTGCGAACGCCAATCGATTCAGAATGATCAAATTAGTATAATCAGTGAATTTCGAGTTAATCTCGATAAAACAAAATTATTCGAAAAATCGAAAAAAGTCCAAAGGGGTAGACCCCTAAAAATTATGAAAAATACAAAATCGACAGATTCACTTGCAATCCGCACTATATACGCAAAATTTCATGCAGATTTCAAAAATATATGATTTCTTTATGCAAGTTTAGCATTTAAAAGAAATACAAGTCAAAAATGTCGAAATTAGGTTTGGAAAAAAGTAAGGAGGGAAATGATTCCTTCCCATTCCAGATGAACTATTTAAGTCGGGAAAGGCTGAAGATAGAGTAATTCTGCGAACGCCAATCAATTCAGAATGATCAAATTAGTATAATCAGTGAATTTCGAGTTAATCTCGATAAAACAAAATTATTCGAAAAATCGAAAAAAGTCCAAAGGGGTAGACCCCTAAAAATTATGAAAAATACAAAATCGGCAGATTCACTTGCAATCCGCACTATATACGCAAAATTTCATGCAGATTTCAAAAATATATGATTTCTTTATGCAAGTTTGGCATTTAAAAGAAATACAAGTCAAAAATGTCGAAATTAGGTTTGGAAAAAAGTAAGGAGAGAAATGATTCCTTCCCATTCCAGATGAACTATTTAAGTCGGGAAAGGCTGAAGATAGAGTAATTCTGCGAACGCCAATCGATTCAGAATGATCAAATTAGTATAATCAGTGAATTTCGAGTTAATCTCGATAAAACAAAATTATTCGAAAAATCGAAAAAAGTCCAAAGGGGTAGACCCCTAAAAATTATGAAAAATACAAAATCGGCAGATTCACTTGCAATCCGCACTATATACGCAAAATTTCATGCAGATTTCAAAAATATATGATTTCTTTATGCAAGTTTGGCATTTAAAAGAAATACAAGTCAAAAATGTCGAAATTAGGTTTGGAAAAAAGTAAGGAGGGAAATGATTCCTTCCCATTCCAGATGAACTATTTAACTCGGGAAAGGTTGAAGATAGAGTAATTCTGCGAACGCCAATCGATTCAGAATGATCAAATTAGTATAATCAGTGAATTTCGAGTTAATCTCGATAAAACAAAATTATTCGAAAAATCGAAAAAAGTCCAAAGGGGTAGACCCCTAAAAATTATGAAAAATACAAAATCGACAGATTCACTTGCAATCCGCACTATATACGCAAAATTTCATGCAGATTTCAAAAATATATGATTTCTTTATGCAAGTTTAGCATTTAAAAGAAATACAAGTCAAAAATGTCGAAATTAGGTTTGGAAAAAAGTAAGGAGGGAAATGATTCCTTCCCATTCCAGATGAACTATTTAAGTCGGGAAAGGCTGAAGATAGAGTAATTCTGCGAACGCCAATCAATTCAGAATGATCAAATTAGTATAATCAGTGAATTTCGAGTTAATCTCGATAAAACAAAATTATTCGAAAAATCGAAAAAAGTCCAAAGGGGTAGACCCCTAAAAATTATGAAAAATACAAAATCGGCAGATTCACTTGCAATCCGCACTATATACGCAAAATTTCATGCAGATTTCAAAAATATATGATTTCTTTATGCAAGTTTGGCATTTAAAAGAAATACAAGTCAAAAATGTCGAAATTAGGTTTGGAAAAAAGTAAGGAGAGAAATGATTCCTTCCCATTCCAGATGAACTATTTAAGTCGGGAAAGGCTGAAGATAGAGTAATTCTGCGAACGCCAATCGATTCAGAATGATCAAATTAGTATAATCAGTGAATTTCGAGTTAATCTCGATAAAACAAAATTATTCGAAAAATCGAAAAAAGTCCAAAGGGGTAGACCCCTAAAAATTATGAAAAATACAAAATCGGCAGATTCACTTGCAATCCGCACTATATACGCAAAATTTCATGCAGATTTCAAAAATATATGATTTCTTTATGCAAGTTTGGCATTTAAAAGAAATACAAGTCAAAAATGTCGAAATTAGGTTTGGAAAAAAGTAAGGAGGGAAATGATTCCTTCCCATTCCAGATGAACTATTTAACTCGGGAAAGGTTGAAGATAGAGTAATTCTGCGAACGCCAATCGATTCAGAATGATCAAATTAGTATAATCAGTGAATTTCGAGTTAATCTCGATAAAACAAAATTATTCGAAAAATCGAAAAAAGTCCAAAGGGGTAGACCCCTAAAAATTATGAAAAATACAAAATCGACAGATTCACTTGCAATCCGCACTATATACGCAAAATTTCATGCAGATTTCAAAAATATATGATTTCTTTATGCAAGTTTAGCATTTAAAAGAAATACAAGTCAAAAATGTCGAAATTAGGTTTGGAAAAAAGTAAGGAGGGAAATGATTCCTTTCCATTCCAGATGAACTATTTAAGTCGGGAAAGGCTGAAGATAGAGTAATTCTGCGAACGCCAATCAATTCAGAATGATCAAATTAGTATAATCAGTGAATTTCGAGTTATTCTCGATAAAACAAAATTATTCGAAAAATCGAAAAAAGTCCAAAGGGGTAGACCCCTAAAAATTATGAAAAATACAAAATCGGCAGATTCACTTGCAATCCGCACTATATACGCAAAATTTCATGCAGATTTCAAAAATATATGATTTCTTTATGCAAGTTTGGCATTTAAAAGAAATACAAGTCAAAAATGTCGAAATTAGGTTTGGAAAAAAGTAAGGAGAGAAATGATTCCTTCCCATTCCAAATGAACTATTTAACTCGGGAAAGGTTGAAGATAGAGTAATTCTGCGAACGCCAATCGATTCAGAATGATCAAATTAGTATAATCAGTGAATTTCGAGTTAATCTCGATAAAACAAAATTATTCGAAAAATCGAAAAAAGTCCAAAGGGGTAGACCCCTAAAAATTATGAAAAATACAAAATCGGCAGATTCACTTGCAATCCGCACTATATACGCAAAATTTCATGCAGATTTAAAAAATATATGATTTCTTTATGCAAGTTTGGCATTTAAAAGAAATCCAAGTCAAATATGTCGAAATTAGGTTTGGAAAAAAGTAAGGAGGGAAATGATTCCTTCCCATTCCAAATGAACTATTTAACTCGGGAAAGGTTGAAGATAGAGTAATTCTGCGAACGCCAATCGATTCAGAATGATCAAATTAGTATAATCAGTGAATTTCGAGTTAATCTCGATAAAACAAAATTATTCGAAAAATCGAAAAAAGTCCAAAGGGGTAGACCCCTAAAAATTATGAAAAATACAAAATCGGCAGATTCACTTGCAATCCGCACTATATACGCAAAATTTCATGCAGATTTCAAAAATATATGATTTCTTTATGCAAGTTTAGCATTTAAAAGAAATACAAGTCAAAAATGTCGAAATTAGGTTTGGAAAAAAGTAAGGAGGGAAATGATTCCTTCCCATTCCAGATGAACTATTTAACTCGGGAAAGGTTGAAGATAGAGTAATTCTGCGAACGCCAATCGATTCTGAATGATCAAATTAGTATATCGTGAAAAGTGAAAAGATCACATTTCACTAACAAATAAAACTAAAAAAGAATATTACCAAAACAAAATCACTAAATCCGATAATAAGTCAAAAGCGTCCTGGAATGTGGTTTCCGAACTAACAAATAGGAAGTGTGCCAAAAAATATATTTATTGAAAAAGATGGAATACCAATTGAAGACCCTCAAATCAAAGCAACTGAACTCAGTACATTTTTCTTGAATGAACCATGTGAAATCTTAAATAAAATAGATCTCGGTAGTATATCAAAGAAAACATTCTTTAATAATAATTTCACCATGCATACTCTTTTTCTCCAACCTTATCTCGAACAAGAATTATGTATCATATTGAGCAAAAGATTGATTGATCCAGACGAAGTACCCTTATTTCTACTGAAGAAAATGCTTCATACAATAATACACCCCCTAACAATTATTGTTATCAACCTCTCATTCTCTGAGGGCAATTTTCCGAAGATAATAAAAAAGGGTAAGGTGGTTCCAATACATAAAAAAGACAATCCAAAGATGATGAAGAATTACAGGCCAGTAACTGTTCCATACTCAATTTCCAAGGTATTCGAATACGCATTTTTAATTAGGCTCATAAATTTCATCGATAGAAACGATATTTAATTCGATCATTACTCTATTGAAGCAGGCGAGTGCCCTGCTGTCATATTTTGTGATTTGAGCAGGGCATTCTCTGGAGAACTATGGTGTTAGAGTATCTTTAAATTGGATTTCTTCTTTTTCAAAAGATCGTGAACAATATGTTTCCTTGCAATACTGTCATAATAGACGAGTAACTAAGATAAACTCAGAGTCTGTTTCTACCAATATGAGTGTCCCACAAGGATCCATCTTGGGACCAATTTTATTTTTACTATACGTCTACCAGATTGAAACTGCTCTCGAGAAAACACACTTCACTGCGTTTGCCAATGCCGTGCGTTTTTATATTTGAAATGTGTGTATATGTATTCCAGAATAAAAAATTGTTTTTACTGAATAGTAAAGTCCATAATGTCAATACAAGAAACAAAGGTTTGTTCCATATCTCTTACGCCAGATTTAAAAGATCGTCCCCCTATTTTGGTTGGTTTCCGGGTTTTGCCGTGGTCTTCTTTGGTTTAAATCTCCAAACGTTTCGACTGCAACTGCGGCAGTCATCTTCAGTGGCGTGGTCGAAATACTCTTCTAGACGTATCAACTGAAACTGAAGCTTTCGAGTTTGCCATGTTATTTATAGTGATGTTTGTTCGCGCACTTTCTGTAATAGTGGGTTCGCGCGCACTTTCCGCGCGATTCGGGTGACATGGCGTCGTTTTGGCCCCTTTCAAGGCTGTGTGCCAGATCTTTGGTAAATATGTTCTCTCTTCTTTTCTGTTGAAGTTCTCTTGGTGTTTGTGTATTTCTATTGCTTCTAGATACATTCTTGTTGAATAATGATTCGACGTTGCTAGTCTCTCGAAAAGGATCTTGTGTTCTCCGTCAAACAATGTATGCTCTGCGACTGCGGACTTCTCGGTTTGTCCCAAACGACAACTCCGCTTGTGCTCGACCAGGCGGGTACCAATGCTCCTTTTCGTTTGTCCGATATAGACCTTCCCACAGTTACATGGAATTCTGTAGACTCCCGCTGATTTGAGTGGATCTCTGCTGTCTTTGGCTGATCTTAGATATTCCGATATCTTCTTCGTTGGTTTGAAGACGGTGTTAATTTTCACCTTCTTCAGAAATTTCCCAATTCTGTTGGTGACACCTTCTATGTATGGCAGATAGACAGTGCCTTGGGGTTGCTCTTGATTGGTGTTCCTTTTCTTCTCCCTTGTGCGCGTAGCACGAATGATGTCTTTCTTGTTGTACCCATTCGCTTTTAACACAGTTGTAAGGTGTTGCATTTCCTCGTCGATGTGCCTTGGTTCACATATTCTCAAAGCTCTGTTCACTAGGGTGTTGATGACGGTTCGTTTCTGTTTTGGATGATGGTTGGATCCATTGTGTAGATATCGATCTGTGTGTGTTTTCTTCCTGTACTTCCTTGTGGCCTAGATGATTACCCTCTTTGGTGACTAATACGTCAAGAAATGGGATTTGAAGGTTTTCTTCTAATTCCTTGGTGAACTGGATTTTTGGATGAAAACTATTCAGATGGTTTAGGAAGTTCTGAAGTTCTTCTCTTCCGTAGCTCCAAACAACGAACGTGTCATCTACATACCTCAACCAGTGCTTCGGTCGTTTTTCTGAAGTTCGAATGGCCTTTTCTTCAAAATTCTCCATGTAGAAATTTGCTACTACTGGGCTAAGTGGACTGCCCATGGCATCTCCATCAACTTGTTCATGAAAGGTTTCATTCAACAGAAAAGAAGAGAGAACATATTTACCAAAGATCTGGCACACAGCATTGAAAGGGGGCCAAATCGAAGCCATGTCACCCGAATCGAGCGGAAAGTGCGCGCGAACCCACTATTACAGAACATGGCAAACTCGAAAGCGCTTCAGTTTCAGTTGATACATCTAGAAGAGTACTTCGACCACGCCACTGAAGATGACTGCCGCAGTTGCAGTCGAAACGTTTGGAGATTTAAACCAAAGAAGACCACGGCAAAACCCGGAAACCAACCAAAATATTGACGCCAGTCGTGAAAGCTTACATTTCTATATCGTCCTCCTCTCCAAACTATCTTACACCAAAAATGTTTGATTATTTACCTGATATGATCAAAGATAGTAATAATATTTCTGTGTTCAAAATTAGGTTTATTAGAAATTTATTATATTATTATGAGAATGCCTTTATAGTTTAGGAGAGTTCTTCTTTTGATTTCACCCTCAATTTGACTATTCCTATATAATTTTGTAAATTATCTGATGGAAAATAAATGATTATTATTAGTATTATTATTATCGAAAATTATTTGAAAAATCGAAAAAGCCCCTAAGAATCATGAAAAATACAAATTTGAATTGTTTATGCTCAGATTCAAGGTTTGGCAAAAAGGAATACAATATCAAAAATGTCGTCAAACGAATAGAAGTAGAAAAAAATATGAAGGGAAATGACTCCTTCCTACCTCCAAATGAAGTCAATTAACAAAATATTTCTATTTTGTGTTTCATTAATGCATGTATGTTACAAATTTCAATGGAACATGTGAAATGATCAGATTATTTTGTTAAATATTGTCCGTTTCTCATCACATAAAAAATTAAAAGTGAACATTTTTTTTGATTCATTTTACACGCGAAATGATTTTTACAACATTGAACTCAGGAAAAAAATATCAGAAAAAGTTTAGAAGAAAGTTGATGTGTATATTCGAAAATCAGGGCCGATTATCAGCAAATATATTCGCGGTCTCCTATAGTGAATAATAATAATAATAACCGTCCTCTACCCGCAAAGGATATGCCATTGGGGACTATTATCATCAAATCGGACAGAAAATAAGGACGCTGTGGCTTGGGACATTTTTCGTCAGTCACTCTTCAGCTCTACAACAAATTTTTATTCAGCGACTCGTAGTAAAAACCCAATTGGGAGGCCCCATCGGTGAATTTCCCGGTAGGCCTCCTTGCCTACAAATCTGGACGCCATCTATCGTGGTTGTGAAAAATCAAATCCATCGTGCACATATCAAGCTGAATATTTCATCAATATTTCGCAGGGTAAACATACAACACAACAGATATCTGCTGTCACACTTCCAGCCTCGTCAACCTCACATACTCTTCTAAGTGGAACCAGATTATGAAATCAGTTACAGTCAAATTGACATTAGAGTATTAATCAAGTGTGCTTGATTATCATGTGAATAGGGTCGACTGCGACCAGCACCCCATATGTCAAATTTCGAGCGACCCTTCGTGTTTACAGATGTGCCCCCTTGATTGTGTCGAAGCTTTCAATTTGTGTTGGCTACAATTAGTATATCAGTCGAGCTTGGCAAATTATGGACAGAAAGATTTTCGTTGTGCAAAAAAGAACGGAAAATGTAATTTAAAGAGGAGGTGCTGGATAAACAAAAATATTTTTTCTACATCCGAGGGAAAAGTACCATGTGTGCCGTTTAAAAATTAAGCGCAAAGTTTTCGCACACTTTTTAGAGGATCGAGCATTTTTTTACTTTGCCGCTAGAGTAACCAAAACGATCGCTGGGTTACAGTAGAAATGAGATGCCTAAAAACCCTGGTGTGCCGACTCATACCTGTGAAACTGTAGACAAAAACGCTGGACATTCGCTAGCTTGATTATGAGAAAACAAATGAAATCGTGGTCTATTTTCCAAAAATCCCACGATATTTCGTGAACCGCCACCGTCGGTTTTCTTTTTAGGGTGAATTTTCATGAACAGAAGTTTCAAGTATTACGCACGAGCAGGAAATGAATAAAACAACACTATCATTCAAATTTACAGAATCACTGTCCGCAAGCAGTTTTATTAGTTAAATTTTCGACTTATTATATTATATTTGTTTTGCTGAAATGCATTTTACTGGAATAAATAATAATAACACATTTCACATAAAAGAATTGAAATTCAGCTGCACGGAAATTCACCATTAGAACCTGTCAATCTTGTGCCTATCTGATATCTGCCCAAGCATGCGCATGCGCAAGTATCTGCGCAACTATCCGATTTTTTTTTCAAAAAGTTCTTTAAGTAATACTTTTGTCGCGTTTTTTGAGTTTATATTTGCTTTTCAGAAAATATATGTGTGATGAGTTGTGTCTTACAATGTTCTTGCACCGTTTTGAAAACTGTTGATGTTATGTAATAGTGAAGATACCTATTTCTTTTTTGTGCAATTTTTTTCGACAGAAAATTAATATTTCTTGGATGATCTAACAACACTGAAAAGATTTTACGAAAACGAAAGGTAAAATAATAAAATCACCTTAACAAGCTTATGATATATGCAAAATTGATAGATTTCAGTAAAAGTAATGATTTTTATTTACTTCATCACGGACTTTCACAGCTTGAACTTACGGAAGATTTAAAAAAACAGTAACCCAGGTAGCACACTCATATTGGGACAATATTGGTACAATATTATGAAAATATTGGCAAAATATTCGAATGCAATATTGGCGAGAAAAAATATGTGAACATTCGGCGATATTGGTCCGATATTACTTCTGTAATATTGCCGAAATATTCTAGAAACAATATTGGCCTCAAAATATTCTGCGATATTGGTACATTTATATTGGCAAAATATTAAAACGTTATATTGGCGACAAAAAAATAAAAACATTTGTTTGGACATTATAAAAATGATATTGGTGGGATATTCTGAAGTAATATTGGTACAATATCATTTGGATATATTGGTAGAATATTGAAAATAATGAAAATAAACTATTTCATAAAAATGTATAACTACTCGGAACTTCTACAATTACAGTTCTCCTTCAATAAAGAAGTCAACATTTTGGTCGTCATAACCACTGAGTGAACTGTCTTAAACTTAAAACAAGTTGTGAAAAGTACTTCTTATATTTCCTTAGGTTTCAGTTGATGTTTTATATCTAGAGCCCTCTAGTGGTTTGTTGCACAGGTATTATTATAATTCATTTCAATATTGTTTTTTGAATATTCGACCAATATTCAAATTAAAATATTGGTAATAGAATTTCTTTGTAATATTGTGTCAATATAATTATTTCAATATTGTCGAAAATTATTCAACCAATATCGAGTCAACATGGGTAATAATGATTTTTTGGATATTGGTAAAAATATATTCAACCAATATGTTTTCAAACTTGGATACACAATATTGGTTTTATTCCTATAATCCATATGAGAGGAATATTGGGATTGCAATATTTATTATAGACGTTGAAAACAATATAACGACAATATTGTTTTATCGATATTGGTAAAAATTATTCAAATAATATTGACCCAATTTGGGTCATAATCTTTTGTTGAATATTTGTAAAATAATATTCAACCAATATGTTTTCAAACTTGGATACACAATATTGGTTTTATTCCTAGAATCGATATGAGAGGAATATTGGAATTTCAATATTTATTCTAGATGTTGAAAACAATACATAGACAATATTGTTTTATCGATATTGGTAAAAATTATTCAAACAATATGGACCCAATATTACCGCGCCAATCTATATTCAGAATCGGTTTAGCCAATATTCACCCAATATTTTTAATGTGATATTGTATTTCCAATATTAATCCATATTGGATCAATATCATTTTTACAGTATATCAATATTGGCCCAATATGAAATCGAGATTCAGCGAATATTAGGTGCTACCTGGGAAGGGTATAACAACACGCACCCAGTTGATATACTTGAAAAAATGTTTGCCATAAAGTATTGTTAATTATATCATGGATAATTAAGAAATGAAATGTATAGGTTTCAAATTGGTTCCAAAGTATGTTACAGATTCTAAGTGGTACTCACTTTCGGTACTGGATATAAATGAATTATTGTGTGTTCATCTTTTAGGATAACACCAGCTGTCTTTCAATTCTGATTGGAGGATCAGCTTCGGTATTTTCAACGACGTAACCATGGCAACACAAAGTTGGGCAGTTCTATCAATATTAATTGTACCTGATTGTGTCAAAATGAGTCGCTGCGGTGCAAATTCAAATGAAATTATGAAACGAAACATTATAATATTGACGATTTTAATAATTTTTCACTGACTATTATTTCCGTCTTATATTTTAGTGCGGATTACTGGGTTGGAGATGAAGTACCTTCCTGAGCTTTCAACATTTTACGGTCATCGACAAATCTCAGAGATTCTCAATAAAAAAAATATCGATATTGAGGGCGGATAGTCATAAATGGCCCTTCGTGTTTTTGTAAACTATCCACACAATTCTCTTTGCGCTATTGAAAATATCAGGAAATTCTTACAGCACAACTCGTATCTAGTATAATCCGAAAGGACCTTGTGGGGTATCAAAACTCTCGCATCAATCACTCTCATCTGTCGTGCCTTTTCAGAAATTGAGTACGCGTGAAATCTCGGTAAATCTCCATTGGATGTAATAGATTTTTAATTTGGCTGACCACATGGTACGGGATCGATGCGTTCGACACCCTCCCGATGCACAAAGGCCTCGTACGTCCCTAACCTAACTTTCTATCATAATGCCACCACTTTATCCCCATATAATACAAATTAATACACCAGCATTAAATTGAGACACTCTTAATCCTAGATCTGACTCGCTTGCTCCGCATGGATTGGAAGAACTAGTTTAGGCCGGCGGCACAGACGCATTTTTGCACGGAACTTGCCTACGTTACCACAATTGAATTCTATTAATTTGAATACGATCGATTCCTCCAATTTCAGTCAAAACAGTCTCCCCCGGAAATTTTTTGCTAAGTGTTTCCCAACACTTCAATATGAAGTAATCGTTATTTTGTGAATGCCTTGAAAAAAATTGTGACTACTAAACTGACAATGTTTGTCCTGCTGCATATTTTCCCCCTTAATGTTTCTGTAGAATTCTTCGAACAGTATGATAACCTTCTATTATATTTGGAATCCTCAACAATTACCCGACAACTTTTCTTGATATTTCCCTGTATTAATTGTTTTCTTCGGAAATCGTGACCTCTAAAAATGCTGATATCTTTGAGTTGAAAAATACAACTTGAGTTGAAATTTGGTTTAGATCGATACTCTTCGAGTGGCAGATTATCGACGAAGCTGTTTACAGTATTCTTCAAAATATTCAGCTAGCTTCGGGATTTTAATGGTTCCTCATATAACACGCACCTCAGTTTGTTGTCCATTAACATGAAGAAGACATTAAAACAAATGTTTTCTTGAAATCCGGCAACTTTTGTAACATGAGGACCAATAATATCAATTTTTTCTATTGAAAATCCATTCTCTCGAAAATTTCGATTCATCAGTCCAAATCATTTTATTAAGGAAAATGGATCTTCCTGAATGCGTATCAACAACATTTTACAAAATTAAACTCTCTGTTGATTGTCTTGAGGCTTCGTTGCTTGAATTTTGGTGAATTTATAATCATACATTCACAACTCACAAATGAGTTATGGATTATAACACACTAATATCTTATTTGATAGTTTATTTGTCTGAAATTACATTAATAATGACAGTCATACCTGTCATGTGTTGGATAAAGCACAGTTCGATTATTTTATCTTAACCCGTGCGTCATCAATGTTATGCATATGAAATGAGTCGAGACGTTTTGTCAAAATAACGTCTAGATGTAGAATGCCGTGGCTAATATCCCGATAAAATTACAACGTGTAGGAAATAAGGTAGGATAATGAATTACTAAATTAACTAACTTAACATTTTCAAATTCAAGGAAATGGCGAACCACCAGACAATGAGAGTTTTTTTTTAGTTCCAACAGAATGCCGTGTGACGCACACTCATGGATTCGACTGCAAAACAAAGTAAAACTGGCCACAAACAATACCCCAATGAAGAAAACAATGACGCAATTGATGGTTGGCAAGTTTATTTGAAATGTAAAATACTGTCGGTTTTATGGCTATCTCTTTTCACTGTATTGAGTTTTATTCGATCATCACAATACCATAATTCTCAGCTTAGAAGACAAATGTTAACGAATATTGATTCGCTCATACCGGTTGAAAGAAAGAGATGTTCGATAGAGGTTGTGTGATTTCTTCGATCATAAATTGATGACGCGTGGGTAAAGATAAAATAATCGAACTGTATTGTATCCATTCCAAACGGCCCGATGCGACCTCTGAACGTTTTTTTGTCGGCTGCCGCTCGTCTACCCCCATTTCAGTCGAAGTAAGCCCTTCAGAAATACCCTACGGGTCGGATATGTGCCTCCGAAAATATTTTGTAGCACTTTACATATGGCACAAATTTCGTCCTGTTTAGCTGAGAAGGTGCTATTATCATGTAAATTGTTTTTTATTCGATACGGCACGAGGGTGCTTTAGAAGATTAACTATAATTTCAATGCATGATTTGATGAGTCCGGACGTTTGAATCGCGATATTGATTCAACAAATGCGACTAATGCCTTTCTGTTGTGTATCGTTCACCAATTTCATCAATGTGAATGTACGAAGACATTGTCAGCAATTATATCTACAAATGTAACCCTTCTAGTTTCGAGTATAATAAATTTCAAATTCAATGTCAAATATAGTATTTCAATCCCTTCTTTCTTTCTCAGTTGACAATTATTATAAAGAAATCGTAGTAGTAATTGTATTTATCGACATGAGTCAAACTTCACGTGGTACTAAAAATAAAAAGTATCTCTTTCTCACAAGTCTATAGAATTTCTTGCTCACTGCCTAATTGTGTTGCTCAATATGTTGGACAGAGTGGCAGAGGAATTAAAACAAGAGTTTTGGAACACTTTGAACTATTTAATAGTTCTAGAAACCCACACATAAATGAGAATATAACACTAAAAGTTCTTTTGCTAACCATATTCTTAATCACCATCACAACTTTGATATTGAAACTGATTTAGATATTTTGCCAAAAGGCTCCTTACCCAATTTTGTTGAAATTTTGCCGCTATAAACAATCCGAATGTTGTTTCTCTTAACGAACAAGTGTAATTTGATTGCAAAAAGTTTTTTAATTCCCTTATCTTTCTTACCTTGACCTTCTGAAATGCCGATGTTTCTGTGTTCATTGTATAGATGACTTTGAGTTTTTCTACTCTGCTCTGTATGAAATCATACCACTTGGACAATGGATTTTAATTATTTCTTGGTATTAAATGTCTGTGTTTGATTGTATAGCTTTGTTCTGGTTCTGAAAATTATTGGTCCTGGGACGTCAGGATTATGCGCAGTTGAGAAAAAGTGAACGAATATGAACCTAAAGAGCACACTTTTCGTCAACTGCGCATGATGATAATTTTCAGAACCAAAACAAACCCATTGTGTAATAATTTGAGGCGATTTTATTCATTCTTCTTCTGGGTATATCATTATATTTGGTCGACATTTGTAGTAGACTCCTCTGAATGTTGTTGAACAAACATTCATTCAACAAGTCATACTTTTCAAAACATTCCATCAGATGATTACTACAATCAATTTAGTATTTATTTTTTTGACTACTGAAAGGTTAATGCATTTTCCTCTCGAATGGTAACTCCGCCTACGTTTTGGTTACTTTGCCCCTATAATGTAATTTATAATTCTTCTTCCCAAATCACTCATTGTATTAGATTAGGTTTTATAAACAGCAGATTTCACATCATCCCAAAATAAAATCAATAGGTGCCAAGTCTGGTGATTGAACTGGCTATTGTATTGCACGATCTATACATCATTATCCTGGATATTAATTTCCTCACACCCTACTAGACTTTACCACCTACCACACAAGGCTAATACCCTTTTATTTTCGTAGATCTGCGGACTTCCCCTGGCAGCGTAGACTGCTACTCGTCCGAAGGAGACCACCCCCTAGCGCTTTGCCTCCCGAACTCCCAAACTCTCGTCCAAGCTTCCAGGACCCCCCCGCCCCCCTGGAGCGTGCCTTCGAAGAAGGGAACTCCCGGACTCATATGCGTCGTATGCGGGGATACAAGTTCCGGAAAACACTACGGAATACTCGCATGCAATGGATGTTCTGGGTTTTTCAAGAGATCCGTCAGAAGGAAGCTCATCTACAGGTAAGACAATGCAAGCAAAATATGTGGTCGGAATGAAATAGATATATTTTCCCGAACTCGACTGCCGTTGACAAGCAGTCAAGGGCGGGAAAGTTTGTCTCTGCGAAAAGCACCGGCTAGAGCAAAAATGATACCTAGTTTTATCGTAAGATAAAGATCAGGGGCTCGTATGAACTTGGATATGTCTTCTTTGGAAAAAAACTGCGCTTTATGTGGTCGAAAACACGTCACGTTCATCGAAAACATCCCCCCGCCATAATCCACGTTCCGAAATAATTAAAACTTTGTCACTGGATCAACACATCAAAACATTTTACGACAAAGCAATTTTTCATATTATTTGTAACTTTCAAATTTTCTGAACGAACCTGCCTTTTGATGAAAAACTATTGTTGGCAACACCGCAATTTGTAATGACAGTTCTTATGGAACAAAAGTTGTTGTAACCACAGAACATATACAGTTTATTTGAATTTTCACTGATGTTCAGACAACCGGGTACAAAGCACTTTTTAGACATTTTCACGGTTATAAGGAATACACAAATCACTTAACACAAACAACAAAACTTTGAATTCGGAAACCGCTTTAACCTCAGTGAATAAAATATTCAAGAGCCTGTTAGTTTCCAGCTCACAGATTTGATCTACTAGCATCTATCTTGTATCATATAAGGTGAGCAAATGATGCAATATTAATTTGAGATTCCATGGTGTACAACTTATACGATGTTGCCAAGTTTAATTTTGAGGAACGTGACGTCACTAAACCCCTTTTTTCAAATTATAGAAAAACTGGCGGTCAGAAAAAATAAATAGAAAATTCCAAGTGATATACTGTATTCTCTTAGTGCGTGGAAAGGTCCAGTGGACGCAAAAAAAATGTTCTGTAGGTTTTTCAATTTTCTACGAAACTTCGATTAATTGTGAAACGATTTGTCCCAAATTTCTTAAGATATTTGTAAATAACAGAAATGTGCTAATTTTTGACATTTATTATCAAAAAAATTCCACGAAGCGTTTTTGCTCTGGAATATATTAATTTTGTCTCTATTCAAGTGTAAAAATAGTTAATGATAATTGGTTCATTGGTAGATTATTATAAAAACGGAAGAAATTAGAGGAAACAGTGGAAGAATAAAAGAAAAACTATCCATAACCAAACTAATTTTAACAGTAGTAACCGAAAAAAAATAGGTATCCTACGCTTCAACTAATTTATAATTTCAATGACCGTCGGCTTATACAAGGCGTATCCCTAAAGAAGTGGGTAATAGAGGACGAAAATTGAAGGATACGTATATTTTTGAAATACAAAAATTTGTGATTGTTAAAAAATAATTACATCCTTTTTTATTTTTTCGCGCCGATTTCGAATTCACCCTGTATGAAGCCAAGCAAGTGATTATTTGGTAGCTCAAGCAACTTTTCCATTATGTTAGAGTATTCACTGTTTTTCGCAAAACACCCAGTGGGGTAAGCACCCGGAAGCATTTGAATTAAAAGAAAAGCTTCCGGAGACCTTCCAGAATCTTCCATTCGACGCCCTCGCGATAAAATTAAGGGTACGAAATCAAAACCGTCCCTCTTTTGATAACCGTCGTTCGAATGGAAATTTTCCATGCCAGCAATCATAAAGTATTACCAAAGAATCGCAAAAATAAATCCCTTTTCAAAATTCAATTAAAGTTCCATCGTTGGGACGCGATACGAAACTCTTTATATCTCGCCGAGGAAAACGACATTTCTGCTTAGGACGACTGTGAGCTTTTTATTGTTCAGCTCCAGATACAAATCCCCGGTTCGAGGACTGTTTCTGCGAAAACTTCGCGACGTACGAGGGTTTTTAATGAATTTACTCCGAAGCATCGTCGGTTTTATTAGAGGATAATTTCATAGATATCAAAACATGTTTTATTCAACGAAACTCGTTTCTTTCCAATATTTTTTCTCCTAAAATTGATCTTAGTGCAGCGTATTGAAGGCATGTGTCATGATCAATGACCTAAGGATATCGTCGTATTCCAGACTCCCAGAAACGATGCGGGCAGACCGCGAGAGGTCCGTAACCCAGTGATAGAGGAACAAATTTCAAACCGCATCGACGAAAATCCTGGGTTTTTAGAAAAAGTCACTCTCCCGTACTAGTGAATATTTCATTAATTTTTTCTGTATATTACTATTCAAACTTAGTGAAATTTCATTGAAAGTATTTTTATATTCTCGAGTTGAAAAGTTCATATGGAGTTAAGACCATTTCCACCCAAAACGTAAAAAAGAAAATTTTGTTTCCAAATTCTGATAATACATTTTTTGAATATGCCCACCAAATTTGAAGTCGATTCCGACACAATTGAAGATTTAAGATTTCGTATGCCTTTTACGGAACCTCTGCACGATCGAGTTGAAAATTTCGAACATTCGCTAAAAGATTGGTCCGTTGATACTTTCATTTCAAATTCACTGAGTATACTAATTCTATCATTCTGAATCGATTGGCGCTCGCAGAATTGCCCTATCTTCAACCGTTCTCGAGTTGAAAAGTTTATCTCGACTTGAGAGGAATCATTTAGCCCCGAAACATTGAAAAATAAAATTCCACTCATATTCTGGAAATTCAATCTTTTTTGAATATGCACACCAAATTTGAAGTCGATTCCGAGTCCATTGAAGATTTCGTATGCTTTTTATGGAACCTCTGCATGATCGAGTTGAAAATTTCGAACATTCACTATTGGGCTCGTTTAAAAATATTGGGCCGTTGATACCTTCATTTCAAATCCACAAAGTATACTAATTTCATCATTCTGAATCGATTGGCGCTCGCAGAATTGCCCTATCTTCAACCGTTCTCGAGTTGAAAAGTTCATTTGGAGTTGAGGGGATCATTTACTCCCAAAACATCGAAAAATATTATTTTTCTACTCATATTCTGAAAATTCAATCTTTTTTTAATATGCACACCGAATTTGAGGTCGATTCCGAATCAATTGAAGATGTCGTTTGTTTTTTACGGAACCTCTGCACGATCGAGTTGAAAATTTCGAACATTCGCTAATGGACTCATTTAAAAATATTGGTCTGTTGATACTTTCATTTTAAATTCACTGAGTATACTAATTCTATTATTCTGAATCGATTGGCGCTCGCAGAATTGCTCTATCTTCATTCGTTCACGAGTTGAAAAGTTTTTCTGGTGTTTAGAGGGTCATTTCCTACATATTCTGGACTTGAATTTTTTGAAAAATGAGAAAAAGATTTTTTTTTATTTCATTGGATTCATTCAATATCAAATAATGTATTATTTGACTTCAATCGTCTGTAATTCTTTAAAAATGCAAAATAAACTCGTATTTTTTATTTATAACGCCGTTTCACCTGGAAAGTATTGATTTTGAGGATGCTACTGTGTTAAACATATTCTCAATACAATCTTTGGAGGTAAACAGAACGGATTTCTTGACTGGGAACCGAGTTGAAACTGCCTTTACATTTCAAAGCTGCTACGAACAGAACAGTACAAGTTAGACAGGTTGAAATCACTTCCTGTGGTGCCCTCCAAGGTATCATCATTGGCCTTACCATATTTGTATTCTTTTAATATAAACAAATAATTTCTTAGACCTCTTCTCAGATGACACCCGAACAATCATAATATCAGAAAGCTCATTTAACAAAATACGCACTGTGCAAAAAAAAATACAGAAAAACTTCCTGACCACCAATGCAACTTTAATTTAAGTCGATTCGCGTTATTTTGCCGAAAAAAACTAGCATCATCAAGAGCTCATTTCATTTTCCTAAACGATGTTTCTTACATGAGGTAGCCAAGCAAAAGTCATACCATAGTTTTTCTAGGGATTGAAAAATTCTTTTTTGGACAGACATGTGTCCCAAAATGAGTTTATATAAAGCCGAGTGTCTATATAGAGAGCCGTGTGGAATACGTATCTGCAGGATGAGCCCTGATGGAGTGGCTCTCTTGGGAATATCCCTGGGAATCATCTGGCGAACTGGGAACCGAGGATATCGGAGAAAATGCACAGGTCCGGACTCAGGTCTAATAAATTTTTTTAGCGCTTGGCTGGCATCACAGTATGATGAAGTAAAAATCTACAGGTGGCACATAAGGATTTTAAAAAAAGGTTATGCAAAAAACTCATCAGTATGTTGAGTGATGATATAATAATAATAATACTTTCTCAAACACTCCTAGAGGGTACCCAAAGGCATAGCATGGGTACAGGACGGCTATTATTATTATTATTTACCGTGGCACTGATGGTTTTACTGATGAAATACCCCCTAATAAATGCATAGTATCTCAACAGCACGGTTTCATGAGACAAAAAATTTTCCAAATTTAATCGTGCGTAGTACGGAATTTTTGACGTTTTATTCTTTATTGTGCATGAAATTTTGAGTATTTGGAGTAAATTTCAAGTGAATTTGGTGATTATGTATTTTTCATGATTTTTAGGGGTTGATCGAAAAAATATACAAATTTCATCATTCTGAATCGATTGGACTTCGCAGAATTGATCTATCTTTTACAGTAGGAAGTTTTATCTGGAGTTGAGAGAGGTAATTTTTCTCCAAAAAACGATATTTTTCTATTTCTCCTGATGATTCTCGTTATTTTGTTAATCCGCAATCAAAACTTATAGCACAGAACAAAAAAATTATCTAGATGTTCCCTTGCCACTAGAACTAACCCCAAAACTTGACAGCACAGTCGTTTATTGCGAAACAGGAGTGAAAAGCCGAGAAATGTCACATGTTTCGCCATCTATTTCAGAAAAAATGAATCAAATCTTTGTGTAGACGGGAATCCGCTAGATGGCAATAATGGTAAACAAATCATTAAATGGTGGTTTATTTTTAGTACCACCGCGCACATAGCCGAAATTTTCAGTGGTACATTATGTCAACCACTGCCATTCAAAGAGTTTATTGAATTGAGTATTTTCAGCTGTATTTTATAACATTTTATCTCTTACTTTCAATCGTGTGTCCTCAATCCGGTCCTGCTCCCAGGAGAATCTCATGAACTATAACAGAGACTGAACTGCGAAAGCTGTGGCGAGGTAGCAGATGGGAAAAATGGAAAACCTTCTACTGCCTCGCGAAGGGATTTAGAGAAAGACGGTCGCTCCCATTCCGAACAAAAAGTATTATTCGGCACTTTCCAATAGCTCGGATACTTCGGGGGGGCCATCAAAATCGAAGACACTGTCACGAAAAGGTCTCAAGAAATGATTAGTCGAACCCCAGCACAATAAAAACGTAATGCCGTTTGAGAGTTTTCGCTCCTTGTCTATCCGTCTTCGTCTGTCGCTCGCAGCGAGCGGAAAGAAATTCAGTATAATGGAGGATGGAAATAATAGGGATCAATATCTGTTTTGAGTGTTGATAACGTATCGAAACTTTTAACGAATGGGATCCGAAAAGAACGATATAATTTTTCATTGGTGGAATGTGGAATAAAAAGTTCGATTTCGGAGATTTGTCGCGGATTGTTAGACGTTTCTCGTTATTTCCTTTTATTGGCGACGTGATGGGTTGCAGTTCTGTATTCCAGAAAGTTTTTTGAACGAAAAATCCAATTTGCGTAAATGAAATAGTTAGTTGTGATAGTTGGGTGTTTTTTCTCTTTGCAGGATATGGAGAACTGTCAAAACTAATTTGGAAGGAGAACACAACAACAAAATCTATCTTCAGACATGGGGGACACAAATAAACGAAATAAAAAACATATCGTATGAAAACTAGGCTTCCTCTAAGTTAAATCTTCCTTACAAATTATTAACATCGCTAACCTACTCTTTCATGAATACTTTCCAGTTTTTCGCTCTATATCCCACTTTTTTTTCTTAATAAATTGTATCAATGCGCCATACTTTTCGATTTCTACTCTTTCCTTCAACTCCAAACATAAAATCGTAACATAAAATTTGGAGGGTATTCATTTGAGAGTTTCACAAACTAAGCAAGTAATACCGGTTCTCCAGCATCTTGAACCTGTTCTGTTACTAATCTTACAGTGTTAGTAACCGCAAGTATATTTTCAGGAATATCAATGTCTGCCATGATTTTCGCCACAGTTTATAATTATTGCCTTAAAACTTTGTTGAAATACTATTTGTCAAATATTCTCAAGTATATCATGACAATGTCATAAATTATTGTAACTACTGTTCGAATATTTTTTGAAATCCCATTTTCCCATCAAGAAAAATGTGATATATTAGAATCCTACTTGATTTGCCAGAAAAATTAACACTACAGCAATTCGTTCCCTGATCGTGAATTACCTAATCGGCGTTTCTTTGCTGTGCTTCATCGTCGATTCAGGAACGATGAAAAAGCTTTTGAGAAGAGGAGAACTAAAAAATGTTTTGTAATATCTGAAGATATAGAAATTCACGTTTTATGCTACATTGAGGTATATCCAAATAATTCCGTCAGAGATTTATCTAGAGAAATAGCTGTTCCACTGTCTGGTATTCAACGAATTCTGAAGATACATAAGATTTCGCCAAGTTTGGACCAGTGCAAACACTATAACCTGGTGATCCTGAGAGACGATTGGGGTTTTTGTCGGTGTTTTATGAATAAATGCAGACAAGATCCAAACTTCTATAGAAATATTATACAGAGCGATGAGGCAAATTTTTCAAATCGTGGGATATATATTAAAAAGAATTTTCATTATTGGAGTAGACATAATTCATTTCTAGTCCATTCCCACAATCCGCAAAGACGATTCAGTATTAATGTTTGGTGTGGTCTATTTAGAGGCAGAATTATCGGTCCATTTTTCTACCAAGGTTCTTTGAACCGGCTCCGTTACATTAATTTATTAAGAAGAGTGTTGGAAGAGTTTTCGATGATCTTGATCTGGAGGCTCGTCAGATGATCTATTTTCAGCAGGATGGAGCACCAGCACATAATGTCAGTGGCGTAAAAAGAATGCTGCGAGGCTGTTTTGGAACCAGACAGATTACTACAAATGGTCCTGTTAAGTGGCCCCCTCGTTCGCCAGACATGACACCTCTAGATTTTTATTTTTGGGGATTTCTGAAAAATGAGGTGTACAAAATGAAACATAATAATGTAGATGAACTGAAAAATTATATTGAAACTATAATTAATAGAATTGATGACCAAACTGTGTTTAATGCCACACGTAGTGTCCAAATAAGTGTTCAACAAGAAGGCGGTATTTTTGACCATTTACTCGATATTTTATAGCGCTTTATCAAATTCGTTTGTTATAAATGTTTCCTATTTATAAAACTTATTTTCACCTTTAAGAAAAAATATCAGATGAGATTTGTTGTTGAGAATGTTATTACGAATCGAAATGCTACTAGTTTGCCCATTTAACAGAATTCGTAGCATCTATAATAACGGAGTTGTCAATGGTGCCGACCTAATTTGGAACACCCTGTATTTTATCATTCATCATCATCTAATGAATCTTGTACGAGCTCAAGTTGAGAACAAAATCATAATCCGAGGCCCGCGATGGCCTGAAACGTTGAAATTTTGTCATCACCGAATATCTGTCGCTAATCGTTAAGAATCCGATCTATCCATCTCCGATGCACAGCACTAACTCTCAAAAACTCTTCTTGTCATTCGTCAAATTCACCGTATAGGAAATTCTCCTGGAAACTTCGCAAGCTGACCAAAATAAGTACTTCATATTGAAGATAAAAATTCCAAAAGTTTTGAAAACACAGCAAGGACCGACAGTTTTTAATTTGATCTAAATCAGGTTTGAATGAAGGTTTCTACTTCATCAAGAAATGTTTGCAAAAAAGATGATCAAATTTTGTGCATAGAATCGATTTTTAAGGCGCTCATGAAACTCGATAGTACCATTATGATGTTAACTGATAATCTCCCTACAATCCTCCTTCCGGACTACTAATTTCCAATATTCATCAGTATTTCTCAGAGTCGGATACTTACAATTAACGTATATTTCAAAAGATTTCTCCGGACATTCAAATTCATACGATTATACTAGGGAACTAGTACTTGTACTAATAAGGATTTTTACACTCTTTATGTATTTTTTATGAATAAAAATTATTATGTATTTTCGATTATACCTCAGGAATTGCTCGCGACAGAACGTCAGGCAAAATATGGTTTCTATTTTTTGGGTGTATTATTTCGAAGTCAAACTGTAATCTAATCATTCGATGCGCTAAGCGACCGGTAAATTCCCACAACTTATCTAGCCATAGGAAACTGTAATGGTTTGTATATGATGTGAATATATATCCTTCTAAGTAGGCACGAAACTTCTCGATGGTGTGCGGCGCGGCAAGACATTCATGCTCGGTCGTGCTGTGATTTCCTTCTTGACGAGTAAGAGACCTACTGACATAACAAATTTGGGATGATACGACGCTGATCCCGTCAGTCGAGGCATCCGTCTGGACGACTAAAAAAGATCGAGTGAAATCCGGACAAGTCAGTATCGGAGCCGAGTGAAAAACCTTTGACAGTCCTCCGTTCAAGTCCATTTCCTGTTTTTCGACAACAAGGCCGTCATTGGTGCTACTATGCTAGACAAATTCGGAATATACCAAGGCGGAATGTTCAGGATTGCCATCGGGATTCACGTGAAGACCTCGACTGTGCACCACATAACCAAGGTAGTGTAACTCGGGTCGACAGAAAAAACATTTCTCTTCCGAAACAGTTGAACACGCTTTCCGAATCGTTCAAAGACTTCACGTATGAGCGATACATGCGATACGAAATCTTGTGTTACTAAAATCACATCGTCTAGATTAACAAATACGTTTGGTGAAACAAAATATTTCGTAAAACCGAAAAATGCCTGTCTGGTTCTGTTTGGATCTAGTCAGCTCTCAATACTCTATCCCTAAGCCTTTGGAAAGTAGCCGGCGCGTTATGTAGACCGAACGGCATTCTCTTAAAATGGTAAAATCCACGTCCCGGTATAGTGAAAGCAGTATATTTTAAGACTCGGGAGATATCGAGACCTGCCAGTAAGCAGACTTTTTTTCGGTGGGAATGAGGTGAAACTCCTGACACTCCCCTTTCTTGGGTGCGCCCTTGCAGTTAAGGGTGTTATTCAATAAGTGTATCACTTGTTCAATACTATTTCTTAGAATGGAAGCAAGAGGTGAAGTACCTAGGGCTTACCTTAGAATTAAAACTACTCTGGAACAGACCCGTAGAAAAGATCGTTAACAAGGCAAAATCATCACTGATGGTGTGTAGGAACATTGCAGGAAAAACGTGGGGCTGTAACCCATCAATACTGCGATGGATGTACACCATGATAGTGAGAACTATGATCACCTACGGAGCAGTAGTGTGACACGGCAGAACCGAAATCGCCATAACAAAGAAAATCCTGGAGAAAGTGCAACGACTAGCATGTCTTTGTATAACAGGAGCAATGAGGTCGACTCCAACAGCAGCAATAGAGGTCATTCTGGACCTCACTCCTCTCCATATCATGGTGAGGAGAACTGTTAGGGGAGCAAACCTCAGGTGGGCTAAAGTCGGGCTCAAAGGGACAGCACACAACGTAAGGGGCTCAACCCCCACCGAAAGTGCACACCTTGCCGATCTCCAAACTGACGAAATTACCAGGAAATTTAGTTTAAAGATCTAGGCAGGAACAACAAGGTAATCTTCCTCTGGGTGCCGGGGCACGTCGGAGTGGGCAATGAACAAGCAGATACTTTGGCACGAAAAGGGGCATCAACGCCACTGATCGGGCCAGAACGATTCTGCGGATTTGGAAAATCTTACTTTCAAGAAGAACTTAATGAAACTGAAGAAGCAATGAGAGCAACATACTGGCAAAGACTTCCAGGGCTAAGGCAGGCCAAAGATCTCCTCGGCAATTTCAACCGAGCAAGATCGAAGACACTGATTAACCTCAGCAAAACTAGTCTAAAGACAATCACGGGGTATCTGACGGGAAACTGCAGGCTCGAAGAACGCCTAAGGAAGCTAGGCTTAGAGGAGGCCAGCACCTGCAAATTCTGTGGGGAACATCCCCAGAAACATCACATCAAAATCCTCAAATTCCTCAAGGAATTAGGGCTTGAGGGGCTGCTGTAAACGAGAACACCTTGAAATACAGAAGAAGATGGGGCACAATAGATCTAATTAGGTCGCAGCGCATCAGTCACCATCACCATACGTTTATTGAAATATTAAGGTCTGGGTGAACGTCAATATTTCTTAAAAAGTCAAGTGGTACGCGGGTGCAAGGAGGGTGGGAACCCCTGGTCTAGATAAACGAATACGTTTGGTTTTCAGTCAGCTCCCAATATTCAATCCCTAAGCCCTTAGAACGTAGCCGGCGCATTATGAAGACCAAACGGCATTCCTTAAGATGTTTAAATCCACGTCCCGATATAGTGAAAGCAGTGTATTCGCAAGACTCGGGAGATATCGAGACTTGCCAGTAAGCAGACTTATTTTTGAGGTGAATGGGGTGAAACTTCTAATACTCTCCTCTCTTGGGTGCGCCCTTGTAGTAAAGGGTGTTATTCAATAATTGTATCACTCGTTCGATACTATTTCGAGTCCTCGCTGGCAGGTATGGTCAAACTGCGTTCCATAATCGAATACAGCTTTGACACGAAGATACCGATTTATCAAACGTACTTTCACTCTGACAAATCATTTCGTCATCAGACCGGCTTAGCTGACCCCGAACTACCCCCGATCGCGTTCCGCAGTAAAACCGCTCCTCCGCGTTCGTTCTGGCTGCTGATTCTGTATCCATATCATCATGAATCGATTGGACAGTGAACGAACTCGATTTCTGTAACCAGATTAGAGGACAAAGGGCGCTCGCATCCACCGACGGGATTAGAGCGGGTTGCCTTAATTGATTGAGTCCGGCGGCCGACGGCACTCGTTCCGCTCTGCGTGAGCTCTGCGAGCTGCTGGCGGTGTTGCCGGTGCTCGCGATTTACCGGCAGATCTGGTGATTTCGTCACCGCTTTGGCAGGTACAGTGGTTTCATTTTAGTTTGTCCCGGTTTTGATTTTTTTTTTTTTGAAGGTCGCATAAAAGAAGGAATTGTAGTGTTTTTCGATAACTTTTGTGCTCTCTAGTCGAAAATTTTATAAATTGTTAAATGTAAACATTATTGACACAACTCCCATTTTGAAACGTATTTTATTAAATATTTAAAAATACTTCTGTTTTCTGATTTAGAAACTATGCCACACTTGCCCTTTCTGTTCATTACTTAAGCGCAAATTGGTGTAAATATAATTAAAGTTGTGACTTTTCTAGAACATCAAGATATCCGCGTTAATTATTTTATTTCCAAGAATTGTCATGGTTTTCATAGTTACAGTTCTTGGGCATATTTTTATGACTTGTTTGACGCATTTTTATGTTTATTTGTATAAACCTAAAGAAATAAAGATAATTGATTATTTATT
Source organism: Chrysolina americana (assembly GCA_958502065.1). Taxonomy (NCBI): domain Eukaryota; kingdom Metazoa; phylum Arthropoda; class Insecta; order Coleoptera; family Chrysomelidae; genus Chrysolina; species Chrysolina americana. The sequence continues at coordinate 974,788 of OY293421.1, read as the reverse complement.
AATTATCATATTTATCATATTCTGAAAATTCAATCTTTTTTGCATATGCCCTCCAAATCTGAAGTCGATTCCTAGTCAATTAAAGATTTCGTATGCTTTTTACGGAACCTCTGCAATTGCGAGTTGAGACTTATTGATTTTTCATACCGGGTCAGTCAGAAAGGATGATTTGTAAATAACTAACACCCTTATATGAGATATTGACTTGAAACTTGGTATATAGGTGTTTAAAATATGCCCATATGGAATAGGCTATCTACTTTTTCGAAAAAAAAGAGCCTTATGGTCCTTCCCAAAGTTTTGACCCATTTAGCAGAGCATAGTCAGGGCCTCCACAAAAGACGGGCCCCCACAACAGAGACTTCGGAGAAAAAATCTTCCAAATTCCGACGAGTAAACACTATTAAATTCTACCTACAGAACTTTGTTAAAAAAATATTATATAATGTGCTAACAATAATAATAGATTTTATTGACAGAAATAGCTATATAACAATTAAAATCAAATATATATGACCATGGTAGATTACCATGATCATACCTTGTGCTTTTCCATCCAACCATATTGTTTTCAAGTATTAATATAAAACGTTTCATCTGTATTTTTTTAATAGGCTATAAACCACGATGGGACAAAAAATGCTGGGAAGGTACCGTTCGTTAACGCAAAAATTTTATTCCAGATTATTCTTGTTTTCAATTGTATTTAAATATCGAAGGGGAATACCCTTCTCTCCACACATTTCCACTAAGTGAAAAAATGAGGCAAATGTCTGACAAAAAAGAACTACTTCCCCCTACTGACACTGAATTACATCTGTCAGCTCTATAACTTTCGTTAATTGTCATTTTCCAATATCGGTCCATGGTTCCCAAAATAACAGCGCATTGTGTTATTAAATCGTACACACTGTATAATTACTAGACGAATCTACGGGAGTTTTCACGTCCGTGCAACAGAAACCCATTATATTCGTTTATAAACACTCGGTGATTCCCCAGAGTGTTCAGCGAGCGCTCGGAGATCAATGGACCGTTCATACGGGCGGTCGTTGGGTGGTTTGGCAAAACGGGGGCGCTTCGCCCTCTAATGGGGGCATCAGGTGGCGCAACGGGAACGCGACACTTGCCGTCCTGATACATTTAAGCCCCTTGATACGGAACAGAAGCGACATCTCTACGGTTGGTACGAACTTGGATGTGTGCGACTTGATTTTATGTTCGGAAGGTGTTTTAAGTGTGTATATATATACAGGGGGTTCCAAATTAAGTCGGCACCATTGCCAACTCCGTTATCATTGATGCTACGAATTCGGTTAAATGGGCAAAGTAGTAGCATTTTTAATGGCCTTCTCGATGCCGAAAACAAAAAAAAATTGACAGTCGCGTAATGGAACACCCTACATTTCCTCATGCATTTTGATTCGCAATAACATTCTCAACAACAAAGCTCATATCACCTTTCGTCCTAAAGTGGAAAATGAGCGACTGTGGAAATATTTATTTCTTTCACTAGTACAAAAAATTTCTTTGTTTTGGCGAATGAAACCTCATGATTGTCCAAACACGCAATTTTGGTACTTACTTATACGAATGACAATATTTTGCTACTAATAGCAACATAAGACAGTAAAAAAAAAAATGCGCTGGTATGTGAACTCGTGAAACCCGTGATCATCATGTCGCACCACTCAATTGACACCACTGAGCTATTTGGTATTAATGTACAAAACGATCATTTCCATCTTAAAGCCATTCCGCTAGACGCATTTATTTTGTGAATCAAAATATGTCTGCTGTAATGATAACTTTGAAGCCGTTTTTGTACAGAACAGAAAATACTGGAGGGTCATATGAATGTGGTTGGAAAAAACATAATTAGTATGAGCAATCAAGATGCCTTGAAACTTTGTTGAAATACTATTTATCAAATATTCTCAAGTATATCATGACAATGTCATAAATTATTGTAACTGTCAACTACTGTTCAAATATTTTATGAAATGCCGTTTTCCCATCAAGAAAAATGTGATATGTTAGAATCCTAAGTACTTGGTTTGCCAAAAAAATTGCGTAAGAGCACTCCAACATTACAGCAATTCGTTCCCCGATCGTGAATGACCTAATCGGCGTTTTTTGCTGTGCTTCATCGTCGATTCAGGAACAATGAAAAAGTTTTTGAGAAGAGGAGAACTAAAAACGTTTTGTAATATCTGAAGATACATAAATTGATGTTTTATCCTACTTTGAGGTATATCCAAATAATTCAATCAGAGATTCATCTAGAGAAATTGCTGTTCCACTGTCTGGTATTCAACGAATTCTAAAGAAACATAAGATTTCTCCTTATAAGTTAAGACCAATGCAAATACTATAACCTGGTGATCCTGAGAGACGATTGGGGTTTTAATCGGTGTTTTATGAATAAATGTAGACAAGATCCAAACTTCTATAAAAATATTATATGGATCGATGAGGCTAATTTTTCAAATCGTGGGATGTATAATAGAAAGAATTTTCCTTATTGGAGTAGACATAATTCATTTCTACTCCGTCCCCTCAATCCGCAAAGACGATTTAGTATTAATGTTTGGTGTGGTCTATTTAGAGGCAGAATTATCGGTCCATTTTTCTACCATGGTTCTTTGAACGGACCCCGTTACATTAATTTATTAACAAGAGTGTTGGAAGAGTTTTTCGATGATCTTGATCTGGAGGTTCGTCAGATGATTTATATTCAGCAGTATGAAGCACCAGCACATATTGTCAGTGGCGTAAAAAGAATGCTGCGAGGCTGTTTTGAAAACAGATGGATTGCTACAAATGGTCCTGTTAAGTGGCCCCCTTCGTTCACCAGACATGACACCTCTAGATTTTTATTTTTGGGGATTTTTGAAATGAAAATGAGGTGTACAAAATGAAACATAATAATGTAGATGAACTGAAAAATTATATTGAAACTATAATTAATAGAATTGATGGCCGAACTGTGTTGAATACCACACGTAGTGTCAATAGAGAGGCCCAGATATGTATTCAACAAGAAGGCGGTGCTTTTGAACATTTACTCGATATTTTATCGCGCTTTATCAAATCCGTTTGTGATAAATGTTTCCTATTGATAAAACTGTCTTATTTTCACCTTTACGAAAAAAAAATCAAATGAGCTTTGTTGTTGAGAATGTTGTTACGAATTGAAATACATGAAAAAATATAGGGTGTTCCATTGAAAGAAATATCATTTTATGAAATATTCTGAAAACGCGATTGTCAATTTTTTTTTTGTTTTCGGCATCGAACCGAATTCGTAGCATCAATGATAACGGAGTTGGCAATGGTGCCGACTCAATTTGGAACAACCTGTATTTATGAAGTAATTTCCTCGTTATAGGATTTGCACACTCTAATTACCGCTACGTAAATACTCCGGCTTGCGGATTTGTAGTCACAATTATGTCAAATGTGAGGTTGAAACTACCAGTAAAATTTTATTAACGAATAACTACAAGCTATCAAAAAAATGTTATCCGAAACTTACGTAGTTTGGTCTCCCGAACAAAAAATCCAAATGAAACTTTGGCGGTCTTAACTAATTTCGGAGATATGGGCCTATTTTTGAGTGATGACTGGCATTTTTCAGGACACATTTCTACCGCGAAAAAAACTCAAAAATTCTCCCTTCTTTACACTGGAACAATGCACACACCCTAATTCACCGTTTTACTCTATTAAATACGGCATTGTTTTTCCAAAAATTCAATCTTCTTTCAAAACATCAAAATCAACAAAACTATGTAAAATGTTCAGTGAATTTATTCATAACAATTTAGTAACTTTGATCTTTGCATATTTGCACGGCCAACTCTTCGAGCCGTTTAACTTCAACATAAACATAAATAAAATTCGCTCATTCATAAGTTCATTTGAGAAGGATGAGATTTTCATAGAAAGTACCATTTTCAATTAAAAAAAAGTGTAAAACAGACCAATTCGAGTGTATACATTCTGAAAGCGATAAGAAGGAAGAATTTTGAGTGTTTTTACTGTGTTTTTGGCGATAAGAATATGTACTGGAAAATGCCAGTCATCACTCAAAGATAGGCCCATATCTCCAAAATTACTTGAGGCCGTCAAAAATTTTATTTGGATAAAATTCAAATATCCTCTATTCCCTCGAAGATCCAGCCTGTTAATCTTCACTATCTTCAACAGCATAATTATTTGTGATGTGTTCGTATATTCTTCCAATAAAATCAACCAAGAGTCAACGAAAAAACAACAAATTTTTGACCCTTTGATATACCTACAAGGTTATGTTTTACCTCTGAAAACAATCAGAACGCTGTTCTTCCGTGACGAACATGTCATTAAAAATCAGTTCAGTTAGATTGTATTTTCCCCGACAAATTTAGTTTTTATTTTAACCTATTTAGTTTTGGCTGGATGTTGCCTAGTGCCATAGCTTGAAGAAGAATAAGAAAAAGAAGAAGAATGCAGTAAAAACTCGGTAGTTTTCTTTCCCTTTTTGATGTATTGAGATGTTTTGAATACCACCCTTATACCTATCTCCTTGAGAATCTTCCAGAAGTTCTCAGTGTTTATTTATTTATCTTGGTTGATGAACTAAGTATGATTCTTGAGCGACTCTCATTCTGATATCACGTTTCTCTGTTCCAGATGTCAAGCTGGTACTGGGCGATGTATCGTAGATAAAGCTCACCGAAATCAGTGTCAAGCATGCCGTCTGAAGAAATGTCTAGCCATGGGAATGAACAAAGATGGTGAGTTGATTTCACAACTAGTTTAAGGTTGAAGGTGAAAGAATACGGTACCTTTCTCTCTAAGCGTTTCCACCAAGTGGAAAATAAAAGACAAACATCTGACAGAAAACAACTACTTCCCTGGCTAATACCACGACGGACATTGAACTACTTCTGACAGATATTTGTGCAACGTTCTTTCAAGAAGACCCAATTGCAAGTGCTTGTCTTGTAATTGAACAGAAGATTATCCTTCATTTGGCTGGGAATGACCACCTGCAGACACGCATGTTTCGAGGTGTATTGCCTCTCATCATTGACAGGGTAGGTCGGACAACATTATAATTGTCCTGTCCCTGCCAAATGAACAGTAATAAACCGTTTAACTAATATTTCTCCAAGGATGACACTACGATCTACAACAAAGTTGATCGCAGCGCCATCCGCACGGAAAAAGACAAAACACTCCCAAGTGGCACAGGCTCCGGAAAGAGAAAAGTGTAAAAATTCCAACGAGTTCGAATATATTGTGCCAAAGAGGAACTTACATCAGATTTCTCATTCACGTGTGTTGGTTATCTAGTTAAAAACTTGGCGAGACCCTGGCTTTTTCTGCAAATATCTCAAAGCAAATTTTCAACTTGTCAGGAATCAGGAAATCTGAGTAGGACCTCGGGTGTGAGCTATATAATAACAAAAATATGTATGCATAACTCATTCCTACTTTCTCTTTTACTAAAAACGTGCCTCACCAAGAATTTCTTCTTTTAATTTTGACGCACAAGCTTTCTTCAAACTCCGGCCCTGTGCAACCCTCTCCGGAATCGAGTTAACGGGGGTTGGGGCGTCGAATCTGTCCGGGCCAAAGGATGAAAGTTAGGAAAGCGGAACGTCCTGAGAGAAGTGAGAAAGCCTCCGATGAACATTAGAGAAGCTGGCAAGTTCCTCAACGAGCTCGTTTCTCGCATACTAAACAGCGGGGTTGGCTCGAATTTATCGAGGGATTTCCGGGAGTTCGGGGGAGGTTCTGCCCACCACCGCACGACGCAGAGTAAATCGAGAATGATCTCGCCTAGTTCGATGAGGAAATGGCTCGAGTGTTCGCTCATTGATGGCCTTATAGCAGATTCGTTATTACAGTTTTTTTTGTAAATGACTTCACAGATGTACAGATGATTTTTTTTCTGTAACGAGTCTTCCAGGTTTTCAGAGATAGAAAACTCCTCTGAAGCTCCTAGAAGCTTATGATTGTAAAGCGAACGCTCTAACATCACGACCACCACGGTCCATTAATGCATAGTGGGATCATGAAGAAATCTATACCTTCTGATACATATCCAAAAATAAGTAGTGAGACTATGAATCTATAAGGTTCTGTTTCTACGACTTTGGGTTTCTATGAGTCTGTATTTTGGCGAGATTATGATATTATGAGTCTGCGAGTTTGTGTTTCTATGAGTCTGTGTTTCTAAGAGTCTGTAATTCGGTGATACTATGAATCTGTAAGTTTGTGTCTGTGAGTCTTTGTTTCTACTACAAGTCTGTGTTTCGGTGAGACTATGAGTCTTCGACTTTGTGTATATGAGTCTGCGTTTTTGTTAGTCTGTATTTCGGTGAGTTTATGACACTGTGTTTCTATTACGAGTCTGTGTTTCGGTGAGACTATGATATCATGAGGGTGTGAGTTTATGTTTCCCGGTAGAAACAGAATGATTGAAAAGCTTTGACTGTAACCACTTGGCTACCTGACCTTATGCTATAAGTCTGTGAGTTTATGTTCCTATTGGTGTGTGTTTCTGAGTCTGTTTCACGAGTCTGTGTATCGGTGAGACATGAGTCTGTCGATTTGTGTTTCTATGAGTCTGTAAATCGGTGAGACTAGAATTTGTAAGTTGGTGTATCTATTAGTCTGTTTCTACGAGTATGTGTTTCTATGAGTCTGTAATTCAGTGAAGAAATGAGTCTGTGAGTTTCTGTATCTGAGTCTGTTTCTATTCGTCAGTGTTTAGGTAAGAATAATACTATAAGTTTGTGTTTCTGTGAGTTTGAATTTTCTCTAGACCGAGTTACCATGAGTCTGTTAGTTTGTGATTCTATGAGCCTACGTTTCTATAAGTCTGTGTTTTGTAAGACCGTGACACTAGTTTCTACTGCGAGTGTATGTTTCGGTGAGACTATGATACCATGGTGCTGTGATTTTGTTTTACGAGTCTATATTTCAGTGACACTATGAGTTTGTGTTTCTATTAGTCTGTATTTTGATAAGGCTATAAGTCTATGAGTTTATGCACCCATTATTCTGATTCCTAGTCTGTTCCTACGAGTCTGTGTTTTGGTGAGACCATGATGATATGAGTCTGTGAGTTTGTGTTGCTTTGAATCTGTTTTTACGAGTCTGTGTTTCTAAGTCTATATTTCGGTCAAACTATGAGTCTGTGAATTTGTGTTTCTACGAGTCTGTGTTTCTACTATACGATTCTGTGTTCAGGGAGACTACGATACTGTGAGGATGTGAGTTTCTGTTTCTATCAGTCCGTTCTTCTAAGAGTCTGCGTATCGGTGAGACTATGATACTATCAGTCTGTGAGTTTGTGTTTCTATGAGTCTGTGTTTCGGTGAGATTATGATAGTGAGAAGCTTTGGTTAGGTTCAAATGTTAGGTTTAAAATGAGCGGGTCTGCTCTGCCCTCCACTGCGACACGTAAGGGTCTATTGTATATACTGCGAATATTTGAGTTTTTGTTTCTATGAGTCTGTGTTTCTTCGAGCCTGTGTTTGAGTGAGACTATGGTACTATGAGTCTATGCGTCTGTGAGTATGTGTGCCTGTTGTTCTTTCAGGTAAAACCGACTTTTACTTTTCCATGGTATATCACCGATTGAAGATGGAGGCAGGCAATTTCATCGGCTTACAACGACAATAAATGCCTAGTTATTGCCAGATATGTTAAGTCGATTCCGTAAATTCAATTGAAGTTGTAGATACGGCCCTGTTTTCCAACTCATCCCAAGTTCGAACCGAACGAGATGCTCTTCCCGAAATCCTCCCGCCGAAACGTCGTTCCCTCGAAACCGACTCCGTAATTGGCGAGAGTTACTCCATTCGGCAAAGGACGGAGCTCGGAAATTTGCCTTTCCGCGGGCACGGCTTAGACCTGGGCGTCGAGACGCTGTTCATCCGCCGTCGGCCTGCTTTATATTCCGTGATTGGCTTCGTTTATGCGAAAATTACGGCATGATAAAGCATACGCTTCCAGTGTTAACGTGATTTGCCGCCGCGCGAAATGTTGTTACCTATGTTGCTTTGTCGTCCGCATTTTCCCGGATTAACGAGGAGCACGATCGCGGTTGCCATGGGTTGCGAGTTGGGCGAGTTGTCTATTCATTACTGATTGTGTTTGTGGCTGACGTCGTGTTGGTCAAACTTGCCGATATTCATGAACACGTATCAGCGAACACAGCATACGCAAATTGTATCATCCAAAAGTCTTGTAAACGTGGTACATTTATATGGATTTTCTTGAATTGATACTTTTTCATTAACAGACAATCCCTAAAAAATCGTTAAGGTATCAGTTTCAATTGAGTTCCGTGGCTGTATTGTCATAAATACAATAGAATACATCACTGATTGTCCCAACAAAACAACGTATAAAAGCATTAATAATGATGAAATCATGGTAAGGAATATTGTAACGCGATATCTTCCGCGCGTACCCTAACTCTGACAAGTGACAGAAGCTAGCTGCTCGACCTTCGACCGAGAGACTAGTTCCAGTAGTTCCATGTTCCATGCAAAATGGCGCGTTTACTACATGACATACAGAAAGTCACGGCCAGCGTCCAGTCGTTGGTTATGATTCATTGAGTAATTGCTCTGTTTTGCGACATAATTTTAGCTGCCCCAAACACCCACGATAACCTAGCCTCAATACAATACAGTTCGATTATTTAATCTTTACCCGTGCGTCATCAATGTTATGCATATGAAATAAGTCGAGACGTTTCGTCAAAATAACATCTGAATGTAGAATGCCGTGGCTCATATCCCGATAAAATTACAACGTGTAGGTAATAAGGATAATTAATTACTAAATTAACTAAATAAACATTTTCAAATTCATGGAAATGGCAAACCACCAGACAATGAGAGTTTTTTTTAGTTCCAACAGAATACCGTGTGACACACACTCAAGGGTACACCCCCCTTTTCTCCTTTCCATATTCAATATTCCAAATTTCAAAATATTGCTGAAGAAACAAAAGCGAAAAGGAATGAATCTGTTTAAAATTGTTTTTTTCGATAATCAGCTGTCGCCCCCTTACGAACGACAGCCCTCAGTAGTCAAAACCTGTACGAGCCAAAGATTAACGAGGTCTTACCTTCTAACGTGCGATTCCTAGCACACGGTGTATTCCGATTATTATGAATCCAGTGATACCAGGTTTGATAGGATAATGAAACATGGAGGCAGAGATATGTTCATGGAATTTCTAGAAACTTTTGTCCTCCCTACTGTATTCTAATTTCAGTCACACTCATATATGGAAGTTGTTTTATCCGTACCTCCGCAGCCGTTTGACACATCCATGAAATCCTAATTTTATCCACATTAATGCAATTTCTGTAGGATTTTCACACTATGAATAACTCATCTGAATATCCTGGCAGTACGGGATTATAGTCACAAAAGTCAATTGTGTGGTTAGAGTTTTCCTGTCATTCTGATCATAACCTTAAGGACGGTTTTAAAGAATTTGTTGATCGTCAGCGACATAAATTCACCTGTCAGTCACAGACTTCTGCCTGAGCCAGGACAAAGTATGGCCGACAACAGAAGATGTGTTACGATTTAACTTTCACTGATTTTGATGCAATCTTGCAAGAAACTGTGTCATTTCGGCTAGCATGTTAGAGAGACATTAATCAACGTCTTCTCTGAAAATCCAGCGCAAATATAACGCTGTCTTAGTAATTCTTCGATATGTGCGGGTGTACGATATTTATTCTCTTTATAAATAATTGACGCTGCGACGTTGTTTTTGTTGTTTCGTCCGAGTTTGTCCTTGTTGAAAGTCAGCGCACACTGGATTGGAAAAGGAATTGTTATTGTGCAAAACTGGTTTGAGTTTTATCGTTGCTATGGTAACGTAATATTGTTTCAATTCATAGAACCGGTCTAGGCTGACTAGATGTCAATACCTTCTCGTAGATAAACGGGCCCAGAGCAATGTTTGGCTTGTATTTCTTCGAAATAACACCTTTTTGACACATGACACTGCTCATCGAGTGTCATTGTTCTCATTATTTGCCGACGTTCAACCCCTTGCGGCTTTTAATGGCAACAAACCGGATCGTCCGCGCTCAACCGTCGCAAAAAAAGTTGGGGAACGTGACCACGATCGCGCGTAAACGCAGCCACAGCGGGGCGCCAATTTGCCTGACAAATTACCCCTTTGGCGCGGTGGTTTCTCGCGGTGGTTATGGGGCACGTGCGTTAATACGCACGCATGCAAAACTTGGCGAAAATAATTGAGCAGCACGCTCGATGACGCCTCTCGTTTTTTTCCCAAACTGGCGTGAACAGATGAAAAGAAACCGTTAGCGACGCGCTCATGCAGATAAACGCGGTTTTAGCGACGTCGAGGTTTATCTAGCAAGACTTAATACGACCCAATCATTGAGTTCGGCAAAGAGACGGATCGAAAGACAATTGGTGGAGGAAGGGATGGAACAACGCCGAAAAATCGTAAATCTCAGGACGCCAAAAAATCATGAGTTAATATGGAATTTCAAATAAAAACGGTATACCACAAGGAGGCGCACTGGGGCCTCTGTTATTTATGTTATATTTGAATGATATTGTCAATAGTGTTACCCATTGGTTTACTTTTGTTCTGAATACAGCAACGATCTTTCATGGAGTAACCAAAAAAGGGCAGTTTTTTCGACGAAAAGATGCATCTATCCACAAAATCGACATTTTCCAAGCGAACTACCGTTTTGATTCAAAAAACGAGTACATTTTCGGATTCAGAAGGAAATTTTCTATCGGATCAAGTAATATTCGCGGGAATTACGCATTTTTAAAATATTCACAAGTGATCAAAGTCGAGTCACGCAATATTCGATAATTAAGGAAATCGAATTGGAAAATATTTATTTCTCGAAAAATCGCAAACCTCCCTCAAACGTATCTTGACGAGCTGATTCAGAATATTATGTTAAAAATTCAATTCGACAAAAGGGTCACCAAAAAAGGACAGTTTTTTCGACAGAAAGATGCAATAAAAACGGTATACCACAAGGAGGCGCACTGGGGCCTCTGTTATTTATGTTATATTTGAATGATATTGTCAATAGTGTTACCCATTGGTTTACTTTTGTTCTGAATACAGCAACGATCTTTCATGGAGTAACCAAAAAAGGGCAGTTTTTTCGACGAAAAGATGCATCTATCCACAAAATCGACATTTTCCAAGCGAACTACCGTTTTGATTCAAAAAACGAGTACATTTTCGGATTCAGAAGGAAATTTTCTATCGGATCAAGTAATATTCGCGGGAATTACGCATTTTTAAAATATTCACAAGTGATCAAAGTCGAGTCACGCAATATTCGATAATTAAGGAAATCGAATTGGAAAATATTTATTTCTCGAAAAATCGCAAACCTCCCTCAAACGTATCTTGACGAGCTGATTCAGAATATTATGTTAAAAATTCAATTCGACAAAAGGGTCACCAAAAAAGGACAGTTTTTTCGACAGAAAGATGCAATAAAAACGGTATACCACAAGGAGGCGCACTGGGGCCTCTGTTATTTATGTTATATTTGAATGATATTGTCAATAGTGTTACCCATTGGTTTACTTTTGTTCTGAATACAGCAACGATCTTTCATGGAGTAACCAAAAAAGGGCAGTTTTTTCGACGAAAAGATGCATCTATCCACAAAATCGACATTTTCCAAGTGAACTATTGTTCTGATTCGGAAAATGAGTACATTTTCGGATTCAGAAGGAAATTTTCTATCGGATCAAGCAATATTCGCGAGAAATACGTATTTTCAAAATATTCACAAGTGATCAAAGTCGAGTAATGCAATATTCGATATTTAAGGATATCGAGTTGGAAAATGGTGAACAGCATGAAGATTTCGGTAGCCCTAAGAGTTCCAAAGTGGGTTAAATGAAAAAAAAGTTGCACAATTTTGAGGTCTGCGAATAGGTGTTGGGATGTACCAAAAAAAAATTTTTCTTTTGAAAAAACTGAAAGCACTTTTTTGTTGCCATTTTTTTATCTCTACATCATTCACACAATCTCAGAACATCGTTTCGTTTCGAAGAAACTATCAACTTTGTTTTTTTATATGGCATGAAAATAAAGTACACAGTGTATGACATAGCATTTTTATTATTTCGAAAGCAGAGACGTACGGCACAATATGTTTTCTTATGTTTTTCTCCAGTAACAATGCTTACTACAATTTTTGAACATTGGCGGCTTAGAAACAATCCATTGCAACATAAATTGTTTTTATTTTCCATAAATAATTATATCAATTCGAATAAAATTCGAAAATATATGCTGGAGAGTATCAGATTACGAAGATATGGGCCTATTTTTGAGTGATGACGGCATTTTTTTGGACACATTTCTACCGCGGGAAAAACACTCAAAATTCTTCCTTCTTCAAACTAACACAATGTATACACCCTAATTCACCCGTTTTACACTATTTCTTAATAAAAACTGTATTGTTTATCAAAAAATTCAACCTTCTTATAAAAACATCTAAACAAAAAATTTATGTAAAATTTTCAGTGAATTTGTTTATGTCAAGTTGGTAACTTTGAACTCAGCATATTTGCACAGCCAACTTTTCAAGCCATATAATTTCATGATGAAAAAAAATTATTCCCTCACTTTTTTTTCCAGTTACCAACTTGATATGAGTGATATTCACTTACCATTTTGCCTAAATTTGTTAGTTATGTGATCATAAAAGAAGGATGAGTTTTTTTCCCAAAAAGTACCGTTTTCAATAAAGAAAGATTGTGAAACAGGTCAATTAAGGTGTGTAGATTGTATTAGTTTAAAGTAGGAAGAATTTTGAGTGTTTTTTCGCGGTAGAAATGTGTCCTAAAAAATGCTAGTCATCACTCAAAAATAGGCTCATATCTCGGAAATTAGTTGAGATCGCCAAAAATTTCATTTGGATTTTTTGTTCAGGAGGCCAAACTACGTAAGTTCCAATAATTTTGTTGATAGCTTGTGGTTATTAATTAACGGAATCTTACCTTTTTTCCAACTAAACATGATGTTAGAAGTCACGTGCCAAATTTCGTAGTGCTACAATTCATCCTTCAGTTTTGGCACAAATTTGTCGGTGATTACTGGATTTTAAAAGTCAGGTATTTCTTTGATCAGTTGTGAGAATATAACAAGTATATTGGTCAAACTAGAAGAAATGTGACAACACGATTCAAAGATCATTTCATCCATCCATGTTATAAAAGTTATAAATGATCCCATTGAGTAGACACGAAAGTATATGAAATGGCTAAATATGACACTGAAATGGGAGAGTTCACTTTTATATAGCCAATAGCTCTTCAATTCAACCATAATCATTCACAACTCCGGAAATGTTTCGTTGATGTCCATCTAAAGCAATGGATATGAAATAGACTCCCCTTTAAACACCCCTCATAAACACGAACTCTCACTTACTTTTCCCTGAATTCTACCCTGCGCTTCGCGTTCCGTCACAGTCTAAACAGCCATCCCAGGAGTTTTGGCAGAGCGTTTGGTGGGAATTAACCGGCTTTGAATCCCATTAATCAGCGTCTCTGAAATCCGGGCTATGGCTGTTTGTTACAGGCAACGCCTGCTTATTTGCCTCTCCAACCCCCACACCGGCGACAATCTGTCACGGGTGTGACACGGCCGTCGGATTTTTCAACCCGCGGTGCCATTTCAAGCGACTTTGATTGACAATGTTTGATTACGTTACGGTGCTTTTTTGGAGTAGCAGGATCGCGGGAAATAATGGAAAATTGTTTCGCTGGCGTTGGAAAATCTCGTATTTCTTCTTCTTCTCTTTTTTCTTGTTAATTCGTTAAGGTACGTTCAACAGGCAAATGGACGAACAATTCATTGTAGCTTCAAAACTTATAGTTACGTTACCTCCATGTATTTTTCTATCTTTATTTATCATTGACAAGAAATCCATATGGACATACACAAATTTGAACACATTTAATTATTCGGCTGATATATGCTCGGAAAATATATGGTGCAGATCTTTCTCATCTTGCTTGGGAATAGCAATGAAATTAGTATTATCACTCACTAAATGCTTGGGAGCACGTGATTATGTCTGTGCAAGATAAAAACGGTCGATTTTTTTATGACGACGCATATAAAAATATGACCTCATGATATCCTGTTATTCACATAGTACGTTGTCCAAAATGGAGACTGTTACGATAAATAGAGCGATAAATAAAGCATATTACAAGTTATTATCATATTCATAATTCACTTAATTCAACTTATCTATAAATTACATTGATGCACAAATTATCGCTACCAACTTTAGTTACGAAAGAGTTGATTGGTGGTTATTCTTCCTTTATTTTTTAACAATTTTTTATTACTAAAGGTGGCAGATTTTTTTTTATTCAAACTAATTATATTTTCATCTTACTTGATAGTAGGCCATGCTTGTCGCTGCTGCCAAGGAAAATAAAGAAATAATTATTTGACGTGTCAAAAAGTTTTTGGAACAGCTATTAGTATTCAATAAATCGATTTTTATAATTACCTGATAATGGAAAGTTTCGAATTTATGTAATGATAAAGAATTATGCCATGTCCAAGCACGCCATTCCAGTTTAATATACTCAACTGCGCTAATTGAAAACTGTCACTCACATCTGTCAAGAAATGGTTCAGCAGAAAGTTCAGCCCCACTATTGCTATGGTGTGTCCTGTAAAGCTAGATTTTCTGATTCCTAAACATTGACACACCAAACCTGTCCTATCCTAGTATTACGTTTCTCTATGAACTCCCGAGTAATTGCTTCATCCTTTTACAACGGTCCTTCTACATCCGCTTTCACGGAGTTAAACACCCCTGGAAAAGTCACAGTCTAACCTACGGGAGTCGGTGTAATTTACAATCGCGAATAGACGGCTATGAAATCGAGCATGGAGTCCTGCGATTTGCCGGGATGAAATTGTTTTTGATGCTCTTCTGTTTCGAGCGGGATTACCGGATGAAGCGATGCCGAATTTACATAATGTTCTTGTGCCGTTCGGAAGGTTTTCTGAAAGATGATCGTGATTTTTCCAGCTGGTGTCGCGGAAGTTTTTAATTGGAGTGCAAGAAGTGACTAATAACAGTATCAGTAAATTTTATCAAATAGACGATTGGCAAATTGAAAAGCTTGAGATGAAAATCCTGTTTTTTTCGTGAGGTGTTATTATATGTATATGAAATGAGTCGAAAAATGTTTGTGTAGAGCATTGAAATGCAAATCGATGTGGCTAACAAAATGGTTTCATCTTGTTTTTCAATCCTTGCTCGTTGAAAAATGTTATTTTTACCTATGCTCGATGAAAAAGAGCATACTTTATTGAAATGAAAATACTTCGAAACTGAGCAACACTTTTACATTCATAAAACGAAGTAGTGAAAGTCACGATGTGATAATTTTTCAAAAAGTTATAATTTTAGCCGTCCAGAACGAGAGACAGCCCAGAAATACAGCAACAATCAGACCGGAGACCCTTCGAGATATGAGTGCGGAGCAAGAAAGGGCTCTGAGGGAAGCGGCAGTTGCTGTGGGGGTTTTTGGGTGAGTATTCATCATAATTATTATTATTTTTCTGGCAAAAAACTACTGGGGATTTTGAGAGGTACTTTTTTCCGGATTTGAAGTGTTTTATAGAACCTTGATACATGCGATCCCAAGCATCAGGTACGTGTAACCTACTCAGTTTAGATCGACTTTTCTGAGCAATGCATTGCAGCAATTTTTTCAGCAGAAAAATGTTCAATAAAGAAGTTAACTTTCTAATATATCTAATAAAAATAATAAAGCCTCTGTATTTCATAAAATCCTACAATTCTCCTATTATCAACTCATGTTTCTCAACTGGCAATATTCTATGGCAATGGAAAAAATCTTTGGTCACCCCCACCAAAGTTTCATCATGTTTATCTGATTGTAATTGTTTCTGATATGCTTATTATAGATATTATTTTATTTTTACAGTCAATTTCTCTGAAATATTCGTACAAGCTTTGACAAAAATACTAATGCATTTTTTCTGATTGCATAATTTGATGGTTTCTCAGAAAAACTCTAGAACTGACACAGTAGTAATTGCTTTTATAAAAGGCAATTAAACCCGTAGTGAAAGTGTCTTTCGATATTATTGATCTCGTCAGAGCTTTTGATACCGTTGATACCATACACAAAACTGTTGAAAACGGTCAATAATCATAATATTCGTGGTCCAGCATAAAAATTGACAGAATATTATGAAACTCATACCGTGAGAATTGGAAATGATTTGAGGTCCGAATGGCTTGTGGAAAATGGAGTACCACAGGGAACAGTATTGGGTCCATTATTAACCTCAGTGTACGTTGTTATACTTTGTCTGCTTATTTTATAATATAGCTTTTATTTCTACAGGAAGTAACTAGAGGCATGTTGAAGTTAAACTCTAACTTCAAATGAAAACGAAATAAATGAAAACCGAAGTACCGCAAGGGACAGTGCTGGGCCCATTATTTTTTTAGTGTAAATGTTTAGTTATCCTACTGATGGAGTTAACTTGAATGAAATTACTATTGTGGTGAAGGGGAAAACGTCTTTTGTTCTCTAAATGGGGTATATCTCTTTTGCTGTGCTGGTAATGGAGTTTTGATTTATAATTTTTATTCAGATAAGTCCAGCTGAATTAGTCAATAGATACTGCAAAGTTGTAGGTAGGAGGGGGGGCACTTTCATCGCGATTCTGCAACCATTTCAGATTGCACAGAAAATGAATATAGGGCGGTTATAATTATTTTTTGCCATGGCACTGCATTTTGAAAATGTAAATAGATCATGAACAATTTTCGCAACTTTTCGTAACATCCTGTGCATTCTATCCACAAGCGTCCAACTGAATACAAGTTTTCCTTCTTTCATATCAACCTATATTGTCAAAAAATTGATTTATACGGAATTTCAACATTATTGATTCAAATTTTATAATAATAATAAATCGCCCTATACAGGGTGTTCCAAATTAAGTCGGTACCATTGCCAACTCCAATTCGGATAAATGGGCAAACTAGTAGCATTTTTTATGGCCTTCTCGATGCCGAAAACAAAACAAATATTGACATTCGCGTTTTCAGAATATTTCATAAAATTATATTTCTTTCAATGGAACACCCTATATATATATATTCGTAATAACATTCTCAACAACAAAGCTCATATCACCTTTCTTCCTAAAGTGGAAAATGAGCGACTCATGTGGAAATATTTATTTCTTTCACTAGTACAAAAAATTTCTTTGATTGTCCAAAGACCCAATTTTGGTACTTATACGAATGACAATATTTCGTTACTAATAGCAAAATAAGACAGTAAAAAGAAAAAATTGCGCTGGGATGTGAACTCGTGAAACCCGTGATCATCAAGTCGCACCACTCAATTGACATTACTGAGCTATTTGGTATTAATATACAAAATGATAATTTCCATCTTTAAGCCATTCCGCTAGCCGCATTTATTTTGTGAATCAAATTATGTCTGCTGTGACGATAACTTTGAAGCCGTATTTGTACATAACAGAAAATACTGGAGGGTCATATGAATGTGGTTTGAAAAAATGTGTTTGATTCGATAAAACATAATTATTATGAGCAATCAAGTTGCCTTGAAACTTTGTTGAAATACTATTTGTCAAATATTCCCAAATATATCATGACAGTGTCATAAATTATTGTAACTGTCAACTACTGTTCGAATATTTTTCGAAATGCCGTTTTTTCATCAAAAAAAATGTGATATGTTAGAATCCTACTTGGTTTGTCAGAAAAATAGCGTAAGAGCATTCCAACACTACAGCAATTCGTTCCCCGATCGTGAATTACCTAATTGGCGTTTTTTTGCTGTGCTTCATCGTCGATTCAGGAACCCTGAAAAAGTTTTTGAGAAAAGGAGAACTAATAAACGTTTTCTTACATCTGAAGATACAGAAATTGACGTTTTATCCTACTTTGAGGTATATCCAAATAATTCCATCAGAGATTTATCTAGAGAAATAGCTGTTCCACTGTCTGGTATTCAACGAATTCTGAGGAAGAATAAGATTTCTCCTTATAAGTTAACACCAGTGCAAACACTAGAACCTGGTGATCCTGAAAGACGATTTGGGTTTTGTCGGTGGTTTTTGAATAAAGGCAGACAAGATCCAAACTTCTATAGAAATATTATATGGAGCGATGACGCAAATTTTTCAAATCGTGTGATGTATAATAGCAAGAATTTTCATTATTGGATAGACATAATTCATTTCTAGTCCATCCCCACAATCCGCAAAGACGATTTAGTATTAATGTTTGGTGTGGTCTATTTAGAGGCAGAATTATCGGTCCATTTTTCTACCATGGTTCTTTGAACGGACCCCGTTACATTAATTTATTAAGAAGAGTGTTGGAAGAGTTTTTCGATGAACTTGATCTGGAGGCTCGTCAGATAATCTAATTTCAGCAGGATGGAGCACCAGCACATATTGTCAGTGGCGTAAAAAGAATGCTGCGAGGCTGTTTTAGAAACAGATGGATTGCTACAAATGGTCCTGTGTCACGTTTTCATCCAGTGATTCAGAATCAGAGTGTGAAAATACACCACTTGAAATTACAAAGAGTACAAATAATATACTGGAAAGTTCACTACCAAAACACCCGAATAATTGAGACTCGTAGTTTTCGTGGAAGAGAATGCCGTTAAAATAATATCTATCAAACATTTTAATGAGAGGCCGGATGGCTCAAATGGTATAGCATTACGAGAGGTTGTGGGTTCAAGCCACCGACAAGGCATTTTTTTTTTATTTAATAATTTATTCTTGATGCATCTTTGCGATAAAAAAATTAGTTCTGGTTAGTCCGGGATTATTCCTTTCTGATAAACAGTGTTTTTAAATAATAGTTATTATTTCGTGTGGAAATTATCTTTTGTTCGTTTTAAAATTTTTGATCGTGGAAAAAGTATAGTCTGCTACTCGGTTAGAATGAAAATTCGTGATGCTCGTGGTTCCTCTCGCTCGCCTTCGGCTCGCGCTCGGAACTTTCCACTCGGATCGAATTTTCATTCTAACCTTGTTACAGAATATACTATTCGATGATCTTGATCTGGAGGCTCGTCAGATGATCTATTTTCAGCAGGATGGAGCACCAGCACATAATGTCAGTGGCGTAAAAAGACTGGATTGCTACAAATGGTCCTGTTAAGTGGCCCCCTCGTTCGGCAGACATGACACCTCTAGATTTTTATTTTTGGGGATTTCTGAAAAATCAGGTGTACAAAATGAAACATAATAATGTAGATAAACTGAAAAATTGTATTGAAACTATAATTAATAGAATTGATGGCCGAACTGTGTTGAATGCCACACGTAGTGTCAATGACGGGCCCACATATGTGTTCAACAAGAAGGCGGTGTTTTTGAACATTTACTCGATATTTTATAGCGCTTTATCAAATCCGTTTGTTATAAATGTTTCCTATTGATAAAACTGTCTCATTTTCACCTTTACGAAAAAAAAATCAAATGAGATTTGTTGTTGAGAATGTTATCACGAATCGAAATGCATGAAAAATATAGGGTGTTCCATTGAAAGAAATATCATTTATGAAATATTCTGAAAACTGTAATTTTTTTTTTGTTTTCGTCATCGAGAAGGCCATTAAAAACGCTACTAGTTTGCCCATTTAACCGAATTCGTAGCATCAATAATAACGGAGTTAGCAATGGTGCCGACTTAACTTGGAACACCCTGTATATAAAAACATGTTCACCCTACCCTTGCCTGATCCGAACAAAGTATCGGTAGTTCAGCGACTCCGTATTGATCTCGATCACTGAACACAGGTATGAGCATTACTTGTCAAAGCTTTTGATGTGGCGATACGATAGAGGATCATATTCGTCAAGCCATTAAGCTTTGGCGTTCCACCACACTTGGTTTATGCAAGCTTTTTGATTATCTTTTGACAGAATAAGTCATGGATGAAACGCGCATATCGTTTGTTTATGTGGCGTCTGGATAACTCAAGAATAGGCGCTCTATTACGATTTTCATGTTGAAATTATAAGGAATATATTTGGAAGAAGTATAAGTTTATAGCAAATTTTTTCCATTGCAACTTTTTTCGTTTCTTACTTACATTTTCGTGTTTGATACTCGATACTTGCTATAGAAACATAGCGTAACAATCAAAACGTGATAAGCAAATGACTCAATAAAATACAGAAGTTTTAGTAGAGTGGCCGGCAGAGTTACCTGATCTCACACCACTTGATTTTATATAGGATCACTCGGAGAACATTGTATTCGAATCAGAGCCAAAACGAGGAAGTTGGTTTATGTTAAGTATATATTCGCATCATCATTAACTTAATATTTTTATTATTTCAGTCCTCCTGTTTCGCTAACGATGGCCCTCACTCCTGCCAGGTACACCAACAGTTTCCTACCACCAGTTTCCCACTCGGCTCTAACGAATAGAGAGCCGACACCGACCAAAGACAACAGTGATAATGATGGTGAGTAATTCTACCAGAAATAGTTATTTGTAGTGAACGACATTTGAAAAAAAAAACAGATTTGGCAAGTTGAATTCCTACGATTTTGTTTCAAAAACCGTTAACTTTCAAGACAAAAACTCTCCGCGCAAATATCAACACAAACTCCGACAAATCGTTCATCAGAATTGTCGGGAAATACTACAGTTGGTACCGCGTTCCATCGAATTTCACTTGCGCCACTCCCAAAAATAGCAGCATCTCCTCCCACTAAAAACATCTTCGTGCCTTGGACAGCCGATGATGCCCGAAGACGAGCAAAGACCAACATTCGGACACAGTCGGCGCGAAGTTATGGCATCGTTCAGCTGTCGGTCACTAGATACGCCTGTAGAAATTACATTTGGGGGAAAGTGGGGTAAATTAATCCAATGTATGGTTATGAGCTAAAAATGTCAAGGTATTTCCCTGTGGGTTCATTCGGGTACAGTTGCTTCATCAACGCTGATAAAGTTGTCTACTGATGCTCTTTAAGATGTTTGTAGTGGCTTCAAATACTAGGAGTTACTATGTTAAGGTGTAGATTGAAGAGTTCCTGAAGCTCTTAATTTTATTGGAATACTTTCCTTGGGGATCTTTGGGAATCCATATGGATGAGGCGGTTTAGTGAAGAGGGGTGTTCGGGATGTATGGCTTGTACTTTCTCAGTGTGGTGTATAGTTTTCTTTTCAAATTGAAGACGTAATGTCTTTCTGTTTGATCTTGTAATTGCCTTCCTGGATAACATTCTATAACTTTTACTCAGGAAGGTCTCCTTGACTTTGATAAGAGGCCTTGTGGATATGTTGACAATGTTTTTTTTCTCCCATTTTGTTGTTCGCTTGAGTCACTGGCTTTGACCAATTTCTTTGGGGAAGTTATACTTGTGTGACAATTGCTCGAAGTGTGGGCATGCACATCAAGTCTGATCAACTTTTCTAGATAGTACTTTTCGATATTTCAAAAATGGAGATACCGTAGAGCTGTTACAGTATTCGTGTTTCATTGAAAATTTCAACTCAACAAAATATATGCAGAACACTATAAAACATGCTATATTTCGACACGTGACATACAACCCAGCCAACACAAACACGCATCGTTACGTCGCACAGACGTCCCAGCGACTCACTTTTGTCACACTCATGATGCATGCTGGCGACGTCTAGCGATGTAGTTCTGAGACGACTTTACGATGTAGTTCTGAGACGTCCGCAAAGATGCTTCTTAATAACGTATCAGAGATATAACAGAACGACATAGCAACAATTTCTTTACTGTTATATTCAGGAGACGTCAACGTCTTTGCGATATTCCAGACATAAACAACAAAAACAAAATAAAATATTTTCAATATGAAAAAAAATTAATATAATAAAAATATAAATAAAAAGAAATCTTAAAAAAATTAAAACATTCTGGCATAACATCAACAAAGTACCAAAAAAAATTAACAAAGTAAAAATAAATTAATAAAATAACTAAAAGTCGATTGCTTTGGTTTCTTTTCCTGCCAAGCCTTGTTTGAAGATATCTTCATCGCTATCCAGAAAACAGTCCAACATACCAAAGGCGTTCTTTATAAGACGCCTTTTATGTCGATATGAAGAACTCGAAAAAGAACGTTTGGACATAATTATTTTAAAGCAAAATAGGAATAATGGAATTTCACTTTGTTGATACTCGACAACGATAATCACTTTTCACTTTTAGTTTATGGACACTACAATTCGCAAATGTGAACAGCTCCAGTTGGAAATATCAGAACATGAGCGGTATACAAAGCACTCAAAGCAACAAAGCTTCGATCGTCGATCAATGCATCGATACAAAGAACTAGAACTAAATATGGTTATACGAAACGGTAACAGCCGGTCACGCGGTCGCCTCCCGCTTTCAGGTTGGCCAACATTGTCTACGATCTGTGTTGCCAACTTACCGCGTTGATTCAAAATAAACATTTAACAGAAATCGAGGGTTCGCCGTTCGACAGTGGTGGAGGACAGATGGCGTCCTTGTGGTCGGCAGTCGAGTAAATGTGCGTAAAAGTCGTATTATCACCTGATCTGGAGATAACTCAATAAAAATATAGTAGCAAAGATATCTAAGTATAGATTTTGATGCCTAAACGATGTCGCAGTATGACATCTATGACAATTTGACATCGCAGGGACACCTAAATCCAGCTATCACTAATTTAGATATTACAGGGATGTCGCAGTGTGATATCACAGTAATGACAACAAATTGACATCGCAGAGACACCTAAATCCAGCTATCACTAATTTAGATATCACAGGGATGTCGCAGTGTGATATTACAGTAATGACAACAAATTGACATCGCAGAGACATCTAAATTCAGCTATCACTAATTTAGATATCACAGGGATGTCGCAGTGTGATATCGCAGTAATGACAACAAAATGACATCGCAGATACATCTATATCCGGCTATTATTGATTTTGATATCTAAGAGATGTCGCGGTGTAATATCGCAGGAATATTAACGATATGATATCACAAGGACATCTAATCCCATTTTTGACAATATTGACATCCCTGAGATGTGGATGTTTGCCCAGTGTTGACTGGGAAGAAGAGTCGAAACTCTCTCGTAAACAACAACCAAGCCCGCAACCGATCGCTAATCGCGCAAAATCAATTTCCGAATACAGCTAGCTCACCAGTCACTTTTTTCGCCCGACGGCGTCAGAGCAGGGTCGCATCCACCCTCTCCTCCAGGGAGTAATTAGTGAACGACAACACTTTGCAAATAATCCCGGACAGATTAAAACTCTCGATAGATGTTGCGGATTAGGCGGCAGGGATTTTACGGGAGCGATTTTCTAAAGTTTGTTTTGGACGTGTCGCAGCGTAGAAACTGAATATTAACTTTGCGGATGAAGCTGAGTTTGAGCGGTGCTGTCACGGTAATTAATCGGTCGGAAAGCGACGCGTGCATGATAATCATCGAACGCATAGGCGTCTTTTGGTGCGCTACAAGGGTCGATACTTGAATGGATCATTTCTTGATGATAGTGGCATAATCTTACAATTTAAAGATATTTTTTGTAAATTAGGCGTAAACAGCATATAAATATAACAAAATAATTGATAAATTGGCAATATAAGCAATTAAGAGTTTCGTCCCCAAAACTGATCCTTGTGGCAAGTAACAATTTGACATCGCAGGGACATCCAAATCCAACTATTACTAATTTAGATATCACAGGGATGTCGCAGTGTGATATCGCAGTAATGGCAACAATATGACATCGCAGAGACATCTATACCCGGCTATTATTGATTTTGATATCTAAGGGATGTCGCGGTGTAATATCGCAGGAATATGATATCACAAAGACATCTGAATCCCATTTTTGACGATATTGACATCCCGGAGATGTGGATGTTTGCCCAGTGTTGACTGGGCAGTTGTCTCTCTTCAGAGTTAGAGTTAAGAGGCACTGTTGAAGGCATTATATCAGAGGTTATTCCCAAAAAGCTGTGGCGCTTTGTATAAGTCTGTTGCATGCAATTGGTTATATGCTCGATTCTGAAGAAAGTGGGGATAGTTCTTTTAGATTTCTTTTCCTGGTGAAGGGTATCATAACAGTTTAGCTAGGGTTGATAGTCACTTAAAAACTCGTAAAATAAAAATGTTGCAATAGTTTGTTTTGAAAGTTGCCTCCACGTTTTTTTTCTTCCTTCCAGAAGAAAGTATAGACGTAACGAACGAAGAAGACGATACACCAACGTCGGTATGTGGAGTGTCGAGCAGTAGCGGCCCTTTGCGTCCCGAGCCCCATCCTGCCATGGCCACAGGGTTGTACCCCTCGTCGCACGAAACGATATACGAAACGTCGGCTCGACTGCTCTTCATGGCCGTCAAATGGGCGAAAAATCTACCGAGCTTCGCTAGTTTACCCTTCAGGGATCAGGTAGATGTCCACACACAAAACATTCCCAGTTATATCGCTAGTCCGTCAAAAGATGTCGCCACTTATGAATACTTTGTTGCAGGTTATTTTGTTGGAGGAAGCTTGGAGCGAGCTGTTTCTGTTGAACGCCATCCAGTGGTGCATGCCGCTCGACGTTTCGACCAGTCCCCTCTTCAACATAAACGAGCACGCCAAAAACGGGAATGCGGCGACGGACGTCAGGGTTTTGGCCGACACGCTTCTCCGATTCAAGTCCATCCATGTGGATCCCGCTGAGTTCGCTTGTCTCAAGGCCATCGTTCTGTTCAGAGCAGGTGAGTCGGAAATATTCGATATTTTTTTTTATTCGGTTCTTGTTGGAACGAGCATCATTGTAATCGGGTTCTGAGAGTATTATCTGAGGCACAGGCTCTAATTTTCGTTCCTACAATTCTTGTATTAAATCGCTGCCTTTCAAATCCAACAGGCGAACTTTCTTCGAAAACGTTTTTCTTTTGAACGAGATATCATTCCCAAACAACGCACCAATATACGGTGGATATCTTGTGGATGTTCAATTTTATTCAGCACATATCCAACGGACGTTCCTTGGACCAAGACTTGAATATCCAGAAGAAATCCGACGTACACATCCAGAGAATTTGCTTCATGGACATCTAGAGGAGATATTTCATTGGCATCGATGTCGTCATCGAAGATGATATTCATCAAAGATTCTCAATATCTTTTCCATCATTCTAGAAAAATAAGTTTCTCAGTTACAGTCCATCAGTGCTCTACAAACGAATTCCTTCACTAATATGGATATGATACATAAAAGATAGATTGATCCCGAACGTTCGTGAGATAGCCAGACTTTCGTGACTTGATTTGGACATAAATTGGACGTCCATTATTATTCTGACTTGTTTTGGACGTGAATTGGACGTCCATAAAATATCTGACCTGATTTGGACATAAATTAGACGTGAGATATTCGTCGTGGATATCTTGTAGTGGTCCAGAATACACCTACGGATATCCTGACTTGATTTGGTCTTGAATTGGACCTCGGTAAATTATTCTTAATGGATATCCATGAGATATTCATCGTCGATATCTTATGGTGGTTCGAAATAACATCCACGGCTATCCTAACTTAATTTGGACATGGATTGGAGGTTCATAAAATATCCTGACTTGATTTGGACACGAATTGGACGTCAATAAGATATCCTTCATGGATATCCTTGAGATATTCGTCAAGGATATCGTATGGTGAACCAAAAATACATTTATGTATATCCTGACCTGATTTGTAGATAAATTAGACATTTATAAAAGATCCTGACTTGATTTGGACACGAATTGGACGTTAGTACGATGTCCTTCATGAATATCCGTGATATATTTTTCGTGGGTATATTATGGTCATCCAAAATAACATCCACGGCTATACTGACTTCATTCGGAGGTTCATAAAATATCCTGACTTGATTTGGACATGAATTGGACGTCAATAAGATATCCTGCATGGATATCCTTGAGATATTCGTCATGGATATCGTATGGTGAACCAAAAATACATTTATGTATATCCTGACCTGATTTGTAGATAAATTAGACATTTATAAAAGATCCTGACTTGATTTGGACACGAATTGGACGTTAGTACGATGTCCTTCATGAATATCCGTGATATATTTTTCGTGGGTATATTATGGTGGTCCAAAATAACATCCACGGCTATACTGACTTTATTCGGAGGTTCATAAAATATCCTGACTTGATTTGGACACGAATTGGACGTCAATAAGATATCCTTCATGGATATCCTTGAGATATTCGTCAAGGATATCGTATGGTGAACCAAAAATATATCTACGTATATCCTGACCTGATTTGTAGATAAATAAGACATCCATAAAAGATTCTGACTTGATTTGGACACGAATTGGACGTTAGTACGATGTCCTTCATGAATATCCGTGATATATTCTTCGTGGATATATTATGGTAGTCCAAAATAACATCCACGGCTATACTGACTTTATTCGGAGGTTCATAAAATATCCTGACTTGATTTGGACACGAATTGGACGTCAATAAGATATCCTTCATGGATATCCTTGAGATATTCGTCAAGGATATCGTATGGTGAACCAAAAATACATTTATGTATATCCTGACCTGATTTGTAGATAAATTAGACATTTATAAAATATCCTGACTTGATTTGGACACGAATTGGACGTCAATAAGATATCCTTCATGGATATCCTTGAGATATTCGTCAAGGATATCGTATGGTGAACCAAAAATATATCTACGTATATCCTGACCTGATTTGTAGATAAATAGGACATCCATAAAAGATTCTGACTTGATTTGGGCACGAATTGGACGTTAGTAAGATGTCCTTTATTAATATCCGTGATATATTCTTCGTGGATATATTATGGTGGTCCAAAATAACATCCACGGCTATACTGACTTTATTCGGAGGTTCATAAAATATCCTGACTTGATTTGGACACGAATTGGACGTCAATAAGATATCCTTCATGGATATCCTTGAGATATTCGTCAAGGATATCGTATGGTGAACCAAAAATACATTTATGTATATCCTGACCTGATTTGTAGATAAATTAGACATTTATAAAATATCCTGACTTGATTTGGACACGAATTGGACGTCAATAAGATATCCTTCATGGATATCCTTGAGATATTCGTCAAGGATATCGTATGGTGAACCAAAAATATATCTACGTATATCCTGACCTGATTTGTAGATAAATAAGACATCCATAAAAGATTCTGACTTGATTTGGACACGAATTGGACGTTAGTACGATGTCCTTCATGAATATCCGTGATATATTCTTCGTGGATATATTATGGTGGTCCAAAATAACATCCACGGCTATCCTGACTTTATTCGGAGGTTCATAAAATATCCTGACTTGATTTGGACACGAATTGGACGTTAGTACGATGTCCTTCATGAATATCCGTGATATATTTTTCGTGGGTATATTATGGTGGTCCAAAATAACATCCACGGCTATACTGACTTTATTCGGAGGTTCATAAAATATCCTGACTTGATTTGGACACGAATTGGACGTCAATAAGATATCCTTCATGGATATCCTTGAGATATTCGTCAAGGATATCGTATGGTGAACCAAAAATATATCTACGTATATCCTGACCTGATTTGTAGATAAATAAGACATCCATAAAAGATTCTGACTTGATTTGGACACGAATTGGACGTTAGTACGATGTCCTTCATGAATATCCGTGATATATTCTTCGTGGATATATTATGGTGGTCCAAAATAACATCCACGGCTATCCTGACTTTATTCGGAGGTTCATAAAATATCCTGACTTGATTTGGACACGAATTGGACGTTAGTACGATGTCCTTCATGAATATCCGTGATATATTTTTCGTGGGTATATTATGGTGGTCCAAAATAACATCCACGGCTATACTGACTTTATTCGGAGGTTCATAAAATATCCTGACTTGATTTGGACACGAATTGGACGTCAATAAGATATCCTTCATGGATATCCTTGAGATATTCGTCAAGGATATCGTATGGTGAACCAAAAATACATTTATGTATATCCTGACCTGATTTGTAGATAAATTAGACATTTATAAAATATCCTGACTTGATTTGGACACGAATTGGACGTCAATAAGATATCCTTCATGGATATCCTTGAGATATTCGTCAAGGATATCGTATGGTGAACCAAAAATATATCTACGTATATCCTGACCTGATTTGTAGATAAATAGGACATCCATAAAAGATTCTGACTTGATTTGGGCACGAATTGGACGTTAGTAAGATGTCCTTTATTAATATCCGTGATATATTCTTCGTGGATATATTATGGTGGTCCAAAATAACATCCACGGCTATACTGACTTTATTCGGAGGTTCATAAAATATCCTGACTTGATTTGGACACGAATTGGACGTCAATAAGATATCCTTCATGGATATCCTTGAGATATTCGTCAAGGATATCGTATGGTGAACCAAAAATATATCTACGTATATCCTGACCTGATTTGTAGATAAATAAGACATCCATAAAAGATTCTGACTTGATTTGGACACGAATTGGACGTTAGTACGATGTCCTTCATGAATATCCGTGATATATTCTTCGTGGATATATTATGGTGGTCCAAAATAACATCCACGGCTATACTGACTTTATTCGGAGGTTCATAAAATATCCTGACTTGATTTGGACACGAATTGGACGTCAATAAGATATCCTTCATGGATATCCTTGAGATATTCGTCAAGGATATCGTATGGTGAACCAAAAATACATTTATGTATATCCTGACCTGATTTGTAGATAAATTAGACATTTATAAAATATCCTGACTTGATTTGGACACGAATTGGACGTCAATAAGATATCCTTCATGGATATCCTTGAGATATTCGTCAAGGATATCGTATGGTGAACCAAAAATATATCTACGTATATCCTGACCTGATTTGTAGATAAATAGGACATCCATAAAAGATTCTGACTTGATTTGGGCACGAATTGGACGTTAGTAAGATGTCCTTTATTAATATCCGTGATATATTCTTCGTGGATATATTATGGTGGTCCAAAATAACATCCACGGCTATACTGACTTTATTCGGAGGTTCATAAAATATCCTGACTTGATTTGGACACGAATTGGACGTCAATAAGA
Source organism: Chrysolina americana (assembly GCA_958502065.1). Lineage (NCBI taxonomy): Eukaryota > Metazoa > Arthropoda > Insecta > Coleoptera > Chrysomelidae > Chrysolina > Chrysolina americana. Next base: position 945,480 of record OY293421.1, on the reverse strand, counting down.
TATCCTTCATGGATATCCTTGAGATATTCGTCAAGGATATCGTATGGTGAACCAAAAATACATTTATGTATATCCTGACCTGATTTGTAGATAAATTAGACATTTATAAAATATCCTGACTTGATTTGGACACGAATTGGACGTCAATAAGATATCCTTCATGGATATCCTTGAGATATTCGTCAAGGATATCGTATGGTGAACCAAAAATATATCTACGTATATCCTGACCTGATTTGTAGATAAATAAGACATCCATAAAAGATTCTGACTTGATTTGGACACGAATTGGACGTTAGTACGATGTCCTTCATGAATATCCGTGATATATTCTTCGTGGATATATTATGGTGGTCCAAAATAACATCCACGGCTATACTGACTTTATTCGGAGGTTCATAAAATATCCTGACTTGATTTGGACACGAATTGGACGTCAATAAGATATCCTTCATGGATATCCTTGAGATATTCGTCAAGGATATCGTATGGTGAACCAAAAATACATTTATGTATATCCTGACCTGATTTGTAGATAAATTAGACATTTATAAAATATCCTGACTTGATTTGGACACGAATTGGACGTCAATAAGATATCCTTCATGGATATCCTTGAGATATTCGTCAAGGATATCGTATGGTGAACCAAAAATATATCTACGTATATCCTGACCTGATTTGTAGATAAATAGGACATCCATAAAAGATTCTGACTTGATTTGGGCACGAATTGGACGTTAGTAAGATGTCCTTTATTAATATCCGTGATATATTCTTCGTGGATATATTATGGTGGTCCAAAATAACATCCACGGCTATACTGACTTTATTCGGAGGTTCATAAAATATCCTGACTTGATTTGGACACGAATTGGACGTCAATAAGATATCCTTCATGGATATCCTTGAGATATTCGTCAAGGATATCGTATGGTGAACCAAAAATACATTTATGTATATCCTGACCTGATTTGTAGATAAATTAGACATTTATAAAATATCCTGACTTGATTTGGACACGAATTGGACGTCAATAAGATATCCTTCATGGATATCCTTGAGATATTCGTCAAGGATATCGTATGGTGAACCAAAAATATATCTACGTATATCCTGACCTGATTTGTAGATAAATAGGACATCCATAAAAGATTCTGACTTGATTTGGGCACGAATTGGACGTTAGTAAGATGTCCTTTATTAATATCCGTGATATATTCTTCGTGGATATATTATGGTGGTCCAAAATAACATCCACGGCTATACTGACTTTATTCGGAGGTTCATAAAATATCCTGACTTGATTTGGACACGAATTGGACGTCAATAAGATATCCTTCATGGATATCCTTGAGATATTCGTCAAGGATATCGTATGGTGAACCAAAAATACATTTATGTATATCCTGACCTGATTTGTAGATAAATTAGACATTTATAAAATATCCTGACTTGATTTGGACACGAATTGGACGTCAATAAGATATCCTTCATGGATATCCTTGAGATATTCGTCAAGGATATCGTATGGTGAACCAAAAATATATCTACGTATATCCTGACCTGATTTGTAGATAAATAAGACATCCATAAAAGATTCTGACTTGATTTGGACACGAATTGGACGTTAGTACGATGTCCTTCATGAATATCCGTGATATATTCTTCGTGGATATATTATGGTGGTCCAAAATAACATCCACGGCTATACTGACTTTATTCGGAGGTTCATAAAATATCCTGACTTGATTTGGACACGAATTGGACGTCAATAAGATATCCTTCATGGATATCCTTGAGATATTCGTCAAGGATATCGTATGGTGAACCAAAAATACATTTATGTATATCCTGACCTGATTTGTAGATAAATTAGACATTTATAAAATATCCTGACTTGATTTGGACACGAATTGGACGTCAATAAGATATCCTTCATGGATATCCTTGAGATATTCGTCAAGGATATCGTATGGTGAACCAAAAATATATCTACGTATATCCTGACCTGATTTGTAGATAAATAGGACATCCATAAAAGATTCTGACTTGATTTGGGCACGAATTGGACGTTAGTAAGATGTCCTTTATTAATATCCGTGATATATTCTTCGTGGATATATTATGGTGGTCCAAAATAACATCCACGGCTATACTGACTTTATTCGGAGGTTCATAAAATATCCTGACTTGATTTGGACACGAATTGGACGTCAATAAGATATCCTTCATGGATATCCTTGAGATATTCGTCAAGGATATCGTATGGTGAACCAAAAATACATTTATGTATATCCTGACCTGATTTGTAGATAAATTAGACATTTATAAAATATCCTGACTTGATTTGGACACGAATTGGACGTCAATAAGATATCCTTCATGGATATCCTTGAGATATTCGTCAAGGATATCGTATGGTGAACCAAAAATATATCTACGTATATCCTGACCTGATTTGTAGATAAATAAGACATCCATAAAAGATTCTGACTTGATTTGGACACGAATTGGACGTTAGTACGATGTCCTTCATGAATATCCGTGATATATTCTTCGTGGATATATTATGGTGGTCCAAAATAACATCCACGGCTATACTGACTTTATTCGGAGGTTCATAAAATATCCTGACTTGATTTGGACACGAATTGGACGTCAATAAGATATCCTTCATGGATATCCTTGAGATATTCGTCAAGGATATCGTATGGTGAACCAAAAATACATTTATGTATATCCTGACCTGATTTGTAGATAAATTAGACATTTATAAAATATCCTGACTTGATTTGGACACGAATTGGACGTCAATAAGATATCCTTCATGGATATCCTTGAGATATTCGTCAAGGATATCGTATGGTGAACCAAAAATATATCTACGTATATCCTGACCTGATTTGTAGATAAATAGGACATCCATAAAAGATTCTGACTTGATTTGGGCACGAATTGGACGTTAGTAAGATGTCCTTTATTAATATCCGTGATATATTCTTCGTGGATATATTATGGTGGTCCAAAATAACATCCACGGCTATACTGACTTTATTCGGAGGTTCATAAAATATCCTGACTTGATTTGGACACGAATTGGACGTCAATAAGATATCCTTCATGGATATCCTTGAGATATTCGTCAAGGATATCGTATGGTGAACCAAAAATACATTTATGTATATCCTGACCTGATTTGTAGATAAATTAGACATTTATAAAATATCCTGACTTGATTTGGACACGAATTGGACGTCAATAAGATATCCTTCATGGATATCCTTGAGATATTCGTCAAGGATATCGTATGGTGAACCAAAAATATATCTACGTATATCCTGACCTGATTTGTAGATAAATAAGACATCCATAAAAGATTCTGACTTGATTTGGACACGAATTGGACGTTAGTACGATGTCCTTCATGAATATCCGTGATATATTCTTCGTGGATATATTATGGTGGTCCAAAATAACATCCACGGCTATCCTGACTTTATTCGGAGGTTCATAAAATATCCTGACTTGATTTGGACACGAATTGGACGTTAGTACGATGTCCTTCATGAATATCCGTGATATATTTTTCGTGGGTATATTATGGTGGTCCAAAATAACATCCACGGCTATACTGACTTTATTCGGAGGTTCATAAAATATCCTGACTTGATTTGGACACGAATTGGACGTCAATAAGATATCCTTCATGGATATCCTTGAGATATTCGTCAAGGATATCGTATGGTGAACCAAAAATATATCTACGTATATCCTGACCTGATTTGTAGATAAATAAGACATCCATAAAAGATTCTGACTTGATTTGGACACGAATTGGACGTTAGTACGATGTCCTTCATGAATATCCGTGATATATTCTTCGTGGATATATTATGGTGGTCCAAAATAACATCCACGGCTATCCTGACTTTATTCGGAGGTTCATAAAATATCCTGACTTGATTTGGACACGAATTGGACGTCAATAAGATATCCTTCATGGATATCCTTGAGATATTCGTCAAGGATATCGTATGGTGAACCAAAAATACATTTATGTATATCCTGACCTGATTTGTAGATAAATTAGACATTTATAAAATATCCTGACTTGATTTGGACACGAATTGGACGTCAATAAGATATCCTTCATGGATATCCTTGAGATATTCGTCAAGGATATCGTATGGTGAACCAAAAATATATCTACGTATATCCTGACCTGATTTGTAGATAAATAGGACATCCATAAAAGATTCTGACTTGATTTGGGCACGAATTGGACGTTAGTAAGATGTCCTTTATTAATATCCGTGATATATTCTTCGTGGATATATTATGGTGGTCCAAAATAACATCCACGGCTATACTGACTTTATTCGGAGGTTCATAAAATATCCTGACTTGATTTGGACACGAATTGGACGTCAATAAGATATCCTTCATGGATATCCTTGAGATATTCGTCAAGGGTATCGTATGGTGAACCAAAAATATATCTACGTATATCCTGACCTGATTTGTAGATAAATAAGACATCCATAAAAGATTCTGACTTGATTTGGACACGAATTGGACGTTAGTACGATGTCCTTCATGAATATCCGTGATATATTCTTCGTGGATATATTATGGTGGTCCAAAATAACATCCACGGCTATACTGACTTTATTCGGAGGTTCATAAAATATCCTGACTTGATTTGGACACGAATTGGACGTCAATAAGATATCCTTCATGGATATCCTTGAGATATTCGTCAAGGATATCGTATGGTGAACCAAAAATACATTTATGTATATCCTGACCTGATTTGTAGATAAATTAGACATTTATAAAATATCCTGACTTGATTTGGACACGAATTGGACGTCAATAAGATATCCTTCATGGATATCCTTGAGATATTCGTCAAGGATATCGTATGGTGAACCAAAAATATATCTACGTATATCCTGACCTGATTTGTAGATAAATAGGACATCCATAAAAGATTCTGACTTGATTTGGACACGAATTGGACGTTAGTAAGATGTCCTTTATGGATATCCGTGATATATTCTTCGTGGATATATTATGGTCGTCCAAAATAACATCCACGGCTATACTGACTTCATTCGGAGGTTCATAAAATATCCTGACTTGATTTGGACATGAATTGAACGTCAATAATATATCCTTCATGGATATCCTTGAGATATTCGTCTTGAATATCTTATGGTAAATCAAAAATACATCCACGGATATCTTGACTTGATTTGGGCATGAATTGGACGTCCATAAGTTATCCGATGTTGTCTGTGATACAAAGTTCCTGCATTAGATTCAAGTACAGAAATAGAAAGCGGAGGAAGGATTAAAGGACTGAATGAAAGCTAATTTATTTTGTGAGCAAGCAGTCATTACTGTTGTTTTTGTTCCAGAAACGAGGGGTCTGAAAGATCCCAGCCAAATAGAAAACCTCCAAGACCAAGCTCAGGTGATGCTGTGGCAGCACTGCCGGACGCAGCTGCCAGGACAAGTGGCCCGATTCGGAAGGCTTCTCCTCATGCTGCCCCTGCTCAGGATAGTCCCCGCCCTGAGAATAGAAGCGGTGTTCTTCCAGAAGACCATAGGCAACACCCCCATGGAGAAAGTCCTCTGCGACATGTACAAGAATTAGGAGGAGGTGGTAACACTTTTTCTTATTGTCTAGTCAGTGCTCATTAATTGTTTTATCTACGTAATGATCCTGGCGATAAAACAAAGGGTTTGGTTGGTGATGTATAACTCTCTACAATTTTGTTTTGAATTCGGTTTACTAATCTTGTGTGTGGGGAACCCCCGCAATTTTTTTAAAAGCCCTAGAGAACATTTTTTTGTTTCAACAAGCATCCACACTTCAATAACCCTAGTCTACAATTTTTACGGTTTTTATTCAAAAAACTTCGTCGAAAGGTAAAAAGTGTACAGGTGACTCCTTCAGAAACTACATCGATTCATTTAAGGAAAACTTATAAGTGGTCGAATTTGAGAAATAAGTAGTTTACTGCTGTATATTATTACTTTTTTGGATTTTACTCGAAATTCTGCACATATTTCAAAAAGGTATTATGTTTCATCCTTAAGTCTAACCGTTTTCAAAATATTTAATTTTGAGCAATTTTTTTTGCATTACAGAGAACCCAAATAAGCAGAATTCTGGTGTCAGTTCTATAAAAGTTACTAATTTTATGATCCTATTCGATTTAATATCGAAATATTGGCGAATTAGCATCTTTCAGTTCCATAAAATCACGTATTTCTTGAGTTTAGTTGTTCTCAGTTGGCTATGGCTATCTCGGTTGCGTTAATTCCACTGAATCTAGGAAAAATAACGGAAAACAAAAACGGAAAAATACCCCCGGAAAAAAAAACAAAAAAATAACCCAGAAAAAAAAGTGTTCCCATTTCAAAGGGAACACTGTTTTTTCCATTTCTCAAATTGTTTACTGAAAGGAAGATATTAAGGGTGGGAAGTTTTCAAATTGACACCCTGTATTTAATTTTCATTAGTAATATTCCTAGGACATTGATAAGGTAACATTGATGAAAAGCATACATTTCGACTTGACTTGTTTTTGCATAACTTCATCAATTTTAACGACCCATCTTTACAAATTTCAGTCACTTCGATCGTCGAATCCTCGTCTATCTCTCTCGTCTCATCATAAAAGGCGTGTTCGTTGTCATTTGTCATGAATAGATCACGACACAGATCACGTAGTAGTTGATCTGCTGATCATAAGTCGTGTCGTCGTGTTTGAGCATGCGCAAACTGCTCCATTCCGACTTTATTTCAGGCGAAAAGTTGTCACTTGTCAGTTATTCTGATGACGTCGTTAGTGCTATACATTCCTGACTAAAAGCATTCACCTTCATTTGTCATTTTCGACAAATAAAAATTGCCTTGGAGCAGCACTGTTTACCAGGACGTTTTCCACTAGAAACAAGAAGACGAGTGATAAACCACTCATGAAATGTTCAATCCCGTCTTTTTCTACGTTTTTCCGGGAATCCTATGAAAACTCAGTAAAACATTAACCCAACAGGTCGATGTTTTACATATAAACAAACAATACTCCTCGCATAACTTTGAGGAGGCGGGGAAGTCTAACAACTTCGAGACTCAGCATTTACAGCGTGAATTGGATCCTATTCTGCGAAAAAAAAATTATCCAGTGCAGTAAAAAATGTTTCTATGCAATTTTCGACTTGAAATTTTAAATACTTCAAAAACGTCACACTTTGACATTGTACGTGAAATATATGTTCGGAATTGTGTGCAGAATCTACAAATGTGGTAATAATAATATACAGGGGTTCCCATTTAAAATAAGAAAGCTTAGGCCCGGTACAACCGAAAAGTGCCACATACTTGGAAATATTTCAACCGAATAGCCCCTATTCACAATATTTTACTACTGAAGTTTCAAATTGGACACACGGAATGTTTTCCATAAATTAATCGATACACTTATCTGTATATCCACTTGAATTGTCGAGCAGTGTTTTTTTTTTTGTAAGACCGCTGAGAAATAATGTAGCGTTTTTCTTCAGCAAACCATCTTCGTTGCCAGGATCATTATTGTATATATAAATTATATTGACGATGGATTTCGATATCGACCACCTCAAATCACGCAAATCTCTCCTTCAACATGCTTTATCACAGTTTCGTGTTCCAAAATATTATCATTATTATCGTTGGTTCGTGAACCGAACTTGTTTCAGTGATGGAGCGTGGCGAAAGATTTATCTGAGTCGTTTTATTGGAGCTAATGTAAAATAGTTTATAAATTATTGGATATTATACGAATTATCTGATGCATAGCTTTAAATTAATGAAAATCGAATTCGAGTGAGTGGAGTAGTCTATACAGTACGTTATTTGTGATAAATGTAATAGTTGAGTGGATAGAAATTGTATTAATATAGATATACCTATAGGAAAGATGTTTTGAATTTGATTTCCTACCCTTTCCTTGCCTCATAAGTGATGAGGTTTCATGATGAAAAAGTTTTCCCGTGAGACTCGTACTTTGGATACTCAGTAAAAGCAGAAAGCTTGATTGAAAAGGGACTTCCAGGGTGTGTCGATACTCTCAGAGCAGATTAATAAAATTCGCACAGGAGAAGATCCTGAGGAGCAGAATCCAGAATAGAAATCAGTTTTCTTCTAACTATGAAAGTTTTCGAGATAATTGAATTTTTGTGTGCAAGAATAATTTTTAAACACTGCTCTGCCATCTCTCGGACGGTAGCCGAAGTTGGGACTTCCACGGAGTGTCGACACTGTCGGCCATCTTGTAAAAAATTTTCCTTTTTTTTGCAATACCTAAAAGTTTTCATAGTTCGATCTAATGCTATTCCGAGGTAGGCAATGGCCTCAAAAGCATCCACACCAAATTTGGAGGCTCTAGGAAAAACTTTATTTTTTGGTCGATTCAAAATCTAAGGTTAACCCCTTTGGAAATTTTTCGTCCGAAAATGGGGAAATTTTTTTTCTGCAAATTACACTAACAGGAAGATCTCGACGAGCAGAATTCAGAAATGCAATCGGTTTTCTTCTAGCTTTTATAGTTCTCGAGATATTTGAATTTTTGTGCGGAAAAAATATTTTTTGAACACTACTCCGCCATCTCTCGGACGGTAGCCGAAGTTGGGACTTTCACGGAGTGTCGACACTGTCGGCCATCTTGTGAAAAATTTACCTTTTTTTTTGCAATACCTAAAACTTTTCATAGTTCGATCTAATGCTATTCCGCGGTAGGCAATGGCCTCAAAAGCATCCACACCAAATTTGGAGGCTCTGGGAAAAACTTTATTTTTTGGTCGATTCAAAATCTAAGGTTAACCCCTTTGGAAATTTTTCGTCCGAAAATGGGGAAATTTTTTTTCTGCAAATTACACTAACAGGAAGATCTCGACGAGCAGAATGCAGAAATGCAATCGGTTTTCTTCTAGCTTTTATAGTTCTCGAGATATTTGAATTTTTGTGCGGAAAAAATATTTTTTGAACACTACTCCGCCATCTCTCGGACGGTAGCCGAAGTTGGGACTTCCACGGAGTGTCGACACTGTCGGCCATCTTGTAAAAAATTTTCCTTTTTTTTGCAATACCTAAAAGTTTTCATAGTTCGATCTAATGCTATTCCGAGGTAGGCAATGGCCTCAAAAGCATCCACACCAAATTTGGAGGCTCTAGGAAAAACTTTATTTTTTGGTCGATTCAAAATCTAAGGTTAACCCCTTTGGAAATTTTTCGTCCGAAAATGGGGAAATTTTTTTTCTGCAAATTACACTATGGGAAGATCTCGACGAGCAGAATTCAGAAATGCAATCGGTTTTCTTCTAGCTTTTATAGTTTTCGAGATATTTGATATTTTGTATGGAAAAAAAATTGTTGATCTGATGCTATTCCGCGGTAGGCAATGGCCTCAAAAGCATCCACACCAAATTTGGAGGCTCTAGGAAAAACTTTATTTTATGGTCGATTCAAAATCTAAGGTTAACCCCTTTGGAAATTTTTCGTCCGAAAATGGGGAAATTTTTTTTCTGCAAATTACACTAACAGGAAGATCTCGACGAGTAGAATTCAGAAATGCAATCGGTTTTCTTCTAGCTTTTATAGTTCTCGAGATATTTGAATTTTTGTGCGGAAAAAATATTTTTTGAACACTACTCCGCCATCTCTCGGACGGTAGCCGAAGTTGGGACTTTCACGGAGTGTCGACACTGTCGGCCATCTTGTGAAAAATTTTCCTTTTTTTTGCAATACCTAAAACTTTTCATAGTTCGATCTAATGCTATTCCGCGGTAGGCAATGGCCTCAAAAGCATCCACACCAAATTTGGAGGCTCTAGGAAAAACTTTATTTTTTGGTCGATTCAAAATCTAAGGTTAACCCCTTTGGAAATTTTTCGTCCGAAAATGGGGAAATTTTTTTTCTGCAAATTACACTAACAGGAAGATCTCGACGAGCAGAATTCAGAAATGCAATCGGTTTTCTTCTAGCTTTTATAGTTCTCGAGATATTTGAATTTTTGTGCGGAAAAAATATTTTTTGAACACTACTCCGCCATCTCTCGGACGGTAGCCGAAGTTGGGACTTTCACGGAGTGTCGACGCTGTCGGCCATCTTGTGAAAAATTTACCTTTTTTTTGCAATACCTAAAAGTTTTCATAGTTCGATCTAATGCTATTCCGCGGTAGGCAATGGCCTCAAAAGCATCCACACCAAATTTGAATGCTCTAGGAAAAACTTTATTTTTTGGTCGATTCAAAATCTAAGGTTAACAACCCCTTTGGAAATTTTTCGTCCGAAAATGGGGAAATTTTTTTTCTGCAAATTACACTAACAGGAAGATCTCGACGAGCAGAATTCAGAAATGCAATCGGTTTTCTTCTAGCTTCTATAGTTTTCGAGATATTTGATATTTTGTATGGAAAAAAAATTGTTGATCTGATGCTATTCCGCGGTAGGCAATGGCCTCAAAAGCATCCACACCAAATTTGGAGGCTCTAGGAAAAACTTTATTTTTTGGTCGATTCAAAATCTAAGGTTAACCCCTTTTAGAAATTTTTCGTCCGAAAATGGGGAAATTTTTTTTCTGCAAATTACACTATAGGAAGATCTCGACGAGCAGAATTCAGAAATGCAATCGGTTTTCTTCTAGCTTTTATAGTTTTCGAGATATTTGATATTTTGTATGGAAAAAAATTGTTGATCTGATGCTATTCTGCGGTAGGCAATGGCCTCAAAATCGAATTTTGGTTCGGAAAAAATATATTTAGGCACTGCTCTGCCATTTCTTAGATGGTAGCCAAAGTGGTTTTTCAATGTGTGTAACGATACTCCTACAGATCCCCCTCATACTCATGCTACAGAGCACATAATTGAATAATTTCTGTATTCTTTTGGGATAGTTAACAATTTTCATAATTGGAATCGATGCTATTCCGCGATAGACAATGGCCGCAGCGGCATCCACCTAAGTACAGTTGTTTCAGGAAGAACTTCATTTTCTGGTCGATTCAAAATCCAAGGTCCCTTTGGAAATTTTCAGGCTGAAAATAAAAACAAATCAGCCTCAAATGTTTACAGGGGAGGATCTTGTCGGTGAGAATCCAGAAACGCAATTAGTTTTTCTTTAGCTTATATGGTTTTCGAGATATTTATATTTTCGTTTGGAAAAAATATTTCAAGGCATCTGCCATCTCGTAGACGGTAGCCAAAGTTGACATGCACCGTGTCTGTCGATACTCTTACAGTAATCGGTGAAATTTGTTCGTTTTCTTTTGCAATAATTAATACTTCTTTTTTTTTTATTCGAATTGATAATATTCCGCAGTAGATAATTGCTTCAAAAGCATCCACACCGAATTTGGTTGCGTGAAACTTTAGTTGACGCACTGTCGTAGAAACAAATATTTATGGCAATTTCTATAGTAAGCAAATATAAGCAAACAACAAAAGAGAACTTGGAAAATTAATTAAAGTGTATTCGAACTAATGTCCACTCATTTCGAGAGTTTTATTTTGAACACATCCGCAGGTCAATATCTCAAACGACTATAACATGTCATCATCTTTTTTGTTGGTACAAATCAACACCTCCAGCATAATTTCGTTAGTGCATTCAAATTCCAACATGTAGACATATAATTAATATGGCTGCGAGCAAAAACGTGTATTCAAGCAATCTATCTGATCATACCCTATCTGAAAACTATAGTAGACACACAGTGAATTGAGTAAATTTAATTATACATGAGGCGAATTAATTTATTGACTTATTATGCATATTTTCTATAAATAGACCGACTGTATGTTCAATGAAATATGGGAGCACAAATAGAATCCTCCAGAAATCGACAAATGGATGTCGTGAATCATAAGTTTATAAGACAAGACTTTTCGCACGGAAAAAGAATAATGTTAGTTGCTTCTCGTATATGCATATGTCAAATCAAGAAGTCTACTGCAGCTCTTCATATGTCTTTCATGTCGTCATGGGTGTAAAAAGCTTTGTATTTGATAAAACCGCATAAAAAAGTCCATGGGTGTCAAGTCTGTAGAACGAGGTGGCCAAAAATATGTTCCTCCATTTTCATTACTCAACTATTTTCCTTGTAACATTACTTCCACGATAGCATTAACACTTCTGGTATTATGAGGCAAAGTGCCACATGAGATTTTGCCCTTTTCACCTTTGCCATATCATCTTATGCCCTTTGGAGTTCATTATTCAATATTGCAAGTAAAATTTTTATGAAAATGAGGGCATACTGTTGGATTATATGTGACACAAAACTCCTACTATATGCTCCAACTTTTTAATTAGTTTGGCGCTTTGAATTATTATTTTTGTGGTCGTCGTTCAACATTTCACAACGCCGAAGGTATCCGCTTATGATCCTTTCAAATCCTTCGAGTCGTTGAATACGATAACCGCGACGAACTATTGTTTTACGAATCGCCTACGACTTGCCTTGAAAAACCTCTCCCCAAGGTAAAGAAAGGGACATTGGGGATGTCCACCACAAACAATATAGGTACTTTTATAGCCGTCCGCTAATAGGTATTATACAACACGCGCGGAAAAACATGGCCGCCCCGTCGATTTAATGAAGCCAATATATATTCCAGCTTGATTTACGGCACCCATAAAACTCCACCATAAAGAACAATACCATTTAGGAAGACCTTATAGAAGAAAAATCGCGGTTGTTGGCCATTCCGATGAACTGCATTCACCGCGAGAGAATATACTCGGTTGTATTGAGAGAAATTCTGTGGTCTCTTGGGAGGTTATGCAGAATACGAGGAATTGGTCAACGGTGATGTCATTATATCAAATGAGTGGCGTAGTAGTAATGTCTTGAAGTAGCCTATGAGGGGGTGGAAGCTGAATTCATAATATGATAAAACTTAAATCGAAGAGTAGGCTAATACTTAAAATGACGATTATCAATAAACTCTTTCATCACTTTGAAGGATCATTTGGAGCGAGAGTTTCGTCTGAATTTGCAAGAAATATCTCACTCCATTCCGGCAATAAAAAGCCACATCCTCATACCGCACACGACGTCCATTTCAGGTCCAGGTCCTAGTGAAGTCCAAACGTCCAAGGACCTAATATGGACGTCCAATGAATAAGCAATTCTGGATATGTCCTGTGCGTTCCATAATTGGACGTCTTATGGATATCTATCGGACTTTTATTATCGAACGTCCATCAAACATCCATATATGTACGTTATTGAACGTATTGGGGATGTACAAAACTGGATCTGATTTTCACCCTCAGAAATTGTTTGTTTATCTATGTCCACTGGATGTGCAATATTGAAATGTCCATAATTGCACGTTTCTGAACATCCATGGGGTATACAGGACTGGATCCAATTTGTGCCTGCCTCTCATCAGTGCCAGGGTAGGTCGCACAACATTATAACATTATAAGACATACTTTATGTACAAGGGGCGTCCAGATTAGGTACAGTTTACGACCTATATGTACTTATTGGGGAAGTAAAGATTCCGCGCATTCGTATATCCCCCGTACGTCCATTTTAAATCCTTGAAATCGTCCAACACAGGTACGTTTTTGTTCATTCCCACACAGTCCTGTTCAGATAATTGAGGACCCAAAAAGGACTTACTGTGGTGGTCCCAAACCATCTATTATGGGTTGCCACATGACCTGCATTAATATAAGTAATGGATCGTATTAAAAGCCAATAACATCCAGAAATGGACGTTTTCAGTATGTCGAGTTCGTATGTACCCAGTACGTTCAGAAATGGACATTTTCAGTACGTCCTAAATAGGTTCAGGACGTTCAGATCCTAATTGGACCTAAAATCGACGTACTCTGGACGTCGCGTGCTATATGGGTGGTTCTGATTTTCACAGGTTTCTCAGCATTCGAGTTCCATGTCCCATGCATGATTGAACTATGAAGTTCTTCGATATTGGTGGTGGTATGACTAATGGGCCGTGATGGTCATGATGGTAGAGCGCTTGTCTCTTAACCTAAGGGTCATGGGTTCGATTCCCAGCATGGTCATCGGTCTCGTGCATGGCATCACACGTTAAAAGGTAAGGGCTGCGTCTTCCCTAGCTCGGACAAGTCTTTCGAAGACTTTTGAGGGTTGTACTCTTGAGGGTGTGCAGCTGGTTGACGGAAATAACAATTTCAACAATTTTTAACAACATATCCGGCCTGATCTTCTGACTATCCAAATCCTGGTCCATGGAACATCCACTGGACGTTCATGAGATCCCACATGGCACGAGACGTCCTGAGTACGTCCATTTTTGGTCCAATTCAGGTCTGAACGTCCTGAACCTATTGAAGACGTACTGAAAATGTCCATTTCTGAACGTTGTACTGGGTGCATACGATTTCAACATACCGAATACGTCCATTTATGGATGTTGTACGATCTATTACTTCTATTAGTGAGCCACCTCCTCATAGCCAGATCATTCCACACAAGTCTGAAACACAAATTTCTGGTCTACAAGCAAATTAGCAGACCAGTGATGTTCTACGCATGCCCAGTGTACTGCGGAAAGATGGATTGCAGAACAAGGTACTTTGTTTCATCATGAAAAATGACAGATACATTCGACTGGATGCCTTGCGAGAGATGACAGGAGTCGACTCAATCCAGACATACGTTGGGCAACTGTCGTATAAATTCTTGGGTATTTGGTTTACGAATTTTTGGAATATCGTAGAAATAAGTAAATAATAGTAATAAATTCCAATTATATTTGTTCAGGGTTCAAAAATTCCTCATCACTCTTCAAGTACCACGTATCTAAACTTGTTTCAGGAGTAGGTCTTCTGCTGTGCACTCCTCATCTGTGTCGGCCGACGGAGTGTTTTCTCGTCCCCTGATTTGCATTTAAATGCATTATGCATCTCAAAGTTCAAAGCCCCGTGAAGGATATAAAGGAAATGGGAGAGGTATCATGAGTACTGTTTTACGACTGAAGCGATATGTGAGAACTTTATGAAGATGTGACTGTGAATAAATAATAATTGACAAATGCTTATATCCAATCTCGCTTATTAATTCGACCAGGGGCGTATCCAGGCGTTGGCGATGCCAGGATTTATTTTCACTTATTTGAATTGAATTGAAGGGGGAGGAAAGATGATTTCGTGACAGAGTGGAATAACATCAAAGGAAGTATAAAAGAATCAGCAAAAAAACATGCAGGACTAATGCAAAACAAACCCATCAGACATGAATGATACAATGATACATGTAAAAAAGTTACAGAAAATAAAATACGCGCTAGGGATAAATGGATGAGGACTAAGAAAAACGAAGACAAAGAAGAATATGAAACACTAAGATGATTAGGCAGTGTAAAAGAGAATGCGAGGACAAAAAAGTGCAGGAAATTGAACAGGGAAGTAAAAATAGAAGTACAAAAAGTTTCTATGGAAAAATTAAAGAACAAAATAAAGAAAGCAAGAGTAAAACAAACGGAATAAAGAAGGAACAGTGATACTAGTAGACAAGCAATACAAACAAGTTTGGATGGAATACTACAAAGAATTATCGGTAGATGAAGCCGCAATGGATGAACAGAGAGCAATAGTAGTGGAAGACGAAGAGGAAATGAGCGAAGAAGAAAATAATATATTAAATGAGCCTATCAGAGAGGAGATAGAAAGCATCATAGCGGAATGTAGAAATGGTGAGGTTCCCGGAAAAGATGAAATTAACATCGAATTTATAAAAGACGGAGGTCATGAGTTGAAGAAGGAGATGTTTAATTATAAGTATCCATAAAGAAGGAGACCAACAAACCTGTAAGAATTACCGAGGAATAACACTACTCAATACAGCGTATGAAATAATGGTATCAATAATACAATCAAGGTTGGCAAGTATTACAAAAAACATAACAGGATCATATCAAAGCGGATTTACACAAGGAAAATCAACCATAGACGCGATTCATACACTAAAGCAAGTGATAGAAAAAGCCCATGAACACAAGATAAACCTCAAACTGCTCTTTGTAGATTTCCAGCAAACATTTGACTCTATAAAAAAACTCATTATAGTCCTGAAAGAGTTAAAAATCCTACAAAAACCGAGGAAGCTGACATTAATGACGATGAAAATAGCTAAGATCACAATGAGAATACAAAAAGAAGAAACAGAGGAATTCACAATCAATGAAGGGGTAAAACAGGGGGACTCACTTTCAACGACGTTATTCAGTCTAACTTTAGAATATGTGGTGAGGAGAATTAACAGGAATCTTTGTGGCTCAGGATTAACCAAGAAAAAACGAAAATATTGAGATTAGGAACGGAACAAATACAGGGAAAGTTCAAAATAGGAGCAAAAGAGTTCAAATTACGATAAGTAATACGGGAGAGAGAAGACCAGAAATACAAGAAAAAATATTAAACGCAAACAGAGCATACTTCGCCAATAAAACATTATTGAAAAGTAAAATATTAACAAAGAATAGTTAAATAAATACCTATAATACCATAGTTAGACCAATTATGTTATACGGAGCGGAGATGACAGTGACAAAAAAAGACGAGGAAGACATGAGAAAATTTGAAAGAAAAATTATGAGAGCAACATAAGGCCCAAAAAAGATATCAGAGGAAGAATACAGAATAAGAACTTACCTAGAAATTAGACGGGAATTAAAAGAAGACATAATATGTAGAGAAAAACAACACAGAATTAGATGGTTGGGGCATGTATGAAAGTAAGGAAAAGGGGCAGTAACTTACTCAATGATACAATGGGACCCCGATGGAGTTTAGTGCAACGTGCCAAGATGGTTCTAAAAGCTGTACAAGTAGTAAATGGTGGTTTACAATAGTGAAAAACAAAGCTGTACTGTACGTAAAATGGAACTGTCAAATTAAAGTTAAATTTTAATAATTGTACTTTCAATAAATAAATAAATGTATCGTTGTGTTCAATTATAAATGTTTTCGTCAAAAAATGTTCACTTATAATATAACAAGTGCTTAAAAAAATTCAGGAAATAATTTAAGCTTGCGTCGTATTCGGTAAGAAAATTTCAAACCATAATTCGGAAAAAAATTATTAATCCAATCTGACATTTTAAACTAATTTCGCTGCTCAAGTCCACCATGTTTCGTTAAATAAAAAATATTACCAACTTTTGTTACACCAAATGCTAAAACTCAGACGGGTATTAGATCAGTCTATCGCCCTTTCATAATTTTAGGTCACTAAAGGTGGTAGAAATGTATTTTTTGTTGAAGTAATCCATAATACTTCTAATGTAAAAAATATACTATCAACATGGCTTGTTGCAGTAGGTGGCCGTGACATAGGCGGCCATGCTTTTGACAGATGAGGTTTATATTGGTAAATTACTATGAGTTACTGTATAGTAAACCAGCAAACAAAGATATTCTTATTTAAAACATTTCTTGCAAGCATTTGCGTTAAACAATTTGAGAAAAATGAAATGCTTTGAAAAGTAAAATTTATAAATACTGCAAAGAGTTTAGTCAAGTGCAAATATGTCATCCAAAATTAATATATTTAACGAATTAAATGGAAGATTGCGACCAGGAAGCGTTAGAGTCGAATGGTTTGTTTACGAAAATCCAAGAAAGTCTGCTGCAAATGTCAAGTAAATATGGCCTTTTGCGTGAAAGAGATTTGAACAAAATTGTTCCAAAATATTGCATATATGTCATAAAACACAGACTTCTAATTATTTCGTCGCCTTTCTATTCACCATTAAGAAGAGAGGATGGGTTAGAATTGAAGCAACATTTAAATCTTACCATGTTTGTAGATCCTGCGATTTTTGAAATATAAATTGTTGATGCGTAACAATGAAACAAATTTGTGTTTCCTGTTTAATGAAACTTTATAGCGAATAATAAATAATAATGTTAATTCTTATAGAAATTTTGCATTATTCACAGGTATATCTACAATATTTAATGGTTGTAGATCATATCTTCACCTTTTCAACTGTCAAAAAATTTCCACTAAAATATCGTGGCGCCACGAAAACATTTCCGGAAATTTTTTTAGTTGCCATGGTAACTAGTCATGGAATCATCAACAAAACAAATTGATACTGCATTTAGATCCCTCTAAGTCGTCGTCGTAGATAATGAAGAGTGGGGGCCCAAGCACATTGCCTTGGGGAACTTCCGAATCATTGAATGGGACCAGATACTCCATCATATGATACACGTCTTTTGATTTATTTTTACTTCCAAGAAACCAAAGAAGCATCTGGAAATAAGCATCCTTGTTCTAGTTCCTAATAGTAGGGGAGCCCACGATGCTAAATGTGGATTTAGTCGCGCGTCATAGAGACCTATTGGGTTGCAAAGCTTAGATGATAAGAAGAAAAAAATGTTATGTAATATATACGTTTCATCGATGGGGGGGAAGCGGCTATAAATTTTCAAGTTTGCAAAAAGTCTGTTGCATGGACATACTCGAGCGCGTCAGATATCGTCCTAAACTGACGATTATTTAGAGGGATTCGCTTAATCTGACAAAAAAAAATAGGAAAACGGTTGACCCTAAAGGTCATCCCTGCAACTTCCCGCTAACTCCATACCTAAGCGCTCAACATTTCACTTATTTTGTTTTTGAGCTCTCCGAGCTCAAAAATATGATTTTTGTGTCATTATGAGCTCTCCGAGCTCAAAAGTCTGATAGAAGTTTATACAATTTTTTGAATTTTCAAACCGCAATAACTTTTGGAAAAATGAACCGATTTTCACGCGGTTGGCGGCATTCGACGCAGTTTTTCAAACTCCATGAAGAATAAGTTTGAATTGATCGAACTAGAAATTTCACAGTGATTCCGAAAAAACACTTTTTTCGGTTTTCTTTCGACAACGATAACTAACGAAAGAATCAACCGATTCTGAACGGACTGGCGGCGATCGACGTGGTTTTCTGATATTATGAAATCGATCGATAAAACCGTTTAAAAGTGATTAAAAAAAAACACGTTTGAAATAGTTTTCGTAGTATTTTTGAGATTTTTCAAAATCTGCCGGTACCAATCTGTTTAAATTATATTCAAAATCTAAGTTTGGCCAAGCCCAATAGAGAGAGCGAGAGCGAGAGAGAGAGAGGGGAATATAGGCATTACGCAACTGCACGCATTAGACTTTATAGACAAATTTTGGAAATCATCAGATTATATATTTTCCGTTATCCTTGAATTTATTTCCTTCAAGATAAAAAAAAATTGCCACGCTCGAGAATGTCGTTTTTTTACAACTTTGTAACCCTCTCCTTTCTTTACGTCGCTCTCAAATTGTCAGATTCGTAGAATATACTCACCCTACCTTAATCTGACGCGCTCGAGAATTTCTGGTGATCAATTTTTTTTGCTAATCTGATCCTTTATCCTGGACGCGCGGCCTTATTTATGAGGTTCATATTTGGTGGAGATATTTACCGGGTACAAGGTATCCCCCTATATATTAATCTGCCGCGCTTCAGTAAATCCCGAAATCCCCGCTTCGGCTTCCCCGCTATAATGTCAAATACTCTTAATGTAGTCCAGAATCACTTCAATGTTCAAGGACATTTTTTTACTGTATAAGCAATCCAGTTGTTGAATTTTACAGTTGCATAGCTCGAACAGTAGCATTTAAATTTGAATTATCAGTTGGGAATAGTCTGGACTAACCACCACAACATCAAATGGTCTGACGCCACAAAAAATTCTGGTATAAAAGAAAACTCAACGAATCAGCGTCCTTTCTGATGCATAGAAATTCGAAATGAGTGAAAACCCTAATCGGCCAACTAGATCAGTTACAAGCAACGCCATCTATCAACATTACGAGCCATCTATCAGCCGTCCGCGTCAAAAACCAGCTGCGCCCGCCAACGTGCCACGCTGATGATTATTTTGTACCTGAGACCCCTTACTCTTCACTCTCCTTACCTGTGCAGGAAAATTACTCTGGCGGTACTGGCCAAGTGATGGTATAACTACGGGAAAGCAATGAAAGCACGATTCAAACACAAAATTCTTTATTTCTGGATATATTGTACAAATTTTTGGATAAATATACGTTTCATGTGTGACACAATAGCTATAAATTTCAAATACCAAAATACATGCCAAATATATATCCTTTCTCTAATGGTTCTAGAATGATTACACAAAATTACGAAGGCATTATGGAAGAATATGTATGAGATACCAAACGGGAAACATACAGGGCATTTCGACTGAAATCCGCTTGAACTAAACGTTTGACGCAACTAATTTGAAAGTTTACTTTGATACAAAAATATACAGGCGACTTGTATTTCTTTGGATCACATGCAAGAAACAAATTCAAACCAAACTCTATCTTTGTGTTTGTATAACTGAAACAAAACACGAAATAACTAATTATCTGCTCTATTACGTGATCTAGAGTCGAGCTCTAGAAGAATGCCATATATTGATACTGCGGAAGGAAATCGCTGCACCCACGCGTGAACACAATCTCGTTCAACAGATGGCACTTAGTTTCGTACAGAAAAATTGAGACAACCGACCTATTAACTTGTTCTTCGATAGAACTGCGCGGGATACAGATATTCCCAACCTTCCGTAATGTAGATTCATAATGAAAATATACTGCTTTGATACACGAACTTAACTGCTAGAAACTAAACTGTAACGTACAAAAAAATTTCCATCACAGATGAAAGAAGCATCAGTATGTCGTGCCTAATTACCTACATATGGCAAAACAGTTGACTGGTGTGCTCTTTTAGAAACGGATTCGATGAGGGGTACTTTCACTGCGATGGGACATTGTTCTGTTATGCTTGTGGCGCCCTCTATTAATTAATAGGCTAGAAAATTAGTTGTATGAGTGAAGTCGTGGACGAAAATATCTTGGAGTTGCAAAAAGATGGCGCTTCAGCATATTGCTATCGCCCTTTGAAAGAAGAATTGGATAAAATACACCCAAGAGGAGCTATAGAATGGCCATCTCGGTCTCCAGATTTAACAGCTATGGATCAATTTTTTTAAGACATTTGAAATATGTATTGCATAAGACGGAACCAACCGCGCTGATTTAGGAGAACATATTTATCAAGATTCATGATGTAAAGACTTTGATTGAAGTTACTTGAAAAATGTCAAACTCCCAGCTGAGCTTTCATGCCCAGTTTCTAAACAGTTTACTGTGCTTGGAATCACACGTTGAAAGGTAAGTTCTTCGTCTTCCCAAACTCGCACAAGTCTTCGTAAGACTTCTAAGGGTTGTCCGCAATTTAGTTATTGTAGTTCTTCTTTATCTACATCATCACTTGAAAGAAATGATGTAAGATCTAAACGGCAAGCATTTTAGTATCAGCAGCAGCAACACTGTCCTTTCCTGACAGTTCTTCTTCTTGTTTTCTTGGCTTTTGCTCCTTTCGGTGCATTCAGCCAGGACAATTCAGGAGGTTACAACGTTAATCGACTTGAGACATCATGTTGCAACCAAATTTATGTGAAAATCAACTTTCGTCTGACCAGATCTGTTGAAGTTCGTTCTAACACTGACCGTGGAGAACGATTTCGGCTATGGCTCCCTCTCAGGAACGGAGTTGTTCTACCACTACGTCAGTGTACGTCTCTACGGCATCAGGATTACCAAAATCCAAAAAATGTATTAACACAATTTTCGAACATTTGTCTGCCTGTCAAAGTTGTAGATAAATAATCTATCTTTGGATTCCATGGCTCGTGTTGAACTAAGTTTCAAACTAGTACAACGGTGTATGAAAAACGTAATGAGCCAACTTGAATGTTTTGGTTATTTTTACAATGTACGAGCCCATTTTTATTAAGCCCTTTTTACGAACTAGAAAATCTCCAAAAAATCACATTCTTACAAAAATTTCATTGTTTTATCATACTTACAATCAAAAAAATCAAATCTGCGTTGTTAAATCAAATGTGCAAATTGTCCTCCATTGACTTCCATACAATAATACTGAAAACCGTCTCTAACATGGTTCATCATAATTGGAGTTATTTGACGACATCCATTTACAATTCGTTGGCGTAGTTCGTCTAAATTTTCAGACTGAGTCACAAAAATCTTGGACTTAAGATGTCCCCACAAGAAGAAGTCCAGAGGGTTCAGATCAGGAGATCGGGCAGGCCACAATTTGCACATTTGATTTAACAACGCAGATTTGATTTTTTTGATTGTAAGTATGATAAAACAATTAAATTTTTGTAAGGAAGTGATTGTTTGGAGATTTTTAAGTTTTTAAAAAAGGCTTAATAAAAATGGGCTCGTGCATTGTAAAAATATCCAAAATATTCAATATTTACGTTGTTCATACCCCGTTGTAAAGAGGCTTCCAAGAACTTTCAATTGAAGTATCACTCAACTGCTTTCCCCTATTCAATTTTGAGGGGTTGAAGCGCCCCCTTTTAGGGGGTTGCTCGTTCAAGCCTCGAATATACGTCAAAAGATGCCCCCCAAACAAAATCATTCGACGTGTTTCTGGAAGTTTGTTATGGGATAAAAAATATACGTGGTGGCTCGTCTGAGATGGGACACCCTGTATAGATATAATCATCTGCCTTTCTCTTGGCTTGCCCTGCATCCCCGCCTATGTCTGCATCGTCGGCAAAATCTCGATTCTTCGGCGGATAGTACGTTTCGGTAAAGTCGACGGACACAATTCGTAGAAGCCGCCAGAATTTGTATTCTTCTTTGCAACAAACCAACGGTACCCGGTGACAATAGCTTTCACAACAGCACCGCCCACTCGGACCGATGCTTATTGAAATTCACGTGGCTTGGCCTACTTCGTGATTATTCTAGTCATTCTTGAGGCTGAGGTGCTCATGAGTCGGTTGTTACGTTGCAGGAACATCATGAAAGTGCACTAGACGATTGTGAATTAACGTTTTTCCATATTCCAAAACTTAATATCCAAGGTTTCATCTAGAAACTTTAGAGCCGGCAACTGATTACAAACAACTATTTCGATGTCGTCGATAACTAAAAGAAAATGTTCACGTGTCACGTAAATTGGGATTTTTCTTCGACGAATACACTCATACCGTGAGGTTTTTCGTGGAAAAACCTGCACAAGATGGCTCAATAGGTATTTGTTGAGGTTCGTGACGTCATTCTACATGTCTGAATGAATATTAAAATAAAGACTGTTGATTGAGTTGGTAGTTGGTGCAAACCAGTCTCAAATACCTTCAACTACGAAGAATCAGACCTAGAACGAACTATGTTAGATCAGACCTGGCCTATATGACGTTAGTCAGACAACTGAAGCATTTTTTTCCTTGGGACACTCTGTACAGAGCGGGCCAAATTCGATACTTTTAAAGGGAAAGTCTGTTTTCATCTGTACCTGGGGGTTAAA
Source organism: Chrysolina americana (assembly GCA_958502065.1). NCBI lineage: Eukaryota > Metazoa > Arthropoda > Insecta > Coleoptera > Chrysomelidae > Chrysolina > Chrysolina americana. The sequence continues at coordinate 922,035 of OY293421.1, read as the reverse complement.
TTTTATGACAAACTTAATGGTGAAAACCGCATATCGATATCTATCATCGTTTCTGGGATACCGCATGTTTTTCGAAAATGTGCATTTTCGAAAAGTCGCTGTTAGTTTTTTCCTGTCAGAAATTTCTCGTTTCTATGAAAACATTTCTTTTTTACATAGAATTCAATGGTGTAACTTTTCAAAGAAGATATCCATAGTTGGTGATGGAAAAATGTTAGGGCAACTTTTCGAAAACGCACATTTTCTAAAAACATGCCGTAACTCACAAACGATGATAGATATCGATATGCGGTTTTCATCACTAAGTTTGTCAAAAATTTTAAACCGCAGACACAGCCATCAGTTTTCATCTATCTAGTTCGATAGCAGGACTTTCCCTTTGAATTTGGCCCACTCTGTACAGATTGTCCCAAGCAAAAATGCTTCAGTTGTCAGGCTAACGTCATATAGGCCAGGTCTGATCTAACATAGCTCGTTCTAGTGTCCAATTTGGCCCACTCTGCACAAACCGCAATCCCGCGTGTCGCAATACTCCATAGCAAAGAGACTTCAATCACAACAAATCGCCGGCTGGATTTCGTTCAAATGTCAGGCAGCGAACGAAACCCAGCCTCGACAGTAACTATGCTCCGCGATGTTATTTCGTAACGCGACGAAGACTTCAATTAGCAATCAGTGAAAGTACCCGTCGACCGTAATCATCACAATGCGAGCTCTCAAAGGCAACCGTCAACTGCTCGGTTCAAATAAAAAATTCACTTAGCCTAAGAATCACAAGTCTTAACGATAAACAAATTCAAACACAGTACATGATAATCACAAACAGCGCTAAGCTGGGGTACGATCGAGAACGAGCAAAGAACAAATCCGTATAGTGGTGGATAGTATCAGCAAGTCTTTTTTTTATTTAACTCTTGAACTCGGTAGATAATGAAAGGATTTTATTCTAATCAATCCTAGTCGTTTTCTGTAGACATATTTGCCCTTTCTGCTTAGGAAAGAGTTTGCTGTTTTTTTTTAATTTCAGTCTGTTGAAGCTTTTTTTTTCTCCAGTGGTTGAAGACACTCACCGACTTCAATCCCACAATTTCTACATACAGAATGCTTCACGAATAACACTAAGTATTTTTCTCATTCCAAATGATGAAATACCAAAAGTCATAACTATACACAGCTATTTGGAATATACATAAAGTCTCAAAAGAGAGGAACTTGATATCAAAGATTCGTTGACTGAAATATTCCGTAATAGTAATGGTAATATAACAAGACCTTAATAAATAGTCGACCATCTTTACTGCATCTGAATTTCGACTATATTTTATAATAATTTAACGAGACATTATTTTGGCATTAATAATCTGATGAAAACCCGAGAGCGAAGCTCGAGGGCTTTCATTAAACATTTACGCATCAATAGATATTCAGAAATGTCAAATTTTTATGACAGTTGTACAAAAAAGAGTATTACGTAGGTTTCAGTAGTAGGAACCCACGAAAAAATATTTCAAAGATTTCGATACTTTCCAAAGTCACTACGAGTACCTGCGAATGCCATTTGGACTGTCGAATGCACCATGCACGTTACGAAGGTTCATGATTATTCCAACACGTTATCAGAATTTACGGGAATAAATCATACGTAGGATTTATTTAGATGATATTGTAATTTTCAATACTACTGGGGTAGGAGACCACATTGAAATGCTAAGAAGTCTCTAAACATTTGAGGGAGGTAAATGAAAAACTGATACGTTCAAGTATTTCGGATACACGATTACACAAGACGGGGATTCCCAGATCGCGAGAATATTGAGGCGATGTAAAAATTTCCCTTACATTAGATTGTACAAGGATTGAGGTCGTTTCTAGGGCTGATAAATTGGTTCAGAATGTCCAAGTGTACCTTTGACAAATCTTAGAACGGAAAATCGGTGAAACCTTTCCAATAAATGGAAACTATTACTTTCAATAAACGATCCGATATTAATTTCATGTTTCAGCCGCTTTGAACTAGATAATTCAGAATATACCCTATTTTTGTAAGAGCTGCAGAAACGTAGTAAATTTACTTCTTTAATCAACTAAAGGAAATGTGAAAACTCAATGTCTTCAATTACGAGTTAGACTCGATCTATCGCCAACAAGAATGATTGGCATTCTCAAGAGATATTCTTTGAATTTGACAGCTACTCAATTTACTGTCGTCGATTGTTTGACATTTGATATTCGTTTTCGATGTAGGTGAGAAGACAATGCAGTACTTTTGAGATTATGTTACCTAACTCTATGAAACAAATACCAAAACCCTATCTGGAGAATCCAACCACTCGTGTTGGAGAAACGTCGAGTCTAACTCCTAATCAACATCGGCCCGAAGTAACATCTTTTGAGTAACGACGGTCGCGAAAGTCTTTCACAACTCATGAATGACTCTGTCGTTTCATCATTTGGAATAAAAATGAATAATTTTTGTTGATCGTGAATAAACTTGTATGACGAAAATATTTCTGAAATTGAGAGCATAGTGTTGTTCAATCGAGTGGTCTGGAAAAAACAGGAACCATTTGACGGAGTTCACATCAGAAACCCTGTCAAGATAATGTCCACTCGAAAGTTCCTTCCAGTAAAGCCCAGAAAAACATAATTCTACTCGGGTAGTGAGTAACGTTTTGTGTTACTAAAATATCCATCACTTTTCTCCAGAATTAGCTCACAACTGCTGTACTCACCCCCAGGAAAACCAACTAAACCTCCAGTTTGGAGAAGTCACGTGATTCCCGAATCATGGATACGCGTTCTCCACTCGCACTCGATGCTCGACAAAAGCAAAGAAGGACCACCGACCTAACCGAAACTAACAAGACTTACTCGACGACGTATGGCCCTTCCGCGCCTTGCAATTCCAACCGAACCAACGGAAACCTACAAGTAAAGAGTACCCCTACGCTGGCCGTTCACCGAATACTTCGAATTCTTCTTGTACACTATGGCCGCGGGCTCCATCTTCTTCTTCTCGATCGCCGGCATCGATATATCCGGATGCTCCCTGATCTCCCACACGAGATTCGTCAAGCTGCGAGGCCTGGACAGCTTCCTGGACCTTTTCTCCGGCTGCTTCTGGCCGCCAGAATCGCCCGACGCGCGCCCACCAGAATTACTCGAGTCGAGCGTGCCGTCCAGCTCCATGGCCTGCTGCAGATTGTTCAGCGACTTGTACCGGATGTTGAACAACGGCGAGCCCGACTTGGAGATGGGACTGGGAGGGGTCTCCTTCATAGGCGAGGCCGATTTCTGCCGAAGCAGCCTGCTGCGCTGCGAGTGGCCGTTCTTCACGTACAGCTTGGGCAGCCCCGGAGGGGTCTTCGACACGTGCACCTCCGCCTTGGGCGGACCCTCCCTGATCGAGGCCGACTTCCTGTTCCGTTTCTCCGCCTGGAGCTTCTTGGTGGGTATCGTCTCGATGGGAGGCGGCTCGGGCTTGGTGAGATCAGACACTGGGTGCGACGGCGTGGAGCTGTGGGAGGTTATGGACGGGGAGGGGTCCGAGAAGGGGGATTTTATGTTTTTGGGGAGGGGCGCGAATCCTCGCACGTAGTCGTAGATTTGGTCGATTTCGTCGTAGTCTTTCGAGTGGACCGGCACGCGGTATTCGTCCCTGCGGTGATGGGAGTGCTTGGTGCGGTGGTTGGCGGAGTCTGAAGAAGCGCTGCGCCTCAACAAATACCTGCAACGAAAAATATCGGGTACTGCATGAGCATGTGACGGCGGCGGATGCGATGATTGGAGGAGGAAAGGAAATCCGGCTCGAAGGACCAATAATTCAACTTCAACCTCGATAATCGTACAAAATAACTTGATAACGACAACTGTGATAAAAATACATAGCAAACCGACTTTGATAATAATGAAAATGGACTTTCGGAACGCTCGATGTACAATAACTGCGATTTACTGCATTAAAAAACGAATTAAAGGACTATTTGACTGTATCCAACATTCTATTAGGCGACTCATAGAAATTGTTAGAAATTTCTGAAGCTGCAAAGGGAAGAAAAAGAAAATATCGAATTCACCTTCAACAAACTCTTATACCGGGTAATACAAATTCGGGGGCCACCAAAACTGGTTTTTCAAAATTTCGTTTTTTTCCGGATACACTCGGAATTTCTAAACTTTTTCAACAGTATATTGTTCGTCTCATAGATGCGCGAATTAACCCCAAATTGAATCACCTTTGTATCTCTTATAGTTTCCGAAATCCCAATGGTGGCCGTCTAATTTGAATTATTCGGAATATGGAATTGATTGATATGTGGTTGTATAATCCGTTTTTTCTGAATTGTTTCAGAATTTGTAAGGTAGATTTTGACGCCAGATAAAACAAGAATAAAATGTTGGTAAATATTGATTGGACTTTTATGCATATTCTTTTTTTAGACCTGTGAAGATCTCAATTTGAATAAAAAAATGTCCATAAATCTGTTAACTATGGCAACTCAATTAGACTAAGAGCTGGTGACAGGTGACGTTCTCCCATTTTACACCGCATGCCTAAATTATGAAAAATAGATGGGTTCCTGGCCGCTGCACGTGTGTACTTCATAAGGAAAAATGCTTTTCGTTTTGTGGAGAATTTTCGTTTTTTTTGCGATATCACACTGCCTGCAGTTGTAATATACGGAAGTTCAAACAAATTGAAACGCTACTAATTAAAGGCATGCAATCCGCAGCGGCCGAAAGGGCTCAAAGGGTAACGAAAAACTGAAAACAAAGGGAACTTCCGTATTTTCAAATTGCAAGCCGATGTGAATAATTGAAGTTTTAGCAACGAAAACACTCTGGAAAAATTGGCAAGCGCCCCTCGTCTGACCAACAGTGGAAAATTGCGAGAAAACTCTGTGAAAATTGAATACATGTTTTATGTGATTCCAAACTGCATGCCATTGAAAAGATACGTTATTCCTATGATTAATTAATAGTAGGAAATTTGGCATGCACATCAAGATTTCGCAAAACAAAGTCACATAAATTTTCACAGTGTTTTTTGCAACTTTCGTCATTTTGGGAAGTCCTGGTGTGCATGCCAAATTACCTACTATTAATCAATTATACAAATGACGTATTTTTCCAATGGCATGCAGTTTGGAATCACGCAAAACATGTATTAAATTTTTACAGTTTCCCCGCAATTTTTCACCGTTGGTCAGACGAGGGGCACATGCCAATTTTTCCAGAATGTTTTCGTTACTAAAACTTCAATTATTCACACTGGCATGCAATTTGAAAACACGGAAGTCCCCTTTAATTTTTTCAGTTTTTCGTAACCCTTCGAGCCCTTTCGGCCGTTGCAAATTGCATGCCATCAATTAGTAGTGTTTCAATTTGTTTGAACTTCCGTATATTACAACGGCATGCAGTATAATATCGCGGAAGAGCACGAAAATTCTCCACAAAAAGAAAAGCGCTTTTCCTTATGAAGTGCACACGTGCGGCAGCCAGGAACGCGTCTATTTTTCATAATTTATGGTTGATTATCAAGTCTTGAAAAGGCATGCAGTGTAAAATGGAAGAACGAACGTCACTTGTAACCAGCTCCTGTTCTAAAAGTGTAAAAGAGATCGTAACCATCTATAGTTACAATTTTGAATGGCATGTCAAATCTGAAAATCCGTTCGTGTTTTCTAAATGAACCTTTTTCTCAATACGAAATAATTACCACAAGAATGTCGACACACTTATTTCGAATTAATAAAAAAAAAAAATATATTCCCAATTTAACCAGACAAAACATATTTTCAATGAAGAGACTGGTTATTTTCGATGTACCTATTTTATAGTATAACGGTTTTCCAACATCCAAAACATGTTTGACAAGCCACTCCAAGCAATCTTTGAGTGCCGTCTAACTGTTTCACAAAAAAGTAGAATGTGCTGAGTGTTTACGAAACTCACTCACATTTTTTTGTGACATATACAGGATACAAGTACCTGATAAATAGGAATTCACACGGAATAGACAAGTTTGGAATATTTTAATGAACTTTGAAAGTTGAAGCCTACTTTTCAGATTATTACGCAGATTTCAATACCCCGATGATTCAGAATGACTTGCGGTAATATTTACATGAAACTTCGTATTTTCTAAATTCCCCTTTCTTCAGTGGTTAGCCTTAAATCAAAAGAGTACAGAGTGGGCCAAATTGAACACGTTTAAAGGGAAAATCCTGTTTTTAAACCAGATAGATGAAAACTGATGGTTGTGCCTGAGGGTCAAATTTTTATGACAAACTTAATGGTGAAAATCGCATATCGATATCTACCATCGTTTCTTAGTTATAGCATATTTTTTGAAAATGTGCCTTTCCGAAAAGTTACTGCAACTTTTTTCCTGTGAAAAATTTCTTGTTTTTATAAAAACATGCTGTAACTCAGAATCGGTGATGGATATCGATATGCGGTTTTTACCATTAAGTTTGTCATCAAATTTGACCTCCCGACACAGCCATCACTTTTCATCAATCTAGTGTGAAAACATGACTTTCCTTTTAAAAGTGTCCAGTTTGACCCACCCCGTACACATCATTGATCAACCCACTTCAAAACGACGACGAAGATCGCAGCGTATTGTTTAGGCTTTCACCGAAGTGATGACGCCAAGAAACAAATCGGCGATTACGTAATGTTTGTTTTGTGAATCCGATATTGAATTATTTTATACTGTGAATATAATAAATTAGCGATGCACCTTGACCGGCAATCCTAATTACCCCAAAATATACATCTGAAAACTCCATAATCACTCGGTAAATATTCATAAAGGTCGCGTGAATGACTAAAAAACCAGAAGACGTGCCAAATATTCGGATACGAGTAGAAAAACTGCGAACAGTGCAGTACAGGGTGAATGAAACGAAAAAAACGGGAAATCCGGCTCGAAGGACCAATAATTTCATTCCTTATATATCGCACAACACTCACCCATTCTTCAGCTCCTGCGTGGGCGAATGTTTCTTGGACTCGCCCAGTTTCCCGTCCAGCACCTGTATCCGGTCGGCCACGTCTGCGGCTAGCTTGGTGCACTTTTCCACCAGTCTGTTGAACTCCACCATGCCCTTCATCTGCTCGTCGTTCCTCGTGCGGAGAAGCTTCAGGGGCGCGGCCAAGGGAAGCGCCGTGACGCTTTGGCTTTCTTTCTGCAGAGGAAGAGCGAAGATGTGTTCCTCCTCGAAGACTGAGAGCAGTCGCAGCTCGGGGACGAAGTGGTTGGGGGATTTGAGCCCTCTGGGGGCCGTACCGTGGACTAATCTGTAACGAAAACGCGATGCGTGAATGGACAGGCTTCAGCGAGATCGGCGAGTCGCTGACAAGCAGCTGGTGCGTTTGTGATGCCGAATGGCATTCGAAAAAACTCAGATTTTGTTTAAAATACAACTTTTCGAAGAAGCAGTCTTGTATTTTGTTATAAAAAACGAATTTAAATATCATTTTGATATCGAAATGACAAAACGGAACAGAAAAACAGACGACTCACCTTACAGTAATGGGCAGTCGTTTACTCAGTATATTTTTTGCTGTATGAACACCGCTTATATTATCTTCTCTCGCCAAGGCAGAGAACTTTCCGCGTTGCTCCATTCCTAACAGAATTGTATCTCCTCTACTATCTAGGCACTTCAGGTAGCGGCCTTTCGAGCCGGGAAAGACGGCATCGCCGGTAGGGACTAGTATTTCACCTGAAACAACAGCAAAACGTTGAAGATAGACCCACGTTTGGATGTAGAGACATCAGAGCAGGATAAATAATAGATGGATGGTCAGACTATTGATCTCGAAACGAGTGTTTTACATTTTATCACTCCAAAGGAGTATAGTAGAATCGGAACGGCAAGTATATTAGGTGCAGCAACTTTGTTCTTCCCCGACAGTTCTGATTACCAGATCTGTCGGAGCTTACGCTGATACTTTCCGCGGAGAGAGTTTTCAATAGTAGCTACCTCTTGGGTGTGGCGTTGTTCCACCTCAAGGTAGGTATACGTCTCTCCGGCATCCAGACTATGTAGGACCTCTTTTGAGATGAATCGTGGTACATTCGTCGATCCCAAACTCTATTCCGATAGCATGCGTATACTCTTGCACCACCCTTAAGGATTGATGAAGGTCCTTTTCCCCAGAGGCATACAGTTTCAGGTCATCCATGTAAAACAGATGGGTGACCTTATGCCTCCGGTTGCTGGGGGCGCCGCAGCTGTATCCGCGGGTTTTCCGTAGTACAACCAGACAAAAGCAATAGTGAGATGCAGAAAAGAAGAGGTCTGAGGGAATCTCCCTGAAATACGCCACTTCTGAAGATAAACTGCTCTGTTTGTACTCTAACTTGACCAGATAAAGCGTGTCCCTCAGAGCGGCATCAACTGTTCAATGCATCTCATTGTTTGATCGGGTACCGAAAGGCATCTGAGAAAATGCGATGAGCTCATGCGATGTTGTAACAAATGCCTTGCGATAATCGATTCAGGCCATTGAAAGATTACGCTTATACTGCACGGAGTCCTGCATCTGTCGATCAGCAAGTTTTCCTTGCCGCTAGCGACCTCTTTCTCTGACCCTCTTTGCTCATATATTCGTTCATACACCGGCTCAACTCCGGAGAGTATTCCCTTGTACAAGATGCGTGTAAACATCGTATAACCCAAGTTCAAGCATGTTATTGGGGATTAGCACGGTTTGCCCCGCGACAAACCAATCCGGAATCTGTTGCTCCCCATCTAGCCATAAGTTAAAAACTCTCGCTAGATGGTGATGGGTACATAGAATTTTTTTTCCACCGATAGTTATTCAGCCCATCAGGGCCTGGAGCAGCAAAGTTCTTCAAGCCTTTGAGGGCTCGTCGAACTTCTTCCGGAGTTATCGGATTGCGCAGTTCATTGAGCTCAGGCTGACAAAGCCTTTTGCAGAAAGCTTCGAAATGCGCTAGGGTTGGAGTATCTGCGATGAGTGGTTGCGGAACTTCGTATATGTTCTTCCAGAAGGTTTACACCCGATCAGCTGCCGGCGGGTTATCCACAACACGTGGGGGCTCTTAGAATAGGCGAGAAGGTTTATCGAGGAACTTATTTTTTCCGCGATGCTTCTCGCCCGCCTCACTAGTGACTTTTTGCAGCCACTAGCATTCGTATCCTATCAAGACAGTGCTGTTTGATGGTAAACAGCACGCCTTGATTCAGTGTGTGGTGAGCTCGTCTTAAATTTGCGGCAATTCGTCGCAGTGCTGGCGTAAAGGGCCTGTTGGCAATGCAGAAGACCTTAGTTCATCCGTCACTCAAAGAGTCCTTTTTCAATGCGGTCGTCGTTACGTGGCAATCCATTGTTTTGGACACCACCTCCTTGCCAATGACCCCTATGCCGAGGAGGTCGGTTGTGGAGGTCTCTTCCTCATGCATCTTGAACCGAGTATTAAGGTATACCGGGGGGTTAGCCTAGTAAACCCACGACCGACATCAGAGGAAATGAGCATTCCCTCCAGGGTGCGCCTTATCTGCCGGTCCGGTTTCGCATCGATTGCTCGGGAAAGTGGTGTCACAACTCATCAATGCCATGGATGGTGGTTGGTCCTCTCTGCTTATCATTATTATTATTCGTAATGAAGAGGGGCCACACTACTTGACGAAAGACAATCAAACTAATCAAGAAAAATGGTGGATTACGTAATCCGAATCTTCCACTAAAGATCATATTCAATAGGCATTGCCTTTGGCAAGTATTCAACAGAAAACAACCACTGCCCCTTACGACCGTTGAATTATATCTATTTAATACTTGGCGAAGTTTTCTACAAGAACAAACCTTGCAATGCATTTTAAATATCAAAGCTAAAATTATTTTTAGATTTAATTGTTTGATTATTACAGACTCACCTGCGGGTATGGTCCTGGCGCCTTCCGGCGTCACCGACCCGTCCATTTCAGTCTTGGCTTGAACGCCGCGTATCGTCTCGCGCACCAAACACCCCTCCTCGGGCCGCCGCCTCGCCAACTCCGATACGCTCTCGATGCATCGCACGGCTCGGCCCTCCTCGCTGAGCAGCTCGAAGTAACCCGAGTACGTGTCGGGGATGACGAGCCGCGGCCCGACGCACACGAGTCGACGGCCTTCTTTGATCTTCACCGCCTGGGCGACGATCTTCTGCCGCTTGCCGGCCGATACAAGCAGCGCGGTGCTCTGCAGGCCCGGACTCGGCAGCGTGGGGACGCCCAGGCCGCCGTACTGGCCCTTTATTATCTTGACGACGGCCGGCAGGCGGTTCTTCGACACGAACTCGCGCAGGTAGCTGCCTTCCTCCGCCCATCGGGCCGCCGCCACTGTGATCTGAGCATCGGTCGCTGCCATTTTACCATCTCACGGGCATTCCTGCAACAAAGAAACGAGATTGTTTCAGAACTATAGTGGTAGACCGGCAATAACAGCAATTAATTCAAAGCCAACGCTTCTTCAATCTATTTTGACATCTCCAGGTAATTATTCCGTCATCTTAATGCTGTCAAAATACATTGATTGAATTGATAAAAGAGAGGAAAGTTGAAGGAGAAGTTGATGATAATACACTTGATAATCAGGACAGGGGCGAGAATATAAATATTGGACCAGTTGATCAAAATACTCAAGATAATTGAAAAAAAATGGCGTTCAAAGTATTCAATGCCCCAGTTGGTTGGTTTGAAGCTGACGGGCCAGATGCAGGATTCACCCGTGTGGGTGTCCCTCAACACTGAGATCTGCTGGGGTCGATTGTATTATTCTGTCGTCAGTGGTTCCTAGTTGAACAGGTCTATGTCTTTTAACAGGTTTAATAGTTTATTCACTAGGTGTTTTGGATTCATGCCTATTTCTAGATTGGTCTGTGCAGCGCGTCGCATTTGAAGATGATGTGAGAGGCTGTGTCCTCCTCGTCGCCACAGTTGAGAGTGTCAGCCGTCAGTGTTTGGCTCAAGTGTCTCACCAGCAATTTGTCAACTACCATATCCCACAGTAGGGGTAATAAAATTCCGCCCTGTGGGGTTCCCCTGGCAAGCTGAGCGAAGTGTTCGAACATCTTGGTCTGGGCCTTCCGATTTTGGAGAATTGAGAGTATCCATTTGCTGAGACCATGCTTTAGAAGGATGTATTGTCAAAGGCTCCTTCGATGTCTAGAAAAGTACGCAGTGCTATTTCTTTTTTCGCCAGAGAGTCCTCCAACCATGACATCAATTGGTGCAAAGCCGTCTCGCACTATTTTCCTGTTAGGTAGGCATGTTGGTTTATATCAGAGCTGCCTCCCGTATATCCCTATCAGTTTTTCCAGCCCTTTCAGGAGAAAGGATGATAAGCTTATCGGTCTAGGGTACTTGGCCTGGTCGTATGAATTCCGGCCCGGTTTTGGAATAAAGACCACGTTCACAGATTTCCAGGTTTGTGGTAGCCAGCCCATTACTAGGCTCATCCTGTAAAGTCTTCATAGTTCTGGTGCTAGATCTTCAATTCTCTGCTGCAGTAGAACAGGAAATATTCCATCGGGTCCACCTGGATATCGAGTTCTCCCTTAAAGATAATACAATAGGCCATTACCACGCTAAACTAAGTTATTTCTTGGGATTCATAATTACTTATTGGAATCCAATTCAATTATTGTAGTTACGTATCGGAGCTCAGCATACGTCATCTGTGTCTGATGTGTTGCCTCTTCTAGGCTACCTGACAAGATGATGTACTGGGATATGTTGCAAATTTCACTTCGTTCATAGTCGCCAAAAACATTTTTAATATTCGCTAACCCTCCAGTATTACTTTATTTTCAAATGATTTCCACAGTTTCAACTCTACGGTAGCCCAATGCGATTATGACAATGAAAATAATAATACAATTTTCGGCCAAAGACAGTAATGAGCGTAGATTAGATTAGATTAGTTTGGGGCTTTCGTGCTACAAGCCTCTACAGCGTGATTTTTTCAGATCTATTGTGTGTCCTTGAAATCGTTTAGACCTTTCTATCGACACTTTCAGGGTTCTCGGAACGACAGATGTCAGTAAGCAATCAAGGGTTGCATTCTTTCAGTACCTGATGCGAACTAGCAACAATATGAAGACTGTGATTGAAGATACGTCCCATACGGTCATCTAGAACCACAAGACAACTGTGTAACAACCCTTTTGTGGGACTGTCAATAAAACATCGCTCTTTTTTTTTAGTTCGACAGTGTGAAATGAATACGGAATACCCTTCTCTCTAAGCGTTTCCACCAAGTGGAAAAATGAAGGCAAACATCTGTCAGAAAACAACTACTTCCATGGCTAATACCAAGACGGACAGTGAACTACATCTGACAGATATTTGGTGGAAACGCTTAGAGAGAAGGGTACTCCGTATTCATTTCACATTGTTGATACCTCTCTGGCACAATATTTTCGAACTTGTTTCGAAATATTACAGTTCAACAGTACTAACGTTTACGTCTGCCTGCATGTATTTGATTAACAACTTCGCCGCATTACCTCATCAGCGGTATAAGTTTTAATCGTCAATATTTCAGGCCGAAGCGTGTTTTCGAACACTGTGTTGAAAAGTTAATCACTCTTCGGAAAATAATTTCGACTAATGTCGAGTTCACGTGATACCGAACAGTTAAGACGCCATAGTACGAAACCGAATTGATCGAAGTTTAATCGGTTCTGCACAGCCAGACACATTTTCAGCTTTCAGGTAGAAGGTGTCGGAGTGCTGGTATTATAAAACATCCCGCGGTTTTGAAATCTAATAACGTATTCGAGAATCGCGTACTACATTTATGTTTCACTGCGAACCAAAACAAAACCATCCTGAATACACCAAAAATTACATAACGAAAAAAAGGTTAAGACTGGTGAACGTGATTAATAATAACAATGAATAAAATACAGCTCACACTTTTATGGACATATTAAAACATTCGCTACAACTACAGGGTGGGGGTAGGTTCTGGATTTGACAGCTTTCAGGATGAGAGACTTTAGTCCTGCCCTCCTGTTTTCAAAAGGCGGGCAAAGTCGCCCCACATCTGTCCGAAGATAGAACCCACGTTGTAATGTGGACCATATGCACTTAAGTGGTTTGGTCTCAGCTTGACTGTTTCCCTGTCTCCTCTAAGTTATGCAGGGGTGTCACGTGGGCTGTTTCCTAGCATCAGTTCACTGGTATTACCTAAATGGAATAATTTGTTCAAGTCCCGGAAAATATCAGAAAAAACCGGTATAGACACCTAGTCATCTTCTTGTCTCTCATGGATCAAGTCCAGTGCCTGGTATATAAGCCCATGATGCTTTCTAGGGACATTATTGTAGCTTCGAATTCTGATGATGTCCCTGGTCAGAGGGCTTCCAAAGATATGTTGCCTGTGGAATCAATCTGCGATCTTTTTTACGTAATCAGTGATCGTGTCGACGTTGGCCAGCTCATGCAACACGGCCAGCCAAATGTACCTATCACTATCCATGACGATACGAAGGTACTTCATTCTGCGTCCTCTCCAGCCGCACCATTTGGTAAGCGGGGAGGCTGCAAAATATTGGACAGGCGTAGGTCATCGATGGCCTGATGACCTGTTTGTAGATCAACGCTTTGTATTCCCTCGACAGCTTCGAACTTTTACTGCGCCCGCAGCTCGAATTGCCAAGCCGACGAGTTTGACAGATGTCAATCTCCTGTCCAATTGTACCTCCAGGTATTGCACAGACTCTACCTCCTATATCCAGGTTCCCAGAGCCATAAACCTGCCCCCGTAAACACCACGATACTGAGTTTTCTCTTCTTGGTTGGTATAGACGAAATAGACGCAGTTCTCCTCAGGAACCTTCCAAAGAAATCCCTGGTCCAGCTAATCCACATTATAAATGCAATTATAAAGTGGCAGCACTACCCGCGATGCTTGAAACATGCAGAGATTGTCCCGATACTGAAAGTGGGAAAGCCCCAAGAAAGAATAGAGAGCTGCCGCCCCATTTCATTGCTGAGTGCGGTTGTCATGTTGATGGACAGGATCCTGCTGAAGAGAATTGAGAATTTTGTGGGAGACCTTCGACTCATCCCGGATGAGCAGATCGGCTTCCGGAGAAGTCACTCTACGACCTCTCAGGTGGCAAGAATTGTTCATGTGGTGAGGGAGTGTTTTCACTAAGGTCTCATCACAGTGATGGTCCTGTTGGATGTACAGAAGACCTTCGACACTGTCTGGACAGAGGGCTTTGTCGCGAAGATGCTGAGAGTAGGCATGCCTAGGCATATGGTCAGACTTCTAGACTCTTACCTAGTTGGTAGCTTTTAGGGTCAGAATCAATTGTACCAGCTTGGTAATGAGGCCGATCGGAGCGGGTGTGTCGCAGGGATCCTGCCCCTCACCACTTTTGTACTCGTTATATACGCATGGGATTTTTGGAGTCACTTGAAGTTAATGCTCGAAAACCTTACGCATGTATCCCCCAATGCCAAAGCTGGCTTCATATGTGATTAGAGGGTAGGGTTGTGTTAAATCCACCCTCCTAGATTTAATCTAAGCGAGAACCAGCGAGGAGTAATGTATTGTTCTCAAAATCGTGTCAAGGTTATAGAACTAAACCTCCTCAATGGAACATCCGGTATGCAAGTCAGAGTAAGCGGAGTGGAACCGACAGAACCGATAATAATTCATAGACCTGTATAGGATAACTGGACATGAGATATGGCCGCGCTAATTTTGGAAAATAGAACAATAAACGAATATTAAATTCGAACTGTACTTTGAAAAAACCGTTCGTTCATTTCGAACTCCACGACGCAGTCGAATTCGAGCTCTTACGACACCGGCAAATTATGGAAAACCTCTCACGATGCATGTAGACTCGGGCTTTGGTTAAAAGTCAGTGTCCTGTTCGCGTAAGAGGCAAAGAACCACATGTGCAGTGTTGCCATTCTCTACAAATGATACTAAAGGATTCGATTAGGAAAACAACGTGTAATTTTTGTCGTCGATGGAGTTTCTTGAGAGTTTAGCTTCAACCTTGTATAACTCTTCCAATAACGTGAATGAGAGTTTTTTTTGTTACCTTACTAAAAAACTTCAAGGGTACTTTTCTTTCCGCCGGGAAGAAAAAATTTTTCCCGTCTGAGAACAAAAATGTTTCTACCCCCAAGTTTTTTGATTCTTTCGCATATGCAAGAGTTTTTTTTACCTCGTCTATCTGATTTTGTAGAAAGAATATTTATGAAAATTAAACAGAAAATACTTAAAAGCGTCTATTTCTTTTTTTTCCAAATTAAACAACAATACAATACAATACATGGTTACTTAGGTTTCGGACGTCTATCGTCTTAATGGGTTTGAAACATATTTGACGTCTTTCACTTTTTCATAACGTTTCAATCAATCGTCTTCAGGAGAATACTAACAAGTTCAGACGATACGAGGTCTTTATAGATGTGTTGGTATGGTGTAATTATGGTGGTGTTTTAGCGCGTGTAGTCCCGCGCTTTTTTGTTCCCTCCAAAGCGGTCTATGGGCGGTTTCCATACGTTTTTGATTTTCACGCTCGGCTGACTGAAAGCGCCATTGGTTTCGATGAATTTTCATTTGAACCAATATTCCTCTATGTGAAGAATATTAGCATAATTCTAAAGAATTTGATGGTGCTCTGTCCAGGCATGGTCAGCAATTATTCTCGATCTGGATGTCTCTTTCTGTTGAGTCCACTTTTTGTGTTCGGTTATTCTTACGGAAGATGGTCTCTTGGTCTCTCCGATGTAAGAAACTCCACATTTACATGGGACTTCGTAAATGCAGTATTTCTGGATTCTGCCGTATTTTCAGGTTTCGTCTTGGTGAGGAAGAACCGTAAGGTACTGCCAGATTGAAAGAAGCTTTTGATGTTGTACTTGTTTCCGATCCTCCTGATTTCCTCGGAGGTATAGAAGGATAAGTTGATTTTATGGTCAATCTACAATCGTCTTGGTCCTTTCGAGTTGCTTCTGTACTTCTCCTAGGGTTTTGGGTGATAGGAGCAGAAGTTGAGATATTGTCCTGTGTGGGTTTTCTTTCTGTAAACAGAGGTGCGGATGCCAGTGTCTGTTTTATCGACGTTCACATCGAGAAATGGCAAGGAACTATAGTGTTCCGTTTCCATCGTGAACTTGATTCGGTTCCTCATATTGCTTATTCTTGAGAAGTCCTCAAGATGTTCATCTCCGTGGTTCCATATGATGAAGGTATCATCCACCTATTTTAGCCATTATTTTGGCTTGTGTTCTGCCTATCTAATAGCCAATTCCTTGAACCACTCTGAGTTTATATTGGCGATTACTGGGGAAAGGAAAGGTCCCATCGGCAATCCGTCGACTAGTGAGAAAAAACAGTCTTTTTCTTGAAAGTATGAGTGATGTATGCAGCACTGCAGAAACTCCAATATAGCGTGTAGGGGTCGGTCAGTTCTTTCGTGAAGAAGAATGTCTTCCTCCAGTCTCCTCTTGATGATGCTAACGGATTCTTCCATGGGGACATTGGTGTAAAGGCTCTCCACGTCAAAGCTGATGGTGTCCACCAAATGCTTAGAATTCTTGACGAATGAGCTGCTATTATACTGCAAGGGTTGCAGTATTGGCAAGAGGTTGTTTGCTAGATTATGGGTCGGTGAGTTCCGGGAGCTGGTGATTGATCTCAATGACATGTCTGGTTTATGGATTTTTTGAAGACCGTAGAGATGAGGTGGTTTGCTATAATGTTGCGTCAGATGTATCTGTTCCTTTCTATCGTGGAAGTTGGATCATTCTATTGGAGTTTGTAGTTTCCTATTTGGAGTGCAGAGCTCAAGATGTCCAGGATACGTATCGTTTTTGGTGCAACTACGAAGTTCAATCCTTTTTCCAGCTCCAATCAATCAAATTCCAAAAAGAGGAGGATTGTAACAACATTGGTATGTAAATAACTATTTTGTCTGCAAATTTCAGGAAGGAAATATCACGTTTGGGAGGTATCGAAGGCGAAACTGACATTGTTTTAGACATTTTGGAATTGGTAACTTTGGAAAAACTCCTGCTTTGAAAATAAAATCATTAAAATTTTGAAGTTTGTTGAAAGAACGTGTTGAGATGATGTTACCAATCATCTGTGGATTCTCTTTTGTAATAATACTCGGTACTCAACTGATTTCATTACAAATATATTCACGATTCAATTAGCTCATTATTTTCCCCAAACTGACCGAATGATTTGAGTGGACTGCATTGGCATACATATAGCCGCTTTACTCATATACTCTAATAAATCTTCCAGAAGACTTGGCAGTTAACACAAACAAAAACTCTCTCTGCAGCAAGTATAATCACATTCTCCGTCAAAGCTGGTAATGGAGTCTTCTTCAAGAAATTCGATCAGAAAGCATAGATTCAAGAAAACCCTTCGTGACTCTTCGACTCTTCAATAATAGGAAAACCATCAGAAATATATCGCTTTCCCATACGAACCTCGAGATACTAGAGGTTTCGACAGTATTTTCAAGTCCCTTAATATGAAGGCGGTATATAAAACCTCATATAAGCTACAAAAGATCCTGGGTACTCCCAAGGATGAGACAGAAGAAAAAGAAAAGTCATTGGCCGCAAGTCTGTTACAGGTGTTTCTGTGGTTCCATACTGCTCTTGATTTACAGCAGCGGGATTCAAGCTACATTCATTGCACCATTTATATCCGGGCCACGGAATTCAACAAGAATTAACTGCGGAAGGATAGATTTGTCGGTCAACTATCAAGTAGAACCAAATACTCTATTCCGAATTTCACAAAAGCGGCATTAGAGAAAGTAACAAGCTGTTGAGCAAGACGTCCTCCACGCCTACTACGTTTAAAACTTATTCTTTCAGGCCCCTGGAAAAAAATCCCTACTTCTGAGATTTTTCGCCGATCCGGCAACAGCGCCGTCCTGCAACGAGTGCAGGAGCATTAGCAGAGCGCGGAGCCGGCACGTCGACCTTGAGATGGTCACACTTCTGGTCAGCAATGGGCAAGGTCCGCCCCGGTGAAAATGTGGCCTTGACTCCAGCGACCGGATGATGAGTGCACTTTCTAAATGAGGTTCTTCGCAGAAGAAGAAGAAGAAGAATCGGTCCCGACACGGAGAAAATAAACGCGTTCGCTTGCGTCGTACGAAACGAGACATACTTTTTTTTCGAAGAGGATTTATCGAAGTAGTTTAGCGAATTACATATTTGTTGAAGATGGTATTTTTTATTGACTTCAAAAAAAGTTTAATCAAAATGCAAATAGTTTTTTCATGTACTTATGCGTAAGTTTTTACAAAGATGACCGTAATAAATGTGCTTCTTTCAATCGATAAGGAGCGATCTTAGATGGTTCTCGTAAGAAATCAATGAATCAAAAATGTGTTTTTGATTTGTAAATACCTGATTCATTGTAAGTTCATAGTTTTCTCTACTCTATTGTTGATTTCTATTTCTTGTCTTTCATTGTCCTCTATATATTTGAATCTTTCAACTTTTCAATTTCTATTCCCTTTATTCGTAAGTTTATCCCCTTTTCTTTCTTCCCTATGACCATAATTTTAGTTTTTTCTTCATTTACTTCTATTCCAAATTCTTCACAACTGCAATCCAAATTTCCAAATTTTTCTGTAAATCCTTTTCTTTTTCTGCCATAGTTATCAACTCAGCTGCAAAAGCTCCTTCTGATATGATTGTCCATTCTAAGGAATCTCGACCATAACCGTTTAGCTTTTCGATACGTTTAGGCTTCTCCGTAAATGTACAGGGTGAACTACGACCAATTAAAAACTGCGTTTCTTCTTTTTTATTAAACGTAGCTGTTCAATCAAGATAAGGTTTTATTTAGCATAAAATCCAGTAGGAAATTACAGAAATAATTTATTTTTGCTAAGCGAATCATCACACGAAAGTTGAGGTAAATAGTGCTGTTTTGAACACAAATTACACTTGATCCATAAGTATCCAATGCCTTTTCAACGATCGATTAACAAAAGTACGTCAAAATAAAAATAAAAACAGCGTGCAGGCTAGAATAATCATAGACATTGGAGAGCTCATAGATAGACAGTCACAGTATGGACTTTCAATTCGGGAGCGCCTCTTAGAAGGTTGGCGAATAAAAAAAAACGTATAAATCATCAAGGATTGCTCTGAAATTTCACAGATGTGTTTCTATATGAGAGACTAGCACATAGTTTTGTTTATTATCGATAATAGGGCTATGATTTCTAGAATCCTCGAAACAGTTAGCTGATCCGCACTTGGTGCAGGGTGGGAATGAACTCTTGTACTTTCGCTGAAGAGCAATCTAGGAAATGACTGTGAATTGCAAAAGCTCCGAACTCGTAACAATATGAGTATAGCGCCATATGAGTGAAAGTGAAAAGATTAATTAATCTTGGATTATGGTAAAGTTCAACCTCATGTTTATTAAAATGTTCACACGTACTAACCTCGCAAAGTTGTGTTTGTGGATTTAAATACGTGACTTTGTACAAAACTGAAATCTGAAAACCTCTTGTTGTTACATAATTGATCTAGTGAGCGCCTGTAAGTTTAACTAACCTCGTAGTGACTTTACTTTTGAGGTTTTTCGTAATCATGGTATATAACAACCAAGTGAAGATACTGAAAAATACGTGAATGATACTACCCAAATTGCAATACTTTACACAGATCTTTATATAAGGGTTATGTCAAGTGGAATATATCCCACCCTCAATATTTTCCTTTTAGTAAGTTATATGTAAGTAATATACAGCCATTAGCTCCAAAATATTTACAGTAAAACGTAGATGGCAATAAATTTGTGTTAATTAAATGCTGAATTTTCAATTCTCATCGCAGAATATTTACAGATAGCCTTTCTTTTTTTGCTACTTTTGCTTCTGCTGTGAAAAGTTTCTGTTTTCAGACAAAAAATTGTTTAGCAAATTTGAACTTTAATAAGTGTATTAAAGTTTAAAAATGGTTTACTTTCTTCAAGAAAGAATCGAAATGATTGTAATTTATGGAGAAGTTGGAAAACAACCAACAAATAAAACATCCCACGCGTAATAAATTAATTACTGTCATTCAAGGATTGGAAGAGTGCCATCTACTTTTCCAACCATTTTTATTAAAAGGGGTCAATGCAATAATGGTATTTTTCGGAAAATGCTCATCAAAAAATAAGAAGTCAGGGTATCATTGGAAAAAAAACTACGATGGCTAAAAATATTCATTACAAATGTCTTTCTTGAAAACAAAATTGACGTATTTTTTTGATTTTTTTATATCGTTGAGTGCAAGGATGTTATCAAGGAAAGTTTTCAAATTGACACTGTGTATACACAGTTTAAGGACATCAGAAGTGGGATAGGATGTTATCAAGGAAAGTTTTCAAACTGACACTGTATATATACAGTTTAAGGACATCAGAAGTTGAATATGATGTTATCAAGGAAAGTTTTCAAACTGACACTGTATATATACAGTTTGAGGACATCAGAAGTTGAATAGGATGTTATCAAGGAAAGTTTTCAAACTGACACTGTATATATACAGTTTGAGAACATCAGAAGTTGAATAGGATGTTATCAAGGAAAGTTTTCAAACTGACACTGTATATATACAGTTTGAGGACATCAGAAGTGGAATAGGATTTAATAAAGGAAAGTTTTCAAATTGACACTGTATATATACAGCTTGAGGACATCACAAGTGGAATAGGGTGTTATCAAAGAATGTTTTCGAATTGACACTATATATACACAGTTTGAGGACATCAACGGTGGCAGAGAATGTTATCAAGAAAAGTTTTCAAACTGACACTGTATATATACAGTTTGAGGACATCAGAAGTTGAATAGGATGTTATCAAGGAAAGTTTTCAAACTGACACTGTATATATACAGTTTGAGGACATCAGAAGTGGAATAGGATTTAATAAAGGAAAGTTTTCAAATTGACACTGTATATATACAGCTTGAGGACATCACAAGTGGAATAGGGTGTTATCAAAGAATGTTTTCGAATTGACACTATATATACACAGTTTGAGGACATCAACGGTGGCAGAGAATGTTATCAAGAAAAGTTTTCAAACTGACACTGTATATATACAGTTTGAGGACATCAGAAGTTGAATAGGATGTTATCAAGGAAAGTTTTCAAACTGACACTGTATATATACAGTTTGAGGACATCAGAAGTGGAATAGGATTTAATAAAGGAAAGTTTTCAAATTGACACTGTATATATACAGTTTGAGGGCATCACAAGTGGAATAGGATGTTATCAAGGAATGTTTTCGAATTGAAACTATATATACACAGTTTGAGGGCATCAACGGTGACATAGAATGTTATCAAGAAATGTTTTCAAACTGACACTGTATATATACAGTTTGAGGACATCAGAAGTTGAATAGGATGTTATCAAGGAAAGTTTTCAAACTGACACTGTATATATACAGTTTGAGGACATCAGAAGTGGAATAGGATTTAATAAAGGAAAGTTTTCAAATTGACACTGTATATATACAGTTTGAGGGCATCACAAGTGGAATAGGATGTTATCAAGGAATGTTTTCGAATTGAAACTATATATACACAGTTTGAGGGCATCAACGGTGACATAGAATGTTATCAAGAAATGTTTTCAAACTGACACTGTATATATACAGTTTGAGGACATCAGAAGTTGAATAGGATGTTATCAAGGAAAGTTTTCAAACTGACACTGTATATATACAGTTTGAGGACATCAGAAGTTGAATAGGATGTTATCAAGGAAAGTTTTCAAATTGACACTGTATATATACAGCTTGAGGACATCACAAGTGGAATAGGGTGTTATCAAAGAATGTTTTCGAATTGACACTATATATACACAGTTTGAGGACATCAACGGTGGCAGAGAATGTTATCAAGAAAAGTTTTCAAACTGACACTGTATATATACAGTTTGAGGACATCAGAAGTTGAATAGGATGTTATCAAGGAAAGTTTTCAAACTGACACTGTATATATACAGTTTGAGGACATCAGAAGTGGAATAGGATTTAATAAAGGAAAGTTTTCAAATTGACACTGTATATATACAGTTTGAGAGCATCACAAGTGGAATAGGATGTTATCAAGGAATGTTTTCGAATTGAAACTATATATACACAGTTTGAGGGCATCAACGGTGACATAGAATGTTATCAAGAAATGTTTTCAAACTGACACTGTATATATACAGTTTGAGGACATCAGAAGTTGAATAGGATGTTATCAAGGAAAGTTTTCAAACTGACACTGTATATATACAGTTTGAGGACATCAGAAGTGGAATAGGATTTAATAAAGGAAAGTTTTCAAATTGACACTGTTTATATACAGTTTGAGGACATCACAAGTGGAATAGGATGTTATCAAGGAATGTTTTCGAATTGACACTATATATACACAGTTTAAGGACATCAACGGTGGCCTAGAATGTTATCAAGGAAAGTTTTCAAACTGACACTGTTTATATACAGTTTGAGGACATCAGAAGTGGAATAGGATTTAATAAAGGAAAGTTTTCAAATTGACACTGTATATATACAGTTTGAGGACATTACAAGTGGAATAGGATGTTATCAAGGAGTTTTTAAACTGACACTGTATATATGCAGTTTGAGGACATCAGAAGTGGAAGTTATTAAGGAAAATTTTCGAACTGACACTGTATATATACAGTTTGAGGACATCAGGAGTGGGATATCAGAATTGTAAGACGTAGTTTATTAATCTGAACAGAAAACATTTCGAGGAATTAATTTGCTGAAAACATTTTTGTCAAATCGCTCTTTTTTTTGCTTACGGTGACTTTGATTCGCTGAAAACAGTTTTGACAAATGGCGCATTTTTGCTCACGTTGACTTTGATTCACGTTAAATGTAACACCCTTTACAAATACACGAATCATTAACCAGTGTACAATGCCTCGCCTGATAGTTTTGATTTAAACGAAGCATTTTGTTGAGGTTGTTCTGCGGTTTGCATTTAATATTCGTCACGGTGTGTTAGGTTGCCAATAATAATAATGGTTTTTACGGAGCAACCACTCCATTCATTTCGATATCGTTATACAACCGAATTTATTGCTTTTCTTGCTCGATGCCTTTAGAATTCGAACTTCCATCTCGATTCGTCGACGGAAAAAAATGGATTAAGAAACAGTTGATGGATTCTAAACGAAACGGGCTGTTGAAATGGTTTGCTGATGTAATTCGCTCTCAGTGGTGTTTCTAATGGCTTTCGCAGGTCTCGCTACATGAGGTACCTCGAATTTCGTGACTCTGAACGGGTGTGATGTTTTTCAAATTGAAGAAAAATATACTATCATTTTTTTATGCGATCGATGAGCGTTCAGTAAGTACATGAAAATAAATGGCTTTGCCACAAACTGAAAAAGCCAACGATTCCAAAATCTTCAACTCAATCAACAATTTCTTTCGTTTTACAAGAATATGTTGATATCTAGTTAGCCTAGACCGGTTCCTCAGATAGAAAAAATATTGTGTTACCATAGTAACGATTGATAGCTTATTAGAAGCGTTGGTGTCAACATTTTTAACTAGTTTCGTGTATTAAAATACATGGGTTCGCTGCCTCCTCTTTTCCATATTCACATTCCCCACTTTTTTCGTTCAGCAGCTCTTTGAAGCAGGTCATTTCTACTTTCTACGAGTTACTTTTATAATATATCTATCATTCTATCAGCCTGGCCAACTTTTCGGAAGGAAAAGGCCAAACAGAAGAAGGAGAGGAAGAAGAAGAAGAATATCTATCATTCTGTTTAGAATACCCTATTAATGGAAGGGTATTATATCTATATCTCACCTGGAAGATTGAAAAAGAGCCTTGATAGTGCCAATATTAAAAGAATTATAGATAGTAGGATAAGAAAAGTCTATAATAACAATATGAACAAAACATCAGAAGCTTTTCCAACACAAGGATCAAGGCAAGCGAAGAGAAGGACTAAGTCAATAATAATTTCCAATTTTTATTGACGAAATAATTAGGTCTTTTAGCAAAATGGCAAAACTATGTGTGGGACATTGGAATTTAAGAAGAGTAGATATATCAGAAGGAGCATTTTTGCAGATGTAATAGATAAGTATGGTCATAGGGAAGGAAAAAGAGATAAATGTACAAATAAATGGAGTAGGAATTCATACCCTACCTTATACTATGGTAACTGGTATTTCGATAATATATATATATATATATATATATATATATATATATATATATATATATATATATATATATATATCTTCTAGTATTGTGTTTATTACTCGTATTCCGCACCGTTGCCAGTTTATTATTATTTCGTAAACCATGGCAGTTATTACATTTGGCTTCGAAGTGAACCGAAATAAAAACATTGAAATGAGTAATGAGGCATTCTCATTTCATAACAGGGGTTTAAAAATGTTCGAAATGACCGCCACCACTTTCTATGCAGAGTCTGGCACGACGAAGTAACGATTCACAAGCACGCTGAAAACTACCTTGTTGTCGCATCTGTTGAACAGCGTTGTCATTTTACCTAGGTTCCAACTACCTACCTAATTGTTTCGGAATTTTCGTCTATTATCCGATTGAAATATCGAGTTCCTGGAAAAGTACCGCGATTGCAAATAACGTGTGCGTAATACCTAACAACACTGACGTTTCTATAGTGGTGAGTCCAATAGGGATTGTAGAAATTTTGAAAAACAGAGATGTAGGCGAAGAAATTACCGAAATACAACAAGAATTAAGGTACCTACCTACAAAAAACACGCATGGATTCGTCAAACGATTTAACCAAGATTCATATTTGATATGCACGTAAAATAGTCACAAATATTCTAATGAATGCAAAAAGCGATATGATCGAAGAATACCACGACAAACAATATACGACTCTAAATCGATTAGCTCGCGAGATTTGCCCTTAAAGGGGAACTAAATCATGAGGGTTGTTGCGGCCGAGGCCAAGCCAACTCAGCGACCCCACAGCTCCGAGTTCCTACGTTAAGCCTACCTCGAAGGTAAAGGGGAACTGTTCGAAAAAAGAATATCGTTAACGTTATCACATCATCTTTCAACATTTGACGTCGGCAACATTGCTTCGGTTACATCCAGGGGCCGTTGATCTCTGGCCAGAGGTTCCCAAAAGTTTGCCAGAGTTTTCTGAAAACTTCAAAGTCCAATATTTTCCAAAATAACGTTTTATCGAGAGAAATGTATCGTTTTATTCCGCTTTGTTTTTTCGTTTACTATTACCCATTTCATTCATTGCTCCAATTTCGGAAACACCCTGTATAATTAGCAGTGTACTGAACCTTTTTCCGCCCATGAGGACAAAGGCCTCAACAGAATTATGTCACGGATACAATTTTTATTAAACGTGCTCGTACACAAAAACAAATAGAAATCTAGCGAACGGATATCGGAAATTTTCTTAACAAATCCTCACAATCGAGAGTTATCTCTGCTGATAATTACCATAATTGTACATTATGCCATTACGTCGCCGTATGAGCTTGAAACATAATTGCCTAGATCAAACGGAGACCTTTTACTTTCTGTAACACTTACGGTTGATAGAGAAAGTGCTCTACAAACTCGTACGCAGATTGACCTACATTTCTTCCATTTTTCATTTACCTTGATTTCTCATGTTTACAACGCTTTTGTAACGTGTCATTAATCATTTTACTCCATTACGTTCATTGTTCGCAATGCTCATTGTTCGAGAGCACTTAGTCACCGCGAGAAAGATGATTTTTCCATTCTCTCCCAGACTGAGAGCGCCGAAGTGGCTTTTTCAAATGGGGGGTTCATTAATTAACAACCCCTAGAAGGTCAGTGTCAGGTATAGGAGCCAATTGGGGTTTATGATGAACAGATCGTTAAAAATCTCAATATTAAGTAGCACAACAAAATTTAATTGCAAAAAAAAGTTGATTTTGTACAACTGTCAATAAAAACTTGGCATTTCTGCAGCTCTACTGATGCGTAAATGTTTACTATTTTCACTGCTAAAATAATTCACAAAATAAACAAGAAATATTACTTTTGGAAGGATTTATTTTGAACACAGACAATTATCAACTGATTATTCATCATAAAACAATTTCATTTATTGGAATGATAATTGATAGTGAAGTTTGAACAATTACTCCCAACATAAATTCCCGAAGATGTTCCATGTTGCTGCTGATCAGAAACGTTAGATATTTCTTGAAGAGTTGATTCCACAATTTCATCAGATGTTTTGAATTGTTTGGATGAAGATAGACAATTCAAAATTTTGTTGGAAATCCCAATTGTCTTATTCGAACTATCTTCTATAAATGCTTCTGCTACCGACGCAGATTTCCAGCCACCGTGACCTTTTATGGATGTAATGTTGCCCCTGCATTGGCCAGAAGAGTTACAGAGCTTCTCCTGAAACAGTGACCTGTACAGATCTTATACATGTCTTTTCCAGGCCATTTTGCAATCAAGCTGGGAATTTCTCCTATTTAATTCATCCCCGTATGTTGGTTAATACATTGTTCTCTCGAATATTTCAAAAATAATCTGTTACTTTTTGTATGAGACAGCCATAGTGCTCTATACTTGCGATATATCTCAATACAATCAAAATTGCGCAATAGGTCTTCGTATCAGGTATTTTAACAATCAATATAGATCTAGCATCTTCAATGCCATCAATAGTAATATGCGATAATTCTTCACGAGCGACAAGCACCGCTGATACCCAAAATTCGATGCTTTTGTTCTTAATGAGCGGGACCAATTTTGAAAACTTCCCTGTTCCTGTATCAATATTTTCCTTAACATTCAATGTACTTTTCAACATTGAGTAGACACTCCATAACGTAGGTTTTATAATTTTGGGTTTTTCCTCAAAATAGCATATAAGCACATTTTCGGAAACCTTTTTATACATGTTTCTTGTCGCACCATTCACGAAATTGGTCATAAGTTTTCTCATATACTAACTTGGATTTGGCCGGTAACATATTATATATCATTACGTTTGCTTTCTGAGATATACGAGGATATATTGAAAAATTCCTAGCCTACTATAACCAATCAAAATTTCAATGTCAAAATATTTTATTACTCAACATATTCTACTCTTAATTGGATACATTTATTACAGCGAACCTGCAACGTCTCTAGACCTTTCAAAATAAATGTTTCTTCTTGCTCTGCAAACCAGACCTCCACAACTTTTATTACCTCCTCGTTGGAAGAAAATTTACGACCTTTCAAACTTTTTTTCAGTTGAGGAGAGAGATAATAGTCGAACGGAGTCAAATCTGGTGAATAAGGGGGGTGTTCTAGTAATTCAAACCCTAAATCACGAACTTATTGCATGGCAACATGAGATTTGTGTGCAGGGGCGTTGTCCTGAAAAAACACTTTTGGATAGCTTTCCACGTCTTTTCTCTTTCCCGTAAAGTGGTCAATAATGTCGAATAGTAATCTCCAGTTAATGTTCTACCCTTATCCAAAAAATCAATCATGATTACTCCATGGCAATTATAAAAAAACTGAATCAAGAACTTTTCCAGCAGATTTTTGGACACGAAACTTCTTAGGTCTTGGAGAACCGGAGTGTCGCCATTCCATCGATTGTTGCTTTATTTCTGGATCGTAGATATGTACCCAAGTCTCATCCATAGTAACAATTCGGTTTAAGAAGTCTACATCGTTTTCAAATCGAGCACAGATCGAACGCGATGCTACTACCCTTGCACGCTTTTGGTCAACATTCAAACACTTCATCCATTTTGCAGCAATTTTTCGCATGTCCAAATTGACGTGAACTATATGATGAACACATTCGTATGAAATATTCAGTGCTTCAGATATTCGTTTTAGCCCAATTCGACGGTCTGTTAAAATCATGTCATGAACTGCATCGATATTTCCGGGGACTGACACAGAAACTGGCCTTCCCGATCGGTCATCATCTTCAATGGAAAATTTACCTCCTTTGAAGTTGCAGTCCAATTTTTCACGGTCGCATACGAAGGACATTGATCACCAAGGGTATTAAGCATATCTTCGGAAATCTGCTTACCTCTTAACCCTTTTATATATAGTTACTTGATGATGGCTCGATACTCTAATTTTTCGATTTTCACAATTTCGGTGGACATATTTTTTCTTTTAATTTATTGCGTAACTCTGGTTTATTTTTTTGACGTCAAACTTCACACTGACACTTTTAATAAGTTATTGTTTGTTGCTGTGGTAACGCAATATTTTGTTTATGCAGGGAACTGGTATAGGCTAACTAGATATCAATACATCCTCGTATATCAGTTAATCACGCGGCGTGCAAACAAAACGTTTCAGAAAGACCACTGGATGCTGTGAAATTGTATTGGAAGTATTGATAACATTAAAGATAACATGTATGGAAAAGAGAAGTATTATTTAGTTATTTTGGACTTATTTTTTTCAGACAGGAAACATTTTGAAGGCAATTTTACTGAAAACATTGAATAATATTTTCAATACAACAGTCGTTTAAAACCGATAACTTATCGGGACAAAAAACCTTGCCAAGATGTATCAGAAGTATTTATTTTCAATATATTTCAGACAATGTAAATTCACATTCACAGTTGTACAAATTATGTTGTTTGTATTTCGTGTAGAAAATCCGTTTTTTCATGGCACATTCGAAAGAATTTAACACTATTATGTGCCATTAAAAAAACACTAATTTTACGCACTTAATACAAAAATAACTATTTGTTTATCCATCTTCGTTTGAAGACACAACTACCCTTTATAATCGTAATTCTCTCTTAAACTTAGGAAATGGTCTGCCATTAAACTCCAAAGGTTGATAGTGAACATCAGATGTATCAATATTATTACTGAAATATCCTGCAGATTATTTATTAAACTGTTACATTGACATTAGATTTTTTTGCCAGAATCCACTAGATTATCTAATCTCATTTCATCATCATCAAATTATTTTTGTTGACAGTCCTAGCCTGTTGTGATATAACACTTCAAGCTGTCACGATAGCCTTGAGGCTCCGAAAAAAGTCATCGAGAAGTGGAAGTAAACAGGATAATTGGTCGCACCTGCATTTACAAAAAGGTATTGCTACCAGATTGAGCAATTCTTCTAAAAAAAACTAGACCACCATATTACGATGAAAGTTTATTTACAGTTTCAAGCGTAGTTTCGATAAAAATACAATTTTCAACGTTAACATCGTTGAAAATTGTATTTCTGTTCCGTTCGGCATGTAAAAGAAAGGAAATGTCAAAAATTCCACGGAATGGAGTAAAAAATATATGAACGAAAATGACACGAAAAAAAATGTGGAGGAATATGACTCCTTCCCACTCCAGATGAACTCTTCAACTCGGGAACGGTTGATGATAGAGCAATTCTGCGAACGCCAATCGGTTCAGAATGATCAAATTCATCCATGAAGCATCCTCCAAAAGTCCTCAATTGTGAGGATACTCGAAATACCTTGAAACAGATACGAGATCATCACAAAATTTGCTAATTCTGCAGTAAAATTTAATAACAAAATTCTCCCTTGAAATTGTAGAAATGTCTTACAACACTTTTGTTCCAATGCAATCTAAATGTATTCCATTCTCTATCGAGTAATTAAAAACATTCTCACACTGTTGTAGCAATCATAATGTTAGCCTTGACTGTCATCGTAGTAACAAGACTTGAATCAGAGCTTCAAAATTATTTTATGTTGAGTTTCCATTTGGAAAATTCCAGTCAATTCGAATCATGTGTCATTATTCTACAAAATTGAATACTTTCGACAGACTCGTTTTTGCCGATTGGGTTATAAGCGTTTCTTATGACAATTCAACTCATTTATAAAATATCGGATATGCCACAGTGTAATTGTCACTTTGACAGCAGCAAAAGTTAGCTGCAACTTTCACATTTTTTTCACTTATTCATTTGTTCATCAATTATCGCGGTGATGGTTGATAATGATGAAATTAGTATAGTCAGTGGATTTAGAATAAAAGTATGAACGTACCAATATTTTTAAACGAGCCCATTGGCGAGTGTTCGAAATTTTCAACTCGATCGTGCAGAGGTTCTGTAAAAAGCATACGAAATCTTCAATTGAGTCGGAATCGACCTGAAATTTGGTGTGCATATTCAAAAAAGATCGAATTTTTAGAAAATTAGTAGAATTTTAATTTTTTTGGTTCTTTTGGAGGTAAATGATCCCTCTCAAGTCGAGATGAACTTTTCAACCAGAGAACGATTAGAGATAGGGCAATTCTGCAAGGACCAATCGATTCAAAATGATAAAATTAGTATAGTCAGTGGATTTGGAATAAAAGTATGAACGTACCAATATTTTTAAACGAGCCCATTGGCGAGTGTTCGAAATTTTCAACTCGATCGTGCAGAGGTTCTGTAAAAAGCATACGAAATCTTCAATTGAGTCGGAATCGACCTGAAATTTGGTGTGCATATTCAAAAAAGATCGAATTTTCAGAAAATTAGTAGAATTTTAATTTTTTTGGTTCTTTTGGGGGTAAATGATCCCTCTCAAGCCGAGATGAACTTTTCAACCAGAGAACGATTAGAGATAGGGCAATTATGCAAGCACCAATCGATTCAAAATGATAAAAATAGTATAGTCAGTGGATTTGGAATAAAAGTATGAACGTACCAATATTTTTAAACGAGCCCATTGGCGAGTGTTCGAAATTTTCAACTCGATCGTGCAGAGGTTCCGTAAAAAGCATACGAAATCTTTAGTTGTCTCGGAATCGACTTCAAATTTGGAGGGCATATGCAAAAAAAAATTGAATTTTCAGAATATGAATAGAAAAATGTTTTTTTCGAAGTTTTGGGTGTAAATGATCCCTTTCAAGTCCAGATAAACTTTTCAACTCGAGAACGGTTGAAGATAGGGCAATTCTGCAAGCACCAATCGATTCAAAATGATGAAATTAGTATAGTCAGTGGATTTGGAATAAAAGTATGAACGTACCAATATTTTTAAGCGAGCCCATTGGCGAGTGTTCGAAATTTTCAACTCGATCGTGCAGAGGCTCCGTAAAAAGCATACGAAATCTTTGGTTGTCTCGGAATCGACTTCAAATTTGGAGGGCATATGCAAAAAAAAATAGAATTTTCAGAATATGAATAGAAAAATGTTTTTTTCGAAGTTTTGGGTGTAAATGATCCCTTTCAAGTCCAGATAAACTTTTCAACTCGAGAACGGTTGAAGATAGGGCAATTCTGCAAGCACCAATCGATTCAAAATGATGAAATTAGTATAGTCAGTGGATTTGAAATGAAAGTATCAACGGACTAATATTTTTAAACGAGCCCATTGGCGAGTGTTCGAAATTTTCAACTCGATCGTGCAGAGGTTCCGTAAAAAGCATACGAAATCATTAGTTGTCTCGGAATCGACTTCAAATTTGGAGAGCATATGCAAAAAAGATAGAATTTTCAGAATATGAGTAGAAAAATATATTTTTCGAAGTTTTGGGAGTAAATGATCCCTTTCAAGTCCAGATGAACTCTTCAACTCGGGAACGGTCAAAGATAGGGTAATTCTGCGAGCGACAATCGATTCAAAATGATGAAATTATTATAGTCAGTGGATTTGAAATGAAAGTATCAAATGACCAATATTTTTGAACGAACACATGACATGAATGATGGTATGAATGATTCAGTGCCATGGATATCTTCATTATAATCATTTCTAACGCCTACTTTACATAAATTTACGAAAACCCTTATAAATAGTAAATGAAGTGGGTATATACTAATTGAAGCTGGCAGAACTGCTGATTATCGAAAGTCAATAACCTTAAAATCGGCTAATTGGTTGCCATTACTCGATTGTTATGCCCGGTAACAAATTGTTTTACTTTAAATAAAGTGGGCTAACCTAGTTCACTCAAAGAATAATTTAAAATGATTTATGCTTCCAAATGATCGTCTACAGATAATGGTACCGTGATGTGGGAGAATATCAACAACAAATTAGTCATCAACCTAATCGAGAGTGAACAGTTGTAAAAAATATCCTATCTGAGACGTCGTGGGCAGATTTGCGATATATACGAAGATTCAAGTTTAGATTTTTTTTATCGTAAACATAATCAGAGATATCGATGAAAATCTGTATGTTCTTCAATACGAGTTTTGAGCTCTCATTGAGTTTGCCCAATATACTTTTCGTTTGAAAGTTTGAATCGTCCCAACTCTGGTGGGAATCATAACATATTTAACAAGTTACCAAGTGAATGAAAAATTTCGATTGTATTTGTTCAAACCGTGAAATTTTTAGATGAATTGGGCTGTTTCAAATCTCACGATATTGGTTTTTTCCACGTTGGGTGGTCGCTTATTAAATGATAATTTTCGACGTTACGGAGCGGATGGTATTGCCTACTAGATTCATCAAATACAATGACTCAGCTCGTTGATTGTCGAACGAATCCAAATAACAACCGAAATCGTGCGTGATTACGATTACGCACTCATCAATCTGTGAAAGTCCATGATTCCTAATTTTACAGGAGTTAAAGAATCCCAAAAACTTGATAATCAAGGGTAATATAACAAGATCTTGATAAATAGACGACTACTTTTATTGCATTTTGGCTTTTATCTCTGATTATTAATGCCAAAGTAATGTCGAGTAAAATTAATAAACAAAAGAGAAATTTAGCAACAATAAAATAGTCGACGATTAATCAAGGTCTTGTTATATTATTGAAGATTATTTCTTGAATCCAATTCTTTATATCAGTCATATTAATGACACTGTATTTTCAGGGATTGTAGCCTCGATTACCTTATCTATCTCTTCGTTTTCGGTCTCTCCAAACCGATTCATTTTCAAATACTTATACAGCTTCAACACGATTGATTCTATTTTACGTTTATTTATAGTACTGACAGATGCACAGAATCCTTGATATATAGGAATCATGCTGAATAGTCGTAGGTAATATCCCAAGACCATGACAAATAGCCGACTATTATTTTCTTCATAATTCTATCGAGAGTACCTTGTATTTTGACAATTTAATGAGGCCATATGAACATTAATAATCAAAGAATAACTCCCTCGAGCTAAAGCTCTCGGGAGTTATTCAGATTATTAATGTTCATATGGTCGAATTGAATTGTCTCAAAATTCAAGTTACTCGGGATGAATCAAAGAAAATAATAGTCTCTTTTTGTCATGGTCGAGTGATATTCAGGAAGATTATTTCATGAACAGTATAAAATCATTCAAATATACCCGTTGATATACTCTTTACTCTTCACGGTATTTTCTTAGACGGATTTGCTTATATATGCATTGATTTCTGTCATAGAAGACAACCCAAAACGAGACATTTCAATTTTGAGCGACTGACTTGTCAACGTTTGATACTTATACAAACAAAAAAAAGCTTTGTTTACATGAATAGCCGTGTTTACCTAAATATTCAGTTGTTTACCTGAATAGCCGCTCATATCACATATCATGTGACTTCAGTCATGAAATTTCATTGGTGTAGCAATGTGTGAATGAAATAATCGCTAATAGAGCATGTTGATTGGTCCTGTCAAATAGGAAACAAACGTATGATTGGTTGATGACTGATATTTTATAGACGAAAGAAATAATCACCGATATACTGTTTTCTCTCACTGGTCTATAACAGAAGCAGATGCCCTGCATGTAAGCCCAATCAATAACATAATTAATTTATGAATGCATCTGTGATAGCGAACTGTAATGTGAGTGAAATTATCGACAAATGATATTACATAAGGGTGTAGTGAATAATAACAAAGGGTGCGTGAAAATACAAACAAAAAAAGACAGTAGCAAGTATCCGACTGAAGTGTATTCATATGGTTACAGTAGAGTCGTTCAAAGGTTTCCAAAGTATGAAGCCGATGAGAAAGATATAATTGTACAGCTGTCGAAAAAATATTGATGCGAAAATGTTTACTTTTTTTCAGTGCCAAAATAATTCAAAAAATAAACATGAAATATTACTTTTCGGAGGATTTGTTTTTAACAGAGTCAATTATTAATTGATTATTCATCATAAAACTATTTCATTTATTGGAATAATAATTGATAGTGAAGTTGGAACAATTACTTCCAGCATAAATTCCCGAAGATGTTCCATGTTGCTGCTGATCAGAAACGTTAGATATTTCTTGAAGAGTTCATTCCACAATTTTATCAGATATTTTAATTTGTTTGGGCAATTCAATATTTTGTTAGAAAACTCAATTTCCTTATTCAAACTATCTTCTATATATGCTTCTGCTACGGAGGCAGATTTCCAGCCACCGTGACGTTTTATGGATGTAATGTTGCCCCCTGCATTGGCCAGAAGAATTACAGGGCTTTTTTTGTGTAGATTAGATTAGGTTAGTTTTGGGGCTTCTGTGCCACAAGCATCTACACCGCGACCTTTGCAGATCTATTATGTGTGCCCTCGAAATCGTTTAGAGTTCTTTGTCTAGCCCTGTCTTCATCACGAGACTCCATTGGCTACTTTTTAGAACTCTCATATATTTGGGAGCTTCTGGTTTTTCTTCTCCCAGCATTAGAAACCTCAGCCTTGACAAGCCCTGGCAGTGGCATAGTATGTGCGCTGATTTTTCCTCTTCTTCCTGGCAGAACCTGCATAGCATTTCTTCTGCCAGGCCGAGTATGCTCATATGTTTATTGAGCCTACTATTATTCTTGTAGTGCTCCTTCTCTGGCTTAGTAGATATTCTGTGATTGTTGGCAGCAGTTTTTTAATAAACTCTTTGGCCTGTCTCATTCCTGGTGAATCATTCCACCATTCTTGAGATTTCTGTTGAATCCATGATTTGTTGCTGGTTTTTAGTGAAGCTTTTGCTATTCCGCAAAACGGTTCTGGGCCATCCAGGGCCTGACTTGCTCCTTCTCGAGCTAGTGAATCAGCCTCTTCATTGCCTCTGTAACCTGTGTGTGCTGGTATCCAAGCTAGTGTCAGACTGCCCAGCTCTTTTAGGGTTACTATGCAGTCCCAAACTAGTTTTTAGGTAATTTGCATAGAGTTGACTGCTTTTATTGCCGCTTGGCTGTCTGAGTAAATGACAATGGTTTTTCCTGAGAACTCTTGCCTTATTAACTCCTGCGCGCAATTATGTATTGCGACGATTTCCGCTTGGAATATCGTCGCATATTTGCCTAAGCTCAGTGAGATTCGTAACTTCGGCTTGGCTCCGTATATGCCGGCTCCTGAACCTTCATCGGTTTTTGAGCAATCAGTGTAGACGGCGATTTCTGCATGGATGGGAGGTCCCTTTTTCCACGCATCCCTGTCCGTTATGCTTATCTTGAAAGTTTCGTCAAAGCTATATCTCGGGAGTATACCATCTGATGGCATTCTCATGATAGGGTCGTTTTCCAACTCTTCATATAGCTTGTGCATCTTGCTTATGGGCGCTTGACCTCTATCTGCTCCTGACCGACCTGGCTTCACCTTGAATGTGTATGTGTAGTGGTAGCAGGTTGAGCAAGACTTCTAGTGCGGCTGTTGGAGTAGTTCTCATGGCTCCGGTAGCATTCAGACATGCTTGTCTTTGCAGTCCTCTCAGCCGTCGTACTACCCCTGCCTGCTTTGTCTTTGGCCACCATACCACCGACCCGTATGTTATCATAGGTCTGATGACTCTGGCATAAAGCCATGTGGTCACTTTTGGTTGTAGCCCCCAATTTTTTCCGCACATTCTCCTGCACAGATTGAAGGCTACTGAGCTTTTTTCTATCACTTTTTGTAGATGTTGATTCCATGCTAGCTTATGGTCGAAGATGACTCCTAAGTATTTTGCCTCTTGGGCAAAAAGTATTTCTATCGCGTTTAGCACAGGTAACCTTAGTCCTTCGAGTGTTTTCTTTCGTGTGAATGTGACTACAGTGGTTTTATGAGGGTTTACCCTCAGTTCTTCCTCCTTACATCACCTGTCGGTTATAATATATGGCTGTTTGTGTATGCTCCGAGACTGTCCTTGCAAATTTGGCTTTTGCAATAATTGCAAGATCATCAGCATATCCTTAGCCTTTCTATCAGTTCGTCCATTAGGATGGCCCATAGTACCCCTCCCTGAGGACATCCCCTATTTGCTCTAGCTGTCAGTGTTATTCCACCAATTGTTGATATTATGATCCTGTTTTTCAAGTTGGCGTTTATCCACTGGCATAATAGGGGAGGTACCCCTCTTTTTACTAGGGCGCTTGCTATAGACTCAGTTGATGCATTGTTAAAAGCACCTTCGATGTCTATAAATGTTGTCATAGCTATATCTTTGTCTTCTAAGGACTTTGTAAGTAGCCTGTTGAGATCGCCTAGTGCTAAGTCTGTTGACTTGCCTGGCTGATAGGCATATTGGCGATTGTCTTTCCAACGTTTTGAGTTGGAAGGACATTAGACTGATTGGACGATATGCCTTGGGTGTCTTGTCACCGATTCGACCTACTTTTGGGAGATATATGACTCTCACCTTTTGCCAAATCGTAGGTATATGTCGAAGTGCTATGCAAGCCTTAAGTATTCGTGACTTGCGTCTACGATCGGTAATTTCTTGTGAGAACTGATGTTGCTTGGAGGTTAAGAAACGGATTTGCATCAAGATTATTCCAACACCACACCTCATCCCAATTTCTCACAAACTGGGAATATACCAATTGGGTCTTTTGGAAGCATACGTCAGAGATCATTTCTGAAGCAGAGAGATCACACGAAATCTTGGCAAAGGATCCGGTAGATATCGTTCAATCATTTGTTTTACCGTAAATATATGGTCCTGTATACTTCTACCTTTTCTAAATCCATTTTGTGACTCAAGATTATTCTCTATTGTTTGTCATACATAAGCTATTAGAGGCTGCTATGGAAATCCTACTCAACCTTCCTTCCCTTGGTATTATGGTAGAGAATGAAGAAAAATTCAGATGAATTGGGATAGCGGGACCCATCAAAACGCTAGTGTCGTGGTGTTAGAGCGTTTGTCTCTTACCTAGACGTCGTGGGTTTGATACCCACCGCCTGCTACTGAGCTAAAGTGGTTCGGAATCCACTTCATTTATGCTGTAGGTCCTGGATCTCTCTTGCTCGCACAAGCTCTGCTCTTGAGGGGTTCTCCAAAAACTTAGGTGATTCGTATACTGAAGGATCCAACAATGACACCGGATCAGGCTTATGAATTGCTGGGTTAGCTCGCAGATACTACGCTTGGATACCTCTGCAAATAAGGCCATTGTACGTGGCCATGAGTCTTGGTGGGTTGAACAATATCAGTCATGTTGGAACCACATTTAACAGCAGAGACATAATAAGTGGATGCTACGATTTGCATTCAGAATGCCAACTTCTGGAATCCTAAAACTGAATAGGAACCACCTAAGGCTCAAGACTCATAACCTGTCACTGCATACTAGATTGGAGACCTTCGTAGCTTCAAGCCTCTAAGCACAGCAACCTTTCCAGATGTATTGTGTATATCCTCGATATCGTTTACAGTTATTTATCTATCCCCGTCTTCATTACAAGACTTCATAGACTAGTTTGTAAATCTTTCATTTATCTAGGAGCGTTAAAAACCTAAGTCTTGATAAGCCCTTGTAGTGGAAGAGTATGTTTATTGAGCATTCAAAGACAACCTTAAAATTATGTAGGGCGTTATTTTCACCAAGCGATTTTGAAAACAAATCAGCTGTAAGGGTCTACGTTTTATGACGGCCATAACTATGCCGAATCAGCAAAACAATGACAACCACTTGAAAGTTATGATTTTTTTTTGTTGAAATAATGACATCTGCAGACGTATACAGAAAAAATCACTGTAGTTATTATTATGAAGTCTTATCCTACTGTTTTTTATTTTTTCATATATTTGCATTGCTGTACTAAGGAGAGTTATTCCTCTATAGATATTACAGTCATGCCTGTTCCCCTTTTCATATATTAGCACAATTAAGGCTGTTTGCTAATCTTCCGGTATCTGTTCTTCGTTCCACGCTTCAATATACAGTCTCAAGAGTATTTTCATTTCTGTATCCCCTAGATTTTTTAACATCTTTGTCATCTGCAGTTGGCATTTATCATTCCCATCCAAATGAAGGAAGATCTTTCATTTAATTACAAGACAAGCCCTTGCAATTGGGTCTTCTTGGAAGAACGTTGCACAAATATCTGTCAGATGTAGTTCAATGTCCGTCGTGGCATTAGCCAGGGAAGTAGTTATCTTCTGACAGACGTTTATCGAGTTTATTCGTTTCACTAACGAGGTAGTAAATTATTGGAGAATTAGCCAGGTTCATCTGGTCTTTCAGAACTGAATTGTTATTTTTACGTAGGTGTTTCTTCATTTCTCTGGGATCTAGTATGTTCCATTTCAGACCTTCAGTGCAATATTTCAGGATTCTGTATGGAGTTATGATGTTCAATCAACCCATAACTTCTCAAATGCTCCCTGAATCTTCAATTGAAACTGCAGCCTGTCTGGCCTATATAAATATTTTTCATTAACAATTTTGGTGTCAATATTTCGACAATATCTGATTATATTTTTGTATTTATTCTTTCAGAACATTTAGAAAAAATATGTTTTCTTGTACCAGACTTATGTATACAGATGTACCTACTCAATAAAGTTACGGCAACGAAAAGAATCGAACATTCTGGATAATTATTCCAAGGCTCACTATAAAAGACGCTGTTAAGCAGCGAATTCAGAGGCGACTTTGGCTAATTTCAACAAATAAATCATTGTCAACTGACCAATGAAAACAGTAAGTACGAACTGATCTGTTTTCAAAGTGGACCATAAACCTAACTAGAAGTGTTAACGGTACAAAACCAGCTAATTACGCGAAGTTTCTACTTGTTATTTCCATTCCGTGACTAATTTTGAGATGTGTATTCGATAATACGGGAAAATTCGGCAGGAAAACCACAAAAACCGTTATCGAACAGAACTTCACTTGAGGAGAGTTGGAAAATTCGACTGCAGCTTTAATTTTTTCCACAATAAGAAAGGATGGATTGAATTGAAGAGCTATTGACGATATAAACGTGATATAGAAGTCTGCCTCTTCAGTATCATATTTAGCCATGATGGCATATCATATACTTTTATGTCTACTCAAGGGGATCATTGGATTAATTCATTACATGGTTGAAATGCTCTTCGAATCGTATTGTCATATTCCTTTTAGTTTGACCAATATTCTCTTCACATTCTCAAAACTAATGTAAGAAAACTTTTTTTAATCCAGTCACCACCGAAAACTAAATGGCTCTTACATAGTAAGGTGGTGCTAGGAATTTAACACCACAGTTCCAAGTATTGAAAAAAGATCTTGATGTCAACAGATCGACTTCGAAATCCATTCAGAAAGTCAGTTCAGCCAATGATTTCTGTCAATGTGGGAAGTTACTTGTGTATGAACAACGTGAAGAAGTTA
This sequence comes from Chrysolina americana, assembly GCA_958502065.1. NCBI lineage: Eukaryota > Metazoa > Arthropoda > Insecta > Coleoptera > Chrysomelidae > Chrysolina > Chrysolina americana. The sequence continues at coordinate 882,468 of OY293421.1, read as the reverse complement.
TTATTTGGATACAGGGCGCTCTGTACGTGCTTACCGAAAGCATTCAGAGATCACTCGAGCATAAAGAAATAGCCCTATGCGCCTTCTTAGACATAGAGGGGGCATTCGACAACACCTCTCACGAAGCAATGAATAGGGCCCTAACGAACAAGGGAGTGGACAGAACCACATCCAGATGCCTACAAGAACTGCTGAAACGAAAGTGGGCGATATCTGCTTTCGGATCAACACAAACAGGGGATGCCCACAAGGAGGGGTACTGTCACCTCTGATGTGGAGTCTCTTAGTAGACGAACTACTCGAAACACTAACCGGGAACGGTCACTTGGATATGCTAACGACATAGTCATTATGGCCCAAGACAAATTCGAAGGAACCCTCTGCGATCTCATAGAAAGGGAGCTAGAGACTACCACAAGATGGTGCCTTTCTGTGGGGTCGAGAATTAACTCATCAAAAACCACAGTGCATTCACTAAATGAACAAAGTTTCAGCACCTAAGTGCTGTTCACCTCGACGGAGCAGACATAGAATGGAAGCAAGATGTGGAGTACCTAGGGCTTACCCTAGACCCAAAACTACTCTGGATCAGACACGTAGAAACGATCGTTATCAAGGCAAAATCATCACTGATAGTGTGCAGGAACATTGCAGGAAAAACGTGAGGCTGTAACCCATCAATACTGCGATGGATGTACACCATGACAGTGAGATGTATGATCACCTACGGAGCGGTAGTGTGGCACGGCAGAACCGAACTTGCCATAACAAAGAAAATCCTGGAGAAAGTGCAAAGACTAGCATGTCTTTGTATAACAGGAGCAATGAGGTCGACTCCAACAGCAGAAATAGAGATAATTCTGGACCTCACTCCTCTCCATATCATGGTGAGGAGAACTGCTTGGGAAGCAAACCTCAGGTTGGCTAAAGTCGGGCTCAAAGGGACAGCACACAACGTAAGGGGCTCAACCCCCACCGAAAGTGCACACCTTGCCGATCTCTCAACTGACGAAATTACCAGGAAATTTAGTTTAGAGAAATTTTTTCGAACGGAATTGAATACCGAGAGTGGATGGAGCATAGAATTCATTCGAGCACTGGGAAAGAATACCATAACATGGTACTCCGAGCCCATGGACCAGTTCCCCAGTATTTTTCAAGCGGAAATTCACGCCATAGAAAGGTGCATCCAGTTCAACCTCGACAGAAAATACCGAAACACGGAAATCGCAATCCTCTCCGATAGTCAAGCAGCCATCAAAGCGTTGAGCTCATATAACATCAACTCAAAGATGGTCTGGGAATGCCTAGTCAAACTTAACGATCTAGGCAAGAACAACAAGGTGATCCTCCTCTGGGTGCCGGGGCTCGTCGGAGTGGAGGGCAACGAACAAGCAGATACCCTGGTACGAAAAGGGGCATCAACGCCACTGATGGGGCCAGAACCATTCTGAGGACTTGGAAAATCTTATTTCCAAGAAAAACTCAATAGAACTGAAGAAGCAATGAGAGCAACATACTGGCAAAGACTTTCGGGGCTAAGGCAGGCCAAAGATCTCCTCGGCAACTTTAACCGAGCAAGATCGAAGACACTGATTAACCTCAGCAGGATTTCTGACGGGGCAGTGCAAACTCAAAGAACACCCAAGGAATCTAGGCTTAGAGAAGGACAGCACCTGCAGATTCTGTGGGGAACATCAGAAACATACTCCATACTGATGGAGTGTTATGCTGTACATCACAAGAGATTGAATATACTGGGATCACACCAGCTGACTGTGGGAGAAATACCACGAATAGACACCTCAAAATCCTTAATTTTTTCTATGAATTGGGGCTTGAGAGACTGCTGTAAACGAGAACACCTTGAAATAGCAGAAGAAGATGGGAAACAATAGATAGATCTAATTAGGTCGCAGCGCATCAGTCGCCATCCATACTTACCATTACCATTATCATTTGAATAAGCTCTTCCAGGAAAAGACACATTATTCAAATATTTGACTATCAAAGTTGGTTTCCAGACTAGCCATAATAATTAGTATTTTGCATCCATGGCTGCATCCCTTCATCACCCAAAAGGGTATAAGATTCTCCCTTTCTATTAAGTTGAGTCAACCAAGTTTGGCGAAAATGTTATCTTCTGAAGGGGTTGTAGAGGGGTAATCTTTGAGTTAGAAAATAAATCAATGCTTGTATTGTGGGAAGTAAGTCGTAACTAATAGATTAGCATAAAAAATTGCCAGCAACAGTTCAGTTACTGTTTGGACGATATTTCGATCGTACAAATGCCAAAGCTCGTTGATAATGAGAGGAGTTGTCGTTGATGGATATGATCTCCAATAGTATCAATGTCTAGAATATATTTCGACAAGTTCTTCCTTGCATCTTGTACCCCTAAGCTATTTTGAGTACATCCCAAACCAACTTGAAATACAAGTAACACGGATTAAGATGCAGCTCATAAAATAACCTATGATTATTTTCAGTGCCGTTACTAATTTCACCGTACTAACAAAGAGGACTCTCTAGTAATTTCAAAAGGTCAAGAACGAATGTACAGATATTTATTTTTATCATCAATAGGTGAGTCTCGGGAGATTTCACATCGGAGTACAGTTATGTAAATGAATAATATTTACGAAGTGATACAGGTACGTGTAAACGAGAAGTAACTCAATTTTTTTTATCGAAATGTGTATCTTCTGCAATTTCCTATTTACCGAAGGCGTATTGGGATGTAAAAGATATAACCGTACTGCGATAAAAAAAATGTTGACCTTAGGGATAAGAGTTTCGTGGGAGGACGGAAAAAAACATCAACAAATTCAGATATTTGAAAAGGAATAGAAGAAATAATAAAATTCATCATTATTCGTCAATTTGATGACGAATATAACACCTTCCAAATAATCCTTGTCTTTCAGAGTAATTCTTATTGCTTTCAAATGTTTTCCATGACGAGAGCTATCATGGCAGTGTTAGATTTCAAAGAAGTGTGCTGTGAACTGAAGAAACCTGTATGAGACGTCTTAGTCGAAACAGATATTTCGATTAAAACATTTAGGTGCCTCTGGAAAAATACGCAGCAGTTTTCCAGGCAGATGAAACTGGAATAGAGGAACACATGAAGATGCTGTTTGATAAGGCAAGTAGGTACAGTAAATCGATGCATCCAAGACTGGAAACGGTATAGAAATCCATCAAATGACACCAACAAATCATTTAGGTGCATCTGGAAAAGTACGTAGCAGTTTTCCAGGCAGATAAAACTGGAATAGAGGAACCCATGAAGATGCTGTTTGATAAGGCAAGTAGGTACAGTAAATCGATGCATCCAAGACTGGAAACGGTATAGAAATCCATCAAATGACACCAACAAAACATTTAGGTGCATCTGGAAAAGTACGTAGCAGTTTTCCAGGCAGATAAAACTGGAATAGAGGAACCCATGAAGATGCTGTTTGATAAGGCAAGTAGGTACAGTAAATCGATGCATCCAAGACTGGAAACGGTATAGAAATCCATCAAATGACACCAACAAAACATTTAGGTGCATCTGGAAAAGTACGTAGCAGTTTTCCAGGCAGATAAAACTGGAATAGAGGAACACATGGAGACGCTGTTTGATGAGGCAAGTAGGTACAGTAAATCGATGCATCCAAGACTGGAAACGGTGTAGAAATCCCTAAAATGACACCAACAAAACATTTAGGTGCATCTAGAAAAGTACGCAGCAGTTTTCCAGGCAGATGAAACTGGAATAGAGGAATACATGAAGATGCTGTTTGATGGGGTCAGTAGGTATTGTATACCGATGCATCCAAGACTGGAAACGGTATAGAAATCCCTGAAATGACACCAACAAAACATTTAGGTGCATCTAGAAAAGTACGCAACAGTTTTCCAGGCAGATAAAACTGGAATAGAGGAACACATGTAGATGCTAGTAGTAGGTCTTGTAAACCGAGGCATACTGGACTGGAAACGGTGCTAAAATCCATCAGATGACACCAATCAAACATTTAGGTGCCCATGGAAAAGTACGCAGAAGTAAATTCTCTCCAAGAATGAAGAAAACTAATAATATTTTTGATATTTGATGAGACCTGAGCCTTCGAAATAAATGACAAACTTTCCGTTGACTACATTATATATACAATTAACCTCATTTTGTTACAACACAGAAAACTGAGACCATCAGCCTCCAAGTTGGTCTCCACTAGCGGTGACCACCGTAAACTACCACGCAGTATAATAATAATGAGCAACGTCTAATCAGTATGCGCGCCTAATTGATTGTAATCGAGATTACGAATGTTGAGGCCAGTCGGGCGATCTTGAAATTAGTCGAATGTTTTCGGTGGAACGGGTTTATCGAAATGATTAATCGAGATTTTTCGATTCCGTTAAAAGGACATCGAACCGAAATGCATAGTATATATTATAATAAGTTATTCCACGGTACTTGGCGGCGAGGAATATTCTAAATACGTGAGATTTCTTTGAGGAGGTTTTCTATGAGGGCCAGCAGTGATTTGATGTGATCCGCTCCTTGAAACTAACGCAACTGGCAATATTCAACAGTCTGATTCGCAGTCATTAAATTACGAAGAATCATCAGTGATTCACCTACTGTAAGAATCACGGAATAGTAATGCGAAAGCTTCAGGACTATGCTTTCAGGGTTTCTGTCAAAATCATACGCCGAAGAGCCTAGTGAAAGAAGAGGCGTCCCTCAGGGATCTGTTGTAGGGCCAACGTTATTTCCGCTCTACATAAACGACGTAGTTGCTTTCAACATCTTAGGATATATTAAACTGTTTGCAGGTGATACAACTATTGGCTCATATGTTGCGGCGTATTATAGCATTAAATACAGTATTGGAAAAATTATATCTTGGGTACAGACAAGTCTAGAAAAGTAACAAGAAACGCAATTTTGATACCACATAATCAAGAGAGATGCAATTCTGTTCCCCCCTCCTAACATCCCACTCGATCCCTTCTTTGAGCTACTTGAGGAGAAATTGTAATGCTCTCTCAATATTTAGCACGCTATTATTTACGGTTTCATTCAATCATCATACTCTACATAAATTCTTTCCGATACTGGTCAAGTTAATAACGTGCTTTTGCATACTTTCTCAGTTATTAAATGATCTATTAATTTTTATTAACTATTACATTAGTCAATAGTGTTGCTAGTATTGTAAAGTAAGTTTACGTATTAGTGATGAGTACTTTTATTTGGTTAAAGTAATTAGCTTTTCGTTTTTTTGTTTTTTACATATTCGTACATTCTGTTAATTTATAAATAAATGTAAAACTTTTTTTTAATTCAAAATGTAATGTTAGAATAGAATGTTGATAAGTATAACATTTCAACTCTATGAAGGGCAGTAGTTGATATACTTAGTCCACCACTAAGAATTTCGATTATGTGCACGGTGGTACAAAAAATAAACCATCATTTTATGATTTGTCTAGCATTATTGCTATCTAGCAAATGTCTAAGCAACCTAACCTGCCTCAGTGCGTTTAAGTTCATTTCCTCTCAAAATAGGTAGAGAAACATGTGGAATTAATCGTAATTTTTTTCAGAGGGTAATGACTCCCTTCAACTTCAGAACGGTTAGATATAGGGTAATTCTGCGAGCGCCAATCGATTCAGAATGATAAAATTAGTATATCCTCTGGATTTGAAATGGAAGTATTAACGGACCAATATTTTTGAACGAACACATAAGCGAGTGTTAAAAATGTTCAGCTCGATCGTGCAGAGGTTCCATAAAAAACATACGAAATCTTTAGTTGACTAGGAATCGACTTCAAATTCGGTGTGCATATTCAAAAAAGATTGAATTATGATTATGCGCCAATCGATTCAGAATGATCAAATTAGTATGATTTGTGAATTTCGAGTCAATCGATATAAAAAAAAAATAATTCGAAAAATCGAAAAAAGTCCAAAGGGGGAGACCCCTAAAAATCATGAAAAATACAAAATCAGCAGATTCACTTGCAATCCGCACTATATACGCAAAATTTCATGCAGATTCCAAAAATATAAGATTTGTGTTCTCAGATACCTACAAGATTCATCATAAAAAAATAAAACGTCAAAAATTCCCAAAATGAACAAATTTACGAACGATTTTATTTCCAAAAAAAAAATTTGCAAACATCCCTGGAATATAACTCAAAGAGCTGATTCCAAAAATAATAGGTGAAAAAAAAAAAAGCATAAATAAACAAAATTGGTCACAAAAGTAATACAAGGTTGTATCAAGAATGTCATGTGGAGACGAAAGAAGTGAATATATACCAGGTGTCCATTCACAAATATGTTTATTCTGGTCAAACCAGAAGTGCGTGAAAAGTTTATTGAAAAAATCCAGTTTCATGTCGTATACAGATACAGATTCGCCATTTTTTATTCCAATACCTTCAAGAACAAAAAAGTATAGAGCAGAGCCGCTAACACGCGATATTATGGTATGATAATAATAAGAAATCTTCATTGAAGAACAGTGAGGGTGATTTTACGGTAGCAAAAAATGGTACAACTCCAATCAATTAACTTTGCTTTTATCAAAAACTATAATTATACACTTCAGATGTAATTTAGACGAGCTGCATATGGAATGATGATAAAATAAATGCTAACAATAACATTGGGTAATAATTTAGAGTATGATGAGAAATTCGAAAAAGATGTTTCGATTTTAAAAGACCAAAAACTTGCCTCTGGTTGCTACGCTCTGAAACTCATGTCAAAAGAGCTAGAAGAAAGTTTTGTACAAAGCGAAACAGATAATTCTGCAAAGACCTTCACATAAACATAAATTTCTCACCTCATATAAAATTACATCGGCATACACATCCCTTCAGGTCTTCAGAACAGGTGTTTACATTTTAAAATATCTTTTCTTAAATTACGACAGCAACAAAAATAAACTTCACCGACGAACTAGTCCAAATTCTTTCTAATATAACTCCAAACAACCACCAAAGCCGCAAAAAACTCTGGCGATACTCCTTTTAATATAATGATAAATCCTTTGTCCTACTTAGATAGTTTCGAGGCCCATTTACTCGACCAATCCCTGCCAGATTCTTATCCTCTATCTAGACGAGGAAGTCGGTTGACACATCCTAAACAAAGCGTACCTTGACTCGCTAACTAATTATGTTTTTGAGGCCGAGGCACTGTAATAACAATGATTATCTACCCCTGAAGGTCGAAACTTATCAGAGATGAGTCGCTGATATGTTGTTTCAACAGCATTTCGAAAGTGTTGCATACAGGCACATTGAAATTACTAAAAAATATATTTGATATTGTTACTACGTTGGAATTCATAAATAATTTACTTGCAGGTACTTTCAGAATCGTTTTCCATTCATAAAATAACATATTCATTCCTTGGAATACTCAGTTGACAATGGAATAGAAATAGTCAGTTTGAACAAAAAGATATGAATGTATAAAATATGTATGTACGAGGATATAATTCTTAGCCTACTATAGAACCAAAAATTTCAATGTCAAAAAATATTTTATTACTCAACATATTTTCCTCTTAATTGGATACATTTATTATAGCGAACCTGCAACGTCTCTAGATCTTTCAAAAAAAATATTTCTTCTTGCTCTACAAACCAGACCTCCACAGCTTTTGATATGTCCTCGTTGGAAAGAAATTTACGACCTTTTAAACCTTTTTTTCAGTTGAGGAAAGAGATGACAGTCGGACGGAGCCAAATCTAGTGAATAAGGGGGTGTTCTAGTAATTCAAACCCTAAATCACGAATTTTTTGCATGGCAACATGACATTTGTGTGCAGGGACGTTGTCCTACAGAAACACAACACCTTTGGATAGCTTTCCGCGTCTTTTCTCTTCAATTTTTTCCCGTAGAGTGGTCAGTAATGTCGAATAGTAATCTCCAGTTATTGTTCTACCCTTATCGAAAAAATCAATCATGATTACTCCATGGCAATCCCAAAAAACTGAAGCAAGAACTTTTCCAGCAGATTTTTGGACACGAAACTTCTTAGGTCTTGGAGAACCGGAGTGTCGCCATTCCATCGATTGTTGCTTTGTTTCTGGATCGTAGAAATGTACCCAAGTCTCATCCATAGTAACAATTCGGTTTAAGAAGTCTACATCGTTTTCAAATCGAGCACAGATCGAACGCGATGCTACTACCTTTGCACGCTTTTGGTCAACATTCAAACATTTGGGGATCCATTTTGCAGCAATTTTTCTCATGTCCAAATTGACGTGAACTATATGATGAACGCGTTCGTATGAAATATTCAGTGCTTCAGATATTCGTTTTAGTCCAATTTGACGGTCCGTTAAAATCATGTCATGAACAGCATCGATATTTTCTGAGACTGACACAGAAACTGGCCTTCCCGATCGGTCATCATCTTCAATGGAAAATTTACCTCTTTTGAAGTTGCAGTGCAATTTTTCACGGTCGCATACGAAGTACATTGATCACCAAGGGTTTTAAGCATATCTTCGTAAATCTGCTTACCTCTTAACCCTTTTATATACAGGTACTTGATGATGGCTCGATACTCCAATTTTTCGATTTTCACAATTTCGGTGGACATATTTTTTCTTTTAATTTATTGCGTAACTCTGGTTTACTTTTTTGACGTCAAACTTCACACTGACACTTCTAATAAGTTATTGTTTGTTGTTATGGTAACGCAATATTTTGTTTATGCAGGGAACTGGTCTAGGCTAACTAGATATCAATACATCCTCGTATGTATGTACTATCAAAATCCCAGTTACCATAGTATATGGTGTAGAGTTTTTATTAATTACATTTCACTATCCTTAAAAAAAAAACTTGGTTTATATTAAAACTTCAAACCTTAACTTATTTACTCTAATAACAAAATGAAAATTTCATTCATGTACAAACTTCACCCTTTGTTTTTTTTAATTTCTTGTCATTGTTTTTGCCACTGCACATGCCTTTCCTTTCCTTCTAAGTATGCTTCCTATAACTCCATCCCATGTTCGTCTTGGTCTTCCTCTTTTGTCAAAACCCAAGAAAAATGGATACACGACCGAAAACCCAAAAGCCATGCAGAACATCTTTCAGTTCGTCTCAAATACCTAATTTCTGCTTTTCTGCTGCTTGTATTTGCAAATTCTTTTCTTTTTCTGCCATTATTTTTACATAATCTGCAGAAGCTCCCTCTGATATACCTACTTTCTTAAATTCCAATATCCCACGTGTAGTTTTGCCATTCTGCTGCAAGACGTTTTTATTATTTCATCAATAAAAATTGTGACTAATAATGGACTTAGTCCTTCTCCTTGCCTAAATCCTCGTATTGAAAAATCGTCTAATGTTTTGTTTCTGTATATTACACAGTTTATGTAGATGTATTCAATTATTTTTATTATTTTGTTGTCAACTTTCCTCTCTTCTAGTATTTTCCATAGCTTCTTCCGTCTTACTGTATCGAAAGCCTTTTCGAAATCTATGAATCGCATTTAAACTTCTGTTCCTTGCTTTGAGAACTTTTCAATTATTTATTTTACCGTGAATATATAGTCCTGTATACCTATTTCTACCTTTTCTAAATCAAGATTATTCTCTATTGTTTGTCTTATCCTACTGTTCTTAATTTTTTTATATATTTGATTGCCTTACTAAGGAGAGTTACTCCTCTATAGTTAATACAGCCATACCTGTTCCCTTTTCAAATATTAGCACAATTAAGGCTGATTTCCAAGAAACCGGTAACTGTTCCTCGTTCCACGCTTTATCATACAGTCTCAAGAGTATTTTCATTCCTGTATCTCCCAGTTTTTCATACATCTCTGTTATTAATTTATCTGTTTCCAGTGACTTTCCAATCTTCAATTCACTTATTTTCCCTTGCTGTTCGTTTATGGTTATATTTTCTTTAATTTCTTCAATTACATCCTTTTGTCTGTGTTTATTTTGTACCGTTTTATCTTCTCCTAATAACAACTGGAAATAATCTTTCCATTTATTAATTATTTCGTTTAATTTTTTTATTGTTCTATCGTCTTTATTTTTTATCCATCATAGTTTTTGAGCTTTCTCTTGTCCTAGCAATTTTTGTGAAATATTTTCTGATTCGATTCACTATCTTTTTCCATTTTTTTGCCAAATTCTTTCCACTGATTTTTTTCTGGTGCTGTCACCATCTCTTTTACTGTTTTTCTTTTCTCCTTGTATATTTCATGATATTGATTTGTTCTGTTGTTTAGATATATATTCCATGAAACATTTTCCAGTTTTACTTGTCGTTTCATTTCATCTGTCCACCATGCTGTTTGTTTTCTTGTATTAGTTTTTTCACTTGTGCCACATATTTTTTTGACAGTCTCTTTAACTATTTCTTTAAAATTGTTCCACATTTCTTCTATATTACTATGTTCAGTTATATCTCTATCATTAGAAAACTTTTCTGTTATCAATTTTTTGTATCTCTCTGCTACTTCTTCATTTTGTAGTTTGTATAATTTCACCGATTCATATTCTATTACCTCTTCTATTTAGAGTTTATCATGTTTTGTATTTTCTATTTCCTCTCTAATTTTTTTAAACAGTAAATAATGGTCACAACCCATTGCTGATGGTCCTCTTCTAACCCTGGTATCTAATGTTTCTCTTCCATTATATTTTCTACTAATATGATTTCCATTGATTTCTTACAAACTTAAGTATGACTGATAAACGGTCAATAAAATAATGTCATGAAAGAGGGGCGACACCCCTTGACGGAAGACCATAAAACTAATAATGAAATATGGTGGATTACGTAATCCAATCTTCCGCAATAAAACCTATACAATAGGTAAAGTCGTCGGCAAGTATTCAACAAAAAACAACTACTGCCCCCTACGACCATTGAATTATATTTGTTTAATACTTGGCAAAGTTTTCTACAAGAACCACTTTGCAATGCATTTCAAATATCAAAGCTGAAATTATTTTTCGATTTAATTGGGGGAACACCTCCGTACCGGTTTCATGGTCATGATGTTTCTGGCTTCATGTTGAAGTCGACACGTAGTCGGAGTGCATTTTAAACTGGAACCCAGAGATGGCGCTGAATTCATACCTCAGTGTTTGTCTCAGGGATTTCCAATTAGGATGAAAGGATTTTTCGATTCAATTGGGTCGAACTAGCCTTCGCTGATGATTGGCAATGACCATGAAACCGGTACGGAGGTGTTCCCCCAATTAAATCGAAAAATAATTTTAGCTTTGATATTTGAAATGCATTGCAAAGTGGTTCTTGTTTAAAACTTAGCCAAGTATTAAACAAATATAATTCAATGGTCGTAGGGGACAGTAGTTGTTTTTTGTTGAATACTTGCCGACGACTTTACCTATTGTATAGGTTTTATTGTGGAAGATTGGATTACGAAATCCACCATATTTCATTATTAATAAAATAACGAACAATATGAACAACAATTGGTGTATTTTTCTATACTATAACGCAAGTTTATGAACTTTCTCCCATTCTGATATTTTCTTTAAACTATAGAAAGTTCTGTCTTCTATTGTCAATCATATAAAATAATTTCAGTAAATGGCAAATGAAAGCAGAAAGCGAGTTTAATTGCGATCAAATCTTCGGAAACATCGATTTGATTTTATGTAACTTTGTAATTGATTCTGTTAGGAAGAGAGTTACATAATTTTGTTCCTCTTAGAATACTTAGCTGCAGTGATATCATAAATCCCCTTAAAAATTTTCGTCGTAAGCAAATCCATGTACTAAATAATAGTTATTTATGTATCAAGGGAATTATAAGGGCCTTAATACTATTTGTCAAATATTCTCAAGTATATCATGACAATGTCATAAATTATTGTAACTGTCAACTACTGTTCGAATATTTTTCGAAATGCTGTTTTCCCATCAAGAAAAATGTGATGATATGTTAGAATTCTACTTGTTTTGCCAGAAAAATAGCGTAAGAGCACTCCAACACTACAGCAATTCGTTCCCCGATCGTGAATTACCTAATTGGCGTTTTTTTGCTGTGCTTCATCGTCGATTCAGGAACAATGAAAAAGTTTTTGAGAAGAGGAGAACAAAAAAACGTTTTATAATATCTGAAGATACAGAAATTGACGTTTTATCCTACTATCCAATTAATTCCATCAGAGATTTATATAGAGAAATAGCTGTTCCACTGTCTGGTATTCAACGAATTCTAAAGAAACTTAAGATTTCTCCTTGTAAGTTAAGACCAGTGCAAACACTAGAACCTGGTGATCCTGAGAGACGATTGGGGTATTGTCGGTGGTTTATGAATAAATGCAGACAAGATCCAAACTTCTATAGAAATATTATATGGAGCGATGAGGCTAATTTTTCAAATTGTGAGATGTATAATAGAAATAATTTTCATTATTGGAGTAGACATAATCCATTTCTAGTCCATCCTCACAATCCGCAAAGACGATTTAGTATTAATGTTTGGTGTGGTCTATTTAAAGGCAGAATTATCGGTCCATTTTTCTACCATGGTTCTTTAAACGGACCCCGTTACATTAATTTATTAATAAGAGTGTTGGAAGAGTTTTTCGATTATCTTGATCTGGAGGCTCGTCAGATGATCTATTTTCAGCAGGATGGAGCACCAGCACATAATGTCCGTGGCGTAAAAAAAATGCTGCGTGGAAACAGATGGATTGCTACAAATGGTCTTGTTAAGTGGCCTCCTCGTTCACCAGACATGACACCTCTAGATTTTTATTTTTGAGGATTTTTGAAAAATGAGGTGTACAAAATGAAACATATTAATGTAGATGAACTGAAAAATTATATTGAAACTATAATTAATAGAATTGATGGCCGAACTGTGTTGAATGCCACACGCAGTGTCAATAGAAGGGCCCAAATATGTGTTCAACAAGAAGGCGGTGTTGTTGAACATTTACTCGATATTTTATAGCGCTTTATCAAATCCGTTTGTTATAAATGTTTCGTATTGATAAAACTGTCTTATTTTCACCTTTACGAAAAAAAGTCAAATGAGATTTGTTGTTGAGAATGTTATTAGGAATCGAAATGCATGAAAAAATATAGGGTGCTCTATTGATCATTTGATCATTTTATCAAATATTCTGAAAACGCGACTATCAATTTTTTTTAGGCCATTAAAAATGCTACTCGAATTTAACCGAATTCGTAGCATCAATAATAACGGAGTTGGCAATGGTGCCGACTTAATTTGAAACACCGTGTATATCAGCATTTTTTATTTTATTTTTACTTGTAAAAAGTAGAGGGAATAATAGAATCTATAATGTCCCTAGGGAGTTATGACCCTCTTTATTGATAGCGTAATTTTGACGGTATAAGCTTATAATATTCCGGTCAGAAATACAGTTAATAATACTTCACAAGAAGTCGAAAAATATCAAAGTATTCGTGTTCTGTTAGATATTTTTCCGTTGAGAACCGGTATCGGAACAAAACTTCAGCGAGAGATATCATCCAGTATATCGAGATCGACGAAGAGGTTAAAAATACTTCAATCGAACATTACGTAACAAAAAAAAACGAATCAATAAATTGCCAATCAGACAGACCCGTCCGTATCCTTGAATTTAACGAATTGAAAATAAATCACTGTTTGAATTTCAAATCATTCTTAATGAATATGATGACTCAGAAGAAAGATTCTCGATAAGTATCAGCGGTTTCGATATGAATCCCATTTTCTGGGCTTCCGAACAAACCGACCGGTCACGTAGTTTCTACGAAATTAAATCGACGGTTTTTTTGGTGAGTTTGACAGCGAACCCTAACTACTTCTCGTAATTGGAGATGACGAAATCGATCCGAAACATACCTGAATATTCTGGCGATGATTTGCAGAAAATCAAAAGAAGAACTGTTGAGCAAAATTGTGAAACCAAGTTAAGCGAAATACCAACATAGGATGTCTATCAGTCTTCCACTCAAGTCTGCTTTTATGAGTAAAACATCCTTTACCGTGTGTTTCACCTATACAGAAATAAATACTACAAAAGAAAAACTTAGAATGAAGAATAAGTAACCGTTATATTGAAGTCGTCATGAAAATGCAATTTTTTGGATAATTATAAGCATTCTGTAAGAAAGTGGTAGTCGGAGGAAGTACCAACACAAGTAATGAAAAGGAAAAGAAAAGGGAAGATGATATCGAGACAGAGTGGAAGAACATCAAAGAAAGTATAAAAGAAACAGCAAAAAAACATGTAGGACTGATGCAAAACAAACCCATCAGACATGAATGGTACAATGATACATGTAAAAAAGTTACAGAAAATAAAATACGGGCTAGGGCTAAATGGATGAGGACTAAGAAAAACGAAGACAAAGAAGAATATGAAACACTAAGATGATTAGGCAGTGTAAAAGAGAATGCGAGGACAAAAAAGTGTAGGGAATTGAACAAGAAAGTAAAAATAGAAATACAAAAAGTTTCTATGGAAAAATTAAACAACGAAATAAAGAAAGCAAGAGTAAAACAAACGGAATAAAGAAGGAACAGTGATACTAGTAGACAAGCAATACAAACAAGTTTGGATGGAATACTACAAAGAATTATCGCTAGATGAAGCCGCAATGGATGAACAGAGAGCAATAGTAGTGGAAGACGAAGAGGAAATGAGCGAAGAAGAAAATAATATATTAAATGAGCCTATCAGAGAGGAGATAGAAAGCATCATAGCGGAATGTAGAAATGGTAAGGCGGTGGTAATTAACATCGAATTTATAAAATACGGAGGACATGAGTTGAAGGATAGGATGCTTACATTAATAAGGAGATTATGGACAGAGGAAAAAATGCCAAAAGAATTGACAGGACAAATAATAACTACCTATAAAAAAGGAGACCAACAAACCTGTAAGAATTACCGAGGAATAACACTACTCAACACAGCGTATGAAATAACGACATCAATAATACAATCAAGGTTGGCAAGTATTACAAAAAACATAACAGGATCATATCAAAGCGGATTTAAACAAGGAAAATCAACCATAGACGCGATTCATATACTTAAGCAAGTAATAGAAAAAGCCCATGAGCACAAGATAAACCTCGAACTGCTCTTTGTAGATTTCCAGCAAGAATTCGACTCGATAAAAAGAAACCAACTCATGATAGCACTGAGAGAGTTAAAAATCCCACAAAAACTGGGAAAGCTGATATTAATGACGATGAAAACAACTAAGATCACAATAAGAACACAAAAAGGAGAAACAGTGGAATTTACAATCAACAAAGGGGTAAAACAGGGAGACTCACTTTCAACGACGTTATTCAACATAACTTTAGAATATGTGGTGAGGAGGATTAACAAAAGGAATCTTAGGACAGGACAAATTATGGTGTACGCTGATGATATAGCCATAATTACCAAGACCAGAAGAGTAATGAAAGATATGCTGGAAGAAATTATAGAAGAAGGGGAAATAATGGGGCTTAGGATTAACCAAGAAAAAACGAAAATGTTGAAATTAGGAACGGAACCGATAAAGGAAAAGATCAAAATAGGAGCAAGAGAGTTTGAAGAAGTAAAAGAGTTCAAATATCTAAGAGTTACGATAAGTAAAACGGCAGAGAAGACCATAAATACAAGAAAAAATATTAAACGCAAACAGAGCATACTTCGCCAATAAAACATTGAAAAGTAAAATATTATCATACATATTTATTTTACTATTCTTTGTTATGCTTCGTATAACATAATTGGTCGATTGTGGTATCATACATATTTATTTTACTATTCTTTGTTACCACAATCGACCAATTATGTTATACGAAGCGGAGACGACGTCAATGACAAAAAAATGAATGAATTAAAAGAGTATGTTGCCATTTGAGAAATGGCAGTTGTGAGCATTTCTTTATGGGTACTACTCCGTTTCGAGGAAATTATTGATAATTGTTGGAAAATATGGTTGCTGCAATAACATAATAAGGCCAATTTTCAGCTGTATCTCACCTCGAACCTTCCTCTCGTAAATGTTGACGCCGTTCGTCAGTTGTCATGATTTGAGTTTGATGTTCATGGCCAACTTTGTTCGATTGAACAATCAACTGTATCTCCGCCATTTTTCTATCGATTTTCAATTTTGAAAAACAGTGTTATCACAAATTGCGTGTTCTTCCCGATAATGAAAAAAATTGTACAGGGTGTCATTTGAAAAAAAAAGTTGGGATCACTTCCGGTTAAACTGGAAGTGGTAAATTTTCGGTAATGGAGTCAAAATATGCGTATTTGAATAATATACTGACGTACCAAATGTGAAATGTGTATCTTCCAAACTATAGAAAAATTGAGGGGCGTACCTCACCTCGTGGTCACCCGGTATATCAGCATTACAAAATATCGAAAAAAAGTTCAAACCGTCTGTCATATTCTAGAGTAGTTTCGAAACAGCATTGATTTCCTTTCAGCATACCTATAAGACACTCTGCACATCATCATTTTATACGAAGTTGGTGACTAAGTGGAAATCCGGGATCTTGAAAAACGATCGGGAAATTAAAATCGAAGCAGCTTGAAAAAGCACCTTCCTGTATAGTGAAAGGAACTCCGTTACTTCTTGGAAGCATTCAATATTTCCATATGTAAAAATTCAAACCGTCTTTCACTAATTAAGGCTGTCATGCTTGAAACTCTGGGCAAAAAAGCACGTTCATCACTTTACTATGCAGTTTCATCGGTATTGCAGATATGAATGGACAAGTTAATTGTAGTTTGCAATGATTTTCGTTGATATTTTCATCGTCACTATGAAACTCCGGAAACAGACAAACCACTTATTACTTCTTAATGGATCCAATCGGGAATATCAAGCAAGTATCTTGAATGGGAAGAACAAACTGTTATACAGGGTGTTTCAAAATTCAATATCGAGATTTTAGATCGGCCGTTTTTCTTATTCCGATCTGAAAAATACTTCTCTGAAATCTCGACAATACTTTTTGAACACCTGGTACTGATAAAAACCAACAGTTCTATTCAAGGCGTGCAAGAAATGGAATTGTGGATTCGTGATGGCAAAATTTTTTGTACAGAGTTGGCCTTTTCAAAGGAAAGTCCTGTTTTCAAACTGGGTAGATACAAACTGATGGCTGCTGTGTCTGAGGGTCAAATTTTATGGCAAACTTAATGGTGAAAACCGCATATCGATATCTATCGTGGTTTCTGAATTACAGCATGTTTATTGGAAAGCTGCTGTAACTTTTTTCCTGCGAAAATTTCTTATTTCTATAAAACAGCAAGAAATTGTTCAGTAGTAGCTATCACTGCAGTAATTAAAACTCCTAGTTTCAATAAAACTGATAACAATCTATACTATATTGACTACTAATAAATGAAACTCCAACAATAATAATAGTAATGATAAAGAATAAACAATGAAATATATTTCTTCAGAGGTGTTCAAAATGTCTACCAGCTTCCTACACAGGTGATGCTTTTTCTGAACCTTTTTTTGCCGAATTGATATTTTTTTTTCTTTTTTACGAATCACACATGTTTTCGGAGAAAACCCCTCAAAAGCAGAGCTTGTGCGATCAAGGGAGATCCGAGACCTACAGTTTAAATAAACGTGGAATCCGAACCACTTTAGCTCAGTGGCAGGCTGTCCCGGGGATCGAACCCGGGCCGTCTGGTTGGGAGCAAATACTCTCGCACCACGACCAACTTCCAATTCGTATCTACAATTGGTCGGCAATTTGAAAATAAGATATTTCAACCTTCCCCAGAGGTGAAAGTCCATAGGCATTAGGTCCGGTGACCTGGCCGGCCAACATTTGGGTCCTTGGTTGGCTATCCAATTTTTACCAAACTTTGCAGCCAATAAGTTGGTGACAATTGCAGTATTGTGAGGCGAAGCCCCGTCTTGTTGAAAATATATTTTTCTGAGCTCCATTATTAGTAGTAATTCATCAATATTTTGCCTTAAAATTTCTAAATACCTCTGAGATGTGAGAGTGCCATTATAAATGAATGGGCCGATAATTCAACACCTGATAACACCTGCCCACACACTCAATCCAAATCTTGAATGAGGATTTTGTTGTGCCCAAGTATAGGAACTGTAGCTGATAAAAATGCCGACTGCGCTCACATAAGCTTCGTCTGTCCAAATGCAATTTAATAAAAATAACGCTCTTGGTTTCAATTTTCCAGGAATCACTGGCAAAAATGAATGCGGCTTTCAAAATCTCCCAGTCTGAGTTTATGAACTCTTCTGGTCCTATATGGCTTGTATTTGTGCTTTCTCAAAATCCGCCTAACGTTAGTTCTTGGTAGACCTGATAATATTTTCAAATTTCGCGTTGACGTTTTGGGATTATTTTCAACAGCTCCTAAAACGACTATTTCTTCAAACTCCTTATCCCTATTTGATTTATATAATTTTGGCCTTTTCTTTTCAAATTGACCACCATCAATTAGGTTGTATCGCAACCTTGCGAAAATGTCTCTAAAAGGTTGTCTTCTTCTTGGAAGCTTCCCGTGATACAAATTGCTTGCTGCTTCTGCATTTTCCCCGGTTTGTATAAAACAGACCATCATATTCCATTTTTCATAATTCTCATACTTCATTGCGAATGTGTTTGAGAATTAATCAAAATTTGACAGCTACCAGTAAACATTTGCATTCTGTTTTATCGCCGCGTCGTCCAAAGCCTACTTGTTCAAAGAGTGCATTTCAAAGTCCACATGAAAATGTTTTTATAGACACAAGAAATTTTTGACAGGAAAAAAGTTACAGCAACTTTTCGAAAACGCACATTTTCGAAAAACAACGATTATAGAGTTTTCACCGTTAAGTTTGCCATAAAAATTGACCCTCAGACACAGCCACCCGTTTTCATATATTCAGTTTGAAAACAGAACTTTTCCTTTAAAACTGTCCAATTTGGCCCACTCTGTACAGTGCCGCTTCGAACTCAACACACGCAACAACGTGTTCCAAACCACCACCACCACCAGCCTCCTATATCTAGTACCTTCTTCCATCCACTCACTTGGTAACACAATATCCAAATCGGTCGCTAAAACTATCCAAGGAAGCCACTCCACTCAAAACACACATAGTGTCCCACACTCATAATCGAGGCTCAAGTCCGCCGAAAATCAAAAAGACGACAACCATCAACAACAACATCCACGGTAACCGCGATTCACAATGCCCAAACAGGTGATACAACTGAACTGACTGGTTTGTTTTGTGCGACCCGTACCTTCGCCTACACACTACCACTCTGCGCTGCGTTCGTGAATCCACTGAAATGAAAACTCCAAGAAGCAAGAAGTCGCAGCCAGCTCGAGGTCCGCGAGGTGCGAGATCTTAAGCCGCCGTAAGTGAGGGACCCCAGTCGCGACGCTACGCCGTTAGCCGACTGAATCCGATCGCCGATTCAGCTGAAAACAAGCGGCCGTAAAGCGACAAATCGCCCGTAAAAACACCCGGTACACGCACGGTGACGGCCGAGAGGTTCGCTCAGTAGCGGATCGCGCGGTGCGCCTGCGCGGTCGATTCCTCACTTACGCCCGGCGGGTTTCGGAGTCTGGTGTGGCCGGCCGTTTAGCTGGAGCACGTCAAGAGTGCGCGTTTCATGCGATTCGATGTGCTGGTGGAAAGCGACGACCAGGTATGTCTTGGCGTATAGGATTGACAACAAAAGATCGGACAATTACAGCTTTAGTGGTTTGAAAACAACTGTTTCTAGAAGAATCGAGTTGTCGGCTGGACTAAGCACTAGTTTTTTCCTACAGTCATATAATAAACCAGTCAACGCACGGATGTTCCGAGTGAAAGAGGATGAACTTCCAAAATACACCCTTCTGGGATATAAATAAGATATCGTTCAAGAATATCCACGAGATATTGTTCACGGATATTTATCAAATGTTCTTCAGCGACATCTTCAAGATGTTTATAAGACATTGTTCATACTTCACGGACATCCAAAAGATATGTTTTAGAGATATCCATGAGACGGTGTTCAGGAACATCTACAAGATATCCACAAAAGGATGTTCATAGGACATTGTTCACAGACGTCTAAAAGGTTTTAGGGATATCCATAAGATATAGTTCAAAAATATCCACGAGATATTGTTCTCGGATATCCATCAAATGTTCTTCAGCGACATCTTCAAGATGTTTATAAGACATTGTTCACACTTCACAGACATCCAAAAGATATGTTTTAGAGATATCCATGAGATATTGCTCACGGATATCCATCAGATGGTGTTCAGGAACATCTACAAGATATCCACAAAAGGATGTTCATAGGACATTGTTCGCAGACGTCTAAAAGGTTTTAGGGATATCCATAAGATATAGTTCAAAAATAACCACGAGATATTGTTCTCGGATATCCATCAAATGTTCTTCAGCGACATCTTCAAGATGTTTATGAGATATTATTCACACTTCACAGACATCCAAAAGATATGTTTTAGAGATATCCATGAGATATCGTTCAGGGATATCCATGAGATATTGCTCACGAATATCCATCAGATGGTGTTCAGGAACATCTACAAGACATCCACAAAAGGATGTCCATAAGACATTGTTCACAGATGCCCAAAAGGATTTAGGAACATCGGTAAGATATCGTTCAGAAATATTCATGTGATATTGTTTACGGATATACATCAAATGATGTTCAGCGACATCTACAAGATGTTTATAAGACATTGTTCACACTTCACAGACATCCAAAAGATATGTTTTAGAGATATCCATGAGATATCGTTCAGGGATATCCATGAGATATTGCTCACGAATATCCATCAGATGGTGTTCAGGAACATCTACAAGACATCCACAAAAGGATGTCCATAAGACATTGTTCACAGATGCCCAAAAGGATTTAGGAACATCGGTAAGATATCGTTCAGAAATATTCATGTGATATTGTTTACGGATATACATCAAATGATGTTCAGCGACATCTACAAGATGTTTATAAGACATTGTTCACACTTCACAGACATCCAAAAGATATGTTTTAGAGATATCCATGAGATATCGTTCAGGGATATCCATGAGATATTGCTCACGAATATCCATCAGATGGTGTTCAGGAACATCTACAAGACATCCACAAAAGGATGTCCATATAACATTGTTCACAGATGCCCAAAAGGATTTAGGAACATCGGTAAGATATCGTTCAGAAATATTCATGTGATATTGTTTACGGATATACATCAAATGATGTTCAGCGACATCTACAAGATGTTTATAAGACATTGTTTACACTTCACAGACATCCAAAAGATATGTTTTAGAGATATCCATGAGATATCGTTCAGGGATATCCATGAGATATTGCTCACGAATATCCATCAGATGGTGTTCAGGAACATCTACAAGACATCCACAAAAGGATGTCCATAAGACATTGTTCACAGATGCCCAAAAGGATTTAGGAACATCGGTAAGATATCGTTCAGAAATATTCATGTGATATTGTTTACGGATATACATCAAATGATGTTCAGCGACATCTACAAGATGTTTATAAGACATTGTTCACACTTCACAGACATCCAAAAGATATGTTTTAGAGATATCCATGAGATATCGTTCAGGGATATCCATGAGATATTGCTCACGAATATCCATCAGATGGTGTTCAGGAACATCAAGACATCCACAAAAGGATGTCCATAAGACATTGTTCACAGATGCCCAAAAGGATTTAGGAACATCGGTAAGATATCGTTCAGAAATATTCATGTGATATTGTTTACGGATATACATCAAATGATGTTCAGCGACATCTACAAGATGTTTATAAGACATTGTTCACACTTCACAGACATCCAAAAGATATGTTTTAGAGATATCCATGAGATATCGTTCAGGGATATCCATGAGATATTGCTCACGAATATCCATCAGATGGTGTTCAGGAACATCTACAAGACATCCACAAAAGGATGTCCATAAAACATTGTTCACAGATGCCCAAAAGGATTTAGGAACATCGGTAAGATATCGTTCAGAAATATTCATGTGATATTGTTTACGGATATACATCAAATGATGTTCAGCGACATCTACAAGATGTTTATAAGACATTGTTCACACTTCACAGACATCCAAAAGATATGTTTTAGAGATATCCATGAGATATCGTTCAGGGATATCCATGAGATATTGCTCACGAATATCCATCAGATGGTGTTCAGGAACATCTACAAGACATCCACAAAAGGATGTCCATAAGACATTGTTCACAGATGCCCAAAAGGATTTAGGAACATCGGTAAGATATCGTTCAGAAATATTCATGTGATATTGTTTACGGATATACATCAAATGATGTTCAGCGACATCTACAAGATGTTTATAAGACATTGTTCACACTTCACAGACATCCAAAAGATATGTTTTAGAGATATCCATGAGATATCGTTCAGGGATATCCATGAGATATTGCTCACGAATATCCATCAGATGGTGTTCAGGAACATCTACAAGACATCCACAAAAGGATGTCCATAAGACATTGTTCACAGATGCCCAAAAGGATTTAGGAACATCGGTAAGATATCGTTCAGAAATATTCATGTGATATTGTTTACGGATATACATCAAATGATGTTCAGCGACATCTACAAGATGTTTATAAGACATTGTTCACACTTCACAGACATCCAAAAGATATGTTTTAGAGATATCCATGAGATATTGTTTACGGATATCCTTCAGATAGTGTTCAGGGACATCTACAAGATATCCACGACGATTTCCATAAGGCATTCTTCACAGATATCCTAAAGATGTATTTTCGGGATAATCATGAGATATTTATGGAAATAGGTTCGCACACGTCACTATTAGTATTGAATAATGCATTTTTATAACTCGATTCGCAATATATAGGGTGATTACTACAATCTCAGTACAATAATGGCAATTTTTTCAAACGTCCTATAAACTTTTTAGTGGTTTGAACATTGGGGTCGATGTCGTGAATTCATTACGTTATTTGCTCTCATTAATTACCAAAGCAACCAAATTTACATTCAAAAGAATAAAAGTTTATCCGATAGAATATGAATTTTTTGTGGTATTACTCTCGGTGAATATCACATCAGTAAGAAATCTCCAATGAGATGATGTCTCGATGGTTTAGAGAATTATCCGGACTTTCTCATTGAAAAATGCGCCGATCCAGTCGAATAGAAAAACATTTTGTAGATTTTTTAATTCTTCACATAATTTTCATCGATTGTGAAACGATTCCTTGAATACTTTTTAAGATATTTGTGAAAACAAACAAAATACAGACATTTTCGATATTTATTGTTGAAAATATTCCTCAAAGCGGTTTTGCTGGGACGTACACCAGGGTTTGCATCCACGAACTGTCTTTTAGTAGGCAGTACAGGTTATTTGCGTTTTTTATTCTAGTATATACACAGCCAACCATTTGATACGAGAAACATGTATATGTATGTAGGTGACAAATCAACATCGCATCAGTGCAACATTGTTACATCACATAACCTTTCATGTCACACGATAGTTGACTGGAGTAGAACCTCTATTTTTTCCCTACTGGTTGGCCTAGCATCGATTTAGTGACATTGCACTCTTGGTGGTGTTGACACGATCGCTGACATATATATCAGCGGCAAAAATCGCGAAAACTGTGACTCACAGACAAGCACTCGGGGAACTTTTGGTCGTATTCAAAACGAGAGAAGTAGGCCATTATCACCGAACGAAATTACGCCGACACTAATGTCGCAACTACTCTCCGACGCGAACCGTTTTGAGTGAAACCGAGAAATGCATTCCGCTCGATTTAGTCACGCTTCTGGAAAACAATAACGCCGAATTATGCAAGAACACGATAGGTGGGTACGTTCGCGCGGAATTCTTCATTAATTTGGCGCTGTGTCGCCGGGATGGGTTCAAGGTTGCTCTTCGACGCATTCTTGCCCGCTGACGACGACGGTCTCACTCTCCGCCGCTGAAATTCGGCTCGGACTGGGGCTCTGGCAGACGCGGAATCTAGAGCGCGGATTTCGAGGCACTCGACAACAGTTGAAGATCGTCTATGCCAACTATTGTCCTATCGTCGACATTCCCAGCTGGCACCAAAAGTGACAGAAATTAGCTGAAGAATGGGGAATTAGATCGAAAATATATGTGTGTTTGCAGCGAACACTAAATTATCTTTATAATAATTGGCGTAAATCTATTCAGTTATTTTCTAGACACAACCCAGCCACCACAGATACATCTCTAAGATATTGCTGCGATGTGACGTCCCAGCGAGTCAATTTTGTCACACTCATGATGCATGCTGGCCACGTCTTTGCGATGTAGTTCTGAGATGCCGCGAAGATGCCTCTTAATAACGTATCAGGGATGTAACAGAGCGACATAGCAGCGATTTCTTCACTGTTATATTCAAGAGACGTCAACGTCCATGCGATATTCTGGACAGAAACAACAAATAGGAAAAGAAAATATATTTCCAATATCAAAAAAATAAATATAACAAAAATGTTTAAATTGCTTGGGTTCCGTTTCCTGTCAAGCCTTTGTTTGGCATGCTTGAACCAATTGGAACAAATTGAGGATTTGCCTTTCGACCGTGGTGAAGGACAGATGGCGTCCTTGTGGTCGGCAGTCAAGTTAATTTGTGTGAAAGTCCTATTATCACCTGATCTGGAGATGATTCAATAAAAATATAGTAGGAAAGATGTCATAGATTTTGATGTCTGTATGATTTCGCAGTATGACGTCTATGGCAAGTAACAATTTGACATCGCAGGAACATCTAAATCCAGCTATCACTAATTTAGATATCACAGACATGTCGCAGTGTGATATCGCAGTAATGATAACAATATGAAATCGCACAGACATCTCTAGCCGGCTATTATTGATTTTGATATCTAAGGGGTGTTGCGGTGTAATATCGCAGGAATGACAACGATATGATATCACAAAGATATCTAAATCCCATTTTTGACGATATTGACATTCCTGAGATGTGGATGTTTGCACAGTGTTCACTGGGAAGAAGCAAAACATATAAACGATTGATGAAAGGGTCATTCCACCTCAAAATCTTCCAGAAACTAGTTCATCAAGGCAACGAAATGTTAACCGATCTGTGAGAAAATGGTAACAGGAATTTCTAATATTGTAATTGTTCAATGATTTCAACACTGTTCAAGCTTAGATGGTGCAGAAGTTACAGGACCTGGAGATGTTTAGTTTAGTTTAGACGTAAATTGAAAGATCAAGTATTCAAAAAATATCACACATCCAAAAGTCAAGTGTCAACAATTGATCTGATGTTTGTTTTGTTTTCCCGGAGTTTTGAAGCGCCACCTGATGCCATTGGTGACCGCGAATGGTTGACAGGTTGGGTATTGTGCCCAGGGTCAGCTGGATTCTTCTTCTCTTCTTCTTCGTGATTTATTGGCCGTTGCTTCCCATAGGGCACATTCGGCCAGTTAGTTCTTCTTCTCATTACTGAGTTGGGAATATCAGACAGGTAAGTGTTGATCGTGATAGTTTAGATAGTAAAACAGGTTGAATATTTCATATATTTTGGGACATAAAGTCAGGTGGAAGGAACTGAGTAGTTAATTGCGATGAAATAACCATCCAGTATATACATTTGAGTTGTTTTTTTTCATGAAGCCAACTCTATCGAAAAAAACTCAGCAAGTAGGTACTCAGCAGAGAGTGTAAACAACTTTTTATATCGCAACGATATTCAATACTGTTCGATGATGATATCAATTGTAATGATAGCGTTTAATAGCACTTGGATTTCGAAACCATAAAAAAATATGACCTTCACCAGTTGTCTTGGAGAAGATGAGTAATTCCATTTGTAGAAAAAAATCCATGAGAGACCAACATTATTATAAAATGATTTAATAAATTTTGTGTTTCCGTATTGCTCATTCTAGGTAAAAAAGCAAGAGAACATGATTATATTCGTACCAAGAGTGGTCAAGGGTTCTTTTTTGCCTCAAGGCATATTACTAGAATGTTTTTTCGTTAAAGTATTGATAAGGAAACTGCGATTCGATTTGGTCATCACTATTTTATTGCTGGCAAACATTTTTCTCCCATACTAGTACTGTTATAATATGTGGAAATTTACTGTTATGCAACACTTACGCTCACTAGGGTGTGATATGATAAAATACTTCTTTCAAGGACTTTTCAAATGAAATTCTTCGAGAATTATGTAATGTCAACGGTGAACCGTTGTCTTTTGAACGGAACGCAGCATAAAATGAATTAGTTCGTTCTACGACATTCTAAACAGCTCCCACTCACCTAACACATGATTTTAAAAGAACCACCGCGATCATGACTCGGTGATATGTTGAAAAATGTACTAGACGAAGCGCACCGGTTTCTTGATTAAGGTTCGGACAATTCGGTACAATGTCAACCGATATCTCGAAGAAAATCCGCCACAGGGCGGAATTTTATCACCCATACTTTGGGACTAGACCATCGAGGTGCTTAGTTTTTCTTCAAAAACTTGAACGCTTTACAAATCATTTCCAGGAAATACCCCATTAAATATCCGCTGAAAGCCAGCACTGAGTTTCCTCGCCAACAAGCGGGCTCAGGGCGCACATTCCCGTTTACAATTCTCATTTCTTCGGAGTCCACTGTTTACTCTAACACCTGTTTAGATGCGTTCGCTATATTTTGATAAGTTTACCCAAAGCCGCACTTCATAATAATTCTCGACGTTCTCCGCGGTGATAAATCGTATGCAAGAACGGCTTTATTACCGGCTTCTAACGAGGAGTCTTATCTACAGTCCAAGCTGATAATCAGGTAGCTTCGGCCAGTAGCGTAGATTTTGCTCTAAAAGAGGTGAATTTGTATGGATTTCGTTCAACTGAACAATAATCATCTGAAACTAACACCGTTTGAAGCTGGGGTTCCGCAAGGATCCATTTTGGGGCCAATAATTCGCTTGATTTACGTCAAGTATTCATTGCGAGCGATGATGATAATCGAGGAGAATGAAGTTCCAGATGGAAGCACTGACAATGGAATTGACGAACATGCTCTATCCTTAGAAGAACTATACTCTTAGAAGAGAAGGTGAGAACAGTGCATTTAGGAGGATCCGTCTGGATCAACTTACCTGAACACCTTAAAGTGGCCTTGATTAGATGATAGCGGAAGTGATAGTAATCAAGGTAAACTTTTCAGAAAGTTCTCGCATAGCAGTCAATCAGTACGTCGAAAGAAGCCAAGTCAGTCGAAAAAAATGCATCAGAATGCACAAGAGAGGATACATTTTCCCCTCAAGAAGCATAAAAGCGCTCCACAAATAAGTCAGTTAACCTATACAGTTTCTATTTGAAAATTTTGTTTTTTTATTATATCGCAAACCCTTCTAAAATATATCTGCATATACAAATCAGAATTTTAAGAATCAGCATGGAATTTTGCGTATACGATTTAATATTATTCATGGTTTTTGGGGAAATATCCCTCGGGATTTTTTGTATTCTGATTTCACCAGTCTGAATCGACTGGCGTTCGCAGAATTAATTTATCTTTAATCGTTCCCAAGTTGAAAAGTTGAGCTAGAGTTGAGAAAGGTAATTTTTCTCCTAGATTCTGTTTTCATTATTTTTCTATTCATTGTCGTAAAATTCAACCTTTCTCAAATATGCACACCGAATTTGAAGTCGATTCCGGGCCAACTAAAGATTGTATAGCCTTTTTACGGAACATCTGAATTTTCGAGTTGAATTTTTTTTAAATACAATCGTGCGAGAGAATTTTTGCCATTTTATTCATTCTTTATGCCAAATCTTGTATCGAAGCATATAAAAATCAGACATTATCGAAATCAGCATGAAAATTTGCGTAGAAAGTGCGAACTTCAAGTGGATTTGATGTTTTTGTATTCTTCATGATTTTTAGGGGTCTACCCCTTAGGACTTTTTTCGAGTAATTTTTCGTTTTTTCCAATCAACACAGAATATACTAATTTCATCATTCTGAATCGATTGGCGCTCGCAGAATTGCCGTATCTTCAACCGTTCTCGAGTTGACGAGTTTATCTCGACTTGTGAGGGATCATTTACCCAAAAAACATTGAAAAAAATATTTTCTCACTCATAATCTGAAAATTCAATCTTTTTTGAACACGCACACCGAATTTGAAGTCGATTCCGAATCAATTGAAGATTTCGTATGCTTTTTACGGAACCTCTGTACGATCGAGTTGAAAATTTCTAACAGTCGCTAATGGGCTATCTTTGACCGTTCTCGAATTGAAAATTTTATCTGGACTTGAATGGGATCATCTACTTCAATTTCGAGTAGAACATTTTCGAAAATTGCATTGTCCGAGGGAATTTTTGACATTTTATTCCTTTTTTATGCTGAACCTTGTATCTGAGCAAAATCAAATAAGATATTTGGGGAATCAGCATGAAAATTCTATCTACCCCTTAGGACATTTTTCGGGTAATAATGTTTTTTCGGTCGATTGACTTGAAAGTCT
The DNA here is from genome assembly GCA_958502065.1 of Chrysolina americana. Classification (NCBI taxonomy): domain Eukaryota; kingdom Metazoa; phylum Arthropoda; class Insecta; order Coleoptera; family Chrysomelidae; genus Chrysolina; species Chrysolina americana. The sequence goes on along the minus strand of OY293421.1, from coordinate 853,857 downwards.
TAGAGTGGACTAACAAATCCTATATTTTCTCAATTATCATTAAACTTTGAGTAAGTAATGCAAATTTCAAGTTTGCCATGCAAACAATTCGTAATTTTCAATTCGAATTACTCCAACACCCCCCTTATTCACCAGATCCGGCTACGTTTGACTACCATCCCTTTCCTCAACTGAAAAAAAATTTAAAGGTCGTAAATTTCCTTCCAACGAAGTTGCTACAGAAGCTGTAGAGGCCTGGTTGCAGAGCAAGATAAATATTTTTTCTTACAAAAGGACTAGTAGCGTAATAATTTTAGTCAATTAGGATAATTTCGATAATTCCCTCGATGCGCTGTATGAAAATGCCCCTCAAAATGAGAGTTCAATCACAACTCCTAATCACACTCGTGAAAAAATCTGCGAAACACAGGACGAACCTAACTAACTACCTCTCGACCGCAAGATATCCAATATCTCCCTCTTTCCTCATCACGATCTCTTCATTAATTCCATCTCATCTATTTTCTCAATAATTCTCTCAACGGGACCACGAGTAATGTCTTTGATTTGCACATGTTAATGTTAGTTTAAGCGCACTTAAAAAGCGATTACGGAATCGAATTCAATAACGGATACGTTTTTCATTTCCTTCATTGAAAGGAACGTATGCATTATCAAAAGCGTTCACGTTTCGTTATCTGTTCCGACACAGCGAGCGCGCAGATAAGAAACACCCTCGCGATTATCGGCGGTGTACAGGGTGCGTCAAGCAAGCGGTTGCAACACATTTTTGAATACTATTACCGAACACGTCTCAGTGTTATTGCTGTATTGGTCGAGGTGGATCTGTTTGGTGGCCTGCTCGACCCCCCGATTTGAACCCCCTGGATTATTTCCTATAGCACCACCTGAGGTAATTAGTTCACACTTATCCAGTGGAAAATATGGAAGACTTGCTAAAACGGATGATTGTTGGGTGTATCAATTAGAATGATCCTGATGTTTCTGAAACGGTTCGGCAGTCACTGAGGAAATGATAAATTCTTGTACTCTCGTTGAAGAAAGTCATTTTGAAAAATTCTTAAAGATTAAGAACCTTTACATGGAATGTTTGGCAATTAAATGTTATTATAGAAAATATTCACCGTCTATTTCCGAAACAAAGTGGGTTTCTAAAGATTTCACGGGGTGAGGGAGGGTTTCCGTCGAAGCTTCGACTCAGTGATGGTCTTGTTGGATGTACAGAAGGCCTTCGACACTGTTTGGTCGGAAAGGAAAGTAAAAATGGAAATACAAAAAGTTTCTATAAAGAAATCAAAGATCAAAATAAAGAAAGCAAGAATAGTAAAATAAATATTCATAATACCATAATTAGACCAATTATGTTATACGGAGCGGAGAAGATGACAGTGACAAAAAAAGATGAGAAAATTTTAAAGAAAAATTATGAAAGCGATATAAGGACCAAAAAAGATCTCGGAGGAAGGATACAGAATAAGAACTAACCTAGAAATTAGACAGGAATTAAAAGAAGGCATAATATGTAAAGAAAAACAACACAGAATTAGATGGTTGGGGCATGTATGGAGGGCGGGAAAAGGGGCAGTAACTTGCCCAATGTTACAATGAGACCATGGCGGAGGAAAGAGAAAAGGAAGACCAAGATTGAAATGGATGCAGGAAGTGGAAGAGGACTCACGCAGGGCAGGAGTGACAAACTGGCAAGAAAAAAACCAAAGACAGCATTAGATGGAGAAAGCATAAATTAATAGATTGGGCGTGATCTACTTAAAAAACTAGCCCCTACAAGGGGTGTATAGCCACTGTATGTATGAAAACTAAAAGTTCGGGTTGAACCGCGTCTAGAATTTGTTGAAATTCGACGTTTCGGCTCCGATTTTGGAGCCATTTTATTAATGAAAGGTTGAAACGTAATTCTACGCTGAGGTCTCAATCTGCCTACTTCCCATGTCTTGTCACTGGTTCTCTCTAAGGTCTCAATCTGCCTACTCCTTCGAGAGAACTGAGGAATTGTGGGTTGAGGAACTGTATTTATAGTGGACGTGGCTGTAATGGCCGTGTGCAATGTATTGGCGCGAGGTGAACTATGGGCGGGAACTGAGTTGGCGCTAGATAAGCTGTGTGCGGGAACTTGGTTGGCGCTAAGTGAGCTGTGTGCGGGAACTGGGTTGGTGGGAAATGAGTTGATGCGTGCAATGAGAGGCTTCCAGGTATTGGGAAGTCTACGTCCGTCGTCGCGAGTGTTGAGGCAATTGGGGCGCTTCTCTATCTCAAGGGCTTCTCGGATGATCCTGGTTTGCAGAGTTTTCTCGGTGGAAATTGTTTTTGTGTTCTTGAAGTCCATTTTGTGACCTGTGTCTTCTCGATGTTTATAAAGTGCGGAAGTGGAAGATGCCTGACGCACAGCAAGTTCGTGTTCGTAGACTCTGGAAGTTACTCGTCTGTTAGTCTGGCCAATATAACTTCTCGGGCAGTCTGAACATGGTATTTCATATATACCTTGAGAATCGTTTGGTATTGTGTCCTTGGGAGATCTGAGGAATTTGGATATTTGGTTGTTGGCCGTGAATATTGTTTTCATCTCGTGTTTTCTCAAGATATTTCTGATTATTACTGTATATATATATATATTAGTCCACTGAGATAAAAATGACTACTCGATATCAAATAGCACTTTCGGCTATGGAAACCTTTTATTTCATGAAATTTTATGAAATCAGTTAATATCTAAGAATGACATCAATGCCTCCTACGTCCTTCAATAAATTTGCAGCTGGAGACATTTTAAAAATGGAATGGAATTATTCAAATTTCTAACGTCATCATAAAAGAAATCATAATCAGTTTCAATGGTTTGCTGAGCCAATGTGCAAATTTTTCATAGTTTCTGGTACAAGTTGATGTGCAGTGATTCCATCTCCGAGTAATCAGCCTGTTTGCCCAATATATGTCTCGCCACAACTTCCAAGATATTCGACATATTTCAAAAAATCTATTCGCCTTTCAGTTCGAAAACTAGTTTAAAGAAAAAGAAAATATTGTTGAATTCAAGTTTGATGGTTGTAAATAGGCCGGAGATTCCTCATACGCGACACAGACCACGCTGTACGGGCTCGTATCGCGATCCACCCTGTAGAAATAATGGTAAAATGGAAATGCACTCCTAAAAATTGCATTTGGTATTGTCGTTAGTATCGGCGTGTTGATAGAAGCCCGTATATCCGCCTCTGATAACGGTAAAGACGGGTTTCCTTCCTAACGATATGACGGGCCCGTCCAACGTACGTCCACGGGGTCCTCGAGGTCATACTCCGGTGCCGTGGTGCTGGTGTCGTTGACTATGATGGAGCGATTCGCGGGCCCGACCTGTAGACGTACGTGGTGCGGCAAAAATTGCTATTTTTTGATTCCTCACTGGAAATCTTCATTTTTGATCCCTAGAGAGAGGAGGGAAACATTTTTTTTCCCTGCGAACATTTGTTCATTTTTAAAACGGAATGAATGTACTGTTGAAAACATCACTTGTATTCTTCCGTTGAATTATCCATAGTTATATTGTATTTCAATGAGGTATGAGCAGTCGAGACACGTTAATTTGAATAAAAAAAAAAAAAACGCTACTTATTTGGTTTTTATTCCAAATTACTAATTTCCTAAAATACATACCTAAAAAATTAGAAACCTAATGAATCTTTTCTCGCCCTCACACCCTTCACTCTTTTTCTCATAAATTCAAACGTTCTAACATTCTTGTAATACTTCTTACGATTTTGAAGGCATCCATAATTCGTTCAGTAAGAACTTTGATGGGAGGCACTGGTGCTGCACCATAAACTAAGCCTTCTGCACAAAAACAAGTCCAACGGGAAATCTGGGGTAAACCGACTAAAAACACCGGAAAAAAAAACGGAAAAAATATTCTCGGAAGAAAAATCCCGTGAAAAATACCTCCCGAAAAAAAAATGAAAAAATACCCCTATATGCGATAACAATGGCCAGTACACAAAAAGTGATGAAATTTCATGTTAAAGAAACTAGTCCATATTTGAAAAAATCAGACAAAGTCTGATGGCTTCAGGAGAGAGACAGAACTTCAGCAAGAAACCCCTTATTCTCTCCCAATTTTAGGCAGATATCTGACAAAAAACAACTACTTCTCTGGCTGAAACCACGACGGACGTTGAATTAAATCTGACAGATATCTGTGCAGCTTCTCCCTAGAATCTGGGAGAACGCCACAAATGCTTTCTGCATCAAGTAGCAGAATCCTGCCCGACATGATCAAGGACTTGACCACTTATATACCGGTTTCGAGGTGTATTGCCTCTCTTCAGTGCAAGGTAGGTCCGACAACATTTGCAGTCGTCGACGTCCTTGGTCATGCCATGCAACTCACTGATACTTGAAATGATTCTCTGAAGTGGACGCGGAGTCTCGTAAGAAGACAGTCGCAGCGCCACCTCTAGAAAACCTCGGAAAGCACTCCAGAGTAACTCGGGGTAGAGTTAATTTGAAAAAATCAGACAAAGTCTGATGGCTTCTGGAGAGAGACAGAACTTCAGCAAGAAGCCCCTTATCTCTCCTTGAATTTAGGCAGATATCTGACAGAAACAACTACTTCCCTGGCTAATACCACGACGGACGTTGAACGACCATATTTGATTCATTTCACAATACCAATAAAAGTTTTAACCTACCCTGTTCATCGTCGACGACCAAAAAAGACGATTTTTCATATTTTTATGATTCGATTGTTCCTGAACGAACTCACCTGGTGACAGATTCGCCTTTTTGCAAGGCTGGAAAATCTGTTGTTCCACCCCTCTGTATTGTAAAATGAATCAAATATGGTCTAGTTTCTTTGACATGACCCACAGTTGAAATTTCATTACTTTTTGTGTACTGGCCATTGTTATCGCATATGGGAGTATTTTTTCCGGGAGATTTTTTTCCGGGGGTTATTTTTTACGTTTTTTTTTCCGGGGGGGTTTTTTCCGGGGTTTTGTCTTCCGGGGAATTTTTTCCGAGGATTTTTTTTCCTAGATTCGGATATGATATGGGTAAAGCCAAATCCAAATCCTGTGCATGTGTGCTCAACCTGCGTTTGTGTGACCCTTGACAGGCATGTACTTCTCATGCAGGGTAGGCACGCATGTATCTGAATCTGAAATCATTTTGACCTGAAAAACGCTGTCCTTAATCTTGAAAATGAATTTTAACACCCTGTATATCTTACAGACTGCTGACGTGTACCTAGACAAACCCTACTCGTCGATGACACTATCTCCACGTCTCCCAACGGATATTTCCTGAAACGGAAGACAAACGTGGACATCAAGGCACAAAATGCTGTGACATCGTCAACGAATTCTTCGAATAAAATGCGTGAAGGCGCATCAAAATAATTTTCCATTTAATTGCGCCGTCCTACGAGATTGTCGTCCGTGAACTTTGTGTAATTTGTACGTAGTTATCACGTGAAATTTGAATAGATATGTGGAGGCTTGCATAAAAGGTGTGTTTCTCTCACATCTTTGTACATAAGTATGCCCGGTACCGTTTCTTCTGCCGCAATAAAGTTAATTTATCGACCGAATAAACAAATATTGTTATCCCAGTCTTGTGTCGCGACACGAAATCATTGTCCGGGTAACAGTTCAGAGGAGATTCAATAGGGTCGCTGGAAAAACGCACCTCAACACGATTGTTTCGACCAATACGAGAATATATGGAAATCTAGTTGGCCTAGACCGGTGCCATGGACGAAGAAAAATATATTCAGCGTTAGTATAGTAACGATCGATAACTTAAAAGTGCCAGTGAGAATTCACGTCAAAAAGTCAAACCAGTTTCGCGCAATAAAATCTAAAAGAAAAAAAAAAAAAAGAAGTCGCTACAACAACTAAAAGGGCAGCACTTCCTTTATTACTTTTCTCATGACAGCTTCCATATCAGCAGGCTCCTGTGGGTCTTCCTCAGTCATCCGGACTCTACTCTGGCTTTCACAGGATTGTTTCGCAGCCTCGAATGACAAAGCTCGCGCCAATGCGTCTACGAAATGTGTTGGACGAGCTAGTGGCAATGCTTGCATATGTTTCTTTATCTCGAAGCCATCCAAGAATGCCTGGACCGATAATCGCTCCATTACATTTTACGGCGTGGCTGGAAATGCAAGGCGAACCAAGCGTGCAATATCTGCTTCAAATTCTTGTAAGGACTAGCTTGATTTCTGGCATTGCTTCTTCAGCTGTGAATGGTACAAGTGTTCAAGGTGGGCTTGGCCATACCGTAGATCTAGATGTTTAATCAGCTATTCATAGTCCTCCTGTCTTTGGGCGGTGAGCAGCTTCAAATTGACGGCGGCAATTTTACCATGTTGTTTTTCATTGAACTAAGGCGGTTTCAGTGAAATCTTTTATGTCTCTTTGAACTTCATCTGAGCTCAGGTCCAGCATTGAATTTTTGTTGACCGTTTCTCTGGTGTGTGCAGTATCGATTTGCTTTTTCGATTTACTGATTCTTTCCTTCATACTGCCGATTTCTGTCTCGATTCCGCCTTTGATTTTATCTATTTTCTTCCAACTGGTTTGCTACACCACGACATTCTTCTTTCAAGCTCATCGAATTATCAAGAAGCTTTCCAGTTTTTTTTTTAATTTTCTTGAAGCTTTTCTTCCATTCTATGCGAGTTTTCCAGAAGCTTCACTTTTAGATTTACCGAATTTTTTTCAAGCTTGTTTTCTAGCTTTTTCGTATTCTCTAGAAATTCTTCGTTCAGATAATTCAGTTTATTGTCCCGCGATGCGCAAAACTGTCCACTTCGCAAACACTTGAATGTTCAACGGGTCACTAGTTTATAAGGCGAGATAAAGGTCCATCAGTTCCTTTTTTACGCAGTACTGGGACTGCCCACTATGCGAACACTTAATTTATTTTGAACATCCGATTTCTGACACCAAATGTAGTAAAAATACACCTAACTTTAATACTAGTAATTTAATTAAAACTCAATAACTATAACTATTTCAATTTATTTTCACTGTCGCTCTCTATTTGCGAAATATCGAACTATGTCTGCAACTCTGCGACTCTGCCCGCCATCTCGTGTTGAGCGTCTTACATACCGGCAAGCAGATTCCTTTTTCCATTCTAGAACTATCAAGAGTATATGGTGACCCGTTCTGATGGCTCCCCTGAATTCTGGACGCGGATAAAACGATGAATCATTCTTTAGCTAGTTTTCGTTCCTTCTTGGACGTGATGAATCATGGGTGCACCGTTATCGAGCAGAGATGATATCAGGCGTTGTTAACAAGCCGAGATCGAATAATTAGGCGGTCAGGTCCGGCCTCAAAGCCGTAACAATATCTTACTATTTTCAATGATTCTTTCGTTGGAAGCAAGCGCGCATGGTCGTATTGTATTAAAACACTTCCCACCATTGCTCTATATTTGGTTCCACCTACCTTGATTTCTAATACGGCAACTGCAGCGCCCTTGGTCTCCAGTTGCGGCACATGGACCACTTGGAAGTCTCTGGACGCCAGTATCGCCATCCATCTGTCTTTCCAGCGACTTTCTCTCGAGCCCCTCACTTTCTTCCTGTAAACATACGATTTCTGTGATTCCAACCGCATGCAAGTAGCCCCAAACACAATCAGAAGCTGGTGGGCAAAGGAAGAGCTCAACATCAATCCCTGCAAAACAGTGCTGGTCCCATTCACCAGGAGGCGAAAGTATGAACTTTTGGTTCCTAGAGCTCTAAAGCTCACAGATATCATGACGATCAGGTACGACTTCGAAGTGCAATTTGAAGCGGTCATGAATATCACCACCAGATTCACACAGAGAACGATCCTTATAGCGATGGAAGCCTCAGTGTAGTACACAAATGGATCCACGATGAACAAAGGGGTTAGAGTGGTCGTAACAGGTTCAAATTTCAAGATCCCAAATCTTCTTGGTAGAACCACAAACATCTTCCAAGCAGAAGATTATGCTAAAGATATTTGTGCCCAGGAACGCCTTGGAAGGGGCATCCGAAGGGTACCCGAGGGCACCAATCTGTAGACTACCCAAAAGCTCTGAAGTTACACACTTGTGAGTTTAAGCTTACTTGGGACTGTAAACAAACCCTGAGACAACTGGCAGCATTCAGGTAACCCTGATGTGGGTGCCAGGTCAAAAGGGCATCAAAGATAATGGGGAAGCAGACCAAAGAAGGGGCGAACACACCATCTTCCCGGCCCAGAACCCTTCTGTGGATTTTCTTCACTTAAAAGAAGAGTTTCGACATTGAGAATGCGATGGAATGAAATAAATACAAGCAAAGAGGTTAGTGAGTATGTAGATAGGGATAATATAGGTAGTAGAGGAGGTAAATTCGAAAATAAGACAAACGAAGTCGAAAATTTAATGTAGTATAAACAAGGTTAAAATATCGCAAGTAGTTTAGTAAGCGTTGATATCCTGAGAACTTCTTTGGCGAAATAAGCGTCGAGTAAAATTAATGTAGTTTCAGTTTCATGAATTTGACATGGACAAAAGGAATTTGCAATAACTTCTTCGCTATTGATTTCATCATCCACCAACAGCAAAAAAGTAGATAGCTACGATAATGCTTCCGAAACATTAAAAGACATCGTTAACAACAGTTTTCAGACATTTCCATAACTTGCCACATAATGTTTCGATTAGCGGAATCATCGATATTATTATCATTTCCATCACACTACCTACTGATTTTTTTTACACCAAGTGCCATCGTCCTTCGTGCCTGTCTCGCTCTTGAAATACTTCCCTGACTTTCCAGACTCATGTAACGTTTCGGAACGGCCATAAATCTCCAATCAGACTACACGGTTATCGATTATCATTTTTACGTCGCGATGATGTTCCGCTCTTTGACGTCATGCCGCAATCGTTTGTCGTTTGTTCATTGTCTTCGAGGGCACAATTGGAGAAAAAATCGAAAAACGTGATGGCTGACTCACGACGAAATTACCCGGTCGTTTTGTGGCGGCGTATCGTGAGCCGGTGCTCTGATTACGTTTTGTGGGTAATTAGATTACAATCTGCGGGTCAGGTTTGCCACAAGCGAAGATATCTCAGGAAACGTAATTCAATTTCTCATGATTTGGAATTTTCAGGAAAACATCACCATCATCATCATAATCATCATCAACATCATCATCATCAACATCATCATGATCCTCATCATCATCATCACTATCATCATCATCATCATCATCACTATCATCATCATCATCATCATCATCATCATCATCATCATCATCATCATCATCATCATCATCATCATCATCATCATCATCATCATCATCATCATCATCATCATCATCATCATCATCATCATCATCATCATCATCATCATCATCATCATCATCATCATCATCATCATCATCATCATCATCATCATCATCATCATCATCATCATCATCATCATCATCATCATCATCATCATCATCATCATCATCATCATCATCATCATCATCATCATCATCATCATCATCATCATCATCATCATCATCATCATCATCATAATCATCATCAACATCATCATCAACATCATCATGATCCTCATCATCATCATCACTATCATCATCATCATCATCATCATCATCATCATCATCATCATCATCATCATCATCATCATCATCATCATCATCATCATCATCATCATCATCATCATCATCATCATCATCATCATCATCATCATCATCATCATCATCATCATCATCATCATCATCATCATCATCATCATCATCATCATCATCATCATCATCATCATCATCATCATCATCATCATCATCATCATCATCATCATCATCATCATCATCATCATCATCATCATCATCATCATCATCATCATCATCATCATCATCATCATCATCATCATCATCATCATCATCATCATCATCATCATCATCATCATCATCATCATCATCATCATCATCATCATCATCATCATCATCATCATCATCATCATCATCATCATCATCATCATCATCATCATCATCATCATCATCATCATCATCATCATCATCATCATCATCATCATCATCATCATCATCATCATCATCATCATCATCATCATCATCATCATCATCATCATCATCATCATCATCATCATCATCATCATCATCATCATCATCATCATCATCATCATCATCATCATCATCATCATCATCATCATCATCATCATCATCATCATCATCATCATCATCATCATCATCATCATCATCATCATCATCATCATCATCATCATCATCATCATCATCATCATCATCATCATCATCATCATCATCATCATCATCATCATCATCATCATCATCATCATCATCATCATCATCATCATCATCATCATCATCATCATCATCATCATCATCATCATCATCATCATCATCATCATCATCATCATCATCATCATCATCATCATCATCATCATCATCATCATCATCATCATCATCATCATCATCATCATCATCATCATCATCATCATCATCATCATCATCATCATCATCATCATCATCATCATCATCATCATCATCATCATCATCATCATCATCATCATCATCATCATCATCATCATCATCATCATCATCATCATCATCATCATCATCATCATCATCATCATCATCATCATCATCATCATCATCATCATCATCATCATCATCATCATCATCATCATCATCATCATCATCATCATCATCATCATCATCATCATCATCATCATCATCATCATCATCATCATAATCATCATCATTATGATCATCATCGTCATCATCGTCAATAAACTTTCCAACTCGAGAACGGTAAGAGATAGAGCAATTCTGCGAACGCCAATCGATTCAGAATGATGATATTATTATACTTTGGAAAGTATCAACGGACCAATATTTTTGAATAAACACATTAGCGAGATATCGAAATTTTCAACTCAAACGTGTAGAGGTTCCGTAAAAAGCATACGAAATCTTCATTTGTCTCGGAATCGACTTCAAATATTTGGAAGGATATTCAAAAAAAATTGAATTTTCGGAATATTGGTGGATTTTTTTTATCGAAGTTTTGGTGGGGAATGATCCCTTTCAAGTCCAGATGAACTTTTCAACTCGAGAACGGTTAGAGATAGAGCAATTCTGCGAACGCCAATCGATTCAGAATGATGAAATTATTATACTTTGGAAAGTATTAATGGACCAATATATTTGAATGAACACATTAGCGAGTGTTCGAAATTTTCAACTCGATCGTGCAGAGGTTCCGTAAAAAGCATACGAAATCATCAGTTGTCTCGGAATCGACTTCAAATATTTGGAGGGATATTCAATAAAGATTGAATTTTGAGAATATTAGTGGAATTTTTTTTTTATCGAAGTTTTAGTGGGAAATGATCCCTTTCAAGTCCAGATGAACTTTTCAACTCGAGAACGGTTAGAGATAGAGCAATTCTGCGAACGCCAATCGATTCAGAATGATGAAATTATTATACTTTGGAAAGTATTAACGGACCAATATATTTGAATGAACACATTAGCGAGTGTTCGAAATTTTCAACTCGATCGTGCAGAGGTTCCGTAAAAAGCATACGAAATCATCAGTTGTCTCGGAATCGACTTCAAATATTTGGAGGGATATTCAATAAAGATTGAATTTTGAGAATATTAGTGGAATTTTTTTTTATCGAAGTTTTAGTGGGGAATGATCCCTTCAAGTCCAGATGAACTTTTCAACTCGAGAACGGTTAGAGATAGAGCAATTCTGCGAGCGCCAATCGATTCAGAATCATGGAATTAGTATTTTCAGTGTTAATTGGAAAAATCGAAAATTTACTCGAAAAAAGTCCTAAGGGGTAGACCTCTAAAAATCATGAAAACTATAAAATCAACTGTTTCACTTGGAATTCGCATTTTATACTCAAAATTTCATGCTGATTCCAAAATCAATTGATTTGTATATGTTCAGATACAAAGTTCAGCATGAAAAGGAAGAAAATTCCCTTCCTCGCAGAATAATTATTTCGAAAAATTGTACTTTTTCAATTCACTTCCTTTCAAATATACTTGTGTATGTATATTGTATGATCAACTTGAAATAAATAATATTTTTATTTTTGTCATTTGCCTAGGACCAAATACAGAAAAAAGTTATAATAACTCCATGACAACCCGCTATTTAGCAAAATTAAAAGTTGGTTTTCTGGGCCTCTGCAAACTTATGGGACTATCGTACAACCGATATGCCCCGAACATTCTAACGGACGTTATCTCTAAATTTCCTATATTTTTACCAAGCAAATTTATAAAAATGTAAGGGTCTAAATCTGATGACGTCAAGACATGGCCGATTCCAAGAATGAAATATGCAGCTAGTTTTCAAAAAAGCAAACGAAACCCCTCATGACTTACCTTATTATATTCTCATATTCCTTGTCGCGCCCTTTAGAGTTCTCCCAGAGGCGGTGCATGACAGAGGCGTCGATATTAGCAGGGCTGAAGGTGATGGGTTCGTCCAACAGCAAAATTACCGACAGCAAAATATTCCAACGCTTGGGGATCATCTACAAGGGGTGGAGGATGCTGATAGACAGGGCTTCGCTCTAAGGAAAGAAATTATGCAGAATTAAAATCAAGAGATTTTTTGATGATTTTTATCGAGTCAAATCTCGTGAGTTTTGGAGTTTCACTAAGGAACTTAGCATGATGTTTGCTTCACAGCGAAAATACTGGGGGATTTGCACAAATACATTTATTTTCTAAATTGCCAATGTAATTCAATGATATTAAGGAGCAGACGTTTTGTGTTCTGATAGAGTTTACACGAAAGTTAGTAATCTTCAAGCAAGCAGTGTTGTCCACGCTTTATATTTTGTATTTCTATGAACATATGGCTATACACTCCTTGTGGGTTTGAGCAGCAAAAGCTATCTTGATCTAGTTTTTTCCACGCCCAATCTATTAATTTATGCTTTCGGCTGTTTCCCCATCTAATCCTGTCTTTCTTCTGTGTTTTTTCTTGCCAGTTTGTCACTCCTGCCCTGCGTAAGTCCTCTTCCACTTCCTGCATCCATTTATTCTCTTTCTTCTGCCGGGGTCCCATTGTAACATTGAGTGAGTTACTGCCCCTTTTCCCGCCCTCCATACTTGCCCCAACCATCTTATTCTGTGTTGTTTTATTCTACATATTATGTCTTCTTTTAATTCCTGTCTAATTTCTAGGTTAGTTCTTATTCTGTATTCTTCCTCCGAGATCTTTTCAATCATGTCTTATTTGAGAAGTATGTTCTGTTTGCGATTAATATTTTTTCTTGTATTTCTGGTCTTCTCTCTCCCGTTTTACTTACTTATCGTTACTCCTAGATATTTGAACTGTTTCACTTCTTCAAACTTTCTTGTTCTTATTTAGATCTTTTCCTGTATTTGTTCCGTTTCTAATCTCAATATTTTCGTTTTTTCTTGGTTAATTCTAAGCCCCATTATTTCCCCTTCTTCTATAATTTCTTCCAGCATATCTTTCATTACTCTTCTGGTCTTGGTAATTATGGCTATATCATCAGCGTACGCCATAATTTGTCCTGTCCTAAGATTCCTTTTGTTAATCCTCCTCACCACATATTCTAAAGTTATGTTAAATAACGTCGTTGAAAGTGAGTTTCCCTTTTTTACCCCTTTGTTGATTGTAAATTCCACTGTTTCTCCTTTTTGTGTTCTTATTGTGTTTTCATCGTCATTAGTATCAGCTTTCTCCGTTTTTGTGGGATTTTTAACTCTCTCAGTGCTATCATGAGTTGGTTTCTTTTTATCGAGTCGAATTCTTGCTGGAAATCTACAAAGAGCAGTTTGAGGTTTATCATATGTTCATGGGCTTTTTCTATCACTTGCTTTAGTGTATGAATCGCGTCTATGGTTGATTTTTCTTGTGTTTTTTGTAATACGTGCCAACCTTGATTGTATTATTGATGTCGTTATTTTATACGCTGTGTTGAGTAGTGTTATTCCTCGTCTTACAGGTTTGTTGGTTTCCTTTTTTATAGATAGTTATTGTTTGTCCTGTCTTCCATTCTTTCGTAATTTTTTCCTCTGTCCATATTCTCCTTATTAATTTAAGCATCCTCTCCTTCAACTCATGCCCTCCGTATTTTACAAATTCGATGTTGATTTCATCTTTTCCCGGCGCCTTACCATTTCTACATTTCGCAATGACTCTTTCTATCTCCTCTCTGGTGGGCTCATTCAATATATTATTATCTTCTTCGCTCATTTCCTCTTTGTCTTCCACTACTATTGCTCCCTGTTCATCCATTGCGACTTCATCTACCAATAATTCTTTGTAGTATTCCATCCATTGTATTTCTATAGGCCTTGCTATTTTTGAGAACCCAAACAGAACAGCCATACTGGAATCACTTCATAGAATACAATTATAAATGCATATACTCCTAGATTGAAATGTTTAATCCGTTGAATTTTGAGCGTCCGTTGAAAAGAATCCCCAGTAGTTGTACATGAATCATCTAAAATATTGTCGGTATGCCTAAGTTTACGGAAACCCTCCATTGGGCAACTGAGTAATCGACCAAGGCAAGATGATACGAAAATGATGTAAATTTCCTGATAATCGTGACTTCTCGTAATCTTTTTCCTTATCGATGACCAAATATCACTAATTAGCCTTCTTCAACACAATAATAATAAATGCGTAATCAAGATTCGAAAAAAAAGTCATGATATCACTATTTTGATATTTGTAACAAAAAACAATCGATGATCAACAGTCGTGGAGCCGCAGGCCATGATTTGAGGCTCATCACGGTTGTAGTCTGATTGAAGGTCACGTTGTATCATCTATTGACTTGTCTTAAGACGTGCAATTGATGAATATGAACGAATAATCAAATAAGATGAGGAAACAGAAAAGACCTTTCATTATTTTATGAAGAGGATGCTGTTACCATACACAGGGGGCGTGTAAACGTTTGAAAAAATCGCTACACACCATAAAGTCGAAATGCTGGCTACAAGAACTGCTGAAACGAAAGTGGGCGATATCTGCTTTTGGATCAGCACAAACAGGGGATGCCCACAAGGAGGGTACTATCACCTCTGATGTGGAGTCTCGTAGTAGACGAACTACTCGAAACACTAACCGGGAACGGTCACTTGGATATGCTGACGACATAGTCATTATGGCCAAAGGCAAATTCGAAGGAATCCACTGCGATCTCATAGAAAGGAAGCTATAGACTACCAGAAGATGGTGCCTTTCTGTGGGGTTGAGAATTAACTCATCAAAACCACAGTGGTACCATTCACTAAAAGAACAAAGTTTCAGTACCTAAGGGATGTTCGCCTCGACGGAGCAGACTTAGAATGGAAGCAAGAGGTGAAGTACTTAGGCTTAGAAAAGATCGTTAACAAGGCGAAATCATCACTAATGGTGTGAAGGAACATTGCAGGAAAAACGTGGGACTGTAACCCATCAATACTGCGATGGATCTACACCATGATAGTGAGACCCATGATGTCCTACGGAGCACGAGTGTGGTAGGGCAGATCCGAACTCGCCATAACAAAGAAAATCCTGGAGAAAGTGCAAAGACTAGCATGTCTTTGTATAACGGGAGCAATGAGGTCGACTCCAACAGCAGCAATAGAGGTAATTCTGGACCACACTCCTCTCCATAACATAGTGAGGAGAACTGCTTGGAGAGCAAACCTCAGGTTGGCTAAAGTCGGACTCAAAGGGACAGCACACAGCGTAAGGGGCTCAGCCCCCACCGAAAGTGCACACCCTGCCGATCTCCCAACTGACGAAATTACCAGGTTTAGCTTCGAGAAATTTTTTCGTACGGAATTAAATACCAAGAGTAGATGGAGCATAGAATGCATTCGAGCACTGGGAAAGAATACCATAACATGGTACACGGACGGGTCCAAAACTCCCGACGGAACTGAAGCAGGAGTCTTTGGGCCTCGCACCAAATACTCCGAACTCAAGGGCCAGTTCCGCAGTATTCTTCAAGCGGAAATTTACGCCATAGAAAGGTGCATTCAATTCAACCTTGACAGGAAATACCAGAACAAGGAAATCGCAATCCTCTCCGATAGTCAAGCAGCCATCAAAGCGTTGAGCTCATATAACATCAACTCAAAGATGGTCTGGGAATGCCTAGACAAACTAAATGATCTAAGCAGGAACAACAAGGTGATTCTCTAGGTGCCGGGGCACGTCGGAGTGAAGGGCAATGAACAAGCAGATACCCTGGCACGAAAAGCGGCATCAACGCCACTGATCGGGCTAGAACCATTCTGCGGACTTGGAAAATCTTACTTTTAAGAAGAACTCAATGAAACCGAAGAAGCAATGAGAGCAAGATACTGCCAAAAACTTCCAGGGCTAAGGTAGGCCAAAGATCTCTTCGGCAACTTCAACCAAGCAAGATCGAGATCGAGACACTGATTAACCTCAGCAAAACTAGTTTAAAGACAATCACGGAATTTTTGACGGGGCACTGCAGATTCAAAGAACACCCAAGGAAGCTAGGCTTAGAGGGGGACAGCATCTGCAGATTCTGTGGGAAACATCCAGAAACACTACACCATATATTGATGGAGTGTTATGCTGTACATCACGAGAGATTGAATATACTGGGATCACACCAGCTGACTGTGGGAGAAATACCACGAATAGACCCCCTCAAAATCTTTAAATTCCTCAAGGAATTGGGGCTTGAGGGGCTGCTGTAAACGAGAACATCTTGAAAAAGCAGAAGATGGGATACAATATATCTAACTAGGTCGCAACGCATCAGTCACCAACCATACCATTTCCATCACCCTTAAGGTCGAAACGAAACATTTTTTGGGTTATACATTAACGCCATCGAAAAAAAAAAAGTTGAAGAAACCTAGTTACGACTAACGCCTGTCAGATTTCAAAATTAAATCTGTTTTTCTGCACGTTGAATTATTGCTATGTTCCGTTACTCTCGTTTCGAAGATTCTACCCGTTTGTCCCATGTAAAACTTAGCTCGAGTATTACAAGTTAATTAAGAAACTCTACTACTTTATCGTTTCACCCATGTTAAAATCTGAAAAACTTTTTTCTGCTTTGAACAATTTGAATTATATTCACACTGTTCGCTAGCCCAGTCCTTCAGCTCTAATCTCGTACTTCTTCAAAACATAAGGTTCTGCACATAAAATCGCTATACGGTGTTATCCATTCGCCCTTCCCTTTCTTTCAATTTCAATTCTATACGACTCCGGACATGCTCCAATGGATTCAAATCTGGAGAGAAAGGCGGCCAGTACATCCGCTCAATACCGTGATCCCTCAAAAACTCGTTGACAATGTGATTTATGATTGAAGAATAATGATGAAGTTTTTTAAAAATTCTCGCTTTCCATTCCATGCTATCTTGTCAACTCAGCATCATTATTAATTTCTGCTGTATTCGTAAAGTATACTTACCTAGAAAAGGCATCAACTGATAATGAATTTATAGTCCACCAGGTATATTTATCACATATTACATATCGCATTATCAAGCATTACAACATTGTGATTATCAGATTTCAAGATGCAGTTCAAAGCCGTGTCCCGAAGACAGCGACATTTTTATGAAGTAATATGCTTGAATATCATTCGTTATCGCTTTCAATAATCACGAACTTTTCATCTACCACATAATAATATGAGTTTTAGTGGAAGAGGATAATGTGTGGGGAACAGAGCAAGATGAACATTTTTTTTAAAGTTCCAGAAGCGTTACAGGTTTATTGTGTGGAAGAGATGAGTTTGTTGAATAATAAAATATTTTGACTCTCAAATTTTGTTTTCTTCTATAATAGACTGCGGACTTTTCAATACATCCTCGTAGTTCCAAAGATTCCCACAAAATAAGGAAATAGCCTAGGAAATGATGCTTCTCCAAATAATTTAACAATAGTCCAAAATGTACTCAAACGGGACATATAGACAAACATGGATAAGGATATATGTCCTCTACGATCTCCAGACCAATCACCACTCGATTTTGTACCTGGGATCATATTGACAATCAAGTTCATGCTAAGAAAACTTCGCTGAAAGATTTTTGAAAGGGATGACTATTGTGAGTTGCTCAATTAATAATCATTGGTTGAACGTAGATCTGTCGACACAAAAGAAAATTGTGAGTTAGGTAAATAGGCACCAGAACATAAAAAAAGTCTCAAGCATATGTTTGCTTAATGCTTGCTGGCACGAAAACTGTGTTGCTTAGAAACACCACGAGAGCTTGCTCTTGTGGTATTTTGTACAGCAACACAGTTTGAGTGCCTGGCAAGGTGAAAGGATTTTGAAAATACCACAGGCTGGGGGAAGTGTTTTCAAAAAGTCCTGTTCTCATTGGTTCGAAATGAGAAAATTATGGCATTTGATTGGTTTATATAATATGAGGGAAATTGTCAACTTGACACCCTCTATAGTTAACTACACTTGATATCTTCCTGACAATCCGCAATGATCTCATACAAGAAATAGGAAAGATTCGATGAACAAGTCACAGCCTCCTATGATGTCAGTCGTAGATCATCGACATCCTAGCTGTCGAAAAAAAAAAAAAATCTCAAGAACGTTGCCTGAATCACCTCTTAGAAACCGCGTGTGAATCGAATAGTAATTGACAATAAGCTCGGGTCAATCGAAGAATATTCACCAATGCGAAGAAGGAAGTCGATGCCGGCAAAAAATCTCGAAATACCGTCATCAGAAGAATCAAATAACGAGACAATGTATTTATGGAGGAATTACACACATTAGAGTGAGCTAAGCCGGCTAATAGTTTTCGTTATTGGATTCAGTGGTAATTTACGGAATGGAATATGTTCGTCTTTACCACAGCTACTGTAAACGTGCATCTTCTTAGAGTTGAATATACAGTAGGATACACTTGGAACTGTGCAGGGATTTGTTTTGTTTTAGCAAGAGTCTTCCGCCTTGTTCCTGCTAGGTTAGGTTAGGTTAGGTTTTAATTTTTCAATAATATCAGTCTGAGTGGACACAAAATCAAAAAAGCGTCTGTGATCGTTTCTAGCCTAAGTATATATTTGTAGAACATTTTCGTGTATTTTTTTCTGCCTAGCAACTTGAATATACTAAGTAGTTTCATAGTTCTGAATCGATTGGCGTTCGCAGAATTGCCCTATCTTTAACCGTTCTCGAGTTGAAAAGTTAATCTCGACTTGAAAGGGATTATTTTCTCCCAAAAATATTTTAAAACTTTTTTCTACTTCTACATTCTACATTCTGTTGCAACTGTACATCAATTTTTAAATGACAATTCTACATTGAGGTGGATTGGTAGGCGAGGATGAATAGAAGTTCCTGCGAAATTTTCCGATTTAACAACACCGATGTCCCACTTTTTTGTTTCGTTTATCTTGCCCTGTATAAATCCAACAGGAAATGGTACAGCAGATCCAGCGTCAAAGCGCATTGAACTACGACTGTCGTTGGTAACTAGCGCATGGAATAGAGTATTGTCTTATAGTAAATTATATCCCTCAAGTCAGTTAATGAAGCAGAAACATTAACAATGCTATTGGGAGCATCCGTGGAGAAATTCAACTATGAAACATGGCCCAGATGGACTAGGCGTGATTTACGTTTTCTAAGGAACGTCATTCACGTGTTAGCCACGATGAAGCTACGAAAAAACTCGTGAATAGTCCACATCAAAATAATATCCAATAACTGGCCATTATGCCTGACATTTAGTTTTACCTGAACCACCCAGGTGACTAGGGAATTGAGAGGATGAATGTCATGAAACTGATCGATACCATCCCCGGTTGCGAAAGGGTAGCCTGGGGAGTTCAGTGTATTGGGGAAATTGCTCTAATAACGGAAATATCAAATTCATTTTCATGATAATGAATCTTTGTTATGGCAACATAGAAGCCACATGAAATTGGCGTTTCATCGCCCACTTCGCTGTCGCCACCTAGCGTCCCTTAATGGCAAATTACCCTCTCCTCGAGACGTCTACCTCTGATATTCCATCCCAACGCGCTAAATTGATGGCTTCGTCGGTACTCGAGTTCGTGCTTCAGGTTGAAAAGTACAGAGCGCTTCTTTGCCGACAGCTTGTGCGGACGGCTCAGTCAGAAGAAGTCTAGTCGTGTGTCACCGCCAACAAAGGACAAAATCATAATTGCAACACAATGTAACATATTTCTCCGCTTATGTTTTATTCATCTCGCGGGACACTTGCGAAAGAAGGAGCGGTCAAAATACGCGACATGGGTGGAGCTACGAGGTTGTCGGGGGATTTTCCTAGAGATGCTGTAAATTTTGGATCAATCAACAAGTTTGAAAGAAGCAATTGCTGTAACTTTGGCCAAATCTGTTCTGACACAACTCTAAGACCTTATATTGGTTTGATTTTCAAAGTGGCGGAATCCTCCTCCTCCTCCTTTGTACAGTCATATCTACTGCCATATCTACTGTCATATCACACCCCGTTTCGATGCACCCTTATTCGGGAGTTTGGGTTTCATCAAACTTCACTTCGTGATTATCCTCATTGCTACGAGCTGCCAGGAGCTGTTGACAGGTGACGTTCTCCCATTTTACACTGCATGCCTTTTCAAGACTTGATAATCAACCCTAAATTAAGAAAAATAGACGGGTTCCTGGTCGCCGCACGTGTGCACTGCCTAAGAAAAGGCGCTTTTCTTTTTGTGGAGAATTTTCGTGCTCTTCCGCGATATTATACTGCATGTCGTTGTAGTATACGGAAGTTGAAACAAATTAAAACACTACTAATTGATGGCATGCAATTCGCAGCGGCCGAAAGGGCTCAAAGGGTTACGAAAAACTGAAAAAAACTAAAGGGGACTTCCGTGTTTGCAAATTGCATGCCGATGTGAATAATTGAAGTTTCAGTAACGAAAACACTCTGGAAAAATTGGCATGCGCCCGTCGTCTGATCAATGGTGGAAAATTGCGGGAAAACTCCGTAAAATTTAATACAGGTTTTACGTGATTCCAAACTGCATGCCATTAGAAAGATACGTTATTTGTATAATTAATTGATAGTAGGTGATTTGGCATGCACACCAGGATTGACAGCGCGCCTTGATTTAGCGTGTGGTTATTATTATTATTATTAGAGTATATTTTGCGACAGCGGAATTTTCTGTCTGTTTTCCCATTTTTTTCTCACTGATCGAGTTTCTTCTCCTAGAGGATGTCTGCCTGATCCTTCTTGAGCCCTGGGAGATTTTCTACTCAGTTGGAAGCTCTTTCTAGGATGCCAGAAATGTACAAGGGAAGGGCAAGAAAAATCTTATTTTCACGTCGTACATCGACTGGGCTCCCAGAAGATAGACCATCTCTCGGGAATTTCCAACTACACCCATGCCCATGCGAGCTTTTATCATTAATTCGTCATGACTGTGAACAGAGACTGCAACGAAAAAAACAATCGCGATTTGATCTGGCGTACTGAAATTATGCAAATTACCGATGCAGTCTGGCGGTCGAAGCCGGCGATTTCGGGAGGAGGATGGGACGAACAAGATGCGACGAGATTTACGAGCCGCGCGAAAGATGTTCAAGTTTGTTCTCAAGACCGGTGTGAAGAACGCGAGACGTACCCGAATTGCTCATAATAATCACTAGGGACAAGGGACTTATGGGTTTGACTTTAACGGTGCTTGAACTCGGGCGAGCAAAAAAATTACTAGGTGAGACAGGGTATCAAGCCACATCTGCAGCTTTTTTTATATGTTAGTGGATTCTCCTGAAATTTGTTACAGATGACATAGCAATATGGAGGGCGCCCACTCCACCTCTTTCGTCCATCTCAGATCCATTTGTGTACCCTTCCCAGTTAAGGTCCGTTCTCTGTGCAAGTTTGGTAGCTGTTTATGACCACTTCATACTGCATTTCGAAGTCGTACCTAACTGGCATGAAATCTGTCGGTTTAGACATGGCTTCTAGGGAAATGTGTTCCAAAATCTTCAAGTGTCCGATTAGATCTCCTACTTTTAAGTTTTTTGTCTGACTCAGTCTGAAGGCACTGTTCACTGCTTCTTTCATTACACATTACACGTAGGTGCAATGGCGAAAAGTTTAGCATTACCTCTAAGGCTATAGTTCATTCTGAAATTCATTTGATTCCTATGTTGTGGTCTCCCAAGTTATCAAGGTGGTTCTTTGCACTTTAAAAAGGAGCTTATAGTTATTTCCATAATTAAATCCTTGCAGATCAAAGCACCAAGCTGATATTTACCTAGAAAGTGTCTTCAGTAGGTATACGTATAAAACTAATTTGGTTCAAGGATGCACCCGAAAGAAACTAACACCAATTTTTTTGTCCTGTTTTTATTGTTTGGTCATTTCAAAAGATTAATTATTTTTTGAAGTGGTCTCAAAAATAGGATTCGTGTTGACACGATTGGTGGTGGGTCGAAAAACGTTCATTCCTGTCCAATTACCAACTTTTCATGTATGAAAGTCATTGTCGGGTCGTCAGAGGGGTTCGGCCGATTTTTTTAATTTTGTTAAGTGGTCTCAAAAATAGCATTCAGGTTGGCGCGATTGGTGATGGGTTAGAAAACGTTTATTCCAGTCCAATTAACAACTTTTCATGATTGAAAGTCATTGTCGGGTCGTCAGAGGGGTTCGGCCGATTTTTTCAATTTTTTTAAGTGGTCTCAAAAATAGGATTCGGGTTCGCGCGATTGGTGATGGGTCAGAAAACGTTCAGTCTAGTCCAATTAACAACTGTCCATGATTGGAAGTCATTGTCGAGTCGTCAGAAGGGGTTCGGCCGATTTTTATTATTTTTTAAGTGGTCTCAAAAATAGGATTCAGGTTGGCGCGATTGGTGATGGGTTAGAAAACGTTTATTCCAGTCCAATTAACAACTTTTCATAATTGAAAGTCATTGTCGGGTCGTCAGAGGGGTTCGGCCAATTTTTCAATTTTTTTAAGTGGTCTCAAAAATAGGATTCAGGTTGGCGCGATTGGTGATGGGTTAGAAAACATTAATTCCAGTCAAATTAACAACTTTCCATGATTGAAAGTCATTGTCGGGTCGTCAGAGGGGTTCGGCAGATTTTTTTTATTTTTTGAAGTGGTCTCAAAAATAGGATTCGGGATGGCGCCATTGGTGATAGGTCAGAAAACGTTCATTCCAGTCCAATTAACAACTGTCCATGATTGGAAGTCATTGTCGGGTCGTCAGAGGGGTTCGGCCGATTTTTTTATTTTTTGAAGTGGTCTCAAAAATAGGATTCGGGTTGGCGCGATTGGTGATGGGTCAGAAAACGTTCATTACAGTCCAATCAACAACTATCCATGATTGAAAGTCATTGTCGGGTCGTCAGAGGGGTTCGGCCGATTTTTTTATTTTTTGAAGTGATCTCAAAAATAGGATTCGGATTGGCGCGATTGGTGATGGGTCAGAAAACGTTCATTACAGTCCAATCAACAACTTTCCATGCTTGAAAGTCATTGTCGGGTCGTCAGAGGGGTTCGCCAGATTTTTTTTATTTTTTGAAGTGGTCTCAAAAATAGGATTCGGGATGGCGCGATTGGTGATAGGTCAGAAAACGTTCATTCCAGTCCAATTAACAACTTTCCATGATTGAAAGTCATTGTGGGGTCGTCAGAGGGGTTCGGCCGATTTTTTTTGTTATTTGAAGTGGTCTCAAAAAATGGGATTTGAGTTGGCGCGATTGGTGGTGGGTCAGAAAACATTTATTCCAGTCCAATTAACAACTTTTCATGATTGAAAGTCATTGTCGGGTCGTCAGAGGGGTTCGGCCCATTTTATTTAATTTTTTAAGTGGTCTCAAAAATAGGATTCGGGTTGGTGCGATTGGTGATGGGTCAGAAAACGTTCAGTCTAGTCCAATTAACAACTTTTCATGATTGAAAGTCATTGTCGAGTCGTCAGAAGGGGTTCGGCCGATTTTTATTATTTTTTAAGTGGTCTCAAAAATAGGATTCAGGTTGGCGCGATTGGTGATGGGTTAGAAAACGTTTATTCCAGTCCAATTAACAACTTTTCATAATTGAAAGTCATTGTCGGGTCGTCAGAGGGGTTCGGCCAATTTTTCTATTTTTTTAAGTGGTCTCAAAAATAGGATTCAGGTTGGCGCGATTGGTGATGGGTTAGAAAACATTAATTCCAGTCAAATTAACAACTTTCCATGATTGAAAGTCATTGTCGAGTCGTCAGAGGGGTTCGGCCGATTTTTTTTATTTTTTAAGTGGTCTCAATAATAGGATTCGGGTTGGCGCGATTGGTGATGGGTTAGAAAACGTTTATTCCAGTCCAATCAACAACTTTCCATGCTTGAAAGTCATTGTCGGGTCGTCAGAGGGGTTCGGCAGATTTTTTTTATTTTTTGAAGTGGTCTCAAAAATAGGATTCGGGATGGCGCGATTGGTGATGGGTCAGAAAACGTTCACTACAGTCCAATTAACAACTTTCCAAGCTTGAAAGTCATTGTCGGGTCGTCAGAGGGGTTCGGCAGATTTTTTTTATTTTTTGAAGTGGTCTCAAAAATAGGATTCGGGATGGCGCCATTGGTGATAGGTCAGAAAACGTTCATTCCAGTCCAATTAACAACTGTCCATGATTGGAAGTCATTGTCGGGTCGTCAGAGGGGTTCGGCCGATTTTTTTATTTTTTGAAGTGGTCTCAAAAATAGGATTCGGGTTGGCGCGATTGGTGATGGGTCAGAAAACGTTCATTACAGTCCAATCAACAACTATCCATGATTGAAAGTCATTGTCGGGTCGTCAGAGGGGTTCGGCCGATTTTTTTTATTTTTTAAGTGGTCTCAATAATAGGATTCGGGTTGGCGCGATTGGTGATGGGTTAGAAAACGTTTATTCCAGTCCAATCAACAACTTTCCATGCTTGAAAGTCATTGTCGGGTCGTCAGAGGGGTTCGGCAGATTTTTTTTATTTTTTGAAGTGGTCTCAAAAATAGGATTCGGGATGGCGCGATTGGTGATGGGTCAGAAAACGTTCATTACAGTCCAATTAACAACTTTCCAAGCTTGAAAGTCATTGTCGGGTCGTCAGAGGGGTTCGGCAGATTTTTTTTATTTTTTGAAGTGGTCTCAAAAATAGGATTCGGGATGGCGCCATTGGTGATAGGTCAGAAAACGTTCATTCCAGTCCAATTAACAACTGTCCATGATTGGAAGTCATTGTCGGGTCGTCAGAGGGGTTCGGCCGATTTTTTTATTTTTTGAAGTGGTCTCAAAAATAGGATTCGGGTTGGCGCGATTGGTGATGGGTCAGAAAACGTTCATTACAGTCCAATCAACAACTATCCATGATTGAAAGTCATTGTCGGGTCGTCAGAGGGGTTCGGCCGATTTTTTTATTTTTTGAAGTGATCTCAAAAATAGGATTCGGATTGGCGCGATTGGTGATGGGTCAGAAAACGTTCATTACAGTCCAATCAACAACTTTCCATGCTTGAAAGTCATTGTCGGGTCGTCAGAGGGGTTCGGCCGATTTTTTCAATTTTTTTAAGTGGTCTCAAAAATAGGATTCGGGTTCGCGCGATTGGTGATGGGTCAGAAAACGTTCAGTCTAGTCCAATTAACAACTGTCCATGATTGGAAGTCATTGTCGAGTCGTCAGAAGGGGTTCGGCCGATTTTTATTATTTTTTAAGTGGTCTCAAAAATAGGATTCAGGTTGGCGCGATTGGTGATGGGTTAGAAAACGTTTATTCCAGTCCAATTAACAACTTTTCATAATTGAAAGTCATTGTCGGGTCGTCAGAGGGGTTCGGCCAATTTTTCAATTTTATTAAGTGGTCTCAAAAATAGGATTCAGGTTGGCGCGATTGGTGATGGGTTAGAAAACATTAATTCCAGTCAAATTAACAACTTTCCATGATTGAAAGTCATTGTCGAGTCGTCAGAGGGGTTCGGCCGATTTTTTTTATTTTTTAAGTGGTCTCAATAATAGGATTCGGGTTGGCGCGATTGGTGATGGGTTAGAAAACGTTTATTCCAGTCCAATCAACAACTTTCCATGCTTGAAAGTCATTGTCGGGTCGTCAGAGGGGTTCGGCAGATTTTTTTTATTTTTTGAAGTGGTCTCAAAAATAGGATTCGGGATGGCGCGATTGGTGATGGGTCAGAAAACGTTCACTACAGTCCAATTAACAACTTTCCAAGCTTGAAAGTCATTGTCGGGTCGTCAGAGGGGTTCGGCAGATTTTTTTTATTTTTTGAAGTGGTCTCAAAAATAGGATTCGGGATGGCGCCATTGGTGATAGGTCAGAAAACGTTCATTCCAGTCCAATTAACAACTGTCCATGATTGGAAGTCATTGTCGGGTCGTCAGAGGGGTTCGGCCGATTTTTTTATTTTTTGAAGTGGTCTCAAAAATAGGATTCGGGTTGGCGCGATTGGTGATGGGTCAGAAAACGTTCATTACAGTCCAATCAACAACTATCCATGATTGAAAGTCATTGTCGGGTCGTCAGAGGGGTTCGGCCGATTTTTTTATTTTTTGAAGTGATCTCAAAAATAGGATTCGGATTGGCGCGATTGGTGATGGGTCAGAAAACGTTCATTACAGTCCAATCAACAACTTTCCATGCTTGAAAGTCATTGTCGGGTCGTCAGAGGGGTTCGCCAGATTTTTTTTATTTTTTGAAGTGGTCTCAAAAATAGGATTCGGGATGGCGCGATTGGTGATAGGTCAGAAAACGTTCATTCCAGTCCAATTAACAACTTTCCATGATTGAAAGTCATTGTGGGGTCGTCAGAGGGGTTCGGCCGATTTTTTTTGTTATTTGAAGTGGTCTCAAAAAATGGGATTTGAGTTGGCGCGATTGGTGGTGGGTCAGAAAACATTTATTCCAGTCCAATTAACAACTTTTCATGATTGAAAGTCATTGTCGGGTCGTCAGAGGGGTTCGGCCCATTTTATTTAATTTTTTAAGTGGTCTCAAAAATAGGATTCGGGTTGGTGCGATTGGTGATGGGTCAGAAAACGTTCAGTCTAGTCCAATTAACAACTTTTCATGATTGAAAGTCATTGTCGAGTCGTCAGAAGGGGTTCGGCCGATTTTTATTATTTTTTAAGTGGTCTCAAAAATAGGATTCAGGTTGGCGCGATTGGTGATGGGTTAGAAAACGTTTATTCCAGTCCAATTAACAACTTTTCATAATTGAAAGTCATTGTCGGGTCGTCAGAGGGGTTCGGCCAATTTTTCAATTTTTTTAAGTGGTCTCAAAAATAGGATTCAGGTTGGCGCGATTGGTGATGGGTTAGAAAACATTAATTCCAGTCAAATTAACAACTTTCCATGATTGAAAGTCATTGTCGAGTCGTCAGAGGGGTTCGGCCGATTTTTTTTATTTTTTAAGTGGTCTCAATAATAGGATTCGGGTTGGCGCGATTGGTGATGGGTTAGAAAACGTTTATTCCAGTCCAATCAACAACTTTCCATGCTTGAAAGTCATTGTCGGGTCGTCAGAGGGGTTCGGCAGATTTTTTTTATTTTTTGAAGTGGTCTCAAAAATAGGATTCGGGATGGCGCGATTGGTGATGGGTCAGAAAACGTTCATTACAGTCCAATTAACAACTTTCCAAGCTTGAAAGTCATTGTCGGGTCGTCAGAGGGGTTCGGCCGATTTTTTTATTTTTTGAAGTGGTCTCAAAAATAGGATTCGGGTTGGCGCGATTGGTGATGGGTCAGAAAACGTTCATTACAGTCCAATCAACAACTATCCATGATTGAAAGTCATTGTCGGGTCGTCAGAGGGGTTCGGCCGATTTTTTTATTTTTTGAAGTGATCTCAAAAATAGGATTCGGATTGGCGCGATTGGTGATGGGTCAGAAAACGTTCATTACAGTCCAATCAACAACTTTCCATGCTTGAAAGTCATTGTCGGGTCGTCAGAGGGGTTCGGCCGATTTTTTCAATTTTTTTAAGTGGTCTCAAAAATAGGATTCGGGTTCGCGCGATTGGTGATGGGTCAGAAAACGTTCAGTCTAGTCCAATTAACAACTGTCCATGATTGGAAGTCATTGTCGAGTCGTCAGAAGGGGTTCGGCCGATTTTTATTATTTTTTAAGTGGTCTCAAAAATAGGATTCAGGTTGGCGCGATTGGTGATGGGTTAGAAAACGTTTATTCCAGTCCAATTAACAACTTTTCATAATTGAAAGTCATTGTCGGGTCGTCAGAGGGGTTCGGCCAATTTTTCAATTTTTTTAAGTGGTCTCAAAAATAGGATTCAGGTTGGCGCGATTGGTGATGGGTTAGAAAACATTAATTCCAGTCAAATTAACAACTTTCCATGATTGAAAGTCATTGTCGAGTCGTCAGAGGGGTTCGGCCGATTTTTTTTATTTTTTAAGTGGTCTCAATAATAGGATTCGGGTTGGCGCGATTGGTGATGGGTTAGAAAACGTTTATTCCAGTCCAATCAACAACTTTCCATGCTTGAAAGTCATTGTCGGGTCGTCAGAGGGGTTCGGCAGATTTTTTTTATTTTTTGAAGTGGTCTCAAAAATAGGATTCGGGATGGCGCGATTGGTGATGGGTCAGAAAACGTTCACTACAGTCCAATTAACAACTTTCCAAGCTTGAAAGTCATTGTCGGGTCGTCAGAGGGGTTCGGCAGATTTTTTTTATTTTTTGAAGTGGTCTCAAAAATAGGATTCGGGATGGCGCCATTGGTGATAGGTCAGAAAACGTTCATTCCAGTCCAATTAACAACTGTCCATGATTGGAAGTCATTGTCGGGTCGTCAGAGGGGTTCGGCCGATTTTTTTATTTTTTGAAGTGGTCTCAAAAATAGGATTCGGGTTGGCGCGATTGGTGATGGGTCAGAAAACGTTCATTACAGTCCAATCAACAACTATCCATGATTGAAAGTCATTGTCGGGTCGTCAGAGGGGTTCGGCCGATTTTTTTATTTTTTGAAGTGATCTCAAAAATAGGATTCGGATTGGCGCGATTGGTGATGGGTCAGAAAACGTTCATTACAGTCCAATCAACAACTTTCCATGCTTGAAAGTCATTGTCGGGTCGTCAGAGGGGTTCGCCAGATTTTTTTTATTTTTTGAAGTGGTCTCAAAAATAGGATTCGGGATGGCGCGATTGGTGATAGGTCAGAAAACGTTCATTCCAGTCCAATTAACAACTTTCCATGATTGAAAGTCATTGTGGGGTCGTCAGAGGGGTTCGGCCGATTTTTTTTGTTATTTGAAGTGGTCTCAAAAAATGGGATTTGAGTTGGCGCGATTGGTGGTGGGTCAGAAAACATTTATTCCAGTCCAATTAACAACTTTTCATGATTGAAAGTCATTGTCGGGTCGTCAGAGGGGTTCGGGCCATTTTATTTAATTTTTTAAGTGGTCTCAAAAATAGGATTCGGGTTGGTGCGATTGGTGATGGGTCAGAAAACGTTCAGTCTAGTCCAATTAACAACTTTTCATGATTGAAAGTCATTGTCGAGTCGTCAGAAGGGGTTCGGCCAATTTTTATTATTTTTTAAGTGGTCTCAAAAATAGGATTCAGGTTGGCGCGATTGGTGATGGGTTAGAAAACGTTTATTCCAGTCCAATTAACAACTTTTCATAATTGAAAGTCATTGTCGGGTCGTCAGAGGGGTTCGGCCAATTTTTCAATTTTTTTAAGTGGTCTCAAAAATAGGATTCAGGTTGGCGCGATTGGTGATGGGTTAGAAAACATTAATTCCAGTCAAATTAACAACTTTCCATGATTGAAAGTCATTGTCGAGTCGTCAGAGGGGTTCGGCCGATTTTTTTTATTTTTTAAGTGGTCTCAATAATAGGATTCGGGTTGGCGCGATTGGTGATGGGTTAGAAAACGTTTATTCCAGTCCAATCAACAACTTTCCATGCTTGAAAGTCATTGTCGGGTCGTCAGAGGGGTTCGGCAGATTTTTTTTAATTTTTGAAGTGGTCTCAAAAATAGGATCGGGATGGCGCGATTGGTGATGGGTCAGAAAACGTTCATTACAGTCCAATTAACAACTTTCCAAGCTTGAAAGTCATTGTCGGGTCGTCAGAGGGGTTCGGCAGATTTTTTTTATTTTTTGAAGTGGTCTCAAAAATAGGATTCGGGATGGCGCCATTGGTGATAGGTCAGAAAACGTTCATTCCAGTCCAATTAACAACTGTCCATGATTGGAAGTCATTGTCGGGTCGTCAGAGGGGTTCGGCCGATTTTTTTATTTTTGAAGTGGTCTCAAAAATAGGATTCGGGTTGGCGCGATTGGTGATGGGTCAGAAAACGTTCATTACAGTCCAATCAACAACTATCCATGATTGAAAGTCATTGTCGGGTCGTCAGAGGGGTTCGGCCGATTTTTTTATTTTTTGAAGTGATCTCAAAAATAGGATTCGGATTGGCGCGATTGGTGATGGGTCAGAAAACGTTCATTACAGTCCAATCAACAACTTTCCATGCTTGAAAGTCATTGTCGGGTCGTCAGAGGGGTTCGCCAGATTTTTTTTATTTTTTGAAGTGGTCTCAAAAATAGGATTCGGGATGGCGCGATTGGTGATAGGTCAGAAAACGTTCATTCCAGTCCAATTGACAACTGTCCATGATTGAAAGTCATTGTCGGGTCGT
Source organism: Chrysolina americana (assembly GCA_958502065.1). NCBI lineage: Eukaryota > Metazoa > Arthropoda > Insecta > Coleoptera > Chrysomelidae > Chrysolina > Chrysolina americana. The sequence continues at coordinate 823,185 of OY293421.1, read as the reverse complement.
CAGAGGGGTTCGGCGATTTTCTAATTTTTTGAAGTGATCTCAATTATAGGATTCGGGTTGGCGCGATTGGTGATGGGTCAGAAAACGTTCATTACAGTCCAATCAACAACTTTCCATGCTTGAAAGTCATTGTCGGGTCGTCAGAGGGGTTCGGCAGATTTTTTTTTATTTTTTGAAGTGGTCTCAAAAATAGGATTCGGGATGGCGCGATTGGTGATGGGTCAGAAAACGTTCATTACAGTCCAATTAACATCTTTCCAAGCTTGAAAGTCATTGTCGGGTCGTCAGAGGGGTTCGGCAGATTTTTTTTATTTTTTGAAGTGGTCTCAAAAATAGGATTCGGGATGGCGCCATTGGTGATAGGTCAGAAAACGTTCATTTCAGTCCAATTAACAACTGTCCATGATTGGAAGTCATTGTCGGGTCGTCAGAGGGGTTCGGCCGATTTTTTTATTTTTTGAAGTGGTCTCAAAATTAGGATTCGGGTTGGCGCGATTGGTGATGGGTCAGAAAACGTTCATTACAGTCCAATCAACAACTATCCATGATTGAAAGTCATTGTCGGGTCGTCAGAGGGGTTCGGCCGATTTTTTTATTTTTTGAAGTGATCTCAAAAATAGGATTCGGATTGGCGCGATTGGTGATGGGTCAGAAAACGTTCATTACAGTCCAATCAACAACTTTCCATGCTTGAAAGTCATTGTCGGGTCGTCAGAGGGGTTCGCCAGATTTTTTTTATTTTTTGAAGTGGTCTCAAAAATAGGATTCGGGATGGCGCGACTGGTGATAGGTCAGAAAACGTTCATTCCAGTCCAATTAACAACTTTCCATGATTGAAAGTCATTGTGGGGTCGTCAGAGGGGTTCGGCCGATTTTTTTTGTTATTTGAAGTGGTCTCAAAAAATGGGATTTGAGTTGGCGCGATTGGTGGTGGGTCAGAAAACATTTAGTCCAGTCCAATTAACAACTTTTCATGATTGAAAGTCATTGTCGGGTCGTCAGAGGGGTTCGGCCCATTTTATTTAATTTTTTAAGTGGTCTCAAAAATAGGATTCGGGTTGGCGCGATTGGTGATGGGTTAGAAAACGTTTATTCCAGTCCAATTAACAACTTTTCATAATTGAAAGTCATTGTCGGGTCGTCAGAGGGGTTCGGCCAATTTTTCAATTTTTTTAAGTGGTCTCAAAAATAGGATTCAGGTTGGCGCGATTGGTGATGGGTTAGAAAACATTCATTCCAGTCAAATTAACAACTTTCCATGATTGAAAGTCATTGTCGAGTCGTCAGAGGGGTTCGGCGATTTTTTTATTTTTTAAGTGGTCTCAAAAATAGGATTCAGGTTGGCGCGATTGGTGATGGGTTAGAAAACGTTTATTCCAGTCCAATTAACAACTTTTCAAGATTGAAAGTCATTGTCGGGTCGTCAGAGGGGTTCGGCCGATTTTTTTAATTATTTTAAGTGGTCTCTAAAATAGGATTCGGGTTGGCGCGATTGGTGATGGGTCAGAAAACGTTCAGTCCAGTCCAATTAACAACTTTTCATGATTGAAAGTCATTGTCGGGTCGTCAGAGGGGTTCTGCCGATTTTTATTATTTTTTAAGTGGTCTCAAAAATAGGATTCAGGTTGGCGCGATTGGTGATGGGTTAGAAAACGTTTATTCCAGTCCAATTAACAACTTTTCATAATTGAAAGTCATTGTCGGGTCGTCAGAGGGGTTCGGCCAATTTTTCAATTTTTTAAGTGGTCTCAAAAATAGGATTCAGGTTGGCGCGATTGGTGATGGGTTAGAAAACATTCATTCCAGTCAAATTAACAACTTTCCATGATTGAAAGTCATTGTCGAGTCGTCAGAGGGGTTCGGCCGATTTTTTTTATTTTTTAAGTGGTCTCAAAAATAGGATTCAGGTTGGCGCGATTGGTGATGGGTTAGAAAACGTTTATTCCAGTCCAATTAACAACTTTTCATGATTGAAAGTCATTGTCGGGTCGTCAGAGGGGTTCGGCCGATTTTTTTAATTATTTTAAGTGGTCTCTAAAATAGGATTCGGGTTGGCGCGATTGGTGATGGGTCAGAAAACGTTCAGTCCAGTCCAATTAACAACTTTTCATGATTGAAAGTCATTGTCGGGTCGTCAGAGGGGTTCTGCCGATTTTTTTAATTTTTCTAAGTGGTCTCAAAAATAGGATTCAGGTTGGCGCGATTGGTGATGGGATGGAAAACGTTTATTCCAGTCCAATTAACAACTTTTCATGATTGAAAGTCATTGTCGGGTCGTCAGAGGGGTTCGACCGACTTTTTTATTTTTTTAAATGGTCTAAAAAATAGGATTCGGGTTGGCGCGATTGGTGATGGGTTAGAAAACGTTTACTCCAGTCCAATTAACAACTTTTCATGATTGAAAGTCATTGTCGAGTCGTCAGAGGGGTTCGGCCGATTTTTTTATTTTTATAAGTGGTCTCAAAAATAGGATTCAGGTTGGCGCGATTGGTGATGGGTTAGAAAACATTCATTCCAGTCAAATTAGCAACTTTCCATGATTGAAAGTCATTGTCGAGTCGTCAGAGGGGTTCGGCCGATTTTTTTTATTTTTTAAGTGGTCTCAAAAATAGGATTCAGGTTGGCGCGATTGGTGATGGGTTAGAAAACGTTTATTCCAGTCCAATTAACAACTTTTCATGATTGAAAGTCATTGTCGGGTCGTCAGAGGGGTTCGGCCGATTTTTTCAATTATTTTAAGTGGTCTCAAAAATAGGATTCGGGTTGGCGCGATTGGTGATGGGTCAGAAAACGTTCAGTCCAGTCCAATTAACAACTTTTCATGATTGAAAGTCATTGTCGGGTCGTCAGAGGGGTTCTGCCGATTTTTTTAATTTTTTTAAGTGGTCTCAAAAATAGGATTCAGGTTGGCGCGATTGGTGATGGGTTGGAAAACGTTTATTCCAGTCCAATTAACAACTTTTCATGATTGAAAGTCATTGTCGGGTCGTCAGAGGGGTTCGGCCGATTTTTTTTATTTTTTAAGTGGTCTAAAAAATAGGATTCAGGTTGGCGCGATTGGTGATGGGTTAGAAAACGTTTACTCCAGTCCAATTAACAACTTTTCATGATTGAAAGTCATTGTCGGGTCGTCAGAGGGGTTCGGCCGATTTTTTTATTTTTATAAGTGGTCTCAAAAATAGGATTCAGGTTGGCGCGATTGGTGATGGGTTAGAAAACATTCATTCCAGTCAAATTAGCAACTTTCCATGATTGAAAGTCATTGTCGAGTCGTCAGAGGGGTTCGGCCGATTTTTTCAATTATTTTAAGTGGTCTCAAAAATAGGATTCGGGTTGGCGCGATTGGTGATGGGTCAGAAAACGTTCAGTCCAGTCCAATTAACAACTTTTCATGATTGAAAGTCATTGTCGGGTCGTCAGAGGGGTTCCGCCGATTTTTTTAATTTTTTTAAGTGGTCTCAAAAATAGGATTCAGGTTGGCGCGATTGGTGATGGGTTGGAAAACGTTTATTCCAGTCCAATTAACAACTTTTCATGATTGAAAGTCATTGTCGGGTCGTCAGAGGGGTTCGGCCGATTTTTTTAATTTTTTTAAGTGGTCTCAAAAATAGGATTCGGGTTGGCGCGATTGGTGATGGGTCAGAAAACGATCAGTCCAGTCCAATTAATAACTTTTCATGATTGAAAGTCATTGTCGGGTCGTCAGAGGGGTTCAGCCGAATTTTTTAAATTTTTTTAAGCATCTCAAAAATAGGATTCGGGTTGGCGCGATTGGTGATGGGTTAGAAAACGTTTATTCCAGTCCAATTAACAACTTTTCATGATTGAAAGTCATTGTCGGGTCGTCAGAGGGGTTCGGCCGATTTTTTTAATTTTTTTAAGTGGTCTCAAAAATAGGATTCGGGTTTGCGCGATTGGTGATGGGTCAGCAAACGTTCAGTCCAGTCCAATCAACAACTTTTCATGATTGAAAGTCATTGTCGGGTCGTCAGAGGGGTTCGACCGATTTTTTTTAAAAAAATTTAAGCGGTCTCAAAAATAGGATTCGGGTTGGCGCGATTGGTGATGGATCAGAAAACGTTCAGTCCAGTCCAAATAACAACTTTTCAAGATTGAAAGTCATTGTCGGGTCGTCAGAAGGGTTCGGCCGATTTTTTTAATTTTTTTAAGTGGTCTCAAAAATAGGATTCAGGTTGGCGCGATTGGTGATAGGTTAGTAAACGTTTATTCCAGTCCAATCAACAACTTTTCATGATTGAAAGTCATTGTCGGGTCGTCAGAGGGGTTCGACCGATTTTTTAAATTTTTTTAAGTGGTCTCAAAAATAGGATTCGGGTTGGCGCGATTGGTGATGGGTCAGAAAACGTTCAGTCCAGTCCAATTAACAACTTTTCATGATTGAAAGTCATTGTCGGGTCGTCAGAGGGGTTCAGCCGATTTTTTTATTTTTTTAAGTGGTCTCAAAAATAGGATTCGGGTTGGCGCGATTGGTGATGAAACAGAAAACGTTCAGTTTAGTCCAATTAACAACTTTTCATGATTGAAAGTCATTGTCGGGTCGTCAGAGGGGTTCGGTCGATTTTTTTATTTTTTAAGTGGTCTTAAAAATAGGATTCAGGTTGGCGCGATTGGTGATGGGTTAGAAAACGTTTATTCAAGTCCAATTAACAACTTTTCGAGATTGAAAGTCATTGTCGGGTCGTCAGAGGGGTTCGACCGATTTTTTTATTTTTTTAAGTGGTCTCAAAAATAGGATTCGGGTTGGCGCGATTGGTGATGGGTCAGAAAACGTTCATTACAGTCCAATCAACAACTTTCCATGATTGAAAGTCATTGTCGGGTCGTCAGAGGGGTTCGGCCGATTTTTTTATTTTTTGAAGTGGTCTCAAAAATAGGATTCGGGTTGGCGCGATTGGTGATGGGTCAGAAAACGTTCATTACAGTCCAATCAACAACTTTCCATGATTGAAAGTCATTGTCGGGTCGTCAGAGGGGTTCGGCCGATTTTTTTATTTTTTGAAGTGATCTCAAAAATAGGATTCGGGATGGCGCGATTGGTGATAGGTCAGAAAACGTTCATTCCAGTCCAACTGACAACTGTCCATGATTGAAAGTCATTGTCGGGTCGTCAGAGGGGTTCGGCCGATTTTCTAATTTTTTGAAGTGATCTCAATTATAGGATTCGGGTTGGCGCGATTGGTGATGGGTCAGAAAACGTTCATTACAGTCCAATCAACAACTTTCCATGCTTGAAAGTCATTGTCGGGTCGTCAGAGGGGTTCGGCAGATTTTTTTTATTTTTTGAAGTGGTCTCAAAAATAGGATTCGGGATGGCGCGATTGGTGATGGGTCAGAAAACGTTCATTACAGTCCAATTAACATCTTTCCAAGCTTGAAAGTCATTGTCGGGTCGTCAGAGGGGTTCGGCAGATTTTTTTTATTTTTTGAAGTGGTCTCAAAAATAGGATTCGGGATGGCGCCATTGGTGATAGGTCAGAAAACGTTCATTCCAGTCCAATTAACAACTGTCCATGATTGGAAGTCATTGTCGGGTCGTCAGAGGGGTTCGGCCGATTTTTTTATTTTTTGAAGTGGTCTCAAAAATAGGATTCGGGTTGGCGCGATTGGTGATGGGTCAGAAAACGTTCATTACAGTCCAATCAACAACTATCCATGATTGAAAGTCATTGTCGGGTCGTCAGAGGGGTTCGTCCGATTTTTTTATTTTTTGAAGTGATCTCAAAAATAGGATTCGGATTGGCGCGATTGGTGATGGGTCAGAAAACGTTCATTACAGTCCAATCAACAACTTTCCATGCTTGAAAGTCATTGTCGGGTCGTCAGAGGGGTTCGCCAGATTTTTTTTATTTTTTGAAGTGGTCTCAAAAATAGGATTCGGGATGGCGCGACTGGTGATAGGTCAGAAAACGTTCATTCCAGTCCAATTAACAACTTTCCATGATTGCAAGTCATTGTGGGGTCGTCAGAGGGGTTCGGCCGATTTTTTTTGTTATTTGAAGTGGTCTCAAAAAATGGGATTTGAGTTGGCGCGATTGGTGGTGGGTCAGAAAACATTTAGTCCAGTCCAATTAACAACTTTTCATGATTGAAAGTCATTGTCGGGTCGTCAGAGGGGTTCGGCCCATTTTATTTAATTTTTTAAGTGGTCTCAAAAATAGGATTCGGGTTGGCGCGATTGGTGATGGGTCAGAAAACGTTCAGTCTAGTCCAATTAACAACTTTTCATGATTGAAAGTCATTGTCGAGTCGTCAGAAGGGGTTCGGCCGATTTTTATTATTTTTTAAGTGGTCTCAAAAATAGGATTCAGGTTGGCGCGATTGGTGATGGGTTAGAAAACGTTTATTCCAGTCCAATTAACAACTTTTCATAATTGAAAGTCATTGTCGGGTCGTCAGAGGGGTTCGGCCAATTTTTCAATTTTTTTAAGTGGTCTCAAAAATAGGATTCAGGTTGGCGCGATTGGTGATGGGTTAGAAAACATTCATTCCAGTCAAATTAACAACTTTCCATGATTGAAAGTCATTGTCGAGTCGTCAGAGGGGTTCGGCCGATTTTTTTTATTTTTCAAGTGGTCTCAAAAATAGGATTCAGGTTGGCGCGATTGGTGATGGGTTAGAAAACGTTTATTCCAGTCCAATTAACAACTTTTCATGATTGAAAGTCATTGTCGGGTCGTCAGAGGGGTTCGGCCGATTTTTTTAATTATTTTAAGTGGTCTCAAAAATAGGATTCGGGTTGGCGCGACTGGTGATGAGTCAGAAAACGTTCAGTCCAGTCCAATTAACAACTTTTCATGATTGAAAGTCATTGTCGGGTCGTCAGAGGGGTTCGACCGACTTTTTTATTTTCTTAAATGGTCTAAAAAATAGGATTCAGGTTGGCGCGATTGGTGATGGGTTAGAAAACGTTTACTCCAGTCCAATTAACAACTTTTCATGATTGAAAGTCATTGTCGAGTCGTCAGAGGGGTTCGGCCGATTTTTTTATTTTTATAAGTGGTCTCAAAAATAGGATTCAGGTTGGCGCGATTGGTGATGGGTTAGAAAACATTCATTCCAGTCAAATTAGCAACTTTCCATGATTGAAAGTCATTGTCGAGTCGTCAGAGGGGTTCGGCCGATTTTTTTTATTTTTTAAGTGGTCTCAAAAATAGGATTCAGGTTGGCGCGATTGGTGATGGGTTAGAAAACGTTTATTCCAGTCCAATCAACAACTTTTCATGATTGAAAGTCATTGTCGGGTCGTCAGAGGGGTTCGGCCGATTTTTTCAATTATTTTAAGTGGTCTCAAAAATAGGATTCGGGTTGGCGCGATTGGTGATGGGTCAGAAAACGTTCAGTCCAGTCCAATTAACAACTTTTCATGATTGAAAGTCATTGTCGAGTCGTCAGAGGGGTTCTGCCGATTTTTTTAATTTTTTTAAGTGGTCTCAAAAATAGGATTCAGGTTGGCGCGATTGGTGATGGGTTGGAAAACGTTTATTCCAGTCCAATTAACAACTATTCATGATTGAAAGTCATTGTCGGGTCGTCAGAGGTATTCGACCGATTTTTTAATTTTTTTAAGTGGTCTAAAAAATAGGATTCAGGTTGGCGCGATTGGTGATGGGTTAGAAAACGTTTACTCCAGTCCAATTAACAACTTTTCATGATTGAAAGTCATTGTCGGGTCGTCAGAGGGGTTCGGCCGATTTTTTTATTTTTATAAGTGGTCTCAAAAATAGGATTCAGGTTGGCGCGATTGGTGATGGGTTAGAAAACATTCATTCCAGTCAAATTAGCAACTTTCCATGATTGAAAGTCATTGTCGAGTCGTCAGAGGGGTTCGGCCGATTTTTTCAATTATTTTAAGTGGTCTCAAAAATAGGATTCGGGTTGGCGCGATTGGTGATGGGTCAGAAAACGTTCAGTCCAGTCCAATTAACAACTCTTCATGATTGAAAGTCATTGTCGGGTCGTCAGAGGGGTTCCGCCGATTTTTTTAATTTTTTTAAGTGGTCTCAAAAATAGGATTCAGGTTGGCGCGATTGGTGATGGGTTGGAAAACGTTTATTCCAGTCCAATTAACAACTTTTCATGATTGAAAGTCATTGTCGGGTCGTCAGAGGGGTTCGGCCGATTTTTTTAATTTTTTTAAGTGGTCTCAAAAATAGGATTCAGGTTGGCGCGATTGGTGATGGGTTGGAAAACGTTTATTCCAGTCCAATCAACAACTTTTCATGATTGAAAGTCATTGTCGGGTCGTCAGAGGGGTTCTGCCGATTTTTTTATTTTTTTAAGTGGTCTAAAAAATAGGATTCAGGTTGGCGCGATTGGTGATGGGTTAGAAAACGTTAACTCCAGTCCAATTAACAACTTTTCATGATTGAAAGTCATTGTCGAGTAGTCAGAGGGGTTCGGCCGATTTTTTTATTTTTATAAGTGGTCTCAAAAATAGGATTCAGGTTGGCGCGATTGGTGATGGGTTAGAAAACATTCATTCCAGTCAAATTAGCAACTTTCCATGATTGAAAGTCATTGTCGAGTCGTCAGAGGGGTTCGGCCGATTTTTTCAATTATTTTAAGTGGTCTCAAAAATAGGATTCGGGTTGGCGCGATTGGTGATGGGTCAGAAAACGTTCAGTCCAGTCCAATTAACAACTTTTCATGATTGAAAGTCATTGTCGGGTCGTCAGAGGGGTTCCGCCGATTTTTTTAATTTTTTTAAGTGGTCTCAAAAATAGGATTCAGGTTGGCGCGATTGGTGATGGGTTGGAAAACGTTTATTCCAGTCCAATTAACAACTTTTCATGATTGAAAGTCATTGTCGGGTCGTCAGAGGGGTTCGGCCGATTTTTTTAATTTTTTTAAGTGGTCTCAAAAATAGGATTCAGGTTGGCGCGATTGGTGATGGGTTGGAAAACGTTTATTCCAGTCCAATCAACAACTTTTCATGATTGAAAGTCATTGTCGGGTCGTCAGAGGGGTTCTGCCGATTTTTTTTATTTTTTTAAGTGGTCTAAAAAATAGGATTCAGGTTGGCGCGATTGGTGATAGGTTAGAAAACGTTTTCTTCAGTCCAATTAACAATTTTTCATGATTGAAAGTCATTGTCGAGTCGTCAGAGGGGTTCGGCCGATTTTTTTATTTTTATAAGTGGTCTCAAAAATAGGATTCAGGTTGGCGCGATTGGTGATGGGTTAGAAAACATTCATTCCAGTCAAATTAGCAACTTTCCATGATTGAAAGTCATTGTCGAGTCGTCAGAGGGGTTCGGCCGATTTTTTTTATTTTTTAAGTGGTCTCAAAAATAGGATTCAGGTTGGCGCGATTGGTGATGGGTTAGAAAACGTTTATTCCAGTCCAATTAACAACTTTTCATGATTGAAAGTCATTGTCGGGTCGTCAGAGGGGTTCGGCCGATTTTTTCAATTATTTTAAGTGGTCTCAAAAATAGGATTCGGGTTGGCGCGATTGGTGATGGGTCAGAAAACGTTCAGTCCAGTCCAATTAACAACTTTTCATGATTGAAAGTCATTGTCGGGTCGTCAGAGGGGTTCTGCCGATTTTTTTAATTTTTTTAAGTGGTCTCAAAAATAGGATTCAGGTTGGCGCGATTGGTGATGGGTTGGAAAACGTTTATTCCAGTCCAATTAACAACTTTTCATGATTGAAAGTCATTGTCGGGTCGTCAGAGGGGTTCGACCGATTTTTATATTTTTTTAAGTGGTCTAAAAAATAGGATTCAGGTTGGCGCGATTGGTGATGGGTTAGAAAACGTTTACTCCAGTCCAATTAACAACTTTTCATGATTGAAAGTCATTGTCGGGTCGTCAGAGGGGTTCGGCCGATTTTTTTATTTTTATAAGTGGTCTCAAAAATAGGATTCAGGTTGGCGCGATTGGTGATGGGTTAGAAAACATTCATTCCAGTCAAATTAGCAACTTTCCATGATTGAAAGTCATTGTCGAGTCGTCAGAGGGGTTCGGCCGATTTTTTCAATTATTTTAAGTGGTCTCAAAAATAGGATTCGGGTTGGCGCGATTGGTGATGGGTTGGAAAACGTTTATTCCAGTCCAATTAACAACTTTTCATGATTGAAAGTCATTGTCGGGTCGTCAGAGGGGTTCCGCCGATTTTTTTAATTTTTTTAAGTGGTCTCAAAAATAGGATTCAGGTTGGCGCGATTGGTGATGGGTTGGAAAACGTTTATTCCAGTCCAATTAACAACTTTTCATGATTGAAAGTCATTGTCGGGTCGTCAGAGGGGTTCGGCCGATTTTTTTAATTTTTTTAAGTGGTCTCAAAAATAGGATTCAGGTTGGCGCGATTGGTGATGGGTTGGAAAACGTTTATTCCAGTTCAATCAACAACTTTTCATGATTGAAAGTCATTGTCGGGTCGTCAGAGGGGTTCTGCCGATTTTTTTTATTTTTTTAAGTGGTCTAAAAAATAGGATTCAGGTTGGCGCGATTGGTGATGGGTTAGAAAACGTTTACTCCAGTCCAATTAACAACTTTTCATGATTGAAAGTCATTGTCGAGTCGTCAGAGGGGTTCGGCCGATTTTTTTATTTTTATAAGTGGTCTCAAAAATAGGATTCAGGTTGGCGCGATTGGTGATGGGTTAGAAAACATTCATTCCAGTCAAATTAGCAACTTTCCATGATTGAAAGTCATTGTCGAGTCGTCAGAGGGGTTCGGCCGATTTTTTTTATTTTTTAAGTGGTCTCAAAAATAGGATTCAGGTTGGCGCGATTGGTGATGGGTTAGAAAACGTTTATTCCAGTCCAATTAACAACTTTTCATGATTGAAAGTCATTGTCGGGTCGTCAGAGGGGTTCGGCCGATTTTTTCAATTATTTTAAGTGGTCTCAAAAATAGGATTCGGGTTGGCGCGATTGGTGATGGGTCAGAAAACGTTCAGTCCAGTCCAATTAACAACTTTTCATGATTGAAAGTCATTGTCGGGTCGTCAGAGGGGTTCTGCCGATTTTTTTAATTTTTTTAAGTGGTCTCAAAAATAGGATTCAGGTTGGCGCGATTGGTGATGGGTTGGAAAACGTTTATTCCAGTCCAATTAACAACTTTTCATGATTGAAAGTCATTGTCGGGTCGTCAGAGGGGTTCGACCGATTTTTTTATTTTTTTAAGTGGTCTAAAAAATAGTATTCAGGTTGGCGCGATTGGTGATGGGTTAGAAAACGTTTACTCCAGTTCAATTAACAACTTTTCATGATTGAAAGTCATTGTAGGGTCGTCAGAGGGGTTCGGCCGATTTTTCTAATTTTTTTAAGTGGTCTCAAAATTAGGATTCGGGTTGGCGCGATTGGTGATGGGTCAGAAAACGTTCAGTCCAGTCCAATTAACAACTTTTCATGACTGAAAGTCATTGTCGGGTCGTCAGAGGGGTAGGGCCGATTTTTTTATTTTTTTAAGTGGTCTCAAAATTAGGATTCGAGTTGGCGCGATTGGTGATGGGTCAGAAAACGTTCAGTCCAGTCCAATTAACAACTTTTCATGACTGAAAGTCATTGTCGGGTCGTCAGAGGATTTCGGCCGATTTTTTTATTTTTTTAAATGGTCTCAAAAATAGGATTCGGGTTGGCGCGATTGGTGATGGGTCAGAAAACGATCAGTCCAGTCCAATTAACAACTTTTCATGATTAAAAGTCATTGTCGGGTCGTCAGAGGGGTTCAGCCGAATTTTTTAAATTTTTTTAAGCATCTCAAAAATAGGATTCGGGTTGGCGCGATTGGTGATGGGTTAGAAAACGTTTATTCCAGTCCAATTAACAACTTTTCATGATTGAAAGTCATTGTCGGGTCGTCAAAGGGGTTCGGCCGATTTTTTTAAAAAAAATTTAAGCGGTCTCAAAAATAGGATTCGGGTTGGCGCGATTGGTGATGGGTCAGAAAACGTTCAGTCCAGTCCAATTAACAACTTTTCATGATTGAAAGTCATTGTCGGGTCGTCAGAGGGGTTCGGCCGATTTTTTTTATTTTTTTAAGTGGTCTCAAAAATAGGATTCAGGTTGGCGCGATTGGTGATGGGTTAGAAAACGTTTATTCAAGTCCAATTAACAACTTTTCGAGATTGAAAGTCATTGTCGGGTCGTCAGAGGGGTTCGGCCGATTTTTTTATTTTTATAAGTGGTCTCAAAAATAGGATTCAGGTTGGCGCGATTGGTGATGGGTCAGAAAACATTCATTCCAGTCGAATTAGCAACTTTCCATGATTGAAAGTCATTGTCGGGTCGTCAGAGGGGTTCGGCCGATTTTTTTATTTTTATAAGTGGTCTCAAAAATAGGATTCAGGTTGGCGCGATTGGTGATGGGTTAGAAAACATTCATTCCAGTCAAATTAGCAACTTTCCATGATTGAAAGTCATTGTCGAGTCGTCAGAGGGGTTCGACCGATTTTTTAATTTTTTTGAGTGGTCTAAAAAATAGGATTCAGGTTGGCGCGATTGGTGATGGGTTAGAAAACGTTTACTCCAGTCCAATTAACAACTTTTCATGATTGAAAGTCATTGTCGGGTCGTCAGAGGGGTTCGGCCGATTTTTTCAAATATTTTAAGTGGTCTCAAAAATAGGATTCGGGTTGGCGCGATTGGTGATGGGTCAGAAAACGTTCATTACAGTCCAATCAACAACTTTCCATGCTTGAAAGTAATTGTCGGGTCGTCAGAGGGGTTCGGCAGATTTTTTTTATTTTTTGAAGTGGTCTCAAAAATAGGATTCGGGATGGCGCCATTGGTGATAGGTCAGAAAACGTTCATTCCAGTCCAATTAACAACTGTCCATGATTGGAAGTCATTGTCGGGTCGTCAGAGGGGTTCGGCCGATTTTTTTATTTTTTGAAGTGGTCTCAAAAATAGGATTCGGGTTGGCGCGATTGGTGATGGGTCAGAAAACGTTCATTACAGTCCAATCAACAACTTTCCATGATTGAAAGTCATTGTCGGGTCGTCAGAGGGGTTCGGCCGGTTTTTTTTTATTTTTTGAAGTGATCTCAAAAATAGGATTCGGATTGGCACGATTGGTGATGGGTCAGAAAACGTTCATTACAGTCCAATCAACATCTTTCTATGCTTGAAAGTCATTGTCGGGTCGTCAGAGGGGTTCGGCAGATTTTTTTTATTTTTTGAAGTGGTCTCAAAAATAGGATTCGGGATGGCGCGATTGGTGATAGGTCAGAAAACGTTCATTCCAGTCCAATTAACAACTGTCCATGATTGGAAGTCATTGTCGGGTCGTCAGAGGGGTTCGACCGATATTTTTATTTTTTGAAGTGGTCTCAAAAATAGGATTTGAGTTGGCGCGATTGGTGGTGGGTCAGAAAACATTCATTTCGGTCCAATTAACAACTTTCCATGATTGAAAGTCATTGTGGGGTCGTCAGAGGGGTTCGGCCGATTTTTTTTATTATTTGAAGTGGTCTCAAAAAATGGGATTTGAGTTGGCGCGATTGGTCGTGGGTCAGAAAACGTTCATTTTACTCCAATTAACAATTTTTCATGATTGAAAGTCATTGTCGGGTCGTCAGAGGGGTTCGGCCGATTTTTTTATTATTTGAAGTGGTCTCAAAAATAGGATATGAGTTGGCGCGATTGGTGGTGGGTCAGAAAACGTTCATTTCAGTCCATGATTGAAAGTCAGTGTCGGGTCGTTAGAGGGGTTCTATACAAAAAAAGAAATTGTTTTCAGTGGCGGAAGTAATTTTCATGGCACATCTAAAGATGTACAATTATTATTTGTAATGACGTGAATAAATAAAATATGGTTCAGCTTTCATTTGATAAATGTAATTATACACATATATATTTCAGCATTCCTTATTTTATTTAAACTTGTGAATGGTAGAGGGAATTATAGAATCAATAATGTCCCTAGGGAGTTGTGACCCTCTGTATTGATAGCGTAACTATGATGATATAAGCTCAGAAATGAATGTTGTAATAAACTTTTTAGCTTCTTTGGCCTTAAGAAATCACGTATTGTGTAGATAGCTTGCTAGATTTTAGCAAGACAACTTTGGTTTTTCTATCAGAGCACGAAAAATTTTATCACCTGTTCATCAGAACATTGTACTTTCCTACAACGATGGCAGACCTTTTTAAAACTCCTTTTCAGTTCGAGTATACAATCACGTGTCTGTATTTATACCTGTCAAGCGATTATGAACGATGGTACGGTGAGTTTATATTTACGTTACGTTCCCAACGCATCGCTGAAAGCCAAAGTTCGATGTGTTTGTTAAATATGCGGAATATTAATGCAATGAATTTTTATCAGCTCGAGAACAAAGAAAGAATATCAAGTCGTAAGAACGTGTTCGAGCCATCCGTATATGCATATACACTCGCCACACGCTTCGAAACTGCATAGTAGTCTGGTCAAACTAGACCAGGTTCCTCCTTTTGTGCTTTTTTTTTTCTACAAATGTTCCCACCAAAATATGAAGTGTGTCTTATTGCTTTGTAGATTTGTTCGTCTCTATTAATTTCTTTTCCCTACCTACATTCCTTTTACATGCCCCTCTTTATTTACTAGTACAAAAGTCGTCACTAGATGGCGCTGGTAGTGCGGGACCGTTTAACGTCGTTTAAAGCGTTCAACGTGCGTTTCAAGCATTTGTGAGTACGTTTCATGCGTTTGAGCATGCGTTACCAGGGGTCAACAGCGTAACCTTGAGTTGTGAACGCAGATTCTTGTAGCTTTACTAGCAGGTCGTCAACAACGAGTGACCACAGTAAAGGCGATAAAACTACCCCTTGGGGACACCCTTTTTCCGCTGTCGTCCTGACTGTCTTCCCCCCAGGGTCGCTACAATGATTCTGCTTTTCAGCGTATCTCAAAGGTCATGGGAGACGTCTTCAACATCGAGTTCATGAAATGTCTAGAACGCTCAGCATTTGTGAATTCCGTCAACAGGGATCAACTACAGTTCGATTATTTCATTTCTACCCGTGCGTCATCAATGTTATGCATATGAAATAAGTCGAGACGTTTTAGTTAAAATAACGTCTAAATGTAGAATGCCGTGGCTAATATCCCGATAAAATTACAACGTGTAGGTAATAAGATAGGATAATGAATTACTAAATTAACTTTTTCAAATTCATGGAAATGGCGAACCACCAGATAGTGAGAGTTCTTTTTTAGTTCCAACAGAATACCGTGTGGCACACTCATGGGTACACCCCCCTTTTCTCATTTCCTTTATTTTCCAAATAGGTCAAAAAGTGCCGTCCAGAGAGCAAATTCAATGTTCCAAATTTCAAAAATATTGCTGGAGAAACAAAGACGAAAAGGAATGAATCTGTTTAAAATTGTTTTTTCCTTTAACCAGCTGTCGTCCCCTTACGAACGGCAGCCCTCAGTAGTCGAAACCAAGGATTAACGAGGTCTTACCTTTTAACGTGCGATTCCTAGCACACGGTGTATTCTAGTGGTTCGCACGAGACCAACGAGACGAGATTTCCATAAAGTCTTGTCTCGTCTCGCCGATGAAATGATAAATCTCGTATCGAGTCTCGTCTCGCAGCCTCCACTCTCGTCTCGTCTCGCTTCTCGTACGAGAGTCTCGTAAAAGAATCGAAATATCTTCATTCATAATTCATAATCTTATTCATAATCTTATTTTTTCAATGTTTAAATACTTGCCCTAATGTAAGAGTCGGAAAAGAAGATTACAATTGTTGAAACATAACATATTTGAGAGTAATACATCTAAACAAAATAAAAATTTAGCATTATTTAATTACTTTGGCAATGAAATGAGTTGAAAAATCAAAGTTAAAAAAAAAACAACACACACAGCCCTCATTTTTCACCCAGTTGTTTAGGCATAACAAACATCGTGCAGATTCATTATTGAGAAGATTTCGATGGTTTCTTATAGTTAACGCAGCACGTGAGACGTATCTTTCCGTCGGGACAGCCGGTATGTTTAAGAGATCTCGTGTCATTAAACATATCTATAATAGAAAATTCAGAAGAGTGAATTTTCCACTATTGAAATATATATGTTTCTTCATTACTCCGAGGCATAGAATAATATTTTTGATGCTCCTGCATCCATTCTCCGTCGGAAAGCGTAGGATTTACTGAATACAAAATATCATAATCAATTACAAAATCCGATTTTTATCAAGTTCTCAAGTCCGCACGTAAAAATATTCACCTGCGGACTCTCATACGAGACGCGAAACCTCATGCACGATACTCGAGACGAGACCAATAAAAGTCTCGTCTTGTCTTGTCCGAGTATCGTCTCGAGTATCGTCTCGAAAACGAGACGAGACCTTGCGAAATTCTCGAAAACGAGACTCTCGTACGCATCCAATAACTACGAATCCAGTGACACCAGGTTTGATAGGATAATGAAATATGGAGGCAGAGATATGTTCATGGAATTTCCTCATTTGCCCAGTGAGTTTACTAGAAACTTTTGACCTCCCCACTGTTTTCTAATTTCAGTCACACTCATATAAGGAAGTTGTTTTATCCATACCTCCGCAGCCGTTTGACACAAATTCATCAAATCCTAATTTTATCCACATCAATGCAATTTCTGTAGATGTAACAGTTAACGAAAAAAGTTATTCAGAAAACTAGGTTGGAGTGCAATATTTCCAAAACCTTTGCATACTTTGATATCAAAAAATGAGTTTCCATTCAAACATGACTAAAACTCAGAAAAGGAATCTTCTAGACTTAGGTATTCAAACTTTTTCAATTACCTATTCGTGCATGGATGCAAGGACACACGGTATAATTATGAATAAATGAATATCTAAGAAGTATAAATACACCAGTTGAAATATATCTGGTAATGGAATACTCAACACACGATTAACAAAAATGTATTCATACATTTATTTATTGCGAGCATGTAGAACTATGTCCAGTTATGAAAAGAAAAACGAAATTAATATATTTAATCACTTTCAGATTCAGAACTGTCACCAATGTTTATAATAATGGGTTTAATAACCATATCACAAAGGAGCCTTTCTCGTTCATCATTTTTTAATATGTGTTGATAGAATGGGTTTATTTTCGTTTCTTACTTTGATGTACACCGTTTTTCGAGATATTTTAAGCGCATCTGCTAACCTCTAAAATACAGTAAAGAAAACTTATGACACTTTTTTTGTGGTTTTAATTGTTATTTCTTGACCAGATGAAAGTGATAAAAAAGGTCCACCATTCGCTTTTTCCCTTTCAATTCAAATTGTTGTGCTTGTAAATTAGTTACAGGCATAATCTAAAAAAGAGTTCAAATATATTGTGAATGTTTTTTACCAGTAGATATTTATAGATTTAGGTATTTTTTTTTCTCTCATTAGGATTTTCACACTATGAATAACTGTTGTGTGAATATCCCGGCAGTACGGGATTATAGTCACAAATGTCAATTGTGAGGTTGGAAATTTTAAAGAGTATTTGTGAATAAAACACATTGTATTGTACTTACTTTGGAAGTAATGATTCCAAGAGACGTTTAGCTTTGAAAAAGCTGTTTTTATAATATATTCGACTGCAAAACAAAGTACTTAACACTGTCGACAAACAATACCCCAATAACAGAAAACAATGACGCAATTGATGGTTGGCAAGTTTAGTTGAAATGTAAAACACTGTCGGTTTTCTGGCTATCTCTTTTCACCGTTTTGAGTTTCAATCGATCATCACAATACCATAATTCTTAGCTTAGAAGACAAATGTTAACGACTTTTGATTCGCTCAGAGCGGTTGATAGAAAGAGATGTTCGATAGAGGGTGTGTGATTTCTTCGACCATAAATTGATGACGCATGGGTAAAGATAAATTAATCGAAGTGTAGTCACTTACACGCTTATGTCTCACATATATGGCAGATATCTATTGAAAAATATGGCTAACCCTGTATTGTAGCAAAAATGGGTACTGATGTAGAGCTAGT
Source organism: Chrysolina americana (assembly GCA_958502065.1). Lineage (NCBI taxonomy): Eukaryota > Metazoa > Arthropoda > Insecta > Coleoptera > Chrysomelidae > Chrysolina > Chrysolina americana. The sequence goes on along the minus strand of OY293421.1, from coordinate 805,233 downwards.
CTAGCCTACTCCAAATCATAAAATTTAATACATTGTTACAACTGAAACAGCACTTTGTTTTTTTGTTTGCTGCGTTTGTTATCACAAATCTTCGATTGCGAACGTACCGAAACTCGGTATACGAGTAAGTTCCAAGCAAAATTTGTCCGGACTATAACAACGAAACTGTTTATAAAGAACGTTGGCTCTATAATCTAATTGAACGTTACCAATTCTGACTGCCTATCCACTTCCGCCTTTTGTTATGTCACATACTCAGTTCCAGTAGCCGAAATGTAGCGAAAACTTTGAATCGTTCAAGGAAAATATCTCTAAATTTCACGGTCGGAAAGTTAAATTGCAGCAAGGTCTACCAGCAGCAACCACTGTACTTCAATAAGTTAACACCGAGAAAGACAAGAAAAGTAAAAAAGAAAAAATTGGTGAATGTTCGGAAAGTTTCTGGGTTGACAAAGGGATGAAGCCAGAATTCTTCGAGTCAATTTCAATAAAATTCTCAAGACTGATGATACCGATAAAGGCATTTGACATTTAATACCTATAGGTAAAAAAATAAAATTACGAGTGGATCAGACGTTATACCTTCCTTTTTTGTAAAGGATTGCGCCAGTGTGTTATCAGCTTCTTTATGTACTGTATTATCTTCAACTTGACAATAACATCAATGAAATTATCATCGAACTGGAAAGAAGCAAATGTATGTCCTATTTTCAAAAACGGTGACGCTGCTGATATTACAGCTATTTATGTACCAAGTGCGTTATATCTAGTAACGCTCGTGGTGCATACAAGATTTTATTTATTACGAAAAAATTATCCTAAACGACGTTGAGGATAGGCCATTATGGATCCCTCGGTTTCCGACTTCAGCCCACTTCACCTGATGAAAGCGAAGGTCAGGTTTCTGGATAAGCAAAGGTCTTCAATGTTCTAGTTCTAATAAAAAATCTGCCACTTTTGCAAGTTTAAAGTTTAAAGTATAGTCTTTAATATTCATTTCATTTGATACGCCGACATCTCATTTAAATGATGATTTATACTCTCCAGCCAAAGATCTCGCATTTTGTCGCACGTCAATATGTCCACGTGGACCGCGGAGCTTCCTTTGAATTTATACAAGTTGTTGCAATAGTTGATAATGGATGAACTATATTCAAGAAATATACAGCGTGAATCAAATTTGGCTTACATTGCTATCTTAAAACTATAAGAGATAGATAATGTGAGAATCGGCTATACGGTACAATCTTTTCTAAATTTTAGCCATTTAGATTTTGATATACAGTGTGTCCAAATGGATTGATATAATGCGATCTCGGCGCTTGGCGCTCGCTGCGTGATTCTAGAGATGATTTTTTTTTTAGATATTTTGAAAAAACTTAAAAGGCGCATTTTAGAAAAGGCCCTTTTTATTTATCAAAATTTTCATAATATCTAAAAACATTTTTGCATCAACTTTTAACATAGCCATGTGTCTTGTCCGATGATTGTACTCACAACGTTTCGTTTTTTTCAGATCTATCATTAACTTTCATTTTTTTTCAATATGGGCCTGGATTTTTATTCCACACTTCAGGTGCCGTTGGTGTTTTTAGTGATTGCAATTCACGCCAGCCATACTAACTACTACCACTGTACTAAAAAGCAGAAAATAGAGAGTATAGAGAAAGAGCTATTCATGCATCAATTATCTATTGCATTACACAAATTGTGTCATTTCGCAGGTGGTTACATAAATAGCTATTTTGATACTGACAACCAAAATATGCTATTTTTCAGTTGACATTTAAATGTGAAAAACTGGAAAAACATCAGTGAAACATAAAACAACAATGCGAAAAGTGAATCAAACTTTGAAATTTCGTCTGAATATTTTTAATTATACTTCCGTGACAAAGAATATTGCATGATACATTTGTTAAAAGTGATTTTATTTTTGACATTACTCCAAAGGAGTAGAGTAGAATCGGAACGGCAAACATATTAGTTGCAGCTACTTTGTTCTTCCCCGACAGTTCTGATGACCAGATCTGTAAGAGTTTGTGCCGATACTTTCCACGGGCGTTGTTCCACTCCTAGGTAGGTATACGTCTCTCCGGCATCCAGATGATGTAGGATGCTTCCGTCTACGAGCTGAACGTCCTCTCCGTATTCCTCGCTTCCATTCCTTCATTATTATTATTAAAAAATAGAGACAGATCGTCAACTTTTCCTCGGTTTTCTAGAGACGCAAAAAAGTTCATGAGCGTGGTATCACCGACGAGCTCTTTTCAGCAAATTCTGAAAGCTTTAGAGTACGTCTTTGGCATGTCACTCTGGCAGCTTTTATGCCATCTCCAAAAAAAGTTGCTGCAAACTTGACTATACGAGGATATATTGAAAAATTCTTAGCCTACTAGAGAACCAATCAAAATTTCAATGTCAAAATATTATATCACTCAACATATTCTCCTCTTAATTGGATACATTTATTACAGCGAACCTGCAACGTCTCTAGACCTTTCAAAAAAAATGTTTCTTCTGCTCTGCAAACCAGACCTCCATAGCTTTTATTACCTCCTTGTTGGAAGAAAATTCACGACCTTTTAAACTTTTTTTCAGTTGAGGAAAGAGATGATAGTCGGACGGAGCCAAATCTGTTGAATAAGGGGGGTGTTCTAGTAATTCCCTTAATCACCAGATTTTTTGCATGGCAACATGACATTTGTGTGCTGGGGCGTTGTCCTGCAAAAACAAAACACCTTTGGATAGCTTTCCGCGTCTTTTCTCTTTAATTTTTTCCCGTAGAGTGGTCAGTAATGTCGAATAGTAATCTCCAGTTATTGTTCTACCCTTATCCAAAAAAATCAATCATGAATACTCCATGGTAATCCCAGAAAACTGAAGCAAGAACTTGTCCAGCAGATTTTTGGACACGAATCTTCTAAGGTCTTGGAGAACCGGAGTGTCGCCATTCCATCGATTGTTGCTTTGTTTCTGGATCGTAGAAATGTACCCAAGTCTCATCCATAGTAACAATTCGGTTTAAGAAGTCTACATCGTTTTCAAATCGAGCACAGATCGAACGCGATGCTACTACCCTTGCACGCTTTTGGTCAGCATTCAAACATTTGTCATGTCCAAATTGACGTGAACTATAATGAACGCGTTCGTATGAAATATTCAGTGCTTCAGATATCCGTTTTAGCCCAATTCGACGGTCTGTTAAAATCATGTCATGAACTGCATCGATATTTTCGGGGACTGACACAGAAACTGGCCTTCCCGATCGGTCATCATCTTCAATGGAAAATTTACCTCTTTTGAAGCTTGCAGTCCAATTTTTTACGGTCGCATACGAAGGACATTGATCACCATGGATATTAAGCATATCTTCGTAAATCTGCTTACCTGTTAACCATTTTAAATATAGGTACTTGATGATGGCTCGATACTCCAATTTTTCGATTTTCACAATTTCGGTGGACATATTTTTTCTTTCAATTTATTGCGTAACTCTGGTTTACTTTTTTGACGTCAAACTTTACACTGACACTTCTAATAAGTTATTGTTCGTTGCTATGATAACGCAATATTTTGTTTATGCAGGAAACTGGTCTAGGCTAACTAGATATCAATACATCCTCGTATCGTAGTTGTACTTTTGCAGTTTTTCAATAAGGAGGACACATCCCAAAATTGAAAGATGTGTTGAATGACTTGCCTTCGTCATTTCATGAGAACGATCCTAGTCCTTTTTAACCCCGTCCCGCATATCTGCGAGACAACTTTGGCCATTATTCCTCGTCTTTAATTTGAAGCGGTGTGCATATATGATTGAAAGTGACTGTTGTTATTTTCGATATTAAGAACCATCATAATAATAACTATCGGCCGGTGTTAGTAAAAACGGGCATGAACAGCGTATTGTTCGCGAGATTTACAGCTCATTCAAAATTAGGTGGGTAAGGTGGATAACTGTAAAATGTCACAGGCAAAAAGTTAATAGACAACATCAATCATGTCGCGTTCACAACGGTTTAGACACTCTCTGGTTTCGAGATTCATGCAGTACTGGTGCTTGAACGAAATTTACTTGAGTGGCATCGTTAGAATCGTCCATCACAAATAATATCCTTCTGTATTTTTTTATAAAAAATCAAACTATCTATACACAGCTACGGATATACAGAGTAGGCCGTAGAATGACTGGACAGGTATTTTTGGAGATCGTTCAATAGGACCAATTTTTTTCGAAGGTGCTCGGACAGAAGAAACTTATTTGAAAGTAATAGATGAGTTTATTCATGAGAATAAGGATCGTTGCCAAGAAGACTACTTGATTTTATGATTTGTCGACATGATGGCCACCTCCACATTATGCATAGCATGTTTCAGTGTTTTTGGATGGGATGTCTTTAGGGAATTGGAGTGAAAGAAGAGGTCCTGTAGAGTAGCCTGTCGAATCTCCAGATTTAACCCCTCTCGATTTTTCCTGTGGGGACATTTGAAGAACCAGATCGATGCAACGGAACCTGCCTTGTCTAAAATATTCAAGGCTTATACAGAACCGAATTATATAAGAACGCAAGTGATACCTCATTCATCATCAAACAACAAATATTAATTAATTCTATCGATTCCTTTTCGAGATGTAGGAACTTGAAGTTGGGAAATCACTTTTTATTCACTCAATAAAAACAATAGCTGATAAAGCAACTGCCGCAATAATTATTATTGCCAATGAACTGAATGTTCAAACTGTCGACCACCCATTTCACACAGTACAAATTGTGTTCAAAATGAGACCTCACATTTCGTAGCATTTCCGGCGTTTTTCGACGGCATTCTTCAATAATTCTACTTCGTAAATCTTCCTGAGACTCTGCTTGCACAGATTTTGTCTATCAAGTGACTCCACGAGAAAAAGTCGAGTGGGGTTAAATCTGGAGATCTGGCTGGTCACTCTATAGAGCCTCTTCTTCCAATCCAATTTCCAAGAAACATTCCATCAAAACACGCCTCAGCAGGTGGAGGTCGTCTTGTTGAAATATCAAGTGGTCTTCATGGTAACTTTCAATGATGTCTGCTAATTGTGGATAAACAAATTCATTCAATAATTCCATAAGTTTCTCCTGTCAGGTTACCGTCGAGAAGTACTGGTCCAATCAAACGGTCCCCAAAAATACCAGTATTGAGTTTTTGCGGAGTTTGAGTATGGACTGACCAATTATGACGATTATGACGATTCACAGTCGAATTCAAAATTAATGTAGACTGATCAGAAAAACAGATGTTGAAAAGGAAATTCTCATCAACGTCTATTTGGTCATAATTTCACAAAATTCCTGTCGCCTATCAAATTCATCTTCATTCAGTTGGTGTACCAAATGTATTTTGTAGCGGTGGAATTTATGATTCGGCGGATACTGAACTAGTTCTTCTGATATTGGTAACACTTGCCAATTTCCTTGTGCTCAATGTTGGGTCTGCAACGAAAATTCACGTTCTGGGTCTCGTTTCATGTTGGCTACTGATCCAATTTGACGAAATGTTTGCACCCATTCTAGAACGTATTTTCTAGCATCAAGTTTATCCGGATGCGTTTCATTGAAAAAATTTGCTGTACGGTTGCCAAACTCAGTTAAAAAAAAAATTTCAACTCTTTTCGCGATTCTCTATACACCATTATTGAGGAAAGATATTCAGCAGCTATAGTCAAGTAATTCACTCTTATGTCGTTTTTTCAAAGATCGGTTTGATTTGGCAAAAAAAATTACCTCATACATGTTTTTGTTGTACGCGCATTTGAATCGAATTTAAGAAAATGTGTTTTAATCGATTCTTAAGAACCTTAATTTTTTCGATCTAGTAAATGAGGATGAAATAAATTTTTTAAAGGGAATTGCATGTTATTCGTTGACACACATTTAGATCATTTAATTCCTTGACATTAATAATTGTCTTTAAACAGTTGCATTGTTAGATCTTATTTTTATTATTAAAAAATTGAAAATATACAGTTCGATAATTTTTTCTTTACCCATGCGTCATCACTTTATGATCAAAGAAATCACACACCCTCTATCGAACATCTCTTTCTAACAACCGCTATGAGCGAATCAAAATTCGTTAACATTTGTCTTCTAAGCTCAAAATTATGGTATTGTGATGATCGATTGAAACTCAAAACAGTGAAATGAGAGCCATAAAACCGACATGTTTTACATTTCAACAAAACTTGCCAACCATCAATTGCGTCATTGTTTTCTGTCATTGGGGTATTGTTTGTCCCTAGTTTTACTTTGTTTTGCAGTCGAATATATTATAAAAACTGTTTTTTTCAAAGCTAAACGTCTCTTGGAATCATTACTTCCAAATTAAGCACAGTGCAATGTGTTTGAAATTTCTAACCTCACAATTGACATTTGTGACTATAATCCCGTACTGCCGGGATATTCACACAACAGTTATTCATAGTGTGAAAATCCTAATGAGAAAAAAAAGTTTTCTTAAATCTATGAATACAGGTAAAAACATTCAAAATATATTTGAACTCTTTTTTAGATTATGCCTGTAATCAATTCACAAGCACAACAATTTGTATTGAAAGGGAAAGAGCGAATGGTGGACCTTTTTTACCACTTTCATCTGTTCAAGAGGTAACAATTTGAACCACAAAAAAAGTGTCATAACTTTTCTTTACTGTATTTTAGAGATTTGCAGATGCACTTGAAATATCTCGAAAAACGGTGTAGGTACATCAAAATAAACGAAAATAAACCCATTCCATCAACACACACTGAATCACTCATTGAAAATGGTATGAACAAGAAAAGCTCCTTTGTGATATCGTTATTAAATCCATTATTATAAACATTGGTGACAGTTCTGAATCTGAGAGTAATTAAATATATTAATATTGTTTTTCCTTTCATAACTGGACAGCCATAGTTATACATGCTCGCAATACGTAAATAAATGTATGAATACATTTTATGTTAATTATGTGTTGAGTATTTCAATATCTTTCAACTGGTGTATTTCTACTTCTTAGATATTCATTTACTCATCATTATATAGTATGTCCCTGCATCCATGCACGAATAGGTAATTGAAAAAGTTTGAATACCCAAAACTGAGTTTTCATGCATCCGAATTTTCGGTTTTTCGTTGAAAATTTGAAAGAAATGTCAATTTTTCTTACGAATGATATTTTAAGCGGTTTTCATTTGTGCGAAATGCATTCAAATGAATTATTCAACGTCAACCCCCTAATTTACCGACCATTTTCTCAAGTAAATTCCTCAGCTCGTTGATTATGCTGTGGTTATTTTCGTAGTTTGAAAATAGGTCTCATCCAAAAACGTTTGGAAGCCCTTTATCTTTTTTCTTCATTTAAAAATTTCAATACATTAACAAAATCAGTTGAATATAAAATATTACGGCTGTTCTTATCCTTATATTATTAATCATGAGATTGCCGTCCATATATTCAACATTGAAATTTTTAATATGCCTGGAAACAAACATACATAACCGCACTGATCATTGTTCATTGTTCTCCTTTAAAATTTCGGACAAGTTGACTTTAGCCGCTTTCCAATGGCCACAGGGAGTAGCTCCGAGGAGCTCCGGGTAGCTCCTGAAGTGATTTGACAGATCACGACAAATTATGTTCCAATTAAAACCCAGTTATAAAGTCAGGTGCGGGTCACTTCAGGTTCAGTTCAGGGGAAACAAGTCCACTGGGGGCTACTACCCCTGGCAGTTGGAAAGCAGCTTTTATTTCAACTTCTTGAATTTATTCGTACCATCAGTTAAAATTTGCCGCCACGAAATATATTTGAACAGCTTTTGACAGATTTTGTACGAAAAATAAATAATTCGTGTGCATGAAAACTTAGCTTTAGTCTGGAAGATTCTTTTTCTGAGTTTTAGTCATGTTTCAATGGAAACTCATTTTTTGATATCAAAGTATGCAAGGTTTTGGAAGTATTGCACTCCAACCTAGTTTTCTGAACAACTTTTTTCGTAAACTGTTACATCTACAGAAATTGCATTAATGTGGATAAAATTAGGATTTAATGGATTTGTGTCAAACGGCTGCGGAGGTATGGATAAAACAACTTCCTTATATGAGTGTGACTGAAATTAGAATACAGTGGGAGGTCAAAAGTTTCTAGTAAACTCACTGGGCATATGAGGAAATTCCATGAACATACCTCTGCCTCCATGTTTCATTATCCTATCAAACCTGGTATCACTGGATTCATAATTATTGGAATACACCGTGTGCTAGGAATCGCATGTTAAAAGGTGAGACCTTGTTAATCCTTGGCTCGCACAAGTTTCGACTACTGAGGGCTGCCGTTCGTAAGGGGACGACAGCTGGTTAAAGGAAAAAACAATTTTAAACATTCCTTTTCGCTTTTGTTTCTCCAGCAATATTTTTGAAAGTTGGAACATTGAATATGCTCACTGGACGGCACTTTTTGACATATTTGGAAAGGAAAGGAAAAGAGGAAATGAGAAAAGGGGGGTGTACCCATGAGTGTATCACACGGTATTCTGTTGGAACTAAAAAAAAACTCTCATTGTCTGGTGGTTCGCCATTTCCATGAATTTGAAAATGTTAATTTAGTAATTCAATATCCTATCTTATTACCTACACGTTGTAATTTTATCGGGATATTAGCCACGGCATTCTACATTCAGACGTCATTTTGACAAACGTCTCGACTTATTTCATATGCATAACACTGATGACGCGCGGGTAAAGATGAAATAATCGAACTGTATCTTGTCTAGGCAAATTGGAAAACATCGTTTTGCTTCCATCGCCCGTGCTAGATTTCCTCACCATATTTATTGTATACAGGCGGGTATCGACTAGAGGTCTTGTGCTGCTAATAAACTAAATTAGAGTCGAGCTATTGCGATGTTTTGTTGATTTAACCACAAAATTCCTCAAACTACAGTTACGGTTAATGTAAATACTTTCGTGATGGTGCCTTTTTGTCAGTTTCGATCAAGGTTCCCTTCCGATTCGTGTTGCTGTTGATAGGATGGTAATCCCAGGGGGTTTTCTCGAAAAATCTTCAATCACAACCGAGACGATTTCAATTGAAGGGAATTTTGATAAAAGAGAATAGTGCATAGTCATTCATATTCAGAATACTCGACAGACTTAAGTGTACACAACAAACACAAAGCGTGAAGTTCTAAAGTCCAACAAAAACGATGAAGAATACAGATTTATGATACAAATGTAAAAAAGTAGATGTTAAAACACGGTTTTGAATGCAATCAGCTAGCTTTAGGCACTTTTCTTCTCCGTTTGACTTCAAATGAGCCGTATGCTCACCAAAACGCACCCGCATGGTTCGTCTTGTTTGCCCGACGTATTTCTGGTTCGTACAATCTTCAAATATATCTCTATACCTCTCGGTGTTTCCAGTTCGTTTGTCTTATCAATACTTTATTCAAAGTGATGCAAGATATTGGCTTCAAGTGTGCTTATTTTCAAAAGGACTCTAGCATACAGAGTGTTTCAAATTAATTCGGCATTATTGCCAACTCCGTTATTATTGATGCTACGAATTCGGTTAAATGGGCAAACTAGTAGCATTATTCATGGCCTTCTCGATGCCCAAAACAAAAAAAAAAAGAATATTTCGTAAAATGATATTTCTTTCAATGGAACACCCTATATTTTTTCATGCATTTCGATTCGTAATAACATTCTCAACAACAAAGCTCATATCACCTTTCTTCCCAAAGTGGAAAATGAGCGACTAATGTGGAAATACTTATTTCTTTCACTAGTACAAAAAATTTCTTTGTTTTGTCGAATAAAACCTCATGATTGTCCAAACACCCAATTTTGGTACTTATACGAATGACAATATTTTGTTACTAATAACTCGTGAAACCCGAGATAATCATGTCGCACCACTCAATTGACACCACTGAGCTATTTGGTATTAATGTACAAAACGATCATTTCCATCTTAAAGCCATTTCGCTGGCCGCATTTATTTTGTGAATCAAAATATGTCTGCTGTGACGATAACTTTGAAGCCGTATTTGTACAGAACAGAAAATACTGGAGGGTCATATGAATGTGGTTGCCTTGAAACTTTGTTGAAATACGATTTGTCAAACATTCTCAAGTATATCATGACAATGTCATAAATTATTGTAACTGACAACTACTGTTCGAATATTTTTCGAAATGCCGTTTTCCCATCAAGAAAAATGTGATATGTTAGAATTCTACTTAGTTTGCCAGAAAAATAGCGTAAGAGCACTCCAACACTACAGCAATTCGTTCCCCGATCGTGAATGACCTAATCGGCGTTTTTTTGCTGTGCTTCATCGTCGATTCAGAAACAATGAAAAAGTTTTTGAGAAGAGGAGAACTAAAAACTTTGAGGTATATCCAAATAATAACATCAGAGATTTATCTAGAGAAATAGCTGTTCCACTGTTTGGTATTCAACGAATTCTGAAGAAACATAAGATTTCTCCTTATGAGTTAAAACCAGTGCAAACACTAGAACCTGGTGATCCTGAAAGACGATTTGGGTTTTGTCGGTGGTTTTTGAATAAAGGCAGACAAGATCCAAACTTCTATAGAAATATTATAAGGAGAGATGAGGCTAATTTTTCAAATCGTAGATTGTATAATAAAAAGAATTTTCATTATTGGAGTAGACATAATCCATTTCTAGTCCGTCCTCACAATCCGCAAAGACGATTTAGTATTAATGTTTGGTGTGGTCTATTTAGAGGCAGAATTATCGGTCCATTTTTCTACCATGGTTCTTTGAACGGACCCCGTTACATTAATTTATTAACAAGAGTGTTGAAAGAGTTTTTCGATGATCTTGATCCGGAGGCTCGTCAGATGATTTATTTTCAGCAGGATGGAGCACCAGCACATAATGTCAGTGGCGTAAAAAAATGCTGCGAGGCTGTTTTGAAAACAGATGGATTGCTACAAATGGTCCTGATAAGTGGCCCCCTCGTTCACCAGACATGACACCTCTAGATTTTTATTTTTGGGGATTTCTGAAATAAAACTAATAGAATCGATAGCCGAACTGTGTTGAATGCCACACGTAGTGTCAATAGAAGCGTCCAAATATGTGTTCAACAAGAAGGCGGTGTTTTTGAACATTTTACTCGATATTTTATAGCGCTTTATCAAATCCGTTTGTTATAAATGCTTCCTATTGATAAAACCATCTTATTTTCACCTTTACGAAAAAAAGTCAAATGAGATTTGTTGTTGAGAATGTTATTACGAATCGAAATGCATGAAAAAATATAGGGTGTTCCATTGAAAGAAATATCATTTCACGAAATATTCTGAAAAAGCGTCATATTTTTTTTGTTTTCGGCATCGAGAAGGCCATTAAAAATGCTACTAGTTTGCCCATTTAACCGAATTCGTAGCATCAATAATAACAGAGTTGACCCTGTATAGTAAAAAGATCTGTTGAAGGTTATAAATCCCAAATTAAAGGAAAAATTTGTAGAAATAGATGATCATATGACAATATTATATTTTTCAAAAAGAAATTCACAGAAACATCATGACTGGGCCAATCTTATGAAACTTGCTTTTCAGGAGAAAGTTGAAGTTAATGAGAATCTAGCCGAAATATTCACAAACTTGAAACAATTATTAGTCGACTAAACTTGAGAGCAGGTCAGAATAATATACAGTGCATTCCGATGAAAACGAGCCAACCTGAATAACTTTTGGAACAATGATTTTCAGAAAATATTAAAAAACACCTCAATAGTATACAGGGGGACATATTTTGACATAATCAGATTTGATGTTACTTTGCCTATCGCACCCCCAGAGCATGTCACCTTTTTTTTAATGGATCATCTATATTGTTTCGCATTATCAGATGTTTCATGATGAACAGATTTCAACAAAGTAGAATACATTATGGTCTGAAGCTCATAGTTTGGAAGCTAAAAATTATTTCAGTTGAAAACTAGCCACCCTGGATGAACTTCTGTACAATCTGTTTCCTAGTTTTCATGGATGTTTTTATGAAGTAGGTATACTCCAAAAAAGTCTTATTTTGCCTAGTTAAGTTTGAATTCAATATTCTCTTCACTTTGTATTTGTCTCATTCTACAATAACGATTACCTACCAGGTGAAGTTACAATTGGTGTTTCTATTTTTATGAATTCTTGGTTTATACGCTTCGAGAACGGATTGAAATATCGAGTTTGTATCCCGTATGTTCAATGAAAACCATCCAGGAAAAAATGTATGACACAAATATGTTTCGGAATTATTGAACAAATTTATGGAAACTGAATCTGTTAACAATAAAAAGCATAACCGTTCAGGAGTTGTCAAAGATGAAGCTATTTCTATTGTACCAACAGTTATTCAGGATGGCTCATTTCAAATGGAATGCACTGCAGAAATTCATGATAATAAATTAGCTGATATCGTTGACGTCGACAGGAATGAACTCGGCCCAGAAACTGAACCCTGGGGTAGTACATGCCGAACAATCAAAAGTAATAATAATAAAAAGGAACAATAAGGAGCCGTTGGTGTACGCTTTGAGTAAATGAAAACGAAAAAAGTGCTATCGGATATATTCCAATGTTTATACTGCAACGCTGATTCAAATACAACTAACGCGCGAACGAGGAATGACAAGATAAAGCCGGCAAGCAGTTCTGCTACTAGATCCTAGATATTAGTTATTGCACAAGGATTATGTTGTAACTAGCACCAATTAAACGTTACTGTGTTGTTTAATTACTGTTTTATTCCGGTGATTCTCGCATAGATACGCAATGTGGGAGTAACTGAATACGGTTGTTATATTATTGAGTAATTCCTTCGGTATTGACACGACGCTGGCTGGAATTTCTCGTCTGTCGTACGGACACGGTCAGTTTACAGAGTGCGGACGAAACGGCAAGAACGGTACGGTGTTAAAGTACCACTTTGACATCTTGAATAAAATAGTGGCGTCTGAGGTATCACTGGCATGAGAAAAGTTAAACATGGGGTTCCCCAAGAATCAGTTCTAGGACCATTGCTTTTCATTATTCATGTATCATCGGTGTCAGTGTCTTTCTGATAGCCTAGGGACACCCTGCATGACAAAAGTCAAACATGGATCAGTTCTAGGGCCACTGCTCTTCAGTATTTATATAAATCGAATTTTCAACTACATTCCACAAGGTACTCGTTGAAATGAAATTTTTGGAATCACTATTAACATATGGTGGTCTGATTTTCGGGAAATGGATGCGGATTGGGTTAACAAACTTGAAAAGGGTGCGATTGTTATATTTTAGTCCAATCCGCCCTTATTCCATGGAGAAGATATGGAGACTGATGAAATGTCCACTGTAGTGAGGAAACCTGCATTTGTATATTATATATGAAGTTATTGTTATACCGAGTGATCAACCAACCTATAGTTTTTCAACTTGTAGGGATAAACATTTTTATTTCTGACCGGGATATTATAAGCTTAATCGTCATAGTTACGCTATCGATAAAGAGGGTCATAACTCCCTAGGGACATTGTAGATTCTATAATTCCCTCTACCTTTCACAAGTGAAAACAAAATAAGAGGAATAATATATGTGTATACATAGTGGGCCATTGAAAACGAAACAGCGGCTCTGTAGGTCTGTGACCGCCACCCCTAAATTCACTACCATAATGGAATCCCGGTCCTCCATATCCGATATCTTCATATTCAAACCCATATTCAAAACAATCTATAATAAAAAAAGGATATAACGACCGAACACTCATTTATTTTAAACATCCCACTTCAGACACCAAATTTAGTAAAAATGCACTAAACTAATTTTGCTATTTTATTTAAAATTTTACCTACTTGAACAATTATTCAACTAAAACATTGACTTCACTATTTTAATTCATCTTCACTGTCACTCTCTATCTGCGAACTCTGGAACTACGTCTGCAACTCTCTGCGACTATTTCCCTGCTCTCTGCTGTCGATCGCCTTATATGCCCACAAGCAGATTCTATTCACAGTTCTCGATCTATCGAGTCTATACGGCGACTTCTTAGATGTCTCTCGATACTTCGATTTTGTTCATCAGCAAATTCGCGTTTTTATACGCGTGACGATGTGTTTATTGATTCCGACCTGCACCCATGTCATGTCTCACCTCCTTGATTACGCCTGCAATTACAAAACGCAATTTTGCTGAAAGCTCTTTGCTTCGAAATTGCGTACCTACTCCGTCAAACGAGTCTGTGGTGGAATTATGCGAAATGGTCCTATGACATGTTTGATTTGGTATCTGGTGTTGTATCTGCTATCCTGAACATATCCAGAACGTCACGCGAGGCAAAATATTATATCGAATTGAACGTGTTAGAGTGAGTGGATATGATGAATGTGGTGGAATATTATCAGCAGAAATTGAAAACGTTATAGACACTTATACAGTGCGGCTTTTAATAGTCCCCCCTCGTTAACTTTCAAACGGTTTGACGTGAAAACGTAAAGAAACCATTTGGAGGGTTTCATCGATGCTACTTTTTCTGATTGCTCGATAGATGGCGCGGTAGCAAAACAACTAAAAAATTACAAGTGGCATGGGGGGTCATGTGTCACATCGTTGAAAAGATAATTCAATTCTCTTTTCAAACATCTGTATTGTATTGTTATCAAAATGGCTCAGGCGTCATCACAAACGGTTTTCTTCCTACAGGACTTAATTTATCGGGAAGGAAATTGTTACAGAGTACGTGAATTCCCAAGCTTGAAAAGAATCACGCAAAAAGGAATCAAACACGAGTACGGATTGCATCACCAGGTCAACCTTGGCGATGTACAAGAGAAATGCGATGGTGTTTTGTCGCAAAACTTGTAAGTAATCGATATTAGAATCGGCACGCTAAATGTCGAGAGGAGACCTTTCAGATTTATGCCGACGTGCATTAGGCACCTCTGTTCCAGCATTGCGTTAGCTGATGGTAAAGATAATCAAGAATTTACCCATTTATCGAAAGTTTGATGTCACGGAGGATACTCCGTGATTTCAAAAAACGAAAAGATGTAAAATCAAGGAAATCTATGCAAGTGTAGGAGGGCAAATAAATCAATTTGTCCCGATAAGTCACGGCGTTTACAAGATTGTTGTCTTGTAAAATTGACTTATCAAACACATGACAGTTATGACTGTCATTATTAATGTCATTTTAGACAAGTAAACTATCAAATAACACACTAGTGTGTTATAATCCATAACTCACTGTTACTTAAAGTAGCATTCTACCTATTTGTTAATATTACTAGCAGAATTCATATTAATATTGAAATTGAAGGAAAACGTTAACTGTTCATTCGAATTTGAAGTCAGTGTGAAATTCGTTGGTTCATTGGAACCAGACGCTCCCATATCGGTACAGTTGCTGATAGTGCTGGAAGACGCCGACAACTCAGAACCTCGCATTTTTTCTGCAATTTGTACAGTTCGATTATTTTATCTTTACCCATGCGTCATCAATTTATGGTCGAAGAAATCACACACCCTCTATCGAACATCTCTTTCTATCAACCGCTATGAGCGAATCAAAAGTCGTTAACATTTGTCTTCTAAGCTAAGAATTATGGTATTGTGATGATCGATTGAAACTCAAAACAGTGAAAAGCGATAGACATAAAACCGACGGTGCTTTACATTTCAACTAAACTTGCCAACCATCAATTGCGTCATTGTTTTCTGTCATTGGGGTATTGTTTATGGCCAGTTTTAGTTTGTTTTGCAGTCGAATATATTATATAAACTGCTTTTTCAAAGCTGAACGTCTCTTGGAATCATTACTTCCAAAGTAAGTACAATACAATGTGTTTTATTCACAAATACTCTAACCTCACAATTGACATTTGTGACTATAATCCCGTACTGCCGGGATATTCACACAACAGTTATTCATATTGTGAAAATCCTAATGAGAGAAAAAACATTACCTAAATCTATAAATACAGGTACAAACATTCACAATATATTTTAACTCTTTTTTAGATTATGCCTGTAACTAATTCACAAGCACAACAATTTGCATTGAAAGGGAAAGAGCGAATGGTGGACCATTTTTACCACTTTCATCTGTTCAAGAGGTAACAATTCAAACCACAAAAGAAGTGTCATAACTTTTCTTTGCTGTATTTTAGAGATTTGCAGATGCACTTAAAATATCTCGAGAAACGGTGTAGGTACATCAAAATGAACGAAAATAAACCCATTCCATCAACACACACTGACCCACTCATTTAAAAATGGTATGAACAAGAAAAGCTCCTTTGTGACATGGTTATTAAACCCATTATTATAAACATTAGTGACAGTTCTGAATCTGAAAGTGATATGTCACTTTTTCTTACGAATGATATTTTAAGCGGTTTTCATTTGTGCGAAATGCATTCAAATGAATTATTCAACGTCAACCCCCTAATTTACCGACCATTTTCTCAAGTAAATTCCTCAGCTCGTTGATTATGCTGTGGTTATTTTCGTAGTTTGAAAATAGGTCTCATCCAAAAACGTTTGGAAGCCCTTTTTCTTCTTTTCTTCATTTAAAAATTTCAGTACATTAACAAAATCAGTTGAATATAAAATATTACGGCTGTTCTTATCCTTATATTATTAATCATGAGATTGCTGTCCATATATTTAACATTAAAATTTTCAATACGCCTGGAAACAAACATACATAACCGCACTGATCATTGTTCTCCTTTAAAATTTCGGACAAGTTGACTTTAGCCGCTTTCCAATGGCCACAGGGAGTAGCTCCGAGGAGCTCCGGGTAGCTCCTGAAGTGATTTGACAGATCACGACAAATTATGTTCCAATTAAAACCCAGTTATAAAGTCAGGTGCGGGTCACTTCTGGTTCAGTTCAGGGGAAACAAGCTCCACTGGGGGCTACTACCCCTGGCAGTTGGAAAGCAGCTTTTATTTCAACTTCTTGAATTTATTCGTACCATCAGTTAAAATTTGCAGCCACGAAATATATTTGAACAGCTTTTGACAGATTTTGTACGAAAAATAAATAATTCGTGTACATGAAAACTTAGCTTTAGTCTGGAAGATTCTTTTTCTGAGTTTTAGTCATGTTTCAATGGAAACTCATTTTTTGATATCAAAGTATGCAAGGTTTTGGAAGTATTGCACTCCAACCTAGTTTTCTGAACAACTTTTTTCGTAAACTGTTACATCTACAGAAATTGCATTAATGTGGATAAAATTAGGATTTAATGGATTTGTGTCAAACGGCTGCGGAGGTATGGATAAAACAACTTCCTTATATGAGTGTGACTGAAATTAGAATACAGTAGGGCATAGGGCATATGAGGAAATTCCATGAACATATCGCTGCCTCCATATGTTTCATTATCCTATCAAACCTGGTGTCACTGGATTCGTAATTATTGGAATACACCGTGTGCTAGGAATCGCACGTTAAAAGGTGAGACCTCGTTAATCCTTGGCTCGCACAAGTTTCGACTACTGATGGCTGCCGTTCGTAAGGGGACGACAGCTGGTTAACGGAAAAAACAGTTTTAAACAGATTCATTCCTTTTCGCTTTTGTTCCTCCAGTAACATTTTTGAAATTTGGAACATTGAATATGCTCACTGGACGGCACTTTTTGACATATTTGGAAAATAAAGGAAAAAAGGAAATGAGAAAAGGGGGTGTACCCATGAGTGTGTCACACGATATTCTGTTTGGACTAAAAAAAAACTCTCATTGTCTGGTGGTTCGCCATTTCCATGAATTTGAAAATGTTAATAGAGATTTCTAATGGCTTTGGACACCCAAATAAAAAGAAACGAAAGTTCTTAATTTTTCCATACTTGTTGCCAGGGGCGCGCTCTGTGATTGGTTACCATAATGACAGCTACAGTTGAAAATGACATTTATACTCCCTGACCTTATAAGCCGCTATCCATTTAAGAGTTTAGCCGTAGACACAATGGAAGTTTTATGTAATAAGTTTTAAGTGTTGGGATTTTGGATATCAATTTTACAAATAAAACAAGATGCAAAACATAATTGAAAAATGAAGCTTGAATTTTATCAACAAGATTGTTTATGACGCGTAATCAGAATAATAATGGCAATGATAGTTTCGCGTTAAAAAATATCCAAAATTAAGAAAATTAAAACTAAAAACATAAAACTTCCATTGTGTCTCAGCCTTTTCAAGCACCGGGGCTTCTTATTCCTCACTTGCTATTGGTGGAATTTTGACATGTCACTTTTTAGCCAATCACAGAGTACATTCCCTGGCAACAAGGACGGAAAAATTAGGAACTTTCGTCTCTTTTTATTTGAGTGTCCAAAGCCATTAGAAATCTCTATTTAGTTAATTTAGTAATTCAATATCTTATTACCTACACGTTGTAATTTTATCGGGATATTAGCCACGGCATTCTACATTTAGACGTTATTTTGACGAAACGTCTCGACTTATTTCATATGCATAACATTGATGACGCAAGGGTAAAGATAAAATAATCGAACTGTATTTTGTTATGCACCAATTCTTCTAGGTATCCTTCTGCTACCGTCGAGGACTTCCATCCTCCGTAACGCTTTAAAGTAGTCATGTTAGCCCCTGCATTGGCCAAAAGAGTCGCCGAAGACCTCAGGCAGTGACCGGTGTAGAACACTGGTTCCTTCAATTTCAAAAACATTGCAATTCTTGAAGGTATCTTCGACAACGTATTTATTCCCACACGCTGGCTGGTACACCTCCTATTTTTGTAAAAACTAAAAAGGGTCTAGAACTAGTATTCTTTGGTCTTTGGTTGACTGGAAATTCTTCTTCAAGTGTGATGAAATTTCTCGATTTCTTAGTTTTAATGTCTGGCAAAACTATGCGAAAATATTTCCCTTTGTCTTGATATTTTCTATTGTCAAATTGACCAATTTATCGCATCTACAAGCACCGCTAATCCCCATTATCAAAGCCATTTTCATCAACAAGTACTCGTCGTTGAGAGCTTCGTTCAAAAACTTCTCTATTTCAGGTCGTTCTAATATCTTGGACTCCTTTGGTTTGTATCCCTGTGATTCTCTTTTCACGAAGCTGGTTAGTTTGACATATTTTGAAATGTCGATTTTTTTTTAAAAGATGAATAGTCGAGCGAAGCATCGAGTATTTGGCACATATCGACGATGGGGAAAAAATAAGCCAGTAGAACATTTTCATCGATACCATTTATCTTCCGTGAATTCATCCAAGACTCAAACATTTTGAACTCCTTGTAGTAAGTTACTGGAAATAAACGGAATTCGATTTCACAACAGGTGTTCGAAATGACCGCCACCACTTTCTATGCAGGGTCTCGCACGACGAAGTAACGAGTCACAAGCACGCTGAAAACTACCTTGTTGTCGCATCTGTTGAACGGCGTTGTTATTTTGTCTAGGTTTCAACTACCTACCTAATTGCTTCGGAATTTTCGTCTATTATCTGATTGTAATATCGAGTTCCTGGAAAGTACCGCGATTGCAAATAACGTGTGCGTAATACCTAACAACTCTGACATTTTCCATAGTGGTGAGTCCAATAGCTATTGTAGGAATTTCGAAAAACAGAGATGTAGGTAAAGAAAATACGAAAACCGAAACACAACAAGAATCTAGGTACCTACCTATATAAAATGTACGGATTCGTCAAACGATTCAACCAAAATTCATCTTTGATATGCACGTAAAATATTCACAAATATCCTAATGAACGCAAGAAGCGATATGATCGAAGAATACCACGACAAACAATACACGACTCTAAATCGATCAGCTCGCGAGATTTGCCCTCAAAGGGGAACTAAATCATGAGGGTTGTTGCGGCCGAGGCCGAGCCAACTCAGCGACCCCCACAGCTCCGATTATCTGCTTCAAGCCTACCTCGAAGCTGAAGGGGAACTGTTTGAAAAATAATATCGTTTATATTATCATACCATCTTTCAACATTTAACGTCGGCAACATTGTCAAAGTTATTTATTACGCGCAAGCCTTTTTTTTGTCACCGCTTCGGTTACATCTAGGGACCGTTGATCTCTGGCCAGAGGTTCCCAAAAGTTTGCCAGAGTTTTCCGAAATTTTCAAAGTCCAATATTTTCCAAAATAACGTTTTTTCGAGATAATTGTATTCTTTCATTCCGCTTCAATTTTTCGTTTTCTATTACCCATTTCATTTATTTCTCCAATTTTGGAAACACCCTGTATATTTGCGAATTATCGTTGGGATCATTAAATTCTGCCATTTGTTATTCTGTTTTATTTTAAATTATTATTTGCCAATATACAAACAACAAAATATGAATTTTTTGTAAAACACAATCAGCTAAGAAGGTCAAGTGTTGAGAAAGGACCTCTTTTTGTTTTGCATTTCAAGCTACTATATAAACCACCTTAAATCAACCTGCAATTTTATTATGATCCTCTCCTTCTTTCTAGGAGATTCATTTACACAAACTGTATAATAGAGTAGCTTTAATAAATACTATTATTATTATTCAAATGAGTAGACAAGAAGTGAATTAGCTCTAGAAACAGAACATGCATTTGTCAGGCATTTGGTTTTTCCCAGTGATTTTTTCTGAATTTGGTTGTTTGAATGTTTTTTCCCCAGATAAAAAAATCAGAGTGATAAAAATATAAAATTATCTCATACAATTCCAAGGATGTGTTGTATTTGGAGAGGCAAATTTTTTCACCAATTATATTTTTATATATTGATATTATATGAGGTGTGAAAAGATATTTTTAATAATTGTCAATCCTCAAAATTGAGTAGAAATGTGCATGATACCTTACCAATCATTGTAGAGTGCTATTTTGATGAATTTCATACAACAATCAGCAAAGTCATCCTGGAAAATTGCAGACAACATCTTTCTGCTTGAAAATTTGTTTCAAGTGTCATTCCAAGGAATTTACCTATTGGTTTGACACAGCAACTACCTATTATGAAAGAAATTTCAAATTAGATAACATTTATGACAATAGCAAATAACAATAAAACAAATTACCCTGGAAAATCTTAAATATTATTAACAAAATTAGTTTCAGTCAAAACTTATCAAATGTAACACTCAGTATATAAGAATTCGATAAGTTTGATAGTTATCTATAGGAATATAAAATAGCGATTTAAAAATATTGGTATAAACTAGGAATACCAGGAAAACAAAGAGAACAAGAAAAATGTTGTGAAGTAACAACTCAACAGTAGAAATTTTTAAAAATCTATTGAAAAATCAACTTTAGGAAGCATATCGAATAGGAAAATTTTAAGTTAAAACCATATTGTCAAGAAACTTACCTCAGACAATAATATAAAGTCAAGGTGACCTTCACACACATCTACAAATCAAGGTATTTTCGAACTTATATATCTATCATTTGAACAAGCCATTGATGTCACAAATATTCTAGAAGTTTAAATTTTTGTCAATTTGTCCATAAAGACGTTTTAATTTTTTTAATGTGATAAAAAATGTATTTACATTTCAACATTCATTTTTCATCCATGGCTTACTGCGTTCTGACCTTGTTGTGACAAGCTAACAGGCAGGGTGCTTTCTTTAGACTTTTATCAATAGGGTGTGAGTGAGTGTTAGTTTGTCATGGACAAAATTGGTTTCTGAATGAAATTTCATTTGTTTTAACTTCTTGAACATTTTGAATGAAAATTCAACCCTCTTTTAAAAACATCAAAACACATTTATGTAAAATGTTTAGTGAATTTATTTAAGTCAAGTTGGTAACTTTGAACTTTGCATATTTGCACAGTCAACTTTTCCAGGTGTTTAATTTCAACATGAATAGGAAATTATTCACTCACTTTTTTTCCAGAGACCAACTCGACATGAATAAAATTCACTAAACATTTTGGCTAGATTTGTAGGTTATGTGATCATAAAAGAAGGATGAGTTTTTTTCCTAAAAAGTAGCGTTCTCAATAAAGAAAGAGTGTGAAACAGGTCAATTAGGGTGTGTACATTGTGTTAGTTTAAATATCAAACAACAAGCGGAAAAGAGAACAAGAAAATTGTTGTGAAGTATCTACCATCAGTATAGAACTCTTGTCTATGATAACTACTCAAGAGCAGTAAACATTTATAAAAATCTATTGAAAAATCAACTTTAGGAAGCATATCATCCAGGAAAATAACAAGATAAAACCATATATACACTCAAGAAACTTACCTCAGACAAACTTTCAAGGAATAAAATCACCAAATTATCCAAAGTCAAGGTGACCTTCAGACACATCTACTAAAAACAAGGTATTTTCGAGTTTTTATATCATTTTGAACGAGCCATTGATGTCACAAACATTCAAGAAGTTCCAATTTTTGCCCCTAAAGACGTTTTATTTGTGTGAAATATCGAAAAATGTATTTGCATTTCATAATTCATGGCATGCTGCGTTCTAACCATGTTCTGACAAGCTAACAGGGTGCTTTCTTTAGACATTTAATTAATATGGTGTGAGTGTTAGTTTGTCACTGACAGAACGGGTTCTTAAAGAAAATTTCAATTGTTTTAACTGCTCGAACATTTTGAATGCAATATTTCACACTTCACAAGAAGAAATTTCATGATTTCATTGCTGTAGAATACGTTATTTATTTTCTAGAGCAGGTTATAAAATAAGAAAACATTAAGATATCATTGATTAGAAAACATTTGGTTTTAATGAAACATATTGTTTAGAAACTTATTAAAAGACAGAGCTAACTACATTTTTAGTATCAAACAAGATCTCTGAAATCCATGAAAGTAAAATGTTAGACGTATACTATGTACTACATAAAGCTAATAGCTAATTAACTCATTAACTATGACAGTTCGATGTAAACAAGGGGTATTATCGATAAGAGGTGTTATCATTGTAATAAACTACCTAAGCGTGACGTCAAAGTGGGTGGAACTTATGGTGAACCTTTTCAAACATTGGGTTTGGTATTTTCGACAAGAGGTTTCAACTAACAAACCCTTTATCGAAAATAATAACGATTATCCTTATTCTTGATGGAAATAAGCAAAATCATGAAATCAATAATGTCTTATGGGTTTTCAACACGTATTATCCATTTGTTTGGAAAGGGTTTTTAAGCTCCGCCCAATCGTGACGACAGCACTTAGGTGGTCTATTGATTCTGACAGGACAGGTACTATCGATGAGAGGTTTTATCATTATACTACCGAATGATAGGCTAGGATAATGTATTGCTATTGGTTGAAGTCACCAAAATGTCGGATTTTGACATATGAACAAAAATTGTACATCAACAACGTTTGAAAAGGACTTTTAGCTCATGAATGAGTAATCTAATCTTTCTTCAACAGCCGATCGGGACACCCAGTGTATAGCGCAACGTTAACACGTAGTGGATGTACAAGTTCTTTGTTATTAAGCAATATTCCCAGGACGAGCACCGTAAACTGATGCAACAAACTGAAAAGAGGGACCTGCACAGATTATGTCGCCGATCACAAATAATAATAATTAAATATTTAGTAGGTCTAATCGCAGAGATCGTGACTAACGGCAAAACTTTTCGTGTGGGTTATACACGTACACTTCGTGTATCGTTAATCGTTATATCGGTAGAGGTCAAGATTATATACGAACTTGTGATACACATTTAGGCGAACTGTCCACCTCGGTCCAATTTCAGAGAGTTCATTCACGTAGATCCGCGAGAACATGAATTGAATCGATGAATGTAAATGGATGACAGATGATACGGATGAAAGATTTCAGTTCAGTTCTTGCACTAATTGCGCTGAGATTCATGAAGGCACACGAATATGCGTGGTTTATAGTTATTTATTTCTGACCGGGATATTATGAGCTTATTTCGTCATAGTCAAGCTATCAATAAAGATGAGGGTCATAACTCATTCGGGAAAATATAGATTATATAATTCCCTCTACCTTACACAACTAAAAATAAAATAAGAAATGCTAATTTGGAATATACCCAGCCAACACAGATACATCTCCAAGATATTTTTGCGATGTCATTTCGTGACCTGCAACTCGCATCGTTACGTCGCACAGACGTCCCAGCGACTCACTTTTGTCACACTCATGATGCATGCTGGCGACGTCTGTGCAATATAGTTCCCCAGTAAACATAAAAACATAACTTAAACATAACTGTTATATCACATTGTGACTTGGTGATGTTATTCAGAGATATGCTTGATGTTACAGATACGTTGCGTCCATATGCCTTTGTGCCTCTTTTAAATATTACAATGTAATGTTAATTACTTAACATTACATAAATGTATCATATTTTGCGTAACTTTAATGTGACTTTATTACATACATATAATGTTACTCAAAACATCTATGCAACATTTGTAAAATGTAACATTGTAACATCAGGGTGGAGCATATACTCATGGTTTACCAACACTTTTTTCTATATTTATAGGTATATATTTCTGGAATTTCAGTAGTCACTTTTCAGTAGATGAATAACAACAATAGCAATTAACAAAGTTATTCATCTACCAAAGAGTGGCGATTGAAATTCCAGAAATACAACTTTAAGTGTAGAAAAATAAGTGTTGGTAAACAATGAGTATAAGCTCCACCCTGTATACTAAGAAATAAAATATGTATATAAGGGGGTAATGATGTAAAACATACCAATCAATCAAAAAACTTTATTGTCAATGATTAAAATCTCATGGATAATAAGCGTTATAAAACAAGACAGTTACATCATTAACAATTAAATTAAAATTAGCAGTATAAAAAATATAATCTTGAATCACTATGAACAGACCAAAGTACCTAATAATATGACTTACCACCTGAATCAGATGAAAAATTTATTGAGAGATCTACCAAAGTTAAGTGATATTATAAGAATAATATTGAATGAAAACCTATTTCTTTTGAAAAATAAAAACAGATATCACCGAATCAATAATTATATGGTTGTTGTCTCGGTCACTTCTCCTTTCTTTTTAGTTTCTGCTCTGCTAATGTCATCCAATCCATCACTATGAGCAAACTCTTCATCTGTGGTTGAACTGCAAACATCTTTTACATATTCTGAAAATATAGTCATTACAGTCACTGAAAACTCATATTAATCTTTATTATATAAGAAAACGACCATCCAATATTTATTAATAATTCTATGTTGCCCCTAGAGGTAAAACAAAAATAATTACTTACGTTTCAGTATGTCCATAATTATCAATTCAAAACTTTTGGATTTTTTTCTTTGCCCAGTCCAGAAGGGCTCATCTTCGATTAGTTCGGAAACAACAACTGATATTTAAGTTTTTGTAATCTGATCATTCAGTAAGTACCAGTTTGTACATCAAAACTGATAGAGGAATGTGAAAGGACACTACCAAACTGAAAAGAAAGAGAAAATGCAGTTAGTTTATTGATAATTTGTATTAAACAATTCAAGTGATTTCTCTACAATCTCAAGAAATATTATCTTAGATTAATGAAATTAAGAAAGATCAGAACACTCTGTATAAAATATATAATTTTGAGTTCACTTACAAATTAAGCAGCTCCAATATTGTTGTTTTAGCAAGCTAAATTCATTGGTTTTAGTTCCAAAAATTCCTTGATCAATCGGTTGAAAATAATTTGACACAGCTCCAGATGTCAGCAACCATTTCCATACTGTCCAATATCTGATTAGCAGGAACCACAACTGATAGCTTTTCTACTATTCATAGCATCATATGTAGATACTCTCTAATCAATAGTAGATATCACTACATTCACTACATAACCTAAATGATAAAATAACAATTAGTGGATGGAGTAGTGGAAAATCATAATCATACCATGAAAATTATGAGTTTTGCATCCTATTGATTCCAATCACTTTTAAGTAGTTTGAATTATATTTTAATTCTATGAACTCAAAACTCCTACCATGACCGCCATGATTATTAGGATAAAATGAACGATGGCGTCAGTGATATATTTATTTCATATTTACTGGGTAATATTGTTTGAACGTGGATATAATTTTTTTAAGTTACGTAGATTTTGAGTTTTTGTCGACATTTATGATATAATATTAATTTCAAGGCTCCCTGTACACATGTCAGTAATGTTTTGAGAAGGTTAGACAAAAATATCGAACAAATAACATAACTACTCTGTCTAAGACATATCTAGGCAACATATAATCAATATTATATGTATTATCTAATGAATATTATTGATCACATTATTTTGATGTTACATAAACATATAGTTGAAAACACTGTGTTGGAAACGTCAAGATGACATTAATATATTGTTACTTTGCCAATATCACAAAATTGCAGAAAAGTTATATCTGGAAAATATTGTTGTTATGAATCATGTTTAGTGGGTCCGAGACGTCTTTGCGATGTAGTTCTGAGACGCCGCAAAGATGTCTCCTAATAACGTATCAGGGATGTAACAGAGAGGCATAGCAGCGATTTCTTCACTGATTGATTCAAGAGACGTCAACGTCTATACGATATTCCAGACAGAAACAACAAATGGCATAAGAAAATATATTTTTAATATGAAAAAAATAAATATAAAGTTATTGAAAAAATTCTTCAATAATGAAATCATTCTGGCATAACATTAACAAAGTACAAAACTAAAAATTAACAAAGTAAAAAATTAAAATATATTAATTTGAAAACTAAAAGTTAATTGCTCTGGTTCCTTTTCCTGTCAATCCTTTGTTTGGCATGCCTGAACCAATTGGAACAGGCTGCTTCCACATTTTTTTCGTCCCCTCCGTGAAGGCTCATCACCACATCTGGAAATCAATGAAACAATTGTGAGACCACTGAAAACTAAAATGCCAGATAGTAAAGAAAGAAATAATGGAATCTTACTTTGTTGATACTCAATAACGATCCTCACTTTTCACTTACAGTTTATGAACACTAAAATTCGCAAATGTGATCGATCCAGTTGGAAATATCAGAACATGAACAGTATAGAAAGCATTCAAAGCTTCGATCTTCGATCAATGCATCGATACAAAGAACAAAAAACTAGAACTAAATATGGTTATACGATACAGTAACAGCCGGTCACGCAGTCGCCTCCCGCTTTCAGGTTGGCCATCATTGAATACGATCTGTGTTGCCAACTTCTTGCCAACTTCTTGCCAACTTCTTGCCAACTTCTTGTCAACTTCTTGCCAACTTCTTGCCAACTTCTTGTCAACTTCTTGCCAACTTCTTGCCAACTCACCGCATTACTTCAAAATAAACATTTAACACAAATTGAGGATTTGCCTTTCGACCGTGGTGAAGGACAGATGGCGTCCTTATGGTCGGCAGTCAAGTGAATGTGTGTGAAAGTTCTATTATCACTTGATCTGGAGATAACTCAATAAAAATATAGTAGCAAAGATATCTAAGTATAGATTTTGATGTCTATGGCAAGTAACAGTTTGACATCGCAGGGACATCTAAATCCAGCTATCACTAATTTAGATATCACAGGGATGTCGCAGTGTGATATCGCAGTAATGTCAACTGTATGACATCGCAGAGACATCTCTAGCCGGCTATTATTGATTTTGATATCTAAGGGGTGTTGCGGTGTAATATCGCAGGAATGTCAACGATGATATCACAAGGACATCTAAATCTCATTTTTGACGATATTGACATCCCTGAGATGTGGATGTTTGCCCAGTGTTGACTGGGTATATGGCAAGCTTTTGAAAGAAAGTAAAATTTTTGTATAAAGAATGTCGTTTTCAATAAAAAAAATGGTTTAATCGGATGAATTAGGGTGTGTAGTATAACGAATGAAGAGTTTTCAGTTTTTTTTGCTGTAGAAATGTGTACTAAAATATGGCAGTCACCACTCAAAAATGGGCCGACATCTCCGAAATTACTTGAGACCGCCAAAAATGTTATTTAGATTTTTTGTTCAGGAGACCAAACTACGTAAGATCCAACTTTTTTGATAGCCCTTGGCTATCAGTTGACGGAATTTTATCAATACGGTAATCTGTTCCAAAGATTACTTTATTTGTATTCTATTCACGCAATTTCTTGTACGAGAAGTTACAACACAGTGGCCGAGCCCAACGCGTGTCTAATTTTTTTCCATCTAATTCCACTCATAATTATGAATAACGCGAGGTAATAATGTCACCCAGCTTTATAGGATAGTCATGCGAAAGCACCAAAGGTCATAGCTATTTTCAGCGAGGGGTGGCATGTTGCAGCTAATTGCGTGATGTTTACACTGAAATTGATTCCAATTCACCCATTTCAGCAGAGTTGCGAGGGAAGATTTTCTGGTTTTATTGGGAATATGAATTTATTCATGTCTCCAACGCTCTTTGACGAATAAATTCATAAGATCTCCATAAAAATGAACACACCTCAACAACAAAACCGTTTAGTGTGACGTGTCACGTCACTCCGCTTGAAGGTCACGGGCCATTATCCAAACGCAAACTGTCTTTACCATTGAAAGAATGTGTATGTGGTATATTTTTTATGTTTTTGTCGAAATTTGTGCAGGAAAATGAGTGAAATAATCAAAAAAAATTGCATTCTTTACCATTTTTAACCTACAAATGAATATATTATGTTCAAATTTTACTGCAGGTACCTATTTTGTTACAGTATTATTTACACATAAGATACTTACTGTTATTCGCTTTCAAACCATTTGATAAATCAAATATCCACAAAAATCCAGCAGCTTAGGAATCAAACACAAGAAAAGTTTGTTTGGATAATGCATATGACATATCCCAACAAAATTGACAGCTCTAACGTCAGCACTAAAATGGTGTACTTGCTGACTATGATTCTGCCGAACGAACCCTTAAGGCACGTTCAGATACATGCGTTCCCACCGTGCATTTTTAACCCTGCATGAGAAATGCATGTCTTTTGATTTTCACACATGTGCCTGTCGGCGTGCATGATAAACTCAGGGTGAGCACGGAATTGGGACATGTTCTAACTTAAATAATAGAAGATACCTTCCCAAAATATTCTTTTTGTGCCATCACAGCGAAAATTTGAATGAACTCCCGAAATAAGTATACTCTGTGAATTTGAAGTGGATCGACGGAAAAAAATACTCGGGGAAAGTCCTAAGGGGTAGACCCCTAAAAATCATAAAAAATAATATTTTGGAAAGAAATAACCTCTTTCAACTCTAGATGAACTTAGGAAATTCTCAACTCGAAAACGGTTGAAGATTAAGCAATTTTGCGAAAACCAATCGATTCAGAATGATGAAATTAGTATACTCTGTGAATTTGAAGTGGATCGATAAAAACCAAAAATTACTCGAAAATAGTCCTAAGGGGTAGACCCCTAAAAATCATGAAAAATAGAAAATCAGCAGTAACACTTGAAATTGCAACTGCGCATACGTGAGCATATACAAAAAGGTTGAATTTTGAGGAAATTGATAGAAAAATTATGAAAAATAAAAATTTGCAGAGAAACTACCTGTTTCAACTCTAGATAAACTTTTCAACTCAAGAACGGTTGAAGATAGAACAATTTTATGAACGCCAATTGTTTCAGAATGATAAAAATTACAATATTTACAAGTTGATCGAAGAAAACGAAAAATTACTGGAAAAAAGTCTCAATCAAATTTACAATATCAACAGATTTACTTATCTTTTCATACTTACCTGTTTTAGAATAAATGACTGTTTTGGGATTACCCAAACCTCAAAACAGAATTTGCATTCACAAAAAAGTTTCTTTAGGAAAAAAACAGAATAAATCAGTTCATCATAAGGTGCATACTCTGTAGATGACATTGTATACGTAGTCATTTTTTTCTGTCTTTTGTCTTCTGTCTTCTGAAAAACAGAATAAATCAGTCCATCATAAGGTGCATACTCTGTAGATGACATTGTATACGTAGTAATTTTTTTTCTGTCTTTTGTCTTCTGTCTTCTGAAAAACAGAATAAATCAGTCCATCATAAGGTGCATACTCTGTAGATGACATTGTATACGTAGTAATTTTTTTCTGTCTTCTGTCTTCTGTCTTCTGTCTTCTGTCTTCTGTCTTCTGTCTTCTGTCTTCTGTCTTCTGTCTTCTGTCTTCTGTCTTCTGTCTTCTGTCTTCTGTCTTCTGTCTTCTGTCTTCTGTCTTCTGTCTTCTGTCTTCTGTCTTCTGTCTTCTGTCTTCTGTCTTCTGTCTTCTGTCTTCTGTCTTCTGTCTTCTGTCTTCTGTCTTCTGTCTTCTGTCTTCTGTCTTCTGTCTTCTGTCTTCTGTCTTCTGTCTTCTGTCTTCTGTCTTCTGTCTTCTGTCTTCTGTCTTCTGTCTTCTGTCTTCTGTCTTCTGTCTTCTGTCTTCTGTCTTCTGTCTTCTGTCTTCTGTCTTCTGTCTTCTGTCTTCTGTCTTCTGTCTTCTGTCTTCTGTCTTCTGTCTTCTGTCTTCTGTCTTCTGTCTTCTGTCTTCTGTCTTCTGTCTTCTGTCTTCTGTCTTCTGTCTTGTGTCTTGTGTCTTCTGCCTTCTGCCTTCTGCCTTCTGCCTTCTGCCATCTGCCATCTGCCATCTGTGCCATCTGCCTTCTGCCTTCTGCCTTCTGCCTTCTGCCTTCTGCCTTCTGCCTTCTGCCTTCTGCCTTCTGCCTTCTGCCTTCTGCCTTCTGCCTTCTGCCTTCTGCCTTCTGCCTTCTGCCTTCTGCCTTCTGCCTTCTGCCTTCTGCCTTCTGCCTTCTGCCTTCTGCCTTCTGCCTTCTGCCTTCTGCCTTCTGCCTTCTGCCTTCTGCCTTCTGCCTTCTGCCTTCTGCCTTCTGCCTTCTGCCTTCTGCCTTCTGCCTTCTGCCTTCTGCCTTCTGCCTTCTGCCTTCTGCCTTCTGCCTTCTGCCTTCTGCCTTCTGCCTTCTGCCTTCTGCCTTCTGCCTTCTGCCTTCTGCCTTCTGCCTTCTGCCTTCTGCCTTCTGCCTTCTGCCTTCTGCCTTCTGCCTTCTGCCTTCTGCCTTCTGCCTTCTGCCTTCTGCCTTCTGCCTTCTGCCTTCTGCCTTCTGCCTTCTGCCTTCTGCCTTCTGCCTTCTGCCTTCTGCCTTCTGCCTTCTGCCTCCTGCCTCCTGCCTCCTGCCTCCTGCCTCCTGCCTTCTGCCTTCTGCCTTCTGCCTTCTGCCTTCTGCCTGCTGCCTTCTGCCTTCTGCCTTCTGCCTTCTGCCTTCTGCCTTCTGCCTTCTGCCTTCTGCCTTCTGCCTTCTGCCTTCTGCCTTCTGCCTTCTGCCTTCTGCCTTCTGCCTTCTGCCTTCTGCCTTCTGCCTTCTGCCT
The DNA here is from genome assembly GCA_958502065.1 of Chrysolina americana. NCBI lineage: Eukaryota > Metazoa > Arthropoda > Insecta > Coleoptera > Chrysomelidae > Chrysolina > Chrysolina americana. The sequence goes on along the minus strand of OY293421.1, from coordinate 773,880 downwards.
TCTGCCTTCTGCCTTCTGCCTTCTGCCTTCTATCTTCTGTCTTCTGTCTTCTGTCCCCCATTCATCAATTAATAATCCTTAGATGTAATAATTATGAAAGTGTTTCAGTTTCTAAATCAATTATTATAAACCCATATCTAACAACTTTATCGAAATGGAGATCCGAACTTTCGTGCAGGATCTGACGAAACTCGAGATGTGTGTGTCTCGGCCGAACGGATGCGCGATGCACCTAATAGTAACAGTTGTGTGTGTCGATGCTTTTTATTTCGTCGATAATGAAAACCTGAAGACAAACAAGTTTGAAAAGTTCTGGAATTAATTCGTGTAATTCAGAGAGAAGTACCGTCAACTTTACATCCATATTTTGTTATTAAGACTCAAAGTGAGGTTTAGTGCGTAACGGCAGAAGCTATCATTAGGTGCCCCGATTCCGGATACAGCGTTTTTATAAGTGCCGCCTCGGAACGCCATCACTCATTCGGTCGGAGGTAATATGTACACGGTGTCCCATTTTAACAATTACACCCAGAGTGTTTCAGCGCATACAAGTTAGGTCTTTGAAGGGCAATAGTTGATACAGTGAATCACTAAGAATTTAGGCTATGTGCGCGGTGGTACCAAAAATGACCCATCATTTCAGGATTTGTTTACCATCACTGCCATCTAGCCATTGTCTGAGTAACCTCGAAGATTTGGTTCACCTTCTCACTAACAGACAGCGAAACCCAATAAACGCCTGTGCTGTCAGGTTTTTGGGTCAGTTTTATTGGCAAGTGAATATCCGGATCATTTTCTCTGTCTTGCGCTGCGAATTACTTTATAGTGAGTCGCAGCTCCATTCGTAGACGGATGATGAGAGGAAAATAACCTCGAAACATGCATGTATTCAGGTGGTCATTTTCAACAATGGCTTTATAACAAGTAGCACTTGCAATTATGTGTCCGTGAGGAACGTTGCACAAATAGAAGACAGATATAATTCAATATCCGTAGGGGGAAGTAGTTGTTTTCTGTCAGATATTTGCCCTAATATCCACTTTGTGGAATTGTGTGGAGAGATAGGCACTTTTCGGTTTTACGAAATATCTGTTTCCTACAATTCTTATGGTTGGTTTTCTTTGCAAATTCTTCCGAAGGTGGCCGACTGCGTTGGTGTGAGTTTAAAACTATACCAAAGATCAATTACATTTTTTCTACTGCCCCCGATGGAATATCAACTGGAACTGTCTCGGCTATATCGTGGTAATCAGGAATTTGTGAAAGAGATGAACGAAGGTGGAATACAAATTCGTGTTTGGTGAAAATTTTATTGATAAAAAAGTTGAAGAGAGAATAATCTAAACACCGGTTATTTCCGCAATCCAAGCTCTAGCACTGGAGGTCCTCGTATAAACACCAGGCCAGATAGGGCTGGCGCAATCTTTCCCGAACGACACCACGCCCACCACCAACCCATCCAGAACAACGGGACCTCCGGAATCACCCCCGCACGAGTCCTTCCCTCCCACCCCCAAGAACCCAGCGCAAAACATGTTATCGGTGATTTTAGACTTCCCATAAGCTGCTCTGCACTCCTTCTGGCTCACCACCGGCACCTGCACCTGTTGCAGCGTTTCAGTAAATCCCCCGCCTTCTTCTCTGCCTCCCCATCCGGTTAAACTAACTAAATCACCAGCGGTGGTGGCGAATCCAGCATGAGGGAGCACAGCGCTGGCTGCGCTCGCTATCGTCACTTCATCGTCCAGTTCCAGCAACGCTATATCGAAGTCATCGCTGCTCGAGTTGTACAAGGGATGCAAAACGTAGTCGCCAACAGTTACTATCTCGCCTCCAGAAGATTTGAAGGTCGATCCTGTTCGGATGTTTAGACCAGCGGAGTAACCTTTGACAATGCAGTGGGCGGCAGTCACCGCCCAGCTTCTGGATATCAGGAATCCCCCGCAGAAGTGAGTACCCAGGAACTGGAGGGATATCTGCCACGGGTAGAGGGAGATGTCGGTGTCGTTGCCTCCTGCGATTTCCAGCGGTTGTAGTGCTGCAAGAAGAAGTAAATGAGTTGAGGGGGTAAGTGTATGAATGAGCCTGATCATCGAGATTCCTTTATTTGAGAAGAAACTGCGGAAGGTAGAGTTATACTTAATCTCCACTACCCAACACAGGTTCGTATCCTACCGACTGCGCCACATCTGATACCCAATATTCAAACTAGACAGAAGATATAAATAGATATTTTTGCGAGATTGAAAAAATCCCCTAGCTACGCCCCTGTCTAGTAACAAATAAACTTACTGATCGCAGTAGATATTTCCTCATTCTTGGAACTATTTTGTTGATGTTTTACGCTACTGATCAATCTGGAGAACAGAATAATCCCGAAAAATCTGCTCTGCTCGAATTGAGTATATAAAACGACACATTTCACTCGGGAGAAGAAATTTTTAAGAATTTTTTAGGAAGTTTTTGGAAGATTCAGCTAGTTGAAGTCAGTTGAACGGTTTAAAGAGATCCAAGTGTTCATTTAGTCAGTGTAGTAATTGTATATTTATATCGAAGTTGACAAAAACAGTTTAGTGAGCTTGGCGCATTGTTTAGAAATATTGTAACAGTAGTGTCGGAAGTAGGATATTAGTGAAAAGCAGAAACTATTTATGGTGAATACGAGGAGCAGATCTTACGATATGATGGAGGTCATTGTAAAATTTATCCAAAATCATTTTGCGGATTTGGAAAGAAGGCGCCAGCAGGTAAAACAAGAAGGGGAAACACGGCGCCAGGAGGAAAAACAAGAAGAGGAAAAGTGGCGCCAGGAAGAAAAACAAGACGAGGAAAAGTGGAGCCAGGAGAAAAAACAAGAACGAGAATATTAAAAACAAAAAGAAGAATGTCGAAAGTTTAATGAAAAAATAAGAACGAAAACAGGCACTCTAGAAAATTCTCGATCAACAGAGAAAAGTGCGAAAAGATGTAAAACAAGAACGAGAAGAACCACTCCAGAAAATTATCGAACAACAAAAGACCGAATTAGAACGAATAGAAAAACAAAGGAAAACAGAACTCTCAGGGAGTTCTAGAACATCAAGACAAGTTATTCCAACATGTATTACAGAAAAGCGAAGTACAAATGGAGGAACTGGAAGAAGAACTAAAGAAAGACGTCAAGAAAATCGAAGATGAGCTCAATAAGAAAGTGGATACAGTGCGAGAGGATGTGAAAGGACTCGAAAACCAGATAGCTCTCCTCAAGAACCAAGTACGTCGAGACAGGGTTGCCACATCAGGGATTTCCGCAAAACTACCGACTTTTGATGGACAGTCCTCTTGGTCCATGTATTGCCAGCAATTTGAAGCTGCGGCAGTGGATAATTTATGGGGCGAAAAAGAAAAAATTACGGAATTTATAGTAACTTTGAGCAGTTTAATTCAAGTGTGTTTTTGATCAGTGTGGTAGTTGTATTTTTATAGCGAAGTTAATTATAGTTTTAGGTGAATTAATACATCAATGTTATCTAATACGACCCATACAGGATGTTGAAAGAACTGAAAGAACAGAAATGACGGCAACACCGTAAATAATTGCTCGAAGGGGCAGAAGGAGATATAGGTGAGGATGAGATTACTCAAAAATGTGAGAAATATTTATTAACAAAAGATTCAAGACTACGAGAAGATAAGCGTATGTAGGAAACCATCAGCTCTATCATTATTACTATTTTTTAAATATGTATCTTTGCTTTTGGAAATTGACACAAAATTCACAAAAAGCACTCAGCATTACCAGCCCGATGATACTCAAGACAATTTGAAGCCATTTTTTTTAATATTGACTTTGGAATGGCAGCTCCAATGTAGGTAGCCCATGAACTGAATTTGAAACAAACAAGCTAGCCGCTTTGTTTTATTGATATTTTGCTGGTTATATCTGAATAACAAATGGAAGTCTTACCGTAAGCAACACTGACGAATGAAATGAAAAATAACTTGATCATGACTACACACCATGAAATTTTCTAATATGTGTTCGATTCGAGTACGTAAATTCTGATCCTGATTAGATTCTGGATATCTTATAAGATGATCTTTACTTTATCGACTCATTTTGATACAGTGTGATACAATCGTAAAGTATTCCAGTGACATCACAAGTATCTTCTACAAAGTGTAAATAGATAAATTAGTTGAGATTGAGATGAGAGTAAAAGTTAGGTCAATGTGAGAGTAAAAGTAGGGTGAATTATGTTAAGTTAGGTTAGGTTGAGTAACCTTGATTGGTCTTGGATTCAGAATACAGGTGATTCCAAAAACACCCCAGGCAATATGTTAAAAGAGCTCAAAAAGAACAGCCATGAAGATCGAATGAATCGCAGAGATGTTCTAAAACTGTGACTAACAAATATACGTCGACTACTGACACTTTCTGAACACTTTGAATCAAATGCGTGGACCTCTTTAATACCACTGGCACGCCTCTGGTTTTTGTGATTGCTTAAGACGCTGTCGTTGAAGAAAGGTTTACGATCGTACTCGTCCTGTTTATGACAAACAAAGTTCATGTATTGTGGTGCGTCCATAAATATAATCCAATATCATTGTCATTGGAACTGAAATAAAGTTATACACCATTCGTAACGCTTTGTTCGTTATTGTACAGGTTTGACACTTGGCGGGTGTGTGAATTGAAAACTGTGAGAAGTGGATTTTTCTACAGATAATGTAATTAGATCTCTGGAAGTGTTCTGATCTTAGTAAATCGTGCGTTTTTATCAATCCAATGATCCGACAATACAAGTTGCCATAGTTTTCAACAATTCGAAGTTTCCTGTTGAATAATGATAATAGTAATAAATTACATTCATTTCACTAGGTGGAGTTTAGTTTAACTATAGGTTCATGCTCATCAGAAGTAGATGAAATACTGTTTAAGGAAGCATTTCATCCTGATTTCATCCTAACTTCAAGACTGATTCTTTATAAATGTATTCAATTATTTTCTATTTTACGCGAGTTTTTCATCCTTTATTCAAAGATATCTAGTGAAATTGATTGAAAGCAGAGCATCTGGCCAGCTGGTACACCAGACCTGATGCCATTGGACTTATGTCATCTGGGTACATCTGCAATCAGTTGTTTTTAAAACACAACTTGTCACTCTCCTTAAATTAAGATATTTCCAACCTTTCCAGTTCACAATCATAACCTATTCCTGTTAAAGTTTGGCAAAGGGCCATTGTATATGAGGTCATGGAATGAGAAGAAGAATTTTTGGTTCACGAACCTGCCTTAAGCTTAGAGCCGCTTTCCAATTGATTTGAACCGAACTGAACTGAACTGTGAACTGAACTGTGAACTGAACTGGGAACTGAACTGTATACTGAACTATGACCTGAACTGTGAACTGGGAACTAAAATATGAACTGAACTGTTAAGTGAACTGTGAACTGAACTTAACTGTGAAGTGACCTGTGAAGTGAACTATAAACAGTGAACTAGAGTGTGAACTGAACTGTAAACTGAACTAAAAACTGAATCATGGACTGAACTGTGAACTGAAATTAATTGTGAAGTTAAATGTGAACTGCACTGAACTGTGATCTGGGAACTGAACTGTAAACTAAAATATGAACTGAACTGTGAACTGAACTGTTAAGTGAACTATGTGTGAACTGCGAATGAACTGAACTGTGAACTGAACTGTAAAATGGACTGTGAACTGAACTGCTAAGTGAACTATGAACTGAATTGTGAACTAAACTATGAGATGAACTGTCAACTGAACTGTGAACAGAATCGTGAACCGACCTGAATTTAACTTAACTGAAATGAACTGAACTCAACTGTGAACTGAACTATGAACTGAACTGTGAACTTTCCACTTTGTGGAAGCTGATTACCTCCGAGGAGGTGAAGGAAAGTGTAAAATAAACATGGTCAATGAGAATGACAAGAAATCGTTAATGCCAACTTAAGGATAGAAATGGTGGCTAGTCCAAGATGACGGATGTTGATTTTATTGAAACGGTCCTATCTTTGGAAGTAATTGTCCGATTTCGAAGATTTTTTTTCCAAAGGAAAGATTATGTCCAAAATTTGAGGGTGTCTACAGTTTTCTGTTATTTGCAGCCGATAAACCTGGATTGGCTACTATTTTTATTAGCTATGACTATGAAATGGCCATGTTTTTTGTGATCCTTATACATCTGTGTAACTCAAACCGTTTACTCCAATTTGCTTAGATGGCCTTCAGATTAGTACATTAGTTTGAAGTAATTGAAAACTCTAAGACGACCTACAGGGTCAAATTCGTTATGGCGCACATATTTGCTCAAACTGTATGATTAGTTGTGACCCTACATGTCCGTGAATAAATGAATATTGAACAGCGAGCCTTCTAGAAACACCCAACTCATCTTCCTTCAAAACCAGGTCTCCCGGATGGCAAAAGAACCAAATACGCGTCTGAAATATCAGCGATAAACACCTTCATGTCGAACAAAGCACAAATATTCGAAGAAAACGGTCCGATACCGCTGGGAGAGCCTTTCCCATCGTCCTCGTATATAATTTACCTGTAATTTGATGGATTTGATTATTGATCGGACTGTTACGAGTTGGTTAGATGTCGGTTAGTAAGCTCGGAGGCTCGCAGGAGATCGTGCGTCCTTTTTTAATGATGGAACATCGTGTGGCCAATCACGGCATGTCATAACCATAGCGGTTTTTCGAGAATAATCGATAGTTTCGATCAAATCTCGCCGGTCACACCGGTAGTTAAACGTTTGAGGATCTCGATGACTGCGGGAAATTATCACCGAGACGCCGTTGAAGACAACACGATGGGGCTTGAGAACGTGGTACGGATGTCACGTGATTTTTTTGAGACTTCTGCTGCATCCACGTAAAAGCCCTGGAAAAAAGAACTGCAAGATATACAGAAAGGTAGACATTTTAACGTTAAAGAAACATGGTGGTTCGCGCTCGACAAGCGTGGTGAAAAGAAAAGTAGATCAGTCAACTGTCAAAAAGAGTCGTATTACACAAGATGTCTCTCTGCGAACAGTCCTTAAGGATATGACCTCGCTTCACAACTGAAACAAACTCGATAATCCAAGCTTTGACCCTCATGCTGCCCAATTATTTCATAAAAGAGAAAAGGGCTGTCACACGAAACACTTTTTTCTTCGTTTCACACCATCTAAATAATGGTACGTTTTGCAGCCTGCACTGTATCCATTCCGTTCTCGCAGGAATCGTAGGTTCGTCCGTCCCTCCCTGTTATTCTCAAGGCAGAGATTTCCGCCCAGATCATTGGATAAGTACACATTTACTTAATTATACATTTGAATTTCGCTCGAGCTTCGTTCACATGACTTGTCGGCAATTCTATCGCGAATTGCGAACTCTATAACTGACCCAATCGAAAGTATACATCTCGTTTATGGGATCTCTCCTTTTCTGACTCTGCGAACTTTTAATTTTCGCCGGGAAATAGTGTTTCTCGTTTGATAGATACCAACGGCTTCGGGATTTTTACAGCGCGGACCGTCTAAAACCCTACTGAGGGGTCTATTCTGTAACAATTTCGTTAATATTTGGACGCCTCTAAAATTTTGAGGCAATGATATATAGATAGCCAAAAACTTTTAGAAGCGTCCAAATATTAACGGAAATGTTACAGAATACACCCCTAACAGTTTAACATCTCATGCTTGTACCAAGTACGTGAAAATCTGACTGCGACCTCTTATTTGAACTCTCATAGATGGACCAGAGACCTGTTTTTTTCAAAGATAAACATCTCTTGGAATCATTACTTCCAAAGTAAGTACAATACAATGTGTTTTATTCACAAATACTCTTTAAAATTTCTAACCTCACAATTGACATTTGTGACTATAATCCCGTACTGCCGGGATATTCACACATGAGTTATTACTAGTGTGAAAATCCTAATGAGACAAAAAAACGTTAGTTACCTAAATCTATAAATACAGGTAAAAACATTCACAATATATTTGAACTCTTTTTTAGATTATGCCTGTAATTAATTCACAAGCACAACAATTTGTAATGAAAGGGAAAGAGCGAATGTTGGACCATTTTTACTACTTTTATCTGTCCAAGAGGTAACAATTTAAACCACAAAAGAAGTGTCATAACTTTTCTTTACTGTATTTTAGAGATTTGCAGATGCACTTGAAATATCTCGAAAAACGGTGTACATCAAAATGAACGAAAATGAACCCATTCCATCAACACATACTGAATCACTCATTGAAAAATGGTATGAACAAGAAAAGCTCCTTTGTGATATGGTTATTGAATCCATTATTATAAACATTGGTGACAGTTCTGAATCTGAAAGTGATTAAATATATTAATTTTGTTTTTCCTTTCATAACTGGACAGACATAGTTATACATGCTCGCAATACGTAAATAAATGTATGAATAAATTTTTTGTTACTTATGTGTTGAGTATTTCAATATCTTTCAACTGGTGTATTTTTACTTCTTAGATATTCATTTATTTATCATTATACAGTGTGTCCTTGCATCCATGCACGAATAGGTAATTGAAAAAGTTTGAATACCTAAGTCTAGAAGATTCCTTTTCTGAGTTTCAGTCATGTTTGAATGGAAACTCATTTTTTGATATGCAAAGGTTTTGGAAATATTGTACTCCAACCTAGTTTTCTGAACAACTTTTTTCGTTAACTGTTACATCTACAGAAATTGCATTAATGTGGATAAAATTAGGATTTGATGAATTTGTGTCAAACGGCTGCGGAGGTACGGATAAAACAACTTCCTTATATGAGTGTGACTGAAATTAGAATACAGTAGGGACGTCAAATGAGGAAATTCCATGAACATATCGCTGCCTCCATGTTTCATTATCCTATCAAACCTGGTGTCACTGGATTCATAATAATTGGAATACACCGTGTGCTAGGAATCGCACGTTAAAAGGTGAGACCTCGTTAATCCTTAGCTCGTACAAGTTTCGACAACTGAGGGCTGCCGTTCGTAAGGGGACGACAGCTGGTTAAAGGAAAAAACAATTTTAAACAGATTCATTCCTTTGGGCCGTGATGGTCATGATGGTAGAGCGCTTGTCTCTTAACCTAAGGGTCATGGGTTCGATTCCCAGCATGGTCATCGGTCTCGTGCATGGCATCACACGTTAAAAGGTAAGGGCTGCGTCTTCCCTAGCTCGGACAAGTCTTTCGAAGACTTTTGAGGGTTGTACTCTTAAGGGTGTGCAGCTGGTTGACGGAAATAACAATTATAACAATTTTTTAACAATTTTTTTCGCTATTGTTTCTCCAGCAATATTTTTGAAATTTGGAACATTGTATATGCTCGCTGGGCGGCACTTTTTGACATATTTGGAAAATAATGGAAAAAAGGAAAGGAGAAAAAGGGGTGTACCCTTGAGTGTGTGTCACACGGTATTCTGTTGGAACTAAAAAAAACTCTCATTGTCTGGTGGTTCGCCATTTCCATGAATTTGAAAATGTTAATTCAGTAATTCAATATCCTATCTTATTACCTACACGTTGTAATTTTATCGGGATATTAGCCACGGCATTCTACATTTGACTAAAACGTTTCGACGTATTTCATATGCATAACATTGATGACGCACGGGCAAAGATAAAATAATCGATAATTATTTATAACTGTAAATAATTCACCCGGACACAAATCTAGAAAAACTCCCTCACTCAATATCACGTCATCCATCTTTAATGGCTGTACGTACCTTTACCTAACCTAACCTCCTTTATACATATTAGATGCAATTAACGAAATAATGAGACGTAAAATGAATACCCACACCTTTATTTGGTTTCTTATCCTATGAATGGTCCCACCTTTATAGAGTAACGGCTGAAAAGCTATTTCGACCGTCGATATAATTTATGATGTATGACAGCTTTCCTCTTCCTTCTTCCAATATCAATCTGAATTCATGGGAGTGTCCCCGGGGAGTGTTTGTCGCTGCAAATTTGCTCACTCCCGAATTACAAGAAGAACCGTGTCAAAGCATTATTAGCCTCGTTCTAACGATTTGATTAAAGTCGTGCTGGGTAGCGATTTGCATTTGGTTACATTATTATTCCATCAATAGTGGTGTATGGTTTATTACATCATTATCATTATTATTACGAACAAATAGAGGCTACCCAGTCAACACACGGACATCTGGGAACGTCGCATAATTTATATTTGCTTCGGATATAAATAGCCATCTGTAGAATATCTTCTAATGGATATCCATTTCGAATCCATGAATGAACATCTTATGGAAGTTCATATAGAGTTCAGACAGATTATTAAAAATATATTTTCTGTTTCTATTTGTTGTTTCTGTCTGGAATATCGCATAGACGTTGTCATCTCTTGAATATAACAGTGAAGAAATCGCTGCTATGTCGCTCTGTTACATCCCTGATATGTTATTAGGAGGCATCTTTGCGGCGTTTCACAACTACATCGCAAAGACGTCTCAGAACTACATCGCATAGAGGTCGCCAGCATGCATCATGAGTGTGACAAAAGTGAGTCGCTGGGACGTCTGTGCGACGTAACGATGCGAGTCGCAGGTCACGAAGTACATCGCAGCAATATCTTAGAGATGTATCTGTGTTGCCTGGGCAGGTTAGTTCAGAGAATTTGAAATTTACAAATAATATAAAAATTGCTTTCACGTGGGGGGTATGTTTCCGATGAACGTGACGTCAGAGGCACACTTTGAAATGTGATATTTTCCTCAAATAAAAAAAGTGGCACTCGTTGATAAATAGACATTTTAAACTATTAACAATCGATTGAAACGAGTTTTGCAATAAATTTTTTGTAAATGTAAAGGTCTATTGCGTGTTTTCGATGTAGGAATTTCCACATTCACATGGGACATCGTAAATGTGGTGTTAGCCGAATTCTGCTGTATTTCCAGGTTTCGTCTTGGTGAGAAAGCTCTGTTAGGTACTGCCGGATTGAAAGCAGCACTTGATGTATTTATTTCCGATCCTCCTGATTTTCTCGGAGATACCTCTAAGGTATGGAAGGATTTTGTGCTCGTTCTTCGACAATCTTGGTCCTTTATTTTTGAGTTGCTTCGGTACTTCTAGGGTTTTTTCAAAGTCTTCATTTTAGCGTAGGTCCTTTCTGATATGGTGTATCTCCGCATCCATTGTCTATGGGTTACGCTGCATGTGTATTTAAATATATACTAACGACACGACGCAAGGCCAATGCGAGGTTGCCACATCGATCGAAAATTCAAATTAGAGAGCCCTTTTGGAGACTTTTTTGTTCGTTACAGCTTCAATAAACACCTGCTGAGATCACAGCAGCCTTGCCTATAAACTCAGATCGCTGGTCTCGATCACAACACTTTAATAATCACTCGTAACTGCATCTTGAATTCAACGAAAGCCCTCGACGAACCTATCATACTTCCAAATGATCGTGGATGTATTCTGCTCACATCCGTGCATGATTGTATATACGTTCTTATTCGTATTTCTCGTTCCATAATTATTTTTCTCTCGGTCTCCGCGCCGTCGACCATTGTTCGGTCAAAAATGAATGACAATGCACGTGGAAATGCGTAGGCATGTGTCGGTAAGTTGATACTACAAAGAGAAGTTTTTATGCCTCCGTAACTGTACTTGGGTTACGACAATGGCATGCGAGCCGGGCCCGGGCCCAACGGCCCGCCCGGCCTCCGAGAATGGCCATGGGATATGTGATATGAATATGAACGAAGTCGTTAATGCTGCTATCATTGTGTAATGAATGCGGACGAGTGAATTGAGTAATACGATAACAGACCTAGTGGTTCACACTAAAACGCACTTTTCCTAAATGAAAATGATAATTTTTGAACCGGGTACCCTACACGAAAGTGAAAATTTTTCACTCTAGAGATGAAAATGAAGCAAATTAAACTTATCAGGCGACCCGATCCCTATGGGAATATACTAATAACATTTTGATGGATTTTTGACACTAATGACAGTTAATCTCACTACCTACTTCCCAGCCAACACAAATACCTACATCTCTTCGTGAGGGCGTTACCCATTTCGGCCCGAGATGGCAGGTACCGTGCATAAAAAGAGCCCATTTCGGCCCCAAACACAAAATGTACCTATTTTAAATGTACCCATTTCGTCCCGGAGGGTTTAACGGTGGACTAGTAATTAGGTACCTAATTAGAATTTTAAATCTAATGCGTTCACAAGATCTGTAACTATACACAGAGAAATAACAACATATATCATTCAATTTTGTTAATAAGTTTATTTATTTATCAATATGTACAAAAATCGCCTTAATGCTACTTATTAGAATGGTACTATGATACAATTTTCACATAATCTAATTTTGAAATTTCCTTGTTCTTATATTTTTGTATTTGTTCCTCCATAAACTTTTATTTTTTCTTTCCTAAATTTCTAGACATAATTGTAATGCCAATACTATTACAATTCAACTGTGTGTCATGTTAAAGAAAATAGACTATATTTGATTCGTTTTACAATACAGAAGGGTGGAACAACAGATTTTCCAGCCTTGCAAAAAGGCGAATCTGTCACCAGGTGAGTTCGTTCAGGAACAATCGAGTCAAAAAATATAAAAAATCGTCTTTTTTGGTCGTCGACGATGAACATTCCACAGAATTAGGTTAAAACTTTTATTGGTATTATATTCCATAATATATGCAGTGATAAGGCATTCAACATGATGATCGTACGCGCAATTTAAAGTCTATTGGTATCACTATAAATATCCTTCAAATTACCTTTTAATTAGTTTACCTATCGTTGTGGGCCGAAATGGGCATTTACCCAAGCTCATTAAAATTCATCTTACCTGGTATCTCACATTTTCGGGCCGAAATGGGCTACGCCCCTTCGTTACCTGCAACTCGCATCGTTACGTCGCACAGACGTCCCAGCGACTCACTTTTGTCTGATGCATGCTGGCGACGTCTATGCGATGTAGTTCCGAGACGTCTTTGCGATGTAGTTGTGAGATGCCGCAAAAATGCCTCCTAATGACGTATCAGGGATGTAACAGAGTGACATAATAGCGATTTCTTCACTGTTATATTCAAGAGACGTCAACGTCTGTGCGATATTCCAGACAGAAACATAACAAATAGAAAAAGAAAATATATTTTCAATATGAAAAAATAAATATAACGAAAATTAAAGAAAATCTTCAAAAAATTAAATCATTCTCGCACAATATTAACAAAGTACAAAATTAAAAATTAACGAAGTAAAAAATGAAAATAAATTTATTACAAAACTAAAAGTCAATTTCTTGACTCCTTTTCCTGTCGAACCTTTGTTTGACATGCCTGAACCAATTGGAACAGGCTGCTTCAACATTTTTTTCGTTCTCTCCGTGAAGGCTTATCACCATATCTAAAAATCAATTAAACAATATGAGACCAATGAAAGCTCCAATTCCAGATAGTAAAGAAAGAAATAATAGAATCTCACTTTGTTGATACTCAACAACGATACTCACTTTTCACTTTCAGTTTATGGACACTAAAATTCGCTAATGTGATCAATCCAGTTGGAAATATCAGAACATGAACAGTATAGAAAGCATTCAAAGCGACAAAGTTTCGATCTTCGATCAATGCATCGATGCAAAGAACAAAGAACTAGAACTAAATATGATTTTACAATACAGTAACAGCCGGTCACGCAGTCGCTTCTCGCTTTCAGGGTGGCCAACATTGAATACGATCTGTGTTGCCAACTTCTTGCCAACTTACCGCGTTACTTCAAAAAAAAACATTTAACACAAATTGAGGATTCGCCTTTCGACCGTGGTGAAAGACAGATGGCGTCCTTGTGGTCGGCAGTCAAGTGAATGTGTGTGAAAGTCCTATTATCACCTGATCTGATGATAACTCAATAAAAATATAGTAGCAAAGATCTAAGTATAAATTTTGATGTCTTAATGATGTCGCAGTATGACGTCTATGGCAAGTAACAATTTGACATCGCAGGGACATCTAAATCCTGCTATCACTAATTTAGATATCACAGGGATGTCGCAGTGTGATATCGCAGTGATGACAGCAATATGACATCGCAGAGACATCTACATCCGGCTATTATTGATTTTGGTATCTAAGGGGTGTCGCAGTGTAATATCGCAGGAATGTCAACGATATGATATCACAAAGACATCAAAATCCCATTTTGACGATATTGACATCTCTGAGATGTGGATGTTTGTCCAGTCTTGACTGGGTATTGACAGGTCACAAAACACTGATGCTGTCTTTCCGTCGGTATTTATCTCTGAAAAAAACTCGGGAATGGGAATATTGCATCGTTTGTATTTTTATAATTCTGAAAACCGAACTGGTACTTAGTTACTGATACTGATGATGATATTATGCTTTTTCATGAATTCAAGTAGACATTTTTCACTAGTTTTTCAATGATTTCAGCGATGGTTGGAACGAGAGAGATGGGACAGAGATTAGAGATGGATCATCAGAATACTGCTCAAAGAAATGGAATAGTTCAAATACGCTTCCAACGTTTTGTCTACCAAAACTGATCAAAAAATGAAAGCTTACTTTCCAGATGCAAATCGAGTAATAACAAACAAAAGCTGGCTGAGTAATAAACTTCGCCCTCGAACAAATCCACTTTAATTTCTTTTTTATTCCAGCCCATCGTAATTGGTAATTACCCTCATGAGGCGAAACATTCATTCTGCGAGCAGAAAAAGCGTAAAACTTCTCGCCGACTGACCCTGTAGGTACATCTACCACCTGCCACGGTAAATGGTCGATAATGGAGTTAGTGGAGTGCACTACCTCTTTATGGGAGGAATTTAACGAGAATTGACAATTGCTACACATCGCATTATGTTTATTCAATATCTCTTTAGTAAAAATAAGATTCTTGGTAGAAGGAAAACCATCAGAAACATTGTTGAACAAACTATTTTTGGACCCTTCCTGAATTTCCTCCCATAATATGTGGAATACTTCAAGAAATCAACGTCGTAATCATTGTCGAAATGAATTTCTTTCTTACAGCATCAGAAATTAGATGCTCGACATATGCAAATTGTTCCTTGGCACTTGTGGACACTTTTCGCTTTCTATTTGACAAATACCATATACTTTGACAAGTTTGACTTGATTCTCTGAAAGCAGCCCTTGATCATGTCTAGTTTTGGAACCCGCGAATGCAGTTTCTTAAATCTGAACCATCGAATGCAATTTGCTTTGGTATCTCGGACGTAACGTTTGTTTGAACTCACTGAATGTGAACGCAATTTGAAAACTTCAAACTAGACGTTGTCGAAGCTCAAAAGAGGAATGCTGATGGTTTCAGATCACTCTAACGTGAACATCGAAACCTCGAAAACGACTTTTTTGTGTTCATTGAAATTGTCAATACTTTCGGAACCATTCAGTCTATTTCAGGTATCTGAAAGAGTGAATTGAACCTTTTACACTCGACGCACATTTGTATTCAGGGCACTCGAATGCAATTTTTCATCAGTTCAAATCTACCGGATGCCATTATTTCAATTGACAAATACGTAAGACGTGAAACTTAACGTAAGTCCTAAGTCTATAAGACGTAACAGCTGCAGACGTGTAAGACGTAAGACTAATCGTAACACCACGTAACACAACATGTAACACGTAAAACGGAACAGGTAAGACGCTAACGACGTACACGTAACACGTAGCACGTCACGTGAGACGTAACACTTAGCACGAAACGTAAGGCGTAACACGTAGCATATGACATGTTAGAGTACTACGTAAGACAGGGAATGCAGTAAAAGCTGATATGTTTCGTCAATTTTGAGATCGAATGAGCGAATTTGCTACTAGGATAACAGAAGTATGAAGAGGTGATGATAGTAGCAAAAATGTGTTCAGGGGTGGGATTCCGTGTACCATAGAATTATCAAGTCGGTCAAATGAGAGAGACGTCATTATCGTTGAATTCGTGGGAGAGAAAGAGACATTACTGTTGACTATAGAATGGTACACGGAATCCCAGTTATGAAACTGATTTCGATATTGAAATAAGAATTTTCAATCAGAATCATAGAAGTGCAAGAAAGTGTAATATCTGTAATTTCAATTTTGAAGTTTTCTGCTATAATCGTATAGATGGCGCAATCTTGTACTTCAGCGCAAGGATTCAAATCGACCTGACTTTCGGATACGCGATCCTCATGGACCAATCCGAACAGTCGTGGGGTAAATGGTCAATTTGAGAGAAATAGACGAATTTATCTGAAAAACTTGCGTCTAAGAACAGACAAAAGTTACAATCACTGTTGGTTGAAAATGCGTATATTATTAGCCAATTTGGCCTGAACTAATTAACGTGCCATAAAGGAGCAGGATTTCGTATACCATTTGATTATACACGTCATTATGGTTGAATTTATGTGAGAGACAAAGATGTAACTATCAATAAAAGAATGATTTCAATGATAGGCGAAATCCCAACCCAGAATAAGCATCCAAAATTTAATAATTCTGTAAAATTAGACACACCTACTCAACAAGTATTCTGATTGGTCCATGCGGATCACCCATACTAAAAGCAGGTCGATTTGAATTCTATCCACTTTTCAGCTTCTTACCGTTCAAAATGAAAAAATAAAAATTAAAAAAACTACGTATATCAACTTTATTTTTATGATTACATCCTAGTTTCGAACTCAGTCTGGCACAGCGAAAATTATGTTCATATAGTTGCTCATTTGACCATTTTCATCTATAGACTTCCCACCACTTGTTTTTTCTATTTTGCAACATTTGAGGTTAGGACGATGAAAGTTCGACGGAAATTCGACAAAAAATATATGAAAATACTAGTTGTGAGTACAAAATGTAAAGAGTATTGATCAAAGAAGAGGTGCGTTCAATTTTGAAATCGTTTTCGTTAACGAAAAGAGTATTTGCTACGAATAGAGCGGGGAAGGTGTTTATAGATGTGAAAATTATTACAGTTCTGCAACAGTTTCTAATTTCGAAATGAGAATTTGCTATCAGGATAACAGGAGTGCGAGGAGGTGTTTGGAGTTTTCGACTAAATTACCTCTTCGCATTTCTGCTCTCCTAATAAAATATGCACATTTCATGAATTAGCGAAAGCAACGAAGTCCTCTCTTCATATTTAAGATCGAAACAGGAATTTCGTAGCAGGAGAGCAGAAGTGCGAGGAGGTGTGTTTACTCCTGGTATTCGTTTCAGTTTTGAAACATCCCAATTGTGAAATGAGAAATTTGTATTAGGAAAGCAGAAGTGCGAGGAGGTCTTTTTACTCCTGGTATTCGATTTTTCAACTGAATTACCTCCTCGCGTTTCTGCTCCCCTAGTAGAATGTCCAAATTTCATGAGTTAGCGAAAGCAGCGAAGTCCTCTTCATTTTCAAGATGGAAATCAGAATTTGGTATCAGGAGAGCAGAAGTGCGAGGAGTTCTTTCTACTCCTGGTACCAGGAGTACAAAAATCTTGCGTTTCTGCTCTCCTAATAGAATATCCAAATTTCACGAATTAGCGAAAGCAGTGAAGTCCTCTCTTCATATTTAAGATCGAAATGTGAATTTCGTATCAGGAGAGCAGAAGTGCGAGGTTTTTTTACTCCTGGTATTCTATTTTTCAACTGAATCACCTCCTCGCGTTTCTGCTCCCCTAGTAGAATGTCCAAATTTCATGAGTTAGCGAAAGCAGCGAAGTCCTCTTCATTTTCAAGATGGAAATCAGAATTTGGTATCAGGAGAGCAGAAGTGCGAGGAGTTCTTTCTACTCCTGGTACCAGGAGTACAAAAATCTTGCGTTTCTGCTCTCCTAATAGAATATCCAAATTTCACGAATTAGCGAAAGCAGTGAAGTCCTCTCTTCATATTTAAGATCGAAATGTGAATTTCGTATCAGGAGAGCAGAAGTGCGAGGTTTTTTTACTCCTGGTATTCTATTTTTCAACTGAATCACCTCCTCGCGTTTCTGCTCTCCTAATAGAATATCCACATTTCATGAATTAGTGAAAGCAGCGAAGTCTTCTCTTCATATTTAAGAACGAAATTAAATTTCGTATCAGGAGAGCAGAAGTGCGAGGAGGTGTGTTTATTCCTGATATTCGTTTGAGTATTGAAACAGATTCCAATTGCAAAATGAGAAATTTGTATTAAGAGAGCAGAAGTGCGAGGAGGTCTTTTTACTCCTGGTTTTCGGTTTTTCAACTGAATTACTGCTCTCCTAATAGAAAATTAAAATTTCATGAATTAGCGAAAGCAGCCAACTCCTCTCTTCATTTTCAAGATGGAAATTAGAATTTGGTATCAGGAGAGCAGAAGTGCGAGATCTTTCTACTCCTGGTACCAGGAGTAGAAAGACCTCGCGTTTCTGCTCTCCTAATAGAAAATTCAAATTTTATGAAATAGGGAAAGTTGCCAAGTCCTCTCTTCATTTTCAAGATGGAAATCAGAATTTGGTATCAGGAGAGCAGAAGTGCGAGGAGATCTTTCTACTCCTGGTACCAGGAGTAAAAAGACCTACTCGCGTTTCTGCTCTCCTAATAGAATATCCAAATTTCACGAATTAGCGAAAGCAGCGAAGTACTCGCTCTTCATATTGAAGATGGATATGGAAATTTCGTATCAGGAGAGCAGAAGGGCGAGGAGGTCTTTTTACTCTCCTCGCGTTTCGGCTCTCCTAATAGAAAATCCAAATTTCATGAATTACCGAAAGCAGCGGTTTTCTCTTCATATTTAAGAACGAAATGAATATTTCGTATCAGGAGAGTAGAAATTCGAGGTGTGTAGAGTTTTATTTAAGATCTGGAAGTCCATCAGGCGCGTGGCGTAAAACGTAATAAATAAAAAATAAAGTTTGAGATACTGGAAAAATGATCTCAAATCCTTTGCCGCCATCTCTCATACAGTAGCAACACTAATAGTGCGAAAGCATACACCAGTTCCATATTTACAGAGCGCTGTAATTCAAATTTTGAAGTTTCTGCTATATTCGTATAGATGGCGCACTTTTACTCAAGAGCAAGAGTTCAAATCGACCGGACTTTAGTATACGTGTTCCGCATTAACCAATCAGAACAGTCGTGTGGTCAATTTGAAAGATAGACGAAATAGCAAATTCGCTTCGAAAACTCATGTCTATGGATGTTCAGAAAAGTTAAAATTATCGGTATTGATAATAACCAATCATAGATAGTCGGGGGTGTGGGATTCTGTATACTATAGAATAATTTTTGTCATCATGGTTGAATTTATGGGAGACAAAGACATAACTGTTAACAATGGTATCCAACCCAGAATAAACAGCCAAAATTGAATGAATCATCGAAATTATATACACCTAACCAAAAAATGTTCCGATTGTTCCATGCTTATCAACTATCTGGAAGTCTGGTCGATTTGAATCCTAGCCATTATTTTGGTTATAACCTCAAACAGGTTAAACTCGATAATTTTTGCAGGAAATTATTGAATAAAACATCAGAAAAGGTGTACGAGAGAATGACATTAAGAAAAAAAAAACAAAAATAAATTTATTGAGAACAATTTATTAGATCATTCAATATTTTCTGAAACTCTTCTTGGAACTACTACCCTTCGTCACTTTCAACACATTAAATCTAACTGTTTTGGACAAGGGCCTACATTCTCCAATGGTGACGACGTCTCCAATCTCGACATCCCTAGAAAAAAATTCAGTCAGTCATGTGAGTATTGAAAAAAAATGTTAAAAAGCTCACCTAAAGCAGGGCGAAAGATGCACAGACATATTACGATGCCTCTTCTCGAAACGACTGTATTTCCTGATGTAGTGCAGATAATCCCTACGAATGACAATAGTGCGCTGCATCTTCAGCTTCTGGACCACTCCGGTGAGGATACGCCCCCGGATGGACACGTTTCCGGTGAAGGGACATTTCTTGTCGATGTAGGTACCTTCGATGGCCTGGAAAGGGTTGTCAATGGTGTAAAAACAAAGGTCAAACGCTTTGCATCGAGAAATATTTCAATTCTGTAAAGGAATCCTTCCAAAGGCCAAAAGGAACAAAAAATGTTTCTAGGACAAGTTCTTTTTAGCGATATGCCACGAAAAGTGTAGATGAGTTACACAAAAAGGCCAAAAAAAGGTTACAACTTTCTTAGATTTCAAGGGGACTTCTAAAAGAAGTTTTTGACTGGTTTAGAAATTACTGACAGAGTTCAACATACAAAAGTTAAAAGCATAGTATCAGGCACGAAAGATATCAACAACGGCGTTCCTCACGGTGATGTTTTGGGGCCGTATTCATTCTCTAAATTGATGATTCATATATCAAGAAAGACGGCGGGCTTATAAAGATTGTTGATAGTGGGTGGCTTATAAAAATGTGATTTGAATTAGTCAGTATTTGTTAATATAAACAAACTCAATATCAGTAAAATAAAAGCAATGATTATATCACTAGAAGCAAGCAAATAAATTTTAAATCAGTAACAATAAAATCTGCGATGAGTCCATTGAAATCTTAGGTACATAAAATTAACTATCTTGGTTTCATAATTGATTGTCAACAGGTATAAAAATGTATGAGGTAGTACCCTAATAATGAAAAATAGATTATAATTACATCAACTTTCCCAATAAACCATAAAAAAAGCAATTTTCAGTCACAATGATCAATCTAAATAAAGGTTTTGACTGGTTTAGAATTATATATATAAAAAAGTTTAAAGCATAGTATCAAACACGAGAGATATCAACAACGGTGTTCCTCAAGGTGATGTTTTGAGGCCTTATTGTTGAACATAGAAATCAGTACCAACATTACTAGTTTTGCTCTCCTACAATTGTGATAGATCGAAAATTATGTAATTTTAGCAAGGTCAATATATAATTTAAAAACGTATTGGTAATGAGGTACAAAAAAGCAAGATAACAAAGAATTAGTATGTATTTTGATGTTAATTTTTTTTCAAGTTGTGAGAAAATATCTGATGAACCCGACTGTTTGAATTCCATAACCTAGTGGTTTTTCTACACCTGAAAAATGATTATAAGGAAGTTTTATTATTATTCGCAGATATGATATACAAATTAGGAAGAAATAGTGAATTATTTGCAATCCAACACTTTTCATGATTTACAGCTAGAAGAATAATTGCTCTGAACGCTTTTTCATCATCTTTGTGTTTAAATTGGCAGTAGATTTCTCGAGACATTAATCATTAGTAGTATATTTTTCTTGGAAGGAAGGAAGACTGATACTTTTTATAATAAACTGGAAAAAGTAAAACCAAAAAATGTATGAAACACTCATTAGCTTTGAATATTAATTCTAATATAAATTGTCGACGATATTTTGGGCATTCTACAATACAATTCAATTCAAGAAATTTCATGAATCAAAAAGAATAAACGTGCTTACAACCCATCAAACTCAACATAATCCAGTAAAAACCAAAAATAAATAACATCTTGCATCATGCAGTTAACAAAAATTTACCCAGAATTTACCCTCAAAATCGTTCCATTCCAACCAATTTAGCTTTTTACTACAAAAAACAGAAATAATCTTGCATGAACCAAAGCAAACATCAACAAGCCATTGGTAGTTCATAGACTGTACTTCCACTTTTACTTTAAGAATCAAAATGGACAGACTAAACCATTATAAAAAATTGGGCTATTTTAAGTATGTTGTGGATTTCAAGTAGATATCATCCTATATCAATAACTTAGGGTTAACGATGAAAACTTTGAACTTTTGTTGGAGTAGAAGTAAAGCTAAAAGTAAAAATGTGCTGTAAGAATATTATTCAAATCTTAAAGGTAGAAGATGAAGTTTAAGCTTAGTCTAGGAACTTGCCACAAGAGCTTTGATGGTTATAAAAGAACTGGTAGAAAAACAAGGTTATGGCCAACAAAGTTTTGTTAACAAGCTATAAGCTATACTTTGAAAGCTACAAGACTGAACTACTTCTACATTTGAATCGATATTGATGAAAATAAACTTGTAGGATAATTTCTATGCAGATTATAATAGCTGTCTTTTAAAAAACTGAGAGTGAACTTTGATGTGGTAGAAACAATGCTTACATGGCTTAAGAAATATATACAAAGACTATGAATGAGAATACGACTAATTCCAACAATATTTTCATCGATATCGACCTAGAGTTACACCTGTTTTGAAAGCTTCCGCGCCAAAACCAGGATTCCGATCCACTAGGCCCTGAAAAGTCTCAGAAAAAGTATACCAACCTCCCTGGGAGTTTTGAAACCCAGTCCGACGTTCCTGTGCAGCCTCACTTTCTTGTTCTTTGAGCCAGTTTTGCGGTTCGTGAAAACGGTGGGTTGCCTTTGAAAAGCCTTTTCTGTCTACACAAAACGAGAACAAATTAGAAAATAAGTACCTCACGAGGCGTTTTGAATCCAAGTCCGACTTCACGATGATATCGCAAAGATTTACGTCTCTTGGGGCCCACGCCCTTTTTGCGATTTAAAAAAATTGTGGGCTGACGTTGAAAAGATCTTTCATTCTGTAAAAGTCAGGATGATATTAAATTCAGTGGACGAGAGCATAAGTTAAACCACGTGTGTGTAAACAAAATCACGAATGTAAGGGTGACTAAAAAAAATACTATTTTACACAAAACTAATAGTAACGTTTGTAGGGTGTGTGAATAATCATGAATTTTTCATAAAAACTGTGTAAAACTATTATAAATTATCGAATTTTTTAACACTTACTTGATCAGCCATTTTGACACTTGAAAGAGAAAACTTTGAAGAATTACAACAAGGAGGCAGCAACTACTTCCCTTTCCTTCATGAGGTTCTGTGAACAATGCCAACTGTCAATTATAATGATGCGACACATTAGGGTATGTTCCCAATACACCGTTTTTGCGATTCGCGTCGCTCGACATACCACGCATTCTGATTGGCTTTCGTAAATAGTGTCTGGAATTTGCCAATCAGAACGTGAGACGCAAAAAAGATGTATTGGGAACTTCCCTTTAAGTTAGTACACTTTTGACAGATAATGCAACCTACTGCGTTATCTGCTCAGTAATCGATTAGTAGGTAATAAATTTTGTTCAAATTTCAATTATTGAATGTAAAATTGCGTATTCCGCCATGGTAGATCAGCTTGGTGATCACATAATACCAAATCAGCATCTGATCGCTATGCTCTTATTTTACATAAGCATCCACAACTATTGTAAATAAGCACAAAACACACTTATAGCCGCTTTCCGATTGTCAGTGGTAGTAGCACCCAGTGGAGCTTGTTACTTTTGAACTGCACCTAAAGTGAACCGCACCTGACTTTATATATCAGGTTTAATTGGAACTTTCTGTCAGATCACTTCAGGAGCTACCCAGACTTACTCCCTGTGTCAAATGGGAAGCGGCTGTCTGAAACCTTCTAACAAAAAACTTGTTGCCGTTTCAAGCAGGCATTTATGAAATCAAAAATAAAACTTTGCTTGAAGAATTGGATTTGAAAAATTGTAATAATGCAATGTAATATGCTCCGCTTTTTCATACACGGCCTTTTGAACATGTCTTTATGTCAGTAAATTAGCAGGAGTGGAATTCCGTGCACCATAGAATTCTATAGTCGATCAAATAAGAGAGATGTCATTATCACTGAATTAGTGGCAGAGAAAGAGATAACTGTTGACTATAGAATTCTATGGTACACGGAATCTCACCGCGGAATGGATTCTCGAGTTGCATCAGCAATGGATACTTGGCTAAATGCGATGAAGCACTGAGGCAGTCACAAATTCGTCTTTTTTTTATCATGTATGGCCTAACCGTTTCGTGCAATCATACAGCTCACCGCAAGGTGGATTCTTCTTCTTATTATTATTATATTTAGCCTTTTCCTAAGAGGAAGTTGGCCAGCTCATTGAAGGTGGGTTCACGTCTTTTTAGGTTAGAGTTGTGAGATATTTTTAAGAAATGAAGAAAATGCGAAGGTTTATAGGTACTGCAAATATGTTCAATCCGATCCCGATGGTTACAACAATATATTTCAGACATTGGGGCGAACCTCACAGACGCAATGTATTCGGGGGTATACAATGGTACCAAAAAACACGAGCCAGACCTACAGCACGTTCTGAAGAGGAGCTGGGATGCCGGGCTGAGCAAAATCATTGTAACAGGCGGCAATTTGGAAGAAAGCCAAAAGGCTCTCGAGATTGCCCAAGATAACGGTAGCGGAAAACTATCAATGTTACAAACTATCCGTGTATGAAGTATCTTTTTTTAGATAGATTGTATACTACAGTGGGCTGCCATCCTACAAGATGTGGGGAGTTTGAAAAAGACGGACAAGATCCAAGCCATTACTTAGAGAAACTGAACGATCTTATATCGCTACGGAAAAACAAAGTGGTTGCTGTCGGTGAATGTGGCTTGGATTACGACAGAATACAATTTTGCGACAAGGATGTTCAAAAAAGGTACAAATAGTAAGATATATCAATTTTGCCAGTAAACAAAGAACTCTGTTGCGATCCTTTCAGATATTTCGCGCTCCAACTGAAGTTGAGCGAGAAATTCGAGTTGCCCCTATTTCTGCATTGCAGAAATGCCGCAGACGATTTGTACAGTATTCTAGTCAAATACCCAAAATCGAGGGGGGTTGTGCATAGTTTCGACGGAACCGAAGAAGAGGCCAAACGATTCATTGCTCTTGGCTTATATATCGGCTTGAATGGATGGTAAAGCGATGTATGTGTATCTATCCGGTAATTTTTTCAGTTATTTTCAGCTCTCTGAAAACCGAAGACAATCTCAAGACTGTTGAAAGCTTGCCTTCGAATAGAATCCTTTTGGAAACAGACTGTCCGTGGTGCGAAATAAGGCCTTCCCATGCTGGGTACAAGCTTATTTCTAAAGAAAACCAGGCAGCTCCTAGCGTAAAGAAAGAAAAATGGACTCCGCACCACATGGTCAAAAGTAGGAATGAACCAAGTAACATAAGGTAAAAATACAGACTGTTTCGCTATTTTGTTTTTGTTCTGTGCTGTCTAGATCTAGACTGCCATGGCGTAATACATTTTTCATAGGTATTTTCATTCATTTATCAAGTTTGTCGATGTGGAAGATGCTGTTCAAGATTGTCAAAAAAAAAAAATTGTGTAAATAGTGTGAATCTAAATCCATTTCTTTCAATTTGTTCGGTGAAAATTCTCAGCTGAAATTCCAGAGAATTATTATCCCTACACTGAGAAAACAGATTTGTTTTACTCATGGCATTCTAGACTGAAAAAAATGTATAGTTTGGGAAATTGGCAGAGAGAAAAAATTCAAAGTCCTTCTCGTGGCCGCCATTCGAGACCGATTTTACGTTGGCACCATTAATAATAATAATGATGAAGGTTATTCAAATTTCAATAAAAAAGCATGTATATCAATTCGTAAAAAAGGGAATAAACGGTTCAATTATATCCGCGAAGTTTGAAACTTGTTGCGAGAAAATCACAGGTAAGAATTACATACATATATATGTTTTATAAACTCTTTGAAACCAACAAAATGATGAAATTACCCTCAACATTCCGTAACGTGGCCACAAGCTATCAACAAATTTTTTTTTGAGGTAACATAGTTTGGCCTCATGAACAAGAATCCAAATAAAATTTTTGGTGGTCCCAAGTAATTTCTACCGCAATAAAAACCATTAAAAACACTCGAAATTCTTCCTTCCTATCACTAGCAGAATAAACACCCTAATTGACCTGTTTCACACTCTTTCTTTATTGAAAACGGTACCTTTTAGGAAAAAACTCATCCTTCTTTTATGACCACATAACCAACAAATCTACGCGAAATGATTAGTAAATATTATTAATGTCAAGTTGGTAACTGGAAAAAAAGTGAGTGAATAATTTCCTGTTCATGTTGAAAGTAAATCGAAAAGTTGGCTGTGCAAATATGCAAAGTTCAAAGTTACCGACTTGACATGAAAAAATTCACCAAACATTTTGCATAAATTTGTTGTTTTGGTGTTTTTAAAAGAAGGTTGAATTTTTGTATAAACAATGACGTTTTTGATAGAAAAATAGTGTAAAACGGGAGAAGTAGGGTTTGTACTTTGTGTTAGTTTGAAAAAGGTAGAATTTTAGGTGATTTTTTTTACAAAAGATAAACTAAATGAGTTAACTGTAGTGAAAGATATCATAAAATAAATTCCTATGAATCAATTTTTTCATTTGTTTTTTGAAAGAAAATAGTGACTTGATAATTTTTATATGATTCGGAATCAAATCATAGTAAAATGGCAAATATTGGAAATTTTTCTGAGACCTGGTTGTTTATTATTATTATAAATATGACCTTCGAATTTTCTATTAGTTTTATGTCTATAGATATAAATTATCATATTGTATCGAAATAATTATCCTATGTCCATTTTTTTTGATTTTTTGTACAGATTTTCAGTCAGATATAAATAACTCTAACTACATATGATGTTCAAAAACCACTTCTGAAGAACCTCAAGATTTCTAAGGTGGGATTTCATGACTCCTCTCCAAACCAGAATCCCATAATTTAATTGAGACTGAATTTATGAAAAATAAAGAATGTCGAGGGTTTTTATGTCCATGAATGTTTTGAAATACTTGAATTTTGATAATAAGCACCGTAATTTCTTCAACAGAAATGCTGTTTGTTTGTCCCATTTTAGATGTTTAGGTTGACCACTATCACTTTCTTCAATTCTATTATTATCATTAAGTATTAGTGGTCCTAATTCTGGTAGGGTATTATTATAAAATTTATCGTTAGTAGGTTATAATCAAACCAATTTTTAATCTTTTCAAAATCTAATGTGGTGTTAGTTTGTAATTCAAACCAGTTTTTTCTCCATATAATATTACTGTATCACCTGCAAAACTATGAATTTCACTACCTATAGTGTTAATATAAAAAAGATCGTCGAGATAGATAGTAAATGGAAGTGGCCCCAAAACTGTCCCCTGCGGTACACCAAATTGAAATATTTTTTTGTTCACTTCTAGTTTCATCAATTTCAACAAATCGAGTTCTAATTCCGGATAATTTTTTAGACGATCGTAAACTTTACCGCGAAATCCAATATTCGATAATTTCATTAACAGAACTGCATCAAAAGCTTTAGCACCGATTTAACGTTGGCACCGCTGGCACCAATGTTGCCACTTCGTTTTTTTTTGTGCTAGATTGTCTTTGGAAATCGAACTAAATTGAAAAAATCGATGGCTCAAAATCATTTTTTGTTCCCGCAAGGATTAAGCCGCAAGCATTTGATGCACCTGCACGTTGACATAATTTTTTCAAATCAAATATACTTCCATGACGACCACCAGCCAACTAGTTTGTTTGTCTCAATGCTCTACAATAACGCAAACAATTGATAGTCGTCCTAGGCAACTAATTAACACCAGCCAACTAGTATTCGATAGATAATTTCACCAAACCTTACGTTAAAATCGATGTGGCAACGGTCAAAGTCGCCTGTGCCACATCGCCTTTGATAGTTTGCCGCATGTTTAGAACGAAGGTTTGCTAGATTATCTCTGGATCATAGCCAACTCGGAACTTATTGAAAAAACATCATAACTCAAAGTCAAACCTCGACTGGTTTCTCAACCAGGGTGTACCATTACGGAAAACTACTTTCCGGGCTATGGTCCCCGTCGAGCATTGAATTACATCCAAATCCCGTATAACACAAAGCATTGTTAAACACGCGTTTTTTGTTTGTTTTAGGCAAGTTTTGGACATCATATCGAGCGTCAGGAAGGAGAACCCCGACGATTTATGCGAGCAAATTTACCAAAACGCGCTGGATCTATTTCCGTTCGACAGTAAAACTCTAAATTCGTAATAACAAAATATATTAACAAATTCAAAATACACGTTTTGATCTTACGTACTATTGTATAAAAAGTGGAATAAAACTCAATCATACTAATTTATGTATACATTCAATGTCGACTGCCACCCCGTAGAAAAAAAAATGACCTAAATAAAGATTCGATATTGGGTTTATTTTAACCAATCTTAATTGAAAAAAACGTAATTTATAAAAAAAGTTTCCGCGCAAATACCCGAAAATAGCACCATAAAAATGTACCGGCATTCCAGAAGAAATCATCTTCAACTCGACTTCTTTCCATTTCACGACGATCTGATCGAGTATTTGCACGAGAAATTCAGCCTTACTAGAGTTCACAGCCCAGTGCTCGAACACCAAAAAGTCCAGAAACCGCAGATACCAGAACAATTTTGACCAAAAACCAGCTACTTCATGCACTTTCCTCACTTTACCTGCATTAAACGAGATAATATTCCTGGACTATTATTCTGCGTACTATTATTGACTGGGCTATCATCCAGGACGTGATGAAAACTTGCGGCTTCTTTTATTTTTCGAAAACAATCACCAAATTACAACGATTCTAATCATGGAATTAAATGCAGCGGTAAAATTCGGCCCCAAAAAAATAAACAACGGAAAATTAAAGGAAAGAAACTCATTTGATGCTCGTCTGGACTTTTTCGTAGATCCAGTGATAGTATTCGGCCGCCTTCTGCTGGGTCGTGTTGAAGGCTTGTACAACTACTTTTTGCACGTTTTCAGGAGAAAGCTGCCCGCTAAAAAAAGGTAAGAAAAGGTATTACATCGAGCGACCTGCATTTTGTTTCAACAGTAAATTTTTTCATCCACCATATTCTCCAGATTTGGTCCCGTGTGACTTAAAAATTTTCAAATCTGAAGAGACGACTCAGCGATCATTGGGGACTCGTTTATAATTTCAAAGGCATATCAAGAGAGATAAAGATAATATACTTTGTCGAAAAAACGCGTTATTTTCAAAATTTACCAATAAATAGTAGGTACCTAAATAAATCTAACTCAAGTACCCAAACTTGGTACCTAAGACTGTCTCAAGTACTTCACTTGTATTTAACATAAGTGCCAACTGGTGAAGTACTTTAAATGAGTAACTAAATACTTCATACGCGTTATTTTCAAAAATTACCAATAAATAGTAGGTACTTAAATAACTCTAACTGAAGTACCCAAACTTGGTACCTAAGACTGTCTCAAGTACTTCACTTGTATTTAACATAAGTGCTAACTGGTGAAGTACTTTAAATGAGTAACTAAATACTTCATACTTTAATGAAAGTAATTCGTTAGCAAAATTATATGTATATCAAAAAAAGTACCAGGGATTCTTTTAAAATATCCAGTAGTTAATAGTACAGTATTCAAACTTTACAGTACTTTTGTATCAAATACTTCAAAGTTCTACAAATTGTACAAAACTAGAAGAAAAATACTTCGAATAAAAAATAAATACTTGACATTAAAATGGAAGTACTTGTATTTAGGAAAAGTACTTTAAAACTTGAAATTTTTATTACGAAATCGTGAGAGTACAAGATACTTTAAAAAAATACAGATTGCACAGATCTGCAAATACTTGAAAATGCACTCAAGATAAACAAGAATATCTGATTATTTCCTTAAACTTGGCATATATCGTAATTTCAAGTATACTAAAATATACAAATTATACAAAACTATCAATACTTTAAAAGTACTTCAAATAAGTATATAATTTATTCTTGATGTTTTAATTAAAAATCTTGAAGTACTTGGTTACGAAATTATGGACACCTATATCAAATACTTAAATTAAACAAAGAATGCTTGATATTTGAATACAAGCTCTTAACATGGTACTTAAATATGAAATATCAAGTACTTGAAGAGATATGCAGAACGGCGATACAGGAAAAAGTATATATGTATACCAAATAAGTACCGGGGATTCTTTTAATGTTAGCAATAATTGATAGTACTTCAACAGTAATCAAACTTAGTGCTTGTTCGCAAACTGATATTATGTTAAAAGTACTTTGAAGTTCTACAAATTGTATAAAAACTGTCAGTCAATACATGGAGGAAAAATACCTTGAAAAAAATAAATAGAATTGAAGTACTTGTATTTAGGAACTGTTTATGAAATTGTAGATATATCAAGTACTAAACAGTTTAATAAATACGTAAAAAGTACATCAAAACTTGATATTTTGATTACGAAATCACGGGCAAACATAGTACTTTAAGATATACAGATTACACAGACTTGCAAATACTTGAAAATGTACTTGAAATAAACAAAAATGCCAAATTTTTTAATGTAGGTTCTTGGACTTGGTACCTGTCGGAATTTTGAAGTACCAAGAGATAAAAATTGTACAAAAGTGCCAATACTTGAAAAGTACTTCAAATATATAATTTATTCATGATATGGCAGTTCAAAATTTTGAACACAGAACTTGGTTACGAAATTGTGGGTAAATCAAGTACTTTAAAAGATATACAGTTTATAAAAAGCTGCGAGTGCACGGAAAAGTACTTTTCAATAAAAATCAAGCACTTTCAGGGATAAGAAGATTGCAGGGCTGTCAAAACAAGAACAATTAGTTCAAATAAACGATAAATACTTCAGATTGAAACGCGAGTTCCTAAATTTGGTACTAGTCTACAAAATCGAGATGCACAGAGCTTAGAATACACGAGTACTTACACAAAAACTTTTTCCCTGAGATAGGTGATACAGTCGATGATAATGTCAACGACCATCCCGAAATAAACAACAATGCTGATCATGACATCCTCCAAAAAGCTGAGAAATCCAGGAATTTGAGCGTCAATCTAAAAAAATAACGCGATGACATAATTACGTACATATTCTAACGTGTAGTTTTTTAACAATCGCGTTATAAACAATTCATCTTGCAACATGCGCCAATTTCGAGTAGCGAAAGAGCGGAAACTTTGTTTACATTTCAAGGTTTTTCAGTTCCATACAAAATTTCAATCGATTTTGAAACGATTCCTTCAATACTCTCGAAGATATTTTGACAAAATTTATTGATAAAAAAAAACCACAAAGCGATTTTGTTGGGAAAAAGGTAGCATAGGTAAATGGGTCTTAATTGAAGTGAAAGTGGCTGGAGAAAAAAAAAAAAAAAAATCTCTATTGTTATTGTTTGACCTATACACTCATGCATTCTGGTCACTCACCACTTGGAAAAGCACCGCGCATCTTTCCGCAAGGACGTCTTTCAGGCTGATAAATCCGTTACGCGCGAGTTTGCCCACATTGATGGCCAACTCGACGTACGGTTCCGAGACTTCTTTCACGGTTTTATGGTAGCCGGGGAAGTTCTCCTCGATCCTGCCGTCCACCCAGAACAAGCCTTCCTTGGTTCTGTTGACCGCCAGGCATGCGTATTCGCATACGCGGTAGTCTTTGAGCGTCTTGCGTGTAACGCTATCTGCAATTATAATCAGAGAATTGAGGTCATCTCGAAAGTTGTGTATGTGAAGTAAGCGCACGGCCGGCCAATCGATGAATCCGATATCAGTATTTGTCGAATAATTGTCGAGAATTTTTCGCGAACGAAAAAAATATTTCATGAACGAAAACAATGTGGCATGAGCGAAAAAAAAATTGTCGTGAACGAAAAAATGTTTCGTGGAAGAAAAAAAATTGCCGCGAACGAAAATAATTCATCATGAGCGAAGATTTTCGTGGAAGAAAAAAATGTGTCGTGAAGAAAAAAAAAACAAAACAAAATGTAGTGAACGAAACAAATTTTTCGTGAACGAAAGAAACGTAAAATTTCGTGGAAGAAAAAAAATTGTGAACAAAAATAATTTGTAATAAGCGAAAATAAACTTTCGTTAAAAAAAAGTGTGGTGAACCAAACGAATTTTTCGCGAACGAAAAAAATATTTCATGAACGAAAGCAATGTGGCATGAGCGAAAAAAAATATTCGTGGAAAAAAAAAAATTGTCGTGAACGAAAAAATGTTTCGTGGAAGAAAAAAAAATTGCCGCGAACGAAAATAATTCATTATGAGCGAAGATTTTCGTGGAAGAAAAAAATGTGTCGTGAAGAAAAAAAAAACAAAACAAAATGTAGTGAACGAAACAAATTTTTCGTGAACGAAAGAAACGTAAAATTTCGTGGAAGAAAAAAAATTGTGAACAAAAATAATTTGTAATAAGCGAAAATAAACTTTCGTTAAAAAAAAGTGTGGTGAACCAAACGAATTTTTCGTGAACGAAAAGTGTCATGAACGAAAAAAAATTTCGTAAAAGAAAAAAAATTGTGAACAAAAATAATTTGTCATGAACGAAAAAAATTTTTTGTGGAAGACAAAAATGTGTCGTGAACAAAAAAAGAAATGGCGTGTACAAAAAAAATAATTGTGAACGATTTTTCTTGAAAGAAAAAAATGTGTCGTGAACAAAAAAAATGACGTGGAAGAAAAAAAAATTCGTGAAAGAAAAAAATGGCGTGAACAAAAAAAATTTTGTGAACGAAAAAAACGTGTCGTGAGCGAAAAAAAATGTAAACTAAATAAATATGTCAGGAGCGAAAAAATTTTTCGTGGAAGAAAAAAGGGTCGTGAACGAAATAAATTTGTAATGCACGAAAAAAAAATTTGAACAAAACAAATTTGTCACGTTCATAGTTTTTTTTTTGTAATGGGATTGTTGTACTAACTTTATATCAAGTATATAACTCAACGAATAAACATCAAATTGTATCAATCACTGTGGTAACCAATAATTGTCGAGTATTTGTCGAAGTATATTTGACGTGAAAATAATGCGAAAAATCTTTTCTTTAGAATATATGTATTTTTTATTGGAATTCTTGAAATTTTACGTAATTGGCAACACCGCATGCATTTAGTGATAATTTGTGCTTTTTGATTTGAACTATTGGGGTGTAAACTGTATGCGCATAAAAACCTCAATTTCTAAATACCGGGAGTAACAATGATAGCGTGTTTTTTTTCATAAAATTCATACCACCCTGTAGAGGGTAACTAACGCTTTAGCCTTATCTTTTTTCAACATTTTCTTTTTTGATTCACTTTATTATCGTTCCTATTAATCGAGAAACACCATTTTATAGCATGTCGTGGTTTTGTGGAAAATTAAGATCCAAATTCAACAGCGAAAAAACTGTTGCACTTTACAGAGTGTTACAAATTTTATGAAAAAAAAAACACGCTATCATTGATACACCCGCTATTTGAAAATAAAAGTTTTTGTGCGCATACGGTTTACACACCAACGTTCAGAAGAAAATAACATGTCATCAAAAAAAAAAAACGTCCAAATCGGAAGAGCAGTTTTGACGAAAATGTATGTTAACGTTTTGCCTAACTTTTGCTGGTGCGTTAATTTCTTGGGGAAGTGTATTTGACAGTAGTTCATTTAAAAAAAGCACAAATTATCCTTGAATGCATGCGGTGTTGCCAACTACGCAAAATTTCCCCGTATATCAAGAATTCCAATAAAAAATTCGTATATAAGTTGTAAACAAATTTTTTTCCGCTATATTTTCACGTCAAATATACTTTGACAGTTTAATCACAGCCACTCCATGTAAAAAAACTATTCTCGACAATTACTTGAATCGAATTCATCGATTTTTCTTGATGCTTGATGTCTTACCATTCCAAGTACCGTGCTGTTTGATATCAAAGTAAACCAGACCGGCTATTGCTAAAGAAATTAAAGCTATCACAGTTTTCAACGGAAAACTGGACTGTTTTTTGGTGGTCATCTTTTCGGTGATTTTCTGTAAAAAAATGCGGCGTTTGAGAACAAATTATACAAAAAATGGAGTCGATGTTTGCCATGCAGAAGAAAATTTCATTAGATGGACAGAAATTTGATAGACACATTGTTTATCATCTACATTTCATAATTCGCAAATAACCATTGATAAAAGATAAGGACATTCAACAAAGATAAAACAATGTATGCATGTGTAAACAACGCATATTTGAATTCGAAAACTCTAGGTGAAATATTCAACAAAGTAATGAAGAGGTATGCGACAAACAAAGCTGTTTTTACAAGTAATGAGGTCAGGATTAGGACTTCACATCACAATAGTAGAACCAAAAATGCTCATGAATTGGTACCCAACTTGAAAGGACGTAATAAATTCACTGGAATATATATACCATAGCAATATAGTTTAACGCGATCAAAAAATTTTTTTTGTACGTTTTAGTCTCCTGAAAGAAAAAATTAAATAAATTTTTTTGGCGGTCTCGAATCATTCTAAAGGTACTGACTTTTTTAACACACGTTCCTACCGCGAAACAAAACAGCAAAAACACTGAAAATACCTCCTTATTTTAACCAGCAATAGAACGTGTGCTAGAAAATCCCACCCAGCGTTCAAAAATTTGCCCGTACCTCCGAAATAACTTGAGAACGCCAAAAAATTTATTGGGATTTTTGTGCAGGAAAGGAAAATACGAAACTAAGTATAAATTAATTGGTATTTGATTAACGGAATGTTACTAATTTTTGATATGTCAAATCTTGCCCTAGGTCAAGATAAATGAACTCTGCATTGATCAACAAACAAAGCAATCAACAATGATCTAGCAAACTTTCCTTGTTCAAAATGCACTTCAACTAAAAATAAGTTCAATATGGGATGGTAATGTACCGATTTGAACCCGCCAAATACGAGAGATCAAGATGAAACATCACCACAAACATCGTAAGCTATGTAGTAGGTACAACTAAAATAACTGACAAAAATAATTCCGCATATAAATCAAAACGTATTAAAAGTGCTACCCGAATTGGTTTTGAAATACAGAAACAGTTAAATCATATTTACCACTCCCTTTCTTGCTTTCTTCGAAGGCATAGTCATTTCAAAATTTGTTGACAGGAAAATCGATCGGCTTTCTCCAGAGTTCAATTCAGAATGATTCTCTGAAATGGGCTTTCGAAATGTACGATCTTCAGCATATGTTAACTCTTCGAATTAAACAGTTAGATTAATTATAGCAAACACCGACGTAAACGATCTTATTTAGAAATATCTGTTTAAACTTTGGCCTTTCAACATAACCATACACAGCAAAAAATTTTCTAGAAAATTAAAATTAAAACACGTCAGTCAAAATCACGGAACAATTAACGATAGAATCACGGAACAATAAACTAAAGAACCACGGAACAATGAATGACAGAACCACGGAACAATGAATGACAGAACCACGGAACAATTAATGACAGAACCACGAAACAACGAATGACAAAACCACGGAACAATGACTGACAGAACCACGGAACAATGAACGACGGATCCACAGAATAATACTAAAGAACACAGAAGTACAAATGAGACACAGGTGTCCCAAGTGCATAAAGCACCGGTTCCAATCGACCCGAGAAGTTTTTTATCGTTAACCTCTGAAGAGAGTTTGAACTTTAAACTATGCCACTCACCTTTATAGCAGCGATGCTGGCCTTCAGCCAGTCTTCTTTCCGCCTTTTCAGGTTAAGATCCTCATTCGCGACCTTGAAACTCTTCAACGCGTTCGTAAAGGCAACTTTGTTCAATTTCTTCGAAACGTCGCTCCAGTTGTCGCCTGAAACCACGCGAAAACAATTAATTCAAAGCCATATCGTCGCTAAATCGTCACTCACTTATGTACTCCAGCAAAAAAGCGCTAGCCACGACGGTTTTGCCGTAAACCTTGCCCCAATTCGCGAGCGTCGTCGGGTCTCTGTGGAAGATATCCACCAAGACGTCGCACAGGCAGTTCCTGTACGGCTCGCTGGGGTTTGAAACGATCCGCTTCAGTAACACCTCGATGAAGCTGTTGTACTTTTCCTTGGTGTTGCTGAAGAGGAATCGTTTCAGTTTCGGCACCTGCTCTGATAGTTGTTCGAGCACGTCGACGGGAAGGGTTTTTTTGGTCGAATGGACGGTGTCCACCAGCAAGAGGAAGTCCTCCTTGGTCACCGTGACGTCCTTGTGGCCGTTTATCAGGTCTAGGAGGTAGGTCAAGACGAAGCGGGAATAGCTTTTCATTTCGAGGAGGGGAAGGAACAGTTCCTTGAAGACTGGAAATAAAGACGTGCGAAAGTTGAAATATTTCATCTTCCTATTCATAATTTTTGAATCCAGAGTCACCAAATAGGAGGCGTGACGCTGGCTGTCACTTGTCATTCTGTAGCTAACGAAGGAGCTCGCAAAAAAACGCAAATTTTCAACACGATCGTTTTCCGAAAGAGCATGAATTTATACATATCTTGTGAAAATTTCAGGGTGGGTTTTTTCCATATCCTCGATTTATAATCAAAATACCAACGTACATTTCCTGCCGACTTTGGAATTTTCAACTCTCAATTTTCCGAAAGAACAAGCATTTTTACTTATTCTGAGAGAATTTTAATGTGTATTTTTTCCTCATTCTTGACTTTTAATCAAAATACAATCGTGAATCTTACATATTCACGGTTTATGATTATTTTTCGCTTTTCTACCGACTTTGGAATTTTCAACTCTCAATTTTCCGAAAGAACAAGCATTTTTACTTATTCTGAGAGAATTTCTATGTGCATTTTTTCCTCATTCTCAACTTATAATCAAAATACAATCGTGAATCTCGAATATTCGCGGTTTATGATTATTTTCTGCTTTCCTACCGACTTTGGAATTTTCAACTCTCAATTTTCCGAAAGAACAAGTATTTTTACTCATTCTGTGAGAATTTCTAGGTGGATTTTTTCCTTATTCTTGACTTATAATCGAAATACCAACGTTAATCTTGAATACTTGCGGTTTATGATAATTTTCCCGGTTTCATACCGACTTGGGAATTTTCAACCTTCAATTTTTCGAAAGATAATGCATTTTTACTTATTCTGTGAGAATTTTTAGGAGGATTTTGTCGTTATTTTTGACTTAAAATCAAAATACCAACGTAAATTTTGAATATTCACTGTTTATGATAATTTTCCGCTTTCATACCAACTTGGGAATTTTCAACTTTGAATTTTCCGAAAGAAAATGCATTTTTCCTCATTCTGTGAGAATTTCTATGTGCATTTTTTCCTCATTCTCAACTTATAATCAAAATACAATCGTAAATCTCGAATATTCGCGGTTTATGATTATTTTCTGCTTTCCTACCGACTTTGGAATTTTCAACTCTCAATTTTCCGAAAGAACAAGTATTTTTACTCATTCTGTGAGAATTTCTAGGTGGATTTTTTCCTTATTCTTGACTTATAATCGAAATACCAACGTTAATCTTGAATACTTGCGGTTTATGATAATTTTCCCGGTTTCATACCGACTTGGGAATTTTCAACCTTCAATTTTTCGAAAGATAATGCATTTTTACTTATTCTGTGAGAATTTTTAGGAGGATTTTGTCGTTATTTTTGACTTAAAATCAAAATACCAACGTAAATTTTGAATATTCACTGTTTATGATAATTTTCCGCTTTCATACCAACTTGGGAATTTTCAACTTTGAATTTTCCGAAAGAAAATGCATTTTTCCCTATTCTGTGAGAATTTCTATGTGCATTTTTTCCTCATTCTCAACTTATAATCAAAATACAATCGTAAATCTCGAATATTCGCGGTTTATGATTATTTTCTGCTTTCCTACCGACTTTGGAATTTTCAACTCTCAATTTTCCGAAAGAACAAGTATTTTTACTCATTCTGTGAGAATTTCTAGGTGGATTTTTTCCTTATTCTTGACTTATAATCGAAATACCAACGTTAATCTTGAATACTTGCGGTTTATGATAATTTTCCCGGTTTCATACCGACTTGGGAATTTTCAACCTTCAATTTTCCGAAAGATAATGCATTTTTACTTATTCTGTGAGAATTTTTAGGAGGATTTTGTCGTTATTTTTGACTTAAAATCAAAATACCAACGTAAATTTTGAATATTCACTGTTTATGATAATTTTCCGCTTTCATACCAACTTGGGAATTTTCAACTTTGAATTTTCCGAAAGAAAATGCATTTTTCCTCATTCTGTGAGAATTTCTATGTGCATTTTTTCCTCATTCTCAACTTATAATCAAAATACAATCGTAAATCTCGAATATTCGCGGTTTATGATTATTTTCTGCTTTCCTACCGACTTTGGAATTTTCAACTCTCAATTTTCCGAAAGAACAAGTATTTTTACTCATTCTGTGAGAATTTCTAGGTGGATTTTTTCCTTATTCTTGACTTATAATCGAAATACCAACGTTAATCTTGAATACTTGCGGTTTATGATAATTTTCCCGGTTTCATACCGACTTGGGAATTTTCAACCTTCAATTTTCCGAAAGATAATGCATTTTTACTTATTCTGTGAGAATTCTTAGGAGGATTTTGTCGTTATTTTTGACTTAAAATCAAAATACCAACGTAAATTTTGAATATTCACTGTTTATGATAATTTTCCGCTTTCATACCAAATTGGGAATTTTCAACTTTGAATTTTCCGAAAGAAAATGCATTTTTCCCTATTCTGTGAGAATTTCTATGTGCATTTTTTCCTCATTCTCAACTTATAATCAAAATACAATCGTAAATCTCGAATATTCGCGGTTTATGATTATTTTCTGCTTTCCTACCGACTTTGGAATTTTCAACTCTCAATTTTCCGAAAGAACAAGTATTTTTACTCATTCTGTGAGAATTTCTAGGTGGATTTTTTCCTTATTCTTGACTTATAATCGAAATACCAACGTTAATCTTGAATACTTGCGGTTTATGATAATTTTCCCGGTTTCATACCGACTTGGGAATTTTCAACCTTCAATTTTCCGAAAGATAATGCATTTTTACTTATTCTGTGAGAATTTTTAGGAGGATTTTGTCGTTATTTTTGACTTAAAATCAAAATACCAACGTAAATTTTGAATATTCACTGTTTATGATAATTTTCCGCTTTCATACCAACTTGGGAATTTTCAACTTTGAATTTTCCGAAAGAAAATGCATTTTTCCTCATTCTGTGAGAATTTCTATGTGCATTTTTTCCTCATTCTCAACTTATAATCAAAATACAATCGTAAATCTCGAATATTCGCGGTTTATGATTATTTTCTGCTTTCCTACCGACTTTGGAATTTTCAACTCTCAATTTTCCGAAAGAACAAGTATTTTTACTCATTCTGTGAGAATTTCTAGGTGGATTTTTTCCTTATTCTTGACTTATAATCGAAATACCAACGTTAGAATACTTGCGGTTTATGATAATTTTCCCGGTTTCATACCGACTTGGGAATTTTCAACCTTCAATTTTCCGAAATATAATGCATTTTTACTTATTCTGTGAGAATTTTTAGGAGGATTTTGTCGTTATTTTTGACTTAAAATCAAAATACCAACGTAAATTTTGAATATTCACTGTTTATGAGAATTTTCCGCTTTCATACCAACTTGGGAATTTTCAACTTTGAATTTTCCGAAAGAAAAATTTTTCCTCATTCTGTGAGAATTTCTATGTGCATTTTTTCCTCATTCTCAACTTATAATCAAAATACAATCGTGAATCTCGAATATTCGCGGTTTATGATTATTTTCTGCTTTCCTACCGACTTTGGAATTTTCAACTCTCAATTTTCCGAAAGAACAAGTATTTTTACTCATTCTGTGAGAATTTCTAGGAGGATTTTTTCCTTATTCTTGACTTATAATCGAAATACCAACGTTAATCTTGAATACTTGCGGTTTATGATTATTTTCCGCTTTCCTTCCGACTTTGGAAATTTCAACTCTCAAATTTCCGAAAGAGCATGCATTTTTACGTAATCTGTGAGAATTTCTAGTTGGCTATTTTCCTTATTCTCGACGTATAATCAAAATACCAACATGTATCGCGAATATTTGCGGTTTATAATTATTATTGCAGAAGAGATTATTTCGAATAGTTGGCGGCGTTTTATTTAAAAAAAAATGAAAATCACAAAAAAGTAGGTTATGTTCGCACTGAAAGAAGGTGAATTTTTGCGTAAAACGTTTGTTTTTGTGCTTGTAATTGTGAACTATGAGTTGATTAGTGTCTGTAGATGGTGTTGACAAGAAAAAGGAGGAATTTTGGTGATTTGTGTTTGAAAATTATTCATTTTCAAGATTCAAGAGAGCATAACCATAAGTATTAGAAAGCGCCGATGATTTTCTTTGAATTCGTGTTCAGGAAACTACGTAAGTACACATATTTTCCAATTGGTTCTCACCTGACAGTCCACTATTAAAATCACTGTATCCCACGTGACCAACACACCAAAGAATGGACAAACCGACATTCAGTCTGTTCTGGTAGGAAACTCTCCAATCGACGTGTTTCTTCAAATTTTCAGCAACCAGTTTCGGTTCCTTCAACACAATAGTCTGCAAAAACAACTTGTTTCCTAAAGCTGGAAGCCCTTTGGCCATGTCCGTGGCCATGAAAGACAGACATAGATCAAATAATGCAGCGGTATTGCTTTTACCTGCTTCACTGAGGAATTTATCAATGACCCGCTTTTATCTCGGAAGGCACCTACAATTGAGTTACAAACTTGCATATGTTGATGGTGACTTTGGAGTAATTTCTTACCGTACTGAGTGGATAACTCTGGGGTTTCGACGAAAACAAACATCTTGAACATCAAGAGATAATTTTTGATTCAAAAAATTCACCAATTCTTTCAACCACAAGATAGGAGCGTCGGGGAACTGGTTTTTGGCCTTATCGAAGATAGACTGGAATTCTTCCACATCGATCTTAAAAAGAACAATCAATTGGGAAATGCAGCATTGATAAGATCAAATGGAGATGAATTCGATTATCTTATCAGATATCTTATCAACCGATATATGACTCAGTTGCATCCCAAGTATAAAAGCACCATATGTCCAAAACAAACGTCTAAATGCCATTTTAAAAACACGCACTTGTTATCAAAAGTTACTCTACTCACAGAATTAAGGGCACTTTCAATAGACTTGGGAGGCTTAGGCTTATCCTGCGGTCTTTCTTTCCTTTGTTTCTTGATTTCTCTAAGCTTATTATTTTTTTTGGTTTCGGTGCCGCTTCCCAACGATCCTTGGGCTTGCAGCTTTGGCACTACAACTAACGAAATAAATTCGTAAGCGATTCAAACTAGTCAACATATTTTAAGGTTACTTACAAACATCCTCTATTTTCAAGCCGTTCGCTGGGCTTTTAACGCTTGGGGCGGTTTTACCCGATTTTGGAACAGGTAGTTTGCTCCCCCTTTCCTTTTTTTTGCCCACAACTTCCCATTGGCCTGACATTCTTCCTTTTTTTGATAAAAAATTCAAGGAATACAAACACAACCACCAACAGCTGTATACGTC
Source organism: Chrysolina americana (assembly GCA_958502065.1). Classification (NCBI taxonomy): domain Eukaryota; kingdom Metazoa; phylum Arthropoda; class Insecta; order Coleoptera; family Chrysomelidae; genus Chrysolina; species Chrysolina americana. Next base: position 732,566 of record OY293421.1, on the reverse strand, counting down.
AAAAAGCAAACGAAGCAGAAACGTACACTTCGGGACGTGGGAAGTGGGTGGAACGTGGGATCGGGAAGCTTGTTGCACTGCCACGTTCCACGTATCAACAACACTGGCCACAGACCACAGAACAAAACACTAAAACAGTGTCATACGTCATACTGGAGCAAGAGAGAGATCAACCATTACTTGACAGAATATGGCGTAATAAGTAGCAAAGCAGCGTTCTATGAAACATAGTCGCGAGTAACTCCGACTATCTCGCATAATGTGACAGACCTGGAAAAATCATGTTCCATCCCTTTCATAAAGTCAGGTGAAGTTCAGTTCAGAGGTATAAACTTTCCCAGCGACTTGAGGCAGTGAAAAATACATCGGGATTATTTTAAATACTCAAATGGCATTGACAAAATGATTCCACGACCAAATAAAATTTGTTCTTGACATAGAAACGTAAGTAAAAGGCATTCAAACCGTACGTGCTTCAAAAACCCTGCATAGTGCATGCCTGGTTTTTGATAAATGTTCGATTTACATGTCTATGCATTTCAGACCCTTGTGCCTGAAAACTGCATGACCATTCACATATGTGCCTTCCACTTGCTTTTCTAACAAAATCATATTTTATTTTTCACTGAATCTTTTATTACCTAAACTAAAACATAATAAATTGTCATTTATCTGTCATTCATGTCATAGATATCGGTGTATTTGTATGCCATACGTCAATTTATTCCCCCAAACCTTCACCCGTCACCGGAAATGAGTCAAATAAAACGCGTTTTGTGATGAAAATACAAACAACCAATAACCGTGTTGACGTAAACTCGACCTTTTCGGGAAATCTAGTACGTCCCCGGAGTACTTTCTAAAACCGTCATGTCAATCAAGTCATCATGGAAAATGTCGAAACATCTCTGCTGCGGAGTGGACTGTGGCACTGACCTGACCCGATCTCCCGCGTCTATGTGGTGCGCAGTCAATGATTTATAATTTATATGTGTAGCAATCATGGCGAATAATCCTAGGAAGTTTAGTGAAAAAATAGCTCGTCATAATCAAAGACAGGCCGAAGAAACCGCTGCTTTCGAGGAAATCATGAAGCAAGTAATTGAAGTTAGATCAAAGGTATGTGGGCCACGGTTCCAAATTCGGTACACACATTTTTTGAAGTAAACAATGTATCATCTGCGAATGGTCCGTTCCTGTGAATTTCACATCTTCCGCTTATAAACAAACCAAAATCACCAATTCATCGCCTTCTCCGACTGCGAATTAATTATTCGCTACCCGATATCATGGGTAGCGTTGATATTTCCTCGGTATTTTTTGCGACAATCGATAAACTAGAACAAAAATATTTGACAGCAACAATAAAAATAGTGCATCTGCGAAGTGTACGTATAATTATTTACGATTTTTTGTTGGTGTGGTAGTTCCAGATTGAGAAATGTGATGTTTTTATGCTGATAAGAGCCTAACTGTTGATGTAAACAAACCGAAAGAGTTGCATGCCTACATGGCTGGAATACTGCTTATGGTTAATTTAGAAGTTGAAAGTCCAGTGGTAACTTTGGTCTCTTTGATTATTCTGTTTATTACCTAACATAGCTATGCTGGAGTTGATCGATGTTCCACCAAATTTGTGTGTCTGTTTTTGCAGCACAGTGAGAAAAAGAGTGATTGGTTTACACCATGTTATTTAAATTTGAATCCAGTGAGAGCTCTGTCACATTTTATAAACTAGTAATCTTTCAAAGACACATTGAACGGCAAAATTAATTAAATATACATAAAGAAAAATTAACAACGTACAAAAAACAGTGAAGAGATGGTGTATATGAAAATACTTTCAAGAGACATTACTCTCAAAAGATTGAATACTGAATGGTTCAAGTTTCTGGCATAGTTAGTATACATGATATCCTTCGAAAAGGGATTATCAATTTTATCAATAGTCGAACAGTGTCATCAAAAATCTCTTGTCATTCGGTGGCTTTTGAAAACCCTGAACGTAGTTTTTTCAAATGAAAAGCTCTGTTATTGAATAACCAAACACACATTTGAATTCTTCTCCAACTGTTATAGGGTTTCCTCTATCTAACTCGAGAGGTTTTTGAGTTTCAAGGTTGCATTATGAAAATGTGAGAATTTGACCTGATCTAACCCCTCTTGATTTTTATTTATGGGGTCGTATAAAAATTAAGTCTACGATCAGATTCCAGAAGTCAACAATTGGATAAAATGAACCTTTCTTTGTTATTTCAACAAAAAAAAACCTTGAAATAGTTGAGAATCTAACATGAAGCAAGTCTATACACGTTGTTGTTGAGAAAAACATCTAGAAATAAGAATTTGGTGACAATGTTCCAAAATCCAGCAAGTTCATGAGTTAGTTCGGCAGTTTGCGAATGGATGGCGCCACAGTAAAATTCATTCGTGACAACAGAACTACATAATCAAAATAATAAATTGAGGAGAAATGTATATAGTTTTAGATACGATTTTTTTTTTATTTTTTTCCATATAATTTCATCTTTGTCTATTTTTTTAATGAATGTTCCTTCATGCTCTGTAACATGCACAACAAAGCTGAATAATATACAAATCGATTAATATGAATCTTGACAACAAAAAAGAAGTCATAAATTGTATTCTCGTGAATTACATCATGTAATAAAAGGCACGGCAGAGTTATAAAATAGGCGTTCCAATGACTGCACTTTAAAGGGATTTTTTCAAATTTTCTTCCATTCTAGGTAATCTCGGCTGTCGTACGAAATCACTCGAAACAATTGGTTATACATTCCAAGAATATATGAAGTTTTCAAAAGGTTGTAAAACGCATTGCCATTTGAAAACTATGCAGGCGTGATAATGAAATTTACTCCCAACTATTTTCGTCTATGGAAATTCTCATAACACTTACATAAAGCTAACGTTTCATTTTTGCGTCCAGATATTCGATAATAAACAAGGTGTTTGAAAAAAATTAAAAATTACTCGGAGTTCACGAGTACCTCCGAAGGCCAAGCGACTTTTGACCACCCTATATAACTTGTTATGAAATTTATAATTTTACTTCGAAGGCCATGATGTGTACTAACTCTGTTGAAAATTTGAAAGTTTCAGTGTTGAAACTTTGGAAGTTAGGCATTTTTAGAGATCGTTATATCGCGGAAATTTTTCAAAATGTTATTCCAGCGAAAACTTCTACCTACGTGATAACTCTATACTATACTATACTATACGAAAAAACCTCAAATATGCGACGATCTGTTCAGTGATTGAGGCTGTACTTGGCATCAGTGTTTATGACACATGTTCTCACCAAATATTTCAGATTAATCTGTTCTACTATTTTGTTGCACATGTGGATCATGTGGATCTCTACATTCTTTTTATTTGTTCTTTTTTTCGAGTAATTTATGCGTGAACGGAACAGAATGACTCGATGTTATTATCTAAGAGAGGATATTTCAATGCGGACAAGTTTCTTATACAGGGAAAATCACAATATATGATGATTTTTCGGGAAGAAATTTTCTGAACTTTTGAACCCATAGCTAGGCGAAAATTGTTCTTATAAGTTCTGGAATTTCATCAACTTAAAGTTGGTCATACTGCAGTTCTTCTACAGAGTGGTCATTTATAAGTGTTCAGCATAGGTATGGGATTTTTTTTATTAATTGCTCAACCAAAATGCAAATATTGCCGAAACTAGGAGTATGTTTGATGTTCTTATTGGGTGTCCTTAGAATAGTAGCAAGTCAAACAGCATACAGGGTAGGTTGAAAAATAAAAAAAAAGTACATTACCTTCATTTCAGAGAATTCATTTGAAAGTTCTGGTTAAATAGTAAAACATGTCCCCCTGAGAAATATTTGTATGTATTTTAAACATCATTCCATGTGCCTAAATGTAGAGAATATATTTACGAAAAATTGAAAGTACCTATATCCTGTTATAACATATGGGAGTATTTTCATCCTCCTGAATATTTCTGAATTTTGGAAAAATTGAAAATATGCGTGAATAGTTGAATATTTCGGAAGGTCGTTTGTTCCTTCACACATGTTTCATGAAAATCAAATATAACATTAAATTATCACGTTGATAAATCTAGATTAATGTACACAATTTCAATTATTTTCCATCAGGAGTTTTGAAAAAAAAAAAAAACTAAATTATTTTCGGACTTTCGACACCCTGTTTCTCCGATTTCATGATCATGAATCTTTTCTCATCGAAATAAGGCAAGAAAGCAGTTTGCGAAGTTTGTCGATCTTATTCTGACTCACCCTGTATACATTGGGGGAAAAAATACATTTTCTTCATATAATATATGAATGGTAGAATCGAATTTCTCAAATCAAATATTTTGACAATCATTAATTTGTTTCAATACTTGTGATTATTCGCAGCGTTTTATAAGGAAAAGCACTTAATCCAATAAAGAAAATGCCATTACTGTATTTTCATTTTCCATTTCATAAACGTGTATTATTCGACTAAAGAAAAACGATAAACCAGTTTCTATTGTGAACGAAGTCGTGTTGTTTCAAATTTAATTACTGCAAAAAATACGCAACTAGAAACGGTGCAAGATTATAAAATCGTTGAAAATATAGAACGCGATTTTGCCTTGTCTAACATATGGCCAAATTGACGCACAAAAACTATTATAAATCGTCCGCGGAGTATTTTTGATGGGTTTATACGACTGAACTAGTCCAAGTTGAGATTAAATCAAACAACCGTAAATTTTCATGCTTCACAACACTTAGGGCTGCATGAAAAATACATGCCTGTCGACGTTCAAACCAGTGCCTATCGGCGTGCGTGAAAAACGCAGGGTGAGCACGCCCGGAATTAGGACATGTTCTAGTTCAGGGGTTCCCAACCTTTTTGCACCTAGGTATGCTTTTTACGGAACCTCTGCACGATCGAGTTGAAGATTTCGAACAATCGCCAATGTGTTGATTCAAAAATATTTGTGCATTGATATTTTCATTCCAAATCCACCGACTGTACTAATTTCATCATTCTGAATCGATTGGCGCTCGCAGAATTGCCCTATCTTCAACAGTTCTCGAGTTAAAAAGTTTATTTAAACTTGAAAGGGATTGAAAGGGATTGAAAGGGATCATTTACCCCTAAAACATTGAAAAATAAAATTTTCTACTCATATTCTGAAAATCCAATCTTTTTTGCATATGCCATCCAAATTTGAAGGCGATTCCGACTCAATTAATGATTTCGTATGCTTTTTACGGAACCTCTGCACGATCGAGTTGAAGATTTCGAACAATCGCCAATGTGTTGATTCAAAAATATTTGTGCATTGATATTTTCATTCCAAATCCACCGACTGTACTAATTTCATCATTCTGAATCGATTGGCGCTCGCAGAATTGCCCTATCTTCAACAGTTCTCGAGTTAAAAAGTTTATTTAAACTTGAAAGGGATTGAAAGGGATCATTTACCCCTAAAACATTGAAAAATAAAATTTTCTACTCATATTCTGAAAATCCAATCTTTTTTGCATATGCCATCCAAATTTGAAGGCGATTCCGACTCAATTAATGATTTCGTATGCTTTTTACGGAACCTCTGCACGATCGAGTTGAAGATTTCGAACAATCGCCAATGTGTTGATTCAAAAATATTTGTGCATTGATATTTTCATTCCAAATCCACCGACTGTACTAATTTCATCATTCTGAATCGATTGGCGCTCGCAGAATTGCCCTATCTTCAACAGTTCTCGAGTTAAAAAGTTTATTTAAACTTGAAAGGGATTGAAAGGGATCATTTACCCCTAAAACATTGAAAAATAAAATTTTCTACTCATATTCTGAAAATCCAATCTTTTTTGCATATGCACACCAAATTTCAGGTCGATTCCGACTCAATTGAAGATTTCGTATGCTTTTTACAGAACCTCTGCACGATCGAGTTGAAAATTTCGAACACTCACCAATTGGCTCGTTTAAAAATATTGGTACGTTCATACTTTCTTTTCAAATCCATAGACTCTACTAATTTCATCATTCTAAATCGATGAGAGAGATAATCAATTTTTCTTCCTCCGTTATATGCCATCGTTCTTTATTTATTTTATTTCATACTCATGCCAAACTTTGTGGGGTGTTCACATCCTGTAACGGACCTTTGGAACTGAATGGCAGTCAAACTGCTCAAGGATATAACAACAATTACTTCATCACAACTGAATTGTGCTTATATTAAAATTATTGTTGTGCGCAAATTTGTTATTTCAGTTGGTCATCCAGGATGTCTTTGAAACTCGTACGGAAAGTATTTTATATAGCCACATATGGCGTTTTGCCACAAGTTTAGTCGGCGGATATATCCGCAATATTGAAGATTTTAATTATGAATTTTTTTAACTTTGAGCATTCTGCCGAGCACTATTTTTAGTGTTACAAGTTCTCTTCGGTTTCAATGCAGTTCCTAACAGATAAATCACTCTCTCAAAGGTGATAGCAGCCAAATCATTGATGAATCGCGATTACAAAAAACTGGGCCAACTGCCGAACCCTGGGGAACACCTCACTTTATAATACGGTTATAGAAAATGATTGTCTGTTCTAACCATCAGTGATCTTTCATTCATTTGATCTAGTATCGGAACTAAAGTCTGATGGATCAGAATTTTTGTTAGATAAAATCGGCCTATTCTCAGAAATTGATCGTTTATCAGTGGCCCAACACATCCTAATTCTCATTTGCCAAATTCATCTCGTAATTGGCAAATGAAACTCCTTTTTTTTGAGGTTGTATTGGTATTTGGTTCTAAATTTCCTCAGTTATCGTTCAAGATGTATTTTCCTGCGAATTCATTTACAGCTCGTAGGTATAGTTGATAACGTTTTTACTGTTGGATAATCTTTCATGAAATACTATTTTTAGCACCTCTGATAGTAGGTACTTTCATAAATAATTCTATATATATATATATATTTTAACAATCAAGGAACGAGAAATTTCTGGTGGATTTACTGATATGATTAAAAAATCTCAGGTTTTCCGCAGATATTATTGGTTAACCACAAAATTGTCTTTCATTCATAACTTTTTCAAGGTATGAAGTAATAAAACAGTTGCTATGATAAGTAGTTCCATAACTGACCACGACAAATCCAGTCTATTGAAACCGCAATTGGTACCGGTCATCACCTTGCCATAAACTGTTTGTCCAAACGTAGTTTTCCAATAATTATTACAGTTTGTATTATAAACATTTTTGATAATTAAACCAACCAATATAGATGTTTTTTTCCCAATTTATTAAAGACGTAAATGTTCTATAGGTACTTCTTTTTTAAAGATCCCCAGCAAAATCTCTTTATACTATTTTTTTTAAGAATAAATATCGTTAAAAGGTAAGTTCAGTTTTAAATTACTGAATAAATGGTTTCACAATCACAGAACTTTTTAGAGAATTGAAAACCCTACAAAATGGTTCGTTTTGTGATCGGATCAGTGAAAATGTTCACTGGAAAAATTCTAAAAAACCTTTCTATCCGATGTGTAGTTTTCACACAATCGCCTTATATCAACAGGTTTGAGGGCTTATCTTGCAAATGCGCCAATTTCGGCTATGTGCGCGGTGGTACCGAGAGTAAACCATCGTTTTATGATTTGTACACCTTTATTGCCATCTAGCGAACGTCTGAGCAACCTGTCAACTCGAAGATTTGGTTCATCTCCTCTCAAACAGATGGCGACACATGTGACATTGATCTTTCTTGTCTTGTCGCACCTGTTTTACAATAAACGACTTTGTTGTCAAGTTTTGGGGTCCCTTCGAATGTATCTCGACGAGCTGATTCCAAATTATAAAAAAAATTGTCGGGAAATTATATCAATTCTGCGAACACCAGTCGATGCAGAATGATGAAATTAGTATATATTGTAGATGTTAATTTAATAAAAAAAAGATCATTCGTAAAAAGTCCTAAGGGGTATACCCCTAAAAATCGTCAGCTCCACTGAAATTCGTACTATATACTCAAAATTTTACGCTGATTCCAAAAATATATGATTTGTATATACTCAGATACGGGGTTTATCAAAAAAAGGAATAAAAGTCGAAAATTCTCTTGAAAAATCGAAATTTTAAGGGGGCCGTTAAAAGCCTATGACACCTTCAATTAACCAGGAATCGACTCGAAATTTGGTGTGCATATTCAAAAAAGATTGTATTTCATGTATAAAAGTTGAAAAAGAGTATGGAAATATTTTTGGGGGGGAAATAACCCCTCTCAACTGTATATGAACTTTTCAGAGTGATGAAATTAGTATATTTCGTGTAATTTAATTTGATTGGCAGGAAATGAAAGATCACTCGAAAAAAGTCCTAAGGGGTAGACCTCTAAAATCAGTGAACAATACAAAATCGTCAGATCCACTTTAAATTCGCAGTATACACTCAAAATTTCACGCTGATTTCGAAAATATATGATTTGTATATGCTCAGATACAGGGTTTATCAATAGAAAGAATAAAAGTCGAAAATTCTCTTGAAATATCGAAATTTTAAGGGGGCCGTTAAAAGCCTATGAAACCTTTAATTAACCAAGAATCGACTCGAAATTTTGGTGTGTATAGTCAAAAAAGATTGAATTTCATTTAAAAAAGATGAAAAAAAGTTTAGAAATGTATTTTTGGGGGAAAATAACCCCTCTCAACTGTATATGAACTTTTCAACTCGAGAACGGTTGAAGATAGAGCAATTCTGCGAACGCCAATCGATTCAGAATGATGAAATTAGTATATTTCGTGAATTTCAATTCGATAGGCAAAAAAAATTGTTCCCTCGAAAAAAATCCTAAGGGGTAGACCCCTAAAAATCGCGAAAAATACAAAATCGTTAGATTCACTTTAAATTCGCACTATACACTCAAAATTTCACGCTGATTTCGAAAATATATGATTTGTATATGCTCAGATACAGGGTTTATCAATAGAAAGAATAAAAGTCGAAAATTCTCTTGAAATATCGAAATTTTAAGGGGGCCGTTAAAAGCCTATGAAACCTTTAATTAACCAAGAATCGACTCGAAATTTTGGTGTGTATAGTCAAAAAAGATTGAATTTCATTTAAAAAAGATGAAAAAAAGTTTAGAAATGTATTTTTGGGGGAAAATAACCCCTCTCAACTGTATATGAACTTTTCAACTCGAGAACGGTTGAAGATAGAGCAATTCTGCGAACACCAGTCGATGCAGAATGATGAAATTAGTATATATTGTAGATCTTAATTTGATAAAAAAAAAGATCATTCGTAAAAAGTCCTAATGGGTATACCCCTAAAAATCGTCAGCTCCACTGAAATACGTACTATATACTCAAAATTTTACGCTGGTTCCAAAAATATATGATTTGTATATACTCAGATTCGGGGTTTATCAAAAAAAGGAATAAAAGTCGAAAATTCTCTTGAAAAATCGAAATTTTAAGGGGGCCGTTAAAAGCCTATGACACCTTCAATTAACCAGGAATCGACTCGAAATTTGGTGTGCATATTCAAAAAAGATTGTATTTCATGTATAAAAGTTGAAAAAGAGTATGGAAATATTTTTGGGGGGGAAATAACCCCTCTCAACTGAATATGAAATTTTCAACTCGAGAACGGTTGAAGATAGAGCAATTCTGCGAACGCCAATCGATTCAGAATGATGAAATTAGTATATTTCGTGAATTTCAATTCGATAGGCAAAAAAAATTGTTCCCTCGAAAAAAATCCTAAGGGGTAGACCCCTAAAAATCGCGAAAAATACAAAATCGTTAGATCCACTTTAAATTCGCACTATACACTCAAAATTTCACGCTGATTTCGAAAATATATGATTTGTATATGCTCAGATACAGGGTTTATCAATAGAAAGAATAAAAGTCGAAAATTCTCTTGAAATATCGAAATTTTAAGGGGGCCGTTAAAAGCCTATGAAACCTTTAATTAACCAAGAATCGACTCGAAATTTTGGTGTGTATAGTCAAAAAAGATTGAATTTCATTTAAAAAAGATGAAAAAAAGTTTAGAAATGTATTTTTGGGGGAAAATAACGCCTCTCAACTATATATGAACTTTTCAACTCGAGAACGGTTGAAGATAGAGCAATTCTGCGAACGCCAATCGATTCAGAATGATGAAATTAGTATATTTCGTGAATTTCAATTCGATAGGCAAAAAAAATTGTTCCCTCGAAAAAAATCCTAAGGGGTAGACCCCTAGATTCACTTTAAATTCACACTATACACTCAAAATTTCACGCTGATTTCGAAAATATATGATTTGTATATGCTCAGATACAGGGTTTATCAATAGAAAGAATAAAAGTCGAAAATTCTCTTGAAATATCGAAATTTTAAGGGGGCCGTTAAAAGCCTATGAAACCTTTAATTAACCAAGAATCGACTCGAAATTTTGGTGTGTGTAGTCAAAAAAGATTGAATTTCATTTAAAAAAGATGAAAAAAAGTTTAGAAATGTATTTTTGGGGGAAAATAACCCCTCTCAACTGTATATGAACTTTTCAGAGTGATGAAATTAGTATATTTCGTGTAATTTAATTTGATTGGCAGGAAATGAAAGATCACTCGAAAAAAGTCCTAAGGGGTAGACCTCTAAAATCAGTGAACAATACAAAATCGTCAGATCCACTTTAAATTCGCAGTATACACTCAAAATTTCACGCTGATTTCGAAAATATATGATTTGTATATGCTCAGATACAGGGTTTATCAATAGAAAGAATAAAAGTCGAAAATTCTCTTGAAATATCGAAATTTTAAGGGGGCCGTTAAAAGCCTATGAAACCTTTAATTAACCAAGAATCGACTCGAAATTTTGGTGTGTATAGTCAAAAAAGATTGAATTTCATTTAAAAAAGATGAAAAAAAGTTTAGAAATGTATTTTTGGGGGAAAATAACCCCTCTCAACTGTATATGAACTTTTCAACTCGAGAACGGTTGAAGATAGAGCAATTCTGCGAACGCCAATCGATTCAGAATGATGAAATTAGTATATTTCGTGAATTTCAATTCGATAGGCAAAAAAAATTGTTCCCTCGAAAAAAATCCTAAGGGGTAGACCCCTAAAAATCGCGAAAAATACAAAATCGTTAGATTCACTTTAAATTCGCACTATACACTCAAAATTTCACGCTGATTTCGAAAATATATGATTTGTATATGCTCAGATACAGGGTTTATCAATAGAAAGAATAAAAGTCGAAAATTCTCTTGAAATATCGAAATTTTAAGGGGGCCGTTAAAAGCCTATGAAACCTTTAATTAACCAAGAATCGACTCGAAATTTTGGTGTGTATAGTCAAAAAAGATTGAATTTCATTTAAAAAAGATGAAAAAAAGTTTAGAAATGTATTTTTGGGGGAAAATAACCCCTCTCAACTGTATATGAACTTTTCAGAGTGATGAAATTAGTATATTTCGTGCAATTCAATTTGATTGGCAGGAAATGAAAGATCACTCGAAAAAAGTCCTAAGGGGTAGACCTCTAAAATCAGTGAACAATACAAAATCGTCAGATCCACTTTAAATTCGCAGTATACACTCAAAATTTCACGCTGATTCCAAAAATATATGATTGGTTTATGCTCAGATACAGGGTTTATCAGAAAAAGGAATAAAAGTCGAAAATTCTCTTGAAATATCGAAATTGCAGAGTTGCCGTTAAAACCTTATGAAACCTTTAATAAACCAAGAATCGAATCGAAATTTTGTGTGCATATTCAAAAAAGATTGTATTTTACGTAAAAAAGTTGAAACAACTACAAACGTCTGTGATCAGTAAAAGGTGGTTTCCAGGTGGTCCCCGATTCTGAAAAAAATACGCTCCATATCAACACGCAGGCCTTGGGCGCTTTCAGAGGGGGGTCTCTCCCCAACGTGTCCACCGGACTCCCCAGCGTCAAGTGTCCGCAGCAAAATTGCGAATCCGCAAAGGTGACTGGCACTGTAGATGTTGTGCATTCTTGTTTCGCTGCCGCTTGCCAGCTTTTTCCTTTCCGCATCGTTGTTTTGCGCTTGTTAATGGGCATTTTTGTAGTGGATCCCCGAGCACGCCTCACTCCCTTCCCCTCCTCGCTAAATTTTAACCTCGTATTAGTAAATGTTCCTGCATCTGACAAGTAGTTTTTAACGGCTGGTAATTTATGAATGATAGGTAATTTTCGGACTTTCTACTGTAGAAAAAGTTCCTCCTAACTTTGTAACTAGAGCTGCGGCAGATATAATCAAAGGCGATGTGGCAACGGTAGTAGCGCCCGATTGCAGTATGGTGCGCTGCTTTGATTCTGAAGAACAGCCTCTTACGATTCCTATGATGATTTCTTTGCTCCGTTTTCGTGTCCGGGCTGAAATACTTCGTAAATTCGTGTGCAATAACTTTTAGTTTCGTCCAAAACATGGGTCTTGTTGCTCATGATTCGAAACACGCCAACTCAGGAGTACCACAAGGATCAAATCTGATGATTTGAACATATTCAAGAAAATTCAAGCAGAGACTTTGTTTTACCTCAAAAAGATGTAAATAAAGTTATCATTCAATGTGAAAAAGTGTTCGGTATGGACAGTATCACATTTGTTAAGGACACGCTTTTCAGTAAATTCGCAACTCTGAATTGATTGCAACTGAGATTGACTCTTATAAAGAAGGGAACTTTCTGCAGTGGTCTAGTTGAACGCTTGATTATCCACCTCGTATACTCGTCATATTTTGTGTTGGTCCCTCTCGCTTTACCTATGTCAAAAACTTATTTTTATAACGTTTGAAATGTGGAAAATGTACAGCAGCACATATAGGTCAAACAGGATGAATTTTTGATACGAGATACTGGAAACATATTTTGAACAGAACAGCAGTTAAACAAAATGCACAAAATAAATGAAGACAGTATGTCATTTATCCACACTTGCGATATAGGGAAAGAGATTAACTTGTTGGATGCTTTGTAGATGAACAGAGTGATCAAAAATATGAAATTTAAACTACGACGCCTAATTTAGACTTGTGTCGCTCTCTACTTCTGAATTTTTTCCACCATGGTTGGACTCCGTACATCGTGAGACCGCTTAAGAAGTTGAAATTGGCGATCAACCATACCAAAATTCCATTACCTCACCCACTAGATTGATTTTATATATTAAATTACTTGAATAATAACGGCTTTTTTCGTACTTTCAGGACGAAGCTCATTCCAACAAGATTATGTCGTTCAAGGTCGAAGGCAGGAGTAGAACGCGATCGCAAAGCGGTCCAATGAGGAGGCACCACGACAGAAAAGCTGACACTTCTCCTTATGGTGACTATCTGACCCCAATGGTGGACACTGGCTGGGTTCGCACCAAAAGTGATTCTGCTCTACACCAAAGCACCATGCAGGTAAGAGACGGGGTGCCGCAGGGAACTGTGTCACGTCCTCTTTTGGTGCGCCATTTACCCTGTATTTTTTGACATGGAAGTCTTTGAACGTTTAAATGAATTAGTTAATTATGGATGGTTATTGTAAGTATTGGGAAACAGAGAAATTCTAGAAAAAATATATGATTGAGGATTTAGCAGCAGCATAATCAGATCCACTTGCTGCTAAGGTGTTCACAACCTGATTCAGTGACGATTTAAAAAACGTGTATTTCCAGCATTGGAGGAATGTGACACCAAGATACAAATTAACCCCGAAAGATAACGAAGAGTATAATAGTGTCACCATATGTGACATGTGAAAAACTTACACATACGGTAATGTTTAGGTTCGTGATCATTGTCACCTCGATGGATATATAATATTCAAGGGATCAGCACACTTTGCGTGTAACTTGAGTTTTCAAATTCCTATATTTATTTCAGTCCTCTTTTAATACATTTCTATTTTTCTCTTGTTTTTATATGCCTCCGCAGAAATAAAACTTGACGGGGACCAAAACTTTCAATAATATTCACTTGAAAAGCTCCAAACCTTGATGGACTGCTGTCTTACATCATGGTCATTTACAAGCACGATAATAATTACCTTCAACGCGTTTAAAAACCCTACGGAATCCTTACCTGTCTGTTATGTTTTTGTACGAGAGATGCTTTTTTTCCGTAGGGCATGGTCGATAGAAATTATGATTCTCCACACAGGGGTTGGAATATGTCGATGATGAATGGTCCGGATCGGAGTCAAGAAGGAAGGCCCAGATCTAGTTGCGACATACCTTCTCGAGTACCTGGAATTAGGTAGATAATAATAGTAATATTTAACACGAAAGTTATCTGTTAAATGTGACACTGGACGCCTGTGATGTATTAAAATGTATAGATTTTTTCTTACCTAAAAATATATTGTTAATTTTTTTTTACAAACGATTGATCATACTTAGACGCTAATATTTCGAAATATTGGTTATCGCAAACTAAATATAAAACATAATGGTATACGGATTGGACCCATTTGTTGTTACCTCTTTTGTTTCAGCATATACCCGTCAGCACACGACCCTAGTATGGTGCAAATACCGATAGCGAATAACACAGGTTCGTTGCCTGACCTAACCAACGTCGATTTTTCATCTCCAATCCACGCACCACTTGATCAAGACCATGATAGTTCCCCCTTTAGTTCTGTAAGTACAATCGATTGTCTGTATATAAAATACCATCTAGTCGTTCGAGTACAGATATGATTCATATCTGCAACGTTTCCACTATATAATTTTATCAGAAGAAATGATAATATACAATTCAGGATCATTCCTATTTAATGTTTTGTTGACAAACCGAACAGAAAATCAGAGACGTAAGATTACGCAAATAAAATGCGTTTCTTTGAGTCATCTGCTGATGGTTGAAGTATCTTATCGATCGAAACATCGTAAACCACTAACAAATTCAGGCATCGGAAGTCTTGTATGCTACTGATACTCGATAACTTGACGGCGTATCGGGATTTGATCGCTTCGTATCTGTTTCAGAGTCCTGTAAATACCAGCCCATCTACGCTGTCCCCAACAAGTATACCCCCTGGTATTAGACCACCAGGTCGACATCAGTTCACGCCGGTTTTTCACACAAATTCAGTATGTTATTTTTTTTTCTTCGTAGAGTTGATTGCCGATGCGTATTAGCTAGATTTAGGAGTGATCAAAATGATGTTTACGTAAAATATGGTATATTTTCATCAGTTGTTTATATATACTGGGTGGTCCATCGAAATCGTACCGCAAGGCATTAGGTACAGGGTGGGAAAGAATTTTTCGGCAAAGATTGTTCGTAAGGGGGGAACATTTTGACTATGTTTTTTGCGTCAAAATGTGTCCCCCTGGCGAACAATCTTGACGTGTTTTTGGATTTTGCCGAAAAATTCGTTCCCACCCTGTAATGCCTTGTCGTACGTTTTCGATGAGCCACCCTGTACCTACAAGATCCTGCACGCTGATTTTTCTCACGGTTGTGGTCTATCTATTAGCTCAGAGTTTGAAGATTGGTTCTCAATATTCGAGTGTTTAAAAAAACAAATTTAATTTTTCTTTTTATAATTTTTTTTTCGTTATTAATAGCATTCTACACTTGCCATTCACGGGAGTGCAATACGTTATAATACACCCTGTATAATTCGATCAATATACCAGAGAGCTGGAATGATCAGGTGCAGGACTTGTTTAGATCTTCAAATTTGGAAAGACTTATTCTGGATTGTTTTGGAAAACTTTCAACTGTGAATAAACTATAATTCACACGTATTTTTTAATGAATATCGATAAGTGCTGAGTTACATTTGGTATATTCAATATTTGGAGTGCTCATAATTTTGAGCATTTCTCCTAGATTTTTTAATATATTGATTTCAATGTCGGATGTTCAAGCATTGAGTTGACAAATGAAAATATAAAATCATGAGCCCGAATAAATATCAGTGATGTACTAAATTTCCCTATTTTTTTCGAAAATAATTGGTTTTTCATAAAAACTTTTTTTGGCCGAGATGTCGGATCATTTATTTTTTGTCAACTTTCTGGAACACCCTATACGGGTGTAGAAAGTTTGTTTGACGTCCTTTTTGGTTGTCTGTGTGTATTTTTGCTTCTTACTCTTGTTTTTTGCATGTATTTATTTTTTATTTTGCATGATATTTGTGATATTGTTGCAGAATCAATTAAACGTACCGTATAGGTATCATCAGCATCAAGAAGATACAAATAAGGTTTGTCTGATTTTTTTTTTATTTTAGTTCGTCGTTTAGGTCAAACTGGCGCTAATGTTACCTTCGGAGTGTTTCTGACAGCCATTTTTGTGGTTTCTATTTTCTTTTAAGTAGGTATTTCAAGATAAATTCATGTTTTTTTACCACTGGTATGAAAACAAATGGTTATCCGAAAAGAGTTCTTTCCGAATATCAATGGCTTCTTTCTAAAAGATGCGAGAAGAAAAAAGAAAAGATTGAGTTTTTTCGAGAAGAACGGCATGGATTTCTTCAGTATTTTTTGGGGTATCATAACTTCGAAATCTTGTGAAAATAAATTAACTTTCGACATTGGGAGTGTGCCTGTTTGTACCATAACAAAAAATTCTTTATTGTCAGAAGATACAAAAAATCTCATTGACAAAGCAATAATTTTGTGTATATAAACATACAATATACCCTATTTCCACATTTGAATATTATTCTAAGCAACAAGTGCTTTTTAGGTAAAAATAAAGTGAATAGATCAATTCCGAGAGCTCATCATCCGTGGATAGCTGTTTCGTAGTTTCTCACTCAGCACGGCACGGCTTAATGAGGTCTCTCGAAACTGTCAATTCGGAGTGCATTCGTTTCATTTTCGAGAGAGTAGGAAACTACGAAACAGCTGTCTACGGATGATGAGCTCTCGGAATTGAATCAAAATCATTCTATTAATAATACTTAATATTCCTGATTGAGTCTTTGATTGGTTAGAACAACGAAATCCAACTTTGAGTTGTATGGATCGTTTCAAATTTAGTTTAAACAAGTGACTGTGAGTTCTCGGGTTTGTCAGAGTCAACGTTATCTTCATATTTGACATCAAAGTCCTACGATCTTTTTCCGTATCGCCTGTCAAAAAAAGCCGTTGCTGTTCATTAAAAGGTGTGAACGTAGATGGCGCCTCATTTGAACTTTCTTTGACCTTTCAGAATATCCAGTTAGACAGGAATGTCATCAATATGGTGGATTCGTCGAATTTCCAGCAACTACCCAGTTGGTATCAGCAGTGTCCGCCAACTTCACCTTCGCCGACGGTAATTCCACTAAATTTTGAAAATAAAAATTCATCAAAAAATTACACGCACTTGTTTGATTTAATACTTGACGAATAGCTTCAGAAAGTGGCGTGGCGCTAATGTCAATCATTTAATGTTCTTCATCGAGTTGAATTTCGTTTGAGGGAAGAAATTCTTTTTTTTCATTCGTGTACTTTATAAAATTCGCATCAAAGAATTGTCTGGTCCTGTCAATTTCTGCAGTTTTTTGTCGTATTCTAAAAGTTTCCCATATACATTTCGTTGTTCAATTTTCGTTTCAGTTGCAGCAAACGTCCGACTACAGGAGCTTGAGACCCAGCCCGCAGTCTTCGCCCAGTCCCGGCGGCCGACATTCGGCCCCCTGTAGTCCTGGTGCTCCAAGTCCCCTGCCCAACGAGTTCCACATACAACATTTCGACAAGTTGTCAATGGTGAGACGATTATTGAGTTCGATTAGCTTCACCGATTGTTTGAATTTCATATTGAGTGATACGAGAGTTACTCTGCAGTGTCTTTTCCTTATGCTACTCATAAATCTAGGGATTTGAAACTTTTTTTTGGTAGTTGGGTGTTGAGGTGTTGAAAAGTATGATTTTCGGGATTAACGATAGTTGAAGAGTAAAGAAAGAAATATGAAAAACCGAGAATAGCGCATGTTTTGAATGTATGCGCAATTTTTCGTCCACCTATTTGACCAGAACTAATCCCAACTTATATATTTCCAATGTCACCCTGTATATTTCTTCGCAGAGCTTGGCTATTGAAACTTGTCAGATATTTTTCTTGGATTTACAATACCATTCCGTTAGTAAAATTCATTTGAAATAGAATAAAAGGAGATACTAAAAAATGGTGGCAGCGGTGGGATAACAATACGAAGTGGAAGAAAAATTTTACTTTCAAAACGATTCAATTAATTTTCTTTATTTATTAAAAAAGGGAGTGCTATGTATTTCTTATTTTTTATCACGTTTGAAATAGAATAAAAGTTGATACTAAATAGTGGCAGCCGTGGGATAACAATACGAAGTGGAAGAAATGTTATAATTTCGAAAAGATTCACTTAATTTTCTTTATTTATCAAAAAAAGGGGGTGTTATGTTTTTCTTATTTTTGCTTCACGTTGTGTTTTTCATCTATGTTGATCAAGTAGTTCGAAATGGGAGTTATTGAAGGCAAATATTAAAACTTGTCAAACAATAAAATTTCAGATTTTTCTCTCGGATTTAAAATACCATTCCGTTAGTATAATTCATTTGAAATAGAATAAAAGGAGATACTAAATGGTGGCAGCGGTGGGATAACAATACGAAGTGGAAGAAATATTATAATTTCGAAAAGATTCACTTAATTTTCTTTATTTATCAAAAAAAGGGGGTGTTATGTTTTTCTTATTTTTGCTTCACGTTGTGTTTTTCATCTATGTTGATCAAGTAGTTCGAAATGGGAGTTATTGAAGGCAAATATTAAAACTTGTCAAACAATAAAATTTCAGATTTTTCTCTCGGATTTAAAATACCATTCCGTTAGTATAATTCATTTGAAATAGAATAAAAGGAGATACTAAATGGTGGCAGCGGTGGGATAACAATACGAAGTGGAAGAAATATTATAATTTCGAAAAGATTCACTTAATTTTCTTTATTTATCAAAAAAAGGGGGTGTTATGTTTTTCTTATTTTTGCTTCACGTTGTGTTTTTCATCTATGTTGATCAAGTAGTTCGAAATGGGAGTTATTGAAGGCAAATATTAAAACTTGTCAAACAATAAAATTTCAGATTTTTCTCTCGGATTTAAAATACCATTCCGTTAGTATAATTCATTTGAAATAGAATAAAAGGAGATACTAAATGGTGGCAGCGGTGGGATAACAATACGAAGTGGAAGAAATATTATAATTTCGAAAAGATTCACTTAATTTTCTTTATTTATCAAAAAAAGGGGGTGTTATGTTTTTCTTATTTTTGCTTCACGTTGTGTTTTTCATCTATGTTGATCAAGTAGTTCGAAATGGGAGTTATTGAAGGCAAATATTAAAACTTGTCAAACAATAAAATTTCAGATTTTTCTCTCGGATTTAAAATACCATTCCGTTAGTATAATTCATTTGAAATAGAATAAAAGGAGATACTAAATGGTGGCAGCGGTGGGATAACAATACGAAGTGGAAGAAATATTATAATTTCGAAAAGATTCACTTAATTTTCTTTATTTATCAAAAAAAGGGGGTGTTATGTTTTTCTTATTTTTGCTTCACGTTGTGTTTTTCATCTATGTTGATCAAGTAGTTCGAAATGGGAGTTATTGAAGGCAAATATTAAAACTTGTCAAACAATAAAATTTCAGATTTTTCTCTCGGATTTAAAATACCATTCCGTTAGTATAATTCATTTGAAATAGAATAAAAGGAGATACTAAATGGTGGCAGCGGTGGGATAACAATACGAAGTGGAAGAAATATTATAATTTCGAAAAGATTCACTTAATTTTCTTTATTTATCAAAAAAAGGGGGTGTTATGTTTTTCTTATTTTTGCTTCACGTTGTGTTTTTCATCTATGTTGATCAAGTAGTTCGAAATGGGAGTTATTGAAGGCAAATATTAAAACTTGTCAAACAATAAAATTTCAGATTTTTCTCTCGGATTTAAAATACCATTCCGTTAGTATAATTCATTTGAAATAGAATAAAAGGAGATACTAAATGGTGGCAGCGGTGGGATAACAATACGAAGTGGAAGAAATATTATAATTTCGAAAAGATTCACTTAATTTTCTTTATTTATCAAAAAAAGGGGGTGTTATGTTTTTCTTATTTTTGCTTCACGTTGTGTTTTTCATCTATGTTGATCAAGTAGTTCGAAATGGGAGTTATTGAAGGCAAATATTAAAACTTGTCAAACAATAAAATTTCAGATTTTTCTCTCGGATTTAAAATACCATTCCGTTAGTATAATTCATTTGAAATAGAATAAAAGGAGATACTAAATGGTGGCAGCGGTGGGATAACAATACGAAGTGGAAGAAATATTATAATTTCGAAAAGATTCACTTAATTTTCTTTATTTATCAAAAAAAGGGGGTGTTATGTTTTTCTTATTTTTGCTTCACGTTGTGTTTTTCATCTATGTTGATCAAGTAGTTCGAAATGGGAGTTATTGAAGGCAAATATTAAAACTTGTCAAACAATAAAATTTCAGATTTTTCTCTCGGATTTAAAATACCATTCCGTTAGTATAATTCATTTGAAATAGAATAAAAGGAGATACTAAATGGTGGCAGCGGTGGGATAACAATATGAAGTGGAAGAAATATTATAATTTCGAAAAGATTCACTTAATTTTCTTTTTTTATCAAAAAAAGGGGGTGTTATGTATTTCTTATTTTTGCTTCACGTTGTGTTTTTCATCTATGTTGATCAAGTAGTTCGAAATGGGAGTTATTGAAGGCAAATATTAAAACTTGTCAAACAATAAAATTTCAGATTTTTCTCTCGGATTTAAAATACCATTCCGTTAGTATAATTCATTTGAAATAGAATAAAAGGAGATACTAAATGGTGGCAGCGGTGGGATAACAATACGAAGTGGAAGAAATATTATAATTTCGAAAAGATTCACTTAATTTTCTTTATTTATCAAAAAAAGGGGGTGTTATGTTTTTCTTATTTTTGCTTCACGTTGTGTTTTTCATCTATGTTGATCAAGTAGTTCGAAATGGGAGTTATTGAAGGCAAATATTAAAACTTGTCAAACAATAAAATTTCAGATTTTTCTCTCGGATTTAAAATACCATTCCGTTAGTATAATTCATTTGAAATAGAATAAAAGGAGAAGAATAAAAGGAGATACTAAATGGTGGCAGCGGTGGGATAACAATATGAAGTGGAAGAAATATTATAATTTCGAAAAGATTCACTTAATTTTCTTTTTTTATCAAAAAAAGGGGGTGTTATGTATTTCTTATTTTTGCTTCACGTTGTGTTTTTCATCTATGTTGATCAAATAGTTCGAAATGGGAGTTATTGAAGGCAAATATTAAAACTTGTCAAACAATAAAATTTCAGATTTTTCTCTCGGATTTAAAATACCATTCCGTTAGTATAATTCATTTGAAATAGAATAAAAGGAGATACTAAATGGTGGCAGCGGTGGGATAACAATACGAAGTGGAAGAAATATTATAATTTCGAAAAGATTCACTTAATTTTCTTTATTTATCAAAAAAAGGGGGTGTTATGTTTTTCTTATTTTTGCTTCACGTTGTGTTTTTCATCTATGTTGATCAAGTAGTTCGAAATGGGAGTTATTGAAGGCAAATATTAAAACTTGTCAAACAATAAAATTTCAGATTTTTCTCTCGGATTTAAAATACCATTCCGTTAGTATAATTCATTTGAAATAGAATAAAAGGAGATACTAAATGGTGGCAGCGGTGGGATAACAATACGAAGTGGAAGAAATATTATAATTTCGAAAAGATTCACTTAATTTTCTTTATTTATCAAAAAAAGGGGGTGTTATGTTTTTCTTATTTTTGCTTCACGTTGTGTTTTTCATCTATGTTGATCAAGTAGTTCGAAATGGGAGTTATTGAAGGCAAATATTAAAACTTGTCAAACAATAAAATTTCAGATTTTTCTCTCGGATTTAAAATACCATTCCGTTAGTATAATTCATTTGAAATAGAATAAAAGGAGATACTAAATGGTGGCAGCGGTGGGATAACAATACGAAGTGGAAGAAATATTATAATTTCGAAAAGATTCACTTAATTTTCTTTATTTATCAAAAAAAGGGGGTGTTATGTATTTCTTATTTTTGCTTCACGTTGTGTTTTTCATCTATGTTGATCAAGTAGTTCGAAATGGGAGTTATTGAAGGCAAATATTAAAACTTGTCAAACAATAAAATTTCAGATTTTTCTCTCGGATTTAAAATACCATTCCGTTAGTATAATTCATTTGAAATAGAATAAAAGGAGATACTAAATGGTGGCAGCGGTGGGATAACAATACGAAGTGGAAGAAATATTATAATTTCGAAAAGATTCACTTAATTTTCTTTATTTATCAAAAAAAGGGGGTGTTATGTTTTTCTTATTTTTGCTTCACGTTGTGTTTTTCATCTATGTTGATCAAGTAGTTCGAAATGGGAGTTATTGAAGGCAAATATTAAAACTTGTCAAACAATAAAATTTCAGATTTTTCTCTCGGATTTAAAATACCATTCCGTTAGTATAATTCATTTGAAATAGAATAAAAGGAGATACTAAATGGTGGCAGCGGTGGGATAACAATATGAAGTGGAAGAAATATTATAATTTCGAAAAGATTCACTTAATTTTCTTTTTTTATCAAAAAAAGGGGGTGTTATGTATTTCTTATTTTTGCTTCACGTTGTGTTTTTCATCTATGTTGATCAAGTAGTTCGAAATGGGAGTTATTGAAGGCAAATATTAAAACTTGTCAAACAATAAAATTTCAGATTTTTCTCTCGGATTTAAAATACCATTCCGTTAGTATAATTCATTTGAAATAGAATAAAAGGAGATACTAAATGGTGGCAGCGGTGGGATAACAATACGAAGTGGAAGAAATATTATAATTTCGAAAAGATTCACTTAATTTTCTTTATTTATCAAAAAAAGGGGGTGTTATGTTTTTCTTATTTTTGCTTCACGTTGTGTTTTTCATCTATGTTGATCAAGTAGTTCGAAATGGGAGTTATTGAAGGCAAATATTAAAACTTGTCAAACAATAAAATTTCAGATTTTTCTCTCGGATTTAAAATACCATTCCGTTAGTATAATTCATTTGAAATAGAATAAAAGGAGATACTAAATGGTGGCAGCGGTGGGATAACAATACGAAGTGGAAGAAATATTATAATTTCGAAAAGATTCACTTAATTTTCTTTATTTATCAAAAAAAGGGGGTGTTATGTTTTTCTTATTTTTGCTTCACGTTGTGTTTTTCATCTATGTTGATCAAGTAGTTCGAAATGGGAGTTATTGAAGGCAAATATTAAAACTTGTCAAACAATAAAATTTCAGATTTTTCTCTCGGATTTAAAATACCATTCCGTTAGTATAATTCATTTGAAATAGAATAAAAGGAGATACTAAATGGTGGCAGCGGTGGGATAACAATATGAAGTGGAAGAAATATTATAATTTCGAAAAGATTCACTTAATTTTCTTTTTTTATCAAAAAAAGGGGGTGTTATGTATTTCTTATTTTTGCTTCACGTTGTGTTTTTCATCTATGTTGATCAAGTAGTTCGAAATGGGAGTTATTGAAGGCAAATATTAAAACTTGTCAAACAATAAAATTTCAGATTTTTCTCTCGGATTTAAAATACCATTCCGTTAGTATAATTCATTTGAAATAGAATAAAAGGAGATACTAAATGGTGGCAGCGGTGGGATAACAACACGAAGTGGAAGAAAAATTATAATTTCAAAAAAATTCAATTAATTTAATTTTTTATTAAAAAAATCAGATATACGGAGGTGGGTGAGGGGTGTAAAGGGGGGAAATTCAGAGCTTTGGAACCAAAACAAATGAGAATATGCGGTTTTCAGATTCATTATTTGATGTGGTGACAATACAATTTTATGCGAAAAAAACAGAAATACGGGGGCGGGTGAGTGGTGTTAACGTGGTAAATGATAGATAAACTTTAATATCCAACCAATAACAGATTGGCGGTGATTGGCAACCTATAGGAATTGTTCAGGGTATAGAAATATTTGCAAAAATATCGGTGAAAGCTAATGATCTTTCGATTCCAAAGCCTACTATCGTGCTATCATCGATTTTGGATCACAGCCAACTTCATGTTTTTTAATAAAACGGACTTCCAGGTCAGTTAAGGAACAAATCTCAACTTGCGGCACAGTTGAATGGATAATTTTGCGGCAAATGTGATTGGCTAGGGAAGATTATAGAGATTTGAAATCTGGTCGAACGGTTGGATGAAAGAAATTGTCGTTTGGTTATCGATTACGTAATTCTAAGGTTCAAATTTGTATCTGTACAAATGAAAAAATTACTCAACAGTTCATATCATGACATCTCATGACTTCTGCAACCTACCTGTAGATGTCTCCCAATGTCCATGACCCCACCTCGGTAGTTAAATTTAATTCATTGATTTTTTGATTATGTTTATCAAATCTAACAGAAATTCAGTGAGTCAGGTAGTTCATGAACATTTGTTTTGATATTTTTATTATGATGGTTGAGTTTAGATGAATTTTGTTACCTTCTTGCCTTATAAATATTAAGCAGTAATATTTTCAAAAATCACTTTAATTTTCATTCCATCCTCGTTAATAAATTTCTACCCAACTACCAACCAATATATTTATTTCAGTTCAAACTACTCGACGAAAAAAACATTTGCCGCAAGAAATTATTCGGTATAAATCAGCAAGGCTTTGCTTTCCCCGTAGTTTATGCATAACTCTGATTGATCAAAAAATAATCCACACAGAAATCGTTTATTTGTTTTTTTGTTTTCTAACTGCTAGCAAGGACTGGTAAGTCGTATTACGTAATGTGTATAATTCGGTTTATATAATAGTGCGATACACCAAATCAGCGTAAGCTCACATATTATTATAGCCTTGTTCACGCGTTAGTCAGAGTGTATGGCCGGCTATAACAGCAATCACGCATAGGTATGGTTTTTCCACGCAAGAGGCGCACTTGACTACGAGTGACTTTGACAGGGTGTTCAAATCAGGTTTAATTTTGATACTAATTATTTTTTTGCCGCATTTCACTTCCCAGAAATGGCGCAGTATCCTACGAATTCTTTTTGTCGGCCAGTGATATTTTTTTAGTTAAAAACGGCAAATATTCCTTGTGATGTTTGATTTCCTTACCAGTTTCTCCGGAATGGTCTGAGGACATTCGTTGGACATTTTTTTTTTCACAAAAACTTCATGACTCACAAATACAAAACGAAAAACACTGTGACTGCGTCGATAAGTCACTGGATCTACTCGTTCTTGGCTTTCGCTTACATCTGCGATCTTTTTTCTAGACGTCTTCACAATAGACTTGTAATTTGGCAAAAAATGAACACGGCAAAAAAAAGTACACGATTTAGTTCTTGATCCCACTTCTGATTTTAGGTACGTTAGGTTGAATAGGCCTTTTCAAATGGGAATTTGAATGATGCACTGACGTCCCACGAACTGATTTATTTTAAGTACCACTTCCGTCGATGTTACTCGTTTCAAATATTCTTACTAACTGACTTATCATTTTATCTGTTCCTACGAGATCAGTCTCGCTTCGTTGCTCGTCTATACCTCTTTCGTAACCAACCTTTACTCACACATTCCAAAGAGTATGAATAATAATGACCAATAAACGGGGTGACGATATACTGTGAATACAATTTATAATCTACATCATACACTGTAGGTCCTATCAATCAATAAGTTTTGACTACGTCATTTATGGAGTATCGCACGTAGTTCTAATTAAAGTCTTGCGAAGAATCTAAAATAATAATAATAATAAAGAACAAGCAATGAAGTATATTTCTTCAGAGGTGTTCAAAATGTCTTCCAGCTTCATCTACACATAGGCGACACCTTTTCTGAACGTTTTTGTCGAATTAGTTCAATGGGAGTGAGAGAAGCAAAACTTTGCATCACTGCCGCTTCCAATTCGTATCTGAAATTGGTCGGCAATTAAAAATAAGATCTGTTCTTGGTAAGCCTATTGATATTTTCAAATTTTGCGTTGACGTTTTGGTATTATTTTCAACAGCTCCTAAATCGACTATTTCTTCCAACTCTTTGTACTTATTTGATTCATATAATTTAGGTCTTTTCTTTTCAAATTGACCACCATCAACTAGGTTGTACCTATTGCAACCTTGCGAAAATGTCTCTAAAAGGTTATCTTCTTTCTGGAAACCTCTCGTGCTTCTGCATTTTCTCCGTTTTGCATAAAACAGACTATCTTATCCCATTTTTCATAATTCTCATACTTCTTTGCGAATGTGTTTGAAAATTGAACAGCAACCACGGATCAATGCCTAAATCAAAATTTGACAGCTACCAGCAAACATTTGCATTCTGTTATATCGCCGCGTCGTCCAAAGCCTACTTGTTTAAAGTGTACATGAAAAAACGTAAAAGCTCTGTATTTCAAAGATGATTCTAGCAAAACACCAAGTGTGCTACATTTTTGGAAAGGTAATTTTAAGCTCTATTGAAATCTGCAGGAATATACAAGGTGTCTCGTTTAAAAAAATATGTTTCCATCACTAACTATGGATAAAAGTGCTACCGAAATGTTTTCAAAGAAACAAGACATTTTTGACAGGAAGAAAGTTACAGCAACTTTTCGAAAATGCACATTTTCCAAAAACATGCAGTAACTCAAAAACGATTGTAGATATCGATATGCGGTTTTCACCTTTAAGTTTGTCATAAAATTCGACCCTCAGACACAACCATCAGTTTTCATCTATCTAGTTGAAAACAGGACTATTCCTCTAAAAGTGCCCAATTTGACCCACTCTGTACGTTGTGTACATGTTTCTTGCAAGCATGAAGAGTTCAGAATCATATAGATCTTCAATATTTTTATATTTCCAATGCATACCAATATTTGAACCACACAATCCTGTTGCCGGCAATTCTTCACATCACTTTTTGACATAGTTGGTGCTTCAATTCTTAAATGTTTATTTCTTCTACATCTACATAGAGAACTTATCAAATGTATACAGTGGAAGTTAATCACCAACTCTCATATTGATGTTCCTAGTAAGATATTTTTTTGAAAATTACAGTTTTTTCATTTTTATAAATTTTACGAAACAATATTGTTGAAAGTTCTCATTTGGAAACTGGGAAAAACAGATTCACCGAAAACTTTAACCAAACTTACGAATATTTATTGCAAATATAAATAAATATTCATGCTTACTGTAATATGTTGTAACTTTCGATGTTTAGTGGGTTATGTTTATATTATCATTAAAATTGGCACTGTCCACTTGATTTGGTAAATTCTTGTATCTCACAAATGTCTCAAGAATTTCTATAACTATAGTTTTTATTAGGCCAATTTTTGATATGAAGTATATCACCACCCGAAATATTAACAAACGTATTTGGACACCCTGTATACAGTGTGTTTCACTTCTCATGGAAACACCCTCGTATCTTCTGTAAATTTTGACGAAATATCATGAAATTCTCAGGATCGATATATACACTAGAGATAAACTCTCAACACGAAAGGGGTCATCCTACGTGATAAACACTGCTCGCCAGCAGCGATGCAAGCACCCATTTTTCCGGAAAGTAATATTAGGGAGCAAAATTGTCCCAAAAATCTTTCGGATTCGTGTTCAGGATCCCAAAATTACTATTAATACACTTGTCTACTGAAAAATTCAATTTTTTTTCACTTACTTCACGTATGATGACCCCTTTCGTGTAGTGTATCTATCAATCCCGAAAATTTCATGGTTCTACGTCAAGAATTACGGAAGATACGGGGGCGTTTCCATAAGAAGTGAAACACACTGTATTTATACTCAGTGCGCGCTCTTGAATCTTCGACAGCCAAAAATTGCTTATACGGCCTTGCATACACGTGACTGATGATGATTTGATACGATGACGTTAAGATTGAGTCGTTTACTCGTAAAGAGACTTTACGAGGGCGGTACGATATTTTTGCCGATACTTTTTCGAACTCTGCGCAATGAAACATAAACCGTACTTGTTCATAGTCGTTGTCGAGTGATACTAAATTGCACTGAATTGTCAGGACTGGGCAAAGTTGGTGGCCAGCCTCATGGATTCGGGGTGCACCTGGAGCGCACAGTTGCAGGTGACTAATCTAATTAAGGGCGAATGTTTGTTTAATTTCTTACATTTTTACCGCCTTCTTTGACGAATCTTTCCACAGGGCCATGTAAATAGACGTAGGACACATTTCAATGTTTCGTGTCGTCGGATTTTCCGTCGGAATCGAATTTTGTGATATTTCACGATGTTTTCGCAGGCAGAGATAGTCGTTTTAGTTGAAACACACGGCTACATCGTATTGTCGCAGATATACATGACGATTCTTGAGGTTGGTTGATGTAACTATCGCAGAACAGTAATTTAAATAATATCCTCCAATAAACACAACTATTTCGTCTTGCACAAAATCATCCGGAAATATAGTATATCCAAACTCTGTTGAATATAACTGCTTAATTCCCTATACAGGGTGTTCCAAATTAAGTCGGCACCATTGCCAACTCTGTTGTTATTGATGCTACGAATTCGATTAAATGGGCAAACTAGTAGCATTTTTAATGGCCTTCTCGATGCCGAAAACAAAAAAAATTGACATTCGCGTTTTCAGAATATTTCATAAAGTGATGTTTTTTTCAATGGAACACCCTATATTTTTCATGCATTTCGATTCGTGATAACATTCTCAACTACAAATCTCACTTGACTTCTTTTCGTAAAGGTGAAAATGAGACAGTTTTATCAATAGGAAATATTTATAACAAACGGATTTGATGAAGCGCTATAAAATAACGAGTAAATGTTTGAAAACGCCGCCATCACACATTTTTGGGCCCTTCTATTGATACTGCGTGTGGCATTCAACAAAGTTTGGCCATCAATTCTATTGATTATAGTTTCAATATAATGTTTCAGTTCATCTACATTATTATGGTTCATTTTGTACACCTCATTTTTCAGAAATTCTCAAAAATAAAAATCTAGAGGTGTCAGGTCTGGTGAACGAGGGGTCACTTAACAGGGCCATTTGTAGCAATCCATCTGTTTCCAAAACAGCCCCGTAGCATCCTTTTTCGCCACTGACATTATGTGTTGGTGCTCCATTCTGCTGAAAAAAGATCATATGACAAGCCTCCAGATCAAGATAATCGAAAAACTCTTCCAACACTCTTGTTAATAAATTAATGTAACGGGGTCCGTTCAAAGAACCATGGTAGAAAAATGGACCGATAATTCTGCCTTTGAATAAACCACATCAAACATGAATACTAAATCGTCTTTGCGGATTGTGGGGATGGACTAGAAATGCATTATGTCTACTCCAATAATGAAAATTCTTTCTATTATACATCCCACGATTTGAAAAATTAGCCTCATCGCTCCATATAATATTTCTATGGCAGTTTGGATCTTGTCTGCATTTATTCATAAACCACAAAAGCCCAATCGTCTCTCAGGATCACCAGGTTCTAGTGTTTGCACTGGTCTTAACTTACAAGGAGAAATCTTAAGTTTCTTTAGAATTCGTTGAATACCAGACAGTGAAACAGCTATTTCTCTATATAAATCTCTGATGGAATTAATTGGATAGTAGGATAAAATGTCAATTTCTGTATCTTCAGATGTTAGAAAACGTTTTTTAGTTCTCGTCTTCTCAAAAACTTTTTCATTGTTCCTGAATCGACGATGAAGCACAGCAAAAAACGCCGATTAGGTCATTCACGATCGGGGAATGAATTGCTGTAATGTTGGAGTGCTCTTACGCTATTTTTCTGGCAAAGCAAGTAGGATTCTAACATATCACATTTTTCTTTATGGGAAAACGGCATTTCGAAAAATATTCGAACAGTAGTTGACAGTTACAATAATTTATGACATTGTCATGATATACTTGAGAATATTTGACAAATAGTATTTCAACAAAGTTGAATGATGTTTTATCGAATCAAACACATTTTTTCCAACCACATTCATATGACCCTCCAGTATTTTCTGTTCTGTACAAAAACGGCTTCAAAGTTATCATTACAGCAGACATATTTTGATTCACAAAATAAATGCGGCTAGCGGAATGGCTTTAAGATGGAAATTATTGTTTTGTACATTAATGCCAAATAGCTCAGTGGTGTCAATTGAGTGGTGCGACATGATGATCACGAGTTCACATCCCAGCGCAATTTTTTCTTTTTACTGTCTTATTTTGCTATTAGTAACAAAATATTGTCACTGGTTTAAGTACCAAAATTGGGTGTTTGGACAATCATGAGGTTTTATCCGCCAAAACAAAGAATTTTTTTGTACTAGTGAAAAAATAAATATTTCCACAATAGTCGCTCATTTTCCACTTTGGGAAGGAAGGTGATATGAGATTTGTTGTTGAGAATGTTATTACGAATCGAAATGCATGAAAAAATATAGGGTGTTCCATTGAAAGAAATATCATTTTATGAAATATTCTGAAAACGCGACTGTCAATTTTTTTTTGTTTTCGGCCTCGAGAAGGCCATTAAAAGTGCTACTAGTTTGCCCATTTAACCGAATTCGTAGCATCAATAATTACGAAGTTGGCAATGGTGCCGACTTAATTTGGAACACCCTGTATATATATACCGTATATATACTGTTCTTCTTTTCATAAATTAGGCCAGACTGCCGAACAACAGGCAACAGGCGGTCAGCGCATTACCGATTGGTTTCCAGGCGACGGCGACGAACGGTTATACATATAATATACTCAATCTGGTCTACTGTTTTCTTTATACATACAGAAAATTATAAAGTCATATTCAATCGAGTTTGGATATATTATACTGCAATTCGACTAATCAGCATGGCTGAACATTGCACACTAATGACAAAAACAATTGCAAATTGACGAATAACGCAGTATTCGGAAAAACGATGGAAAATATACAAAAATACCATGTAATGAGATTGGTTTTCAAATGGAAGGCAATATGGCGAAAATATCTAAACGCAATCCTCTGCAAATTGATGTACAGTTCGATTATTTTATCTTTACCAGTGCGTCATCAATGTAATGCGTATGAAATAAGTCGAGACGTTTGTCAAAATAACGTCTAATGGGGAGTTCACATGCTGGCTTTTCGCTTCATGACTTATAGCGTATTGTGATCTCATTGGCCGAATAGTGTCCGAAATATCTGAAAACGATTATTAAGGTCATAAGCCAAAAAGTCGATTACAGTCCGACTTTTTGCGGAAAAAAGCTACGAAAGTTAATAGTTATACGTAAGAAAGCAAAGCGATGTCATAAAATTAATGAAAAAAGTGTTCTAAAATGCTTTGTGTTTATTTGGGACATGTATATCAACGGAATTTCTCTTAAAAGGAAATAACATAGTTGAACCGAATATTTGAATATGAAAAAAACGTATTGCCTTAATGTAAGAGCTGCAAGTTTTAGTTTCTGGGGGAATTGCATTCCTCACAACATTTAATTTCTCTTTAAACGGTTTTATGAGGCTGAGAATATATGTGAATCGAGTTATTTGGTCCATTTTGAACTAGTTCCTAAAGTTTTCTTGATTATTCATCAATCTCATGTTCACTATATTGAGTTATCACCAAAACCTTGAGTTTTCTTAATATTCTCAAGAAGGATTGGGATCACCCAGATCCTTCGAATCTTTCTTTTTCTATTTATTTTATCATAATACAATGCCGCAGATGGAATTTTTTTCTCAAAAAGAACACTTCATTCAAATCATGTAAACTATCTGAAATTTCTCTCAACTTCTCAGAAAACATATCTCTCCACCAACAGGATAGTAAGCATGGCCTATGGCTTTTTTGATATTGTTCATGTGAACAGTGCGCTCGTTTTTTTCAAGCTTTCTGCGATAGGCGAAAGCTGTCATGTGAATGCGGCATAAATGTAGAATGCCGTGGCTAATATCCCGATAAAATTACAACGTGTATAAGATAATGATAATCAATTATTAAATTAACTAAATTAGCATTTTCAAATTCATGGAAATAGAGAACCACCAGACAATGAGGGTTTTTTTTTTTAGTTCCAACAGAATACCGTGTGACACACACTCATGGGTACACCCCCCTTTTCTCCTTTCCTTTTTTCCTTTATTTTCCAAATATGTCAAAAAGTGCCGTTCAATGTTCCAACTTTCAAAAATATTGCTGGAGAAACAAAAGCGAAAAGGAATGTTTAAAATTGTTTTTTCCTTTAACCAGCTGTCGTCCCCTTACGAACGGCAGCCCTCAGTAGTCGAAACCAAGGATTAACGAGGTCTTACATTTTAACGTGCGATTCCTAGCATACGGTGTATTCCAATTATTATGAATCCAGTGACACCAGGTTTGATAGGATAATGAAACATGGAGGCAGAGATATGTTCATGGAATTTCCCTATATGCCCAGTGAGTTTACTAGAAACTTTTGACCTCCCACTGTATTCTAATTTCAGTCACACTCAAGGAAGTTGTTTTATCCATACCTCCGCAGCCGTTTGACACAAATCCATCAAATCCTAATTTTATCCACATTAACGCAATTTCTGTAGATGTAACAGTTAACGAAAAAAGTTGTTCAGAAAACTAGGTTGGAGTGCAATATTTCCAAAACCTTTGCATACTTTGATATCATAAAATGAGTTTCCATTCAAACATGACTAAAACTCAGAAAAGGAATCTTCTAGACTTAGGTATTCAAACTTTTTCAATTACTTATTCAGTGATTCAGTGTGTGTTGATGGAATGGGTTCATTTTCGTTTATTTTGATGTACCTACACCGTTTTTGAGATATTTTAAGTGCATCTGCAAATCTCTAAAATGCAGTAAAGAAAAGTTATGACACTTTTTTTGTGGTTTAAATTGTTACCTCTTGAACAGATGAAAGTGGTAAAAAAGGTCCACCATTCGCTCTTTCCCTTTCAATACAAATTATTGTGCTTTTGGATTAGTTACAGGCATAATCTTAAAAAGAGTTCAAATATATTGTGAATGTTTTTTACCAGTAGATATTTATAGATTTAGGTATTTTTTTTCTCTCATTAGGATTTTCACACTATGAATAACTCTTGTGTGAATATCCCGGCAGTACGGGATTATAGTCACAAATGTCAATTGTGAGGTTAGATTATTTGTGAATAAAACACATTGTATTGTACTTACTTTGGAAGTAATGATTCCAAGAGATGTTTATCTTTGAAAAAGAAGTTTATATAATATATTCGACTGCAAAACAAAGTAAAACTGGCGACAAACAATACCCCAATGACAGAAAACAATGACGCAATTGATGGTTGGCAAGTTTAGTTGAAATGTAAAGCACTGTCGGTTTTATGGCTATCTCTTTTCACTGTTTTGAGTTTCAATCGATCATCACAATACCATAATTCTTAGCTTAGAAGACAAATGTCAACGAATTTTGATTCGCTCATAGCGGTTGATAGAAACAGATGTACGATAGAGGTTGTGTGATTTCTTCGATCATAAATTGATGACGCATGGGTAAAGATAAAATAATCGAACTCTCCAGGGGTAGAGACATGTCCATTTATAAAGCTGAATGCGGCAACATGCATGACGAACTGCTAATCAAACATGGAACATGTTTCTACATGCCATTACCTAAACAACAAGAAGTACGGATTTTCCCTGAACCTATTCTTTAAGATATGTGGTAAATATCGTTTGAAAAAAAATCACTACTTTCCTGGCTAATAACGCGACGGATATTGGATTTGTTTAGGAAT
This sequence comes from Chrysolina americana, assembly GCA_958502065.1. Classification (NCBI taxonomy): domain Eukaryota; kingdom Metazoa; phylum Arthropoda; class Insecta; order Coleoptera; family Chrysomelidae; genus Chrysolina; species Chrysolina americana. The sequence continues at coordinate 698,749 of OY293421.1, read as the reverse complement.
CGCATTTAAACACAATTTCAGCTAAAATAAGTGATACTAACTTCATAAATTTTATACCAAACACGGTTTGAAAAGCCTTCTATCACTGATCGACGACTGTTGAAATGTGTCCTACATTCTTTGAACTATTTCGTATCCGAGAGAACTGTGAGGCTTCTTTTCAGATCGAAGAAAACATTTTCTTTGTCCGTATTACCTATGATTTGGGCCGAAATATATGCATGAATAAAGGAATGTCCCAAATCCACTTGGACCATTTTTTATTTGTGTATTATTTTGTATACATATATTATATGCAGTATCGCTGGATAGAATTTTCGATTGGTTACCTTCCTTCGTAGCTTGTGGATTATTTTTCTATTTGAACCATATTTATTCGTATTCTTTCCGCTTTTTTATTTGAGGTTTGATACAAATACGACCGTAGAACGATTTTAGTTCCTCTCCAAACTCTTTGGCATGCTGCTTTTTTATCGTTTTTCGAGTACGATAGATTTTTTACACATCAGCATGTACAGTTATGGATATTTTGAATTTGTATATACATTAACATATGTAGAATCCAACGGGTGTAACAGGATCATGGTACGCTCCCTGAATCTCCGTTAGTTTTAAAGGTAATTGATGGAAATTTGGGATATGCCAGATACATAATAAGCGGCACTTTTTGACCTATAAATGATTTTTTTTTCACTTCTGGTTTCGCCGGAAGTGATGCCAACTCTCGAATTTTTAATGGGACACCCTGTATATTATTACATTTCTGAGATCTGCATAATATTCTGAATCCAATGATACCATATAAGTAACATTTCAGACGTCTAAATTTTTAATAATTCAATTTTTAATTTTCCATTTAAGTGTGCCATGATAGTTACAGCTGAAAGAACATAAGAAAATACAATTATTTTGTTCTAATTTAGTGTCAAGAAGTTACTAAGGAGGCTATGAAAACAATTAAATTTAAGATGTCTAAAAACCCTGGTGTGCCGACTGATTAGATTTAGTTTAGAACTTTTTGAAGACAAAACAAATGAAATCGTGGTCTGTTTCTGTAATCGGATCCAGAGATGGCGCCTGGTCCTCATGTCAATATTCCAGGGACAAAGTGATTGTGATTGTTGTTGATTGAATTTTACGGAATGTCAATAAACTTTTTAAACATCATTCTGAAGTAATATAGTGTCCATACTCGAAGTGGAAGACCAAATTTTTTGGAAAAATATAATCGTGGCAGAATGAAAAAATTTCGTAGTGCAATAAAATAGACTATTAATTTGACCATTATTCGTTTTTATGTGGATAAAATCCACAATAATTCCGAAAGTGAGTACCACTTAGAATCTGTAACATACTTTGGAACCAGTTTGAAACTTACATTTCATTTCTATAAATTCTCCATGATCTGATTAACAATACTTTATGGCCTTGTTATACCCTTTCTGTTTCTTTAAATCTTCCATAAGTTCAAATTGTGAAAGTCCGTGATAAAGTAAATAAAATTCATCACTCCTACTGAAATTTATCAATTTTGCATATATCATCAAGCTTGTTGAGGTGTTTTTATTATTTTACCTTTCGTTTTCGTAAAATATAGGTATCTTCACTATTACATAACATTAACAGTTTTCAAAATGGTGCGAGAACATTGTAACACACAACTCATCACACAAAAAAAGCGACAAAATTATTACTTAAAGAACTTTTTGGAAAAAAAATCGGATAGTTGCGCAGATACTTGCGTATGCGCATGCTTGGGCAGATATCGGATAGGCCACTTTGATGATTGGCAATGACCATGAAACCGGTACGGAGGTGTTCCCCCAATTAAATCGAAAAATAATTTCAGCTTTGATATTTGAAATGCATTGCAAAGTGGTTCTTGTAGAAAACTTTGCCAAGTATTAAACAGATATAATTCAATGGTCGTAGGGGGCAGTAGTTGTTTTCTGTTGAATACTTGCCGACGACCATACCTATTGTATAGGTTTTTTTGCGGAAGATTGGATTACGTAATCCACCATAATTCATTATTAAATAATTTGCAATAAAGTAATATTGGGGCTATAAATTGAGATGTGAGCTATGCTATCTGTTAAGTTAGATCGAACTGCACACGGTGTGCAAATTTGATTGAAATCGGTTAAGTAGTTTGGGAGTCTATAGCGGACAAACAACGTGACACGTAATTTATATACAGTGCGGTCCAAAGGTATGGAATAAATTCATTTTTAGCGTTATTATGTATTTTATGAAAAAATCCTGAAACAGGTCAATTTTTATTGGCAATTTGACAATTTACAGTATGAAAATATTACCCCCTTCTTGCACCCCCTCTGAATTATGAGCACCCCCTCAAAAATTTTAAATGAGAAGGGGGGTCGTGTGGCATCTTGTTCGAAAGGGATTTTCATTATCTGTTCAGCAATACTAAGTGTTTCATATTTGGTGCAACCATAACTGAGAATTTTTTTTATTAAAATTTAAAAATATTGACAATGTAAATTATGTATCCGTTGAAAAAACCTGAAACAGGTCGATTTCTATTCTCAATTTGACAATTTATACTTTCTTATCTGTCTTGCTAAAAAAGTCAGGAAAAAGTCGTTGAAGACACCAAAAAATTATTCACAAAACCCATAAATAATATAATGTCAATCTAGTAGACTACTGCTATTTTGATATTTGTGAGTTGCTGGCAGACGTCAGTGTATTGAAAAATATTTTTGTGTGTATTCGATTCAGCTATGGCTCATTTATCCGAAACTCAAAGAATAGACATTTTAATTATGCTTGGATGCGGTAATAAAACACGAACTCAAACGGAAGTTTGTGAAATGTTCAATAATAAATACCCTGGTCAACACGTATCACAATCTACAGTTAGCAAAATAGAAACAAAATACCGTGAAACTGGACATGTAAAAACTCGTCAAAAACCAGGTTGAAATGCTGCATTGGATGAGGAGAAAAAGTTAGATGTACTGTTAGCGATTGAGGAAAATCCGCATATGACAAGTAGACAACTTGCCGCCGACAATGATGTAAGAAAATCATCGATATTGAGAGCTTTACATAAAGAAAAATACCATCCTTATAAAGTTCAGTTGGTTCAGGAGTTAAATGAGGATGACCCTGATAGAAGGCAACAATTCTGTGAACTGATGATGGATAGAATCGAAGCAGATTTGCAGTTCATAAACAAAATTGTGTTTTCTGATGAAGCTACTTTTTATTTAAATGGAACGATTAATAGACAAAACTGTAGATATTGGAGCAGAGAAAATCCTCATTGGATGTGTGAGGCTCACACACAATATCCCAAAAAAGTGAACGTTTGGGCTGGTATCATTAAAAACAAAATTATTGGCCCCTATTTTTTTGAAGGCACAATTAATGGTGAGGTTTATCTAGGTTTTTTGATGAACTTTTTAGTGCCTACATTAAAACGACTTTTTCCCGATGTTAATGATCCAAATGGAATAGATAGATCAATTTGGTATCAACAAGACGGAGCTCCACCGCATTACACACGTATTGTTCGAGATTATTTGGCAGAAGTTTTTCCCAATAGGTGGATTGGCAGACGTGGACCGATTGAATGGCCGCCTAGATCCCCCGATTTGACTCTTCTCGATTACTTTTTATGGGGTTATTTAAAATCAAAAGTATATTTCAATAGACCAGACAATATTGCAGATTTAAAAACTAGGATATCGGAAGAAATTAACAACATAACCCCTGAGGTCCTACAAAATATTCTACGAGAATTCCAAGATCGCCTTGCTTATTGTCAAGAAGAGAATGGTGGTCATTTTGAACATTTAATTTAACTGTAAAACAAATTGAAATATACTTCCTAAACATTATGTTACATTATTTCCTTCAGTCTATCAACATTTGACATATTCAGAATAAATTTTCTCAGTATTGCTGAACAGAGAATGAAAATCCCTTTTGAAAAAGGTGCAACACAACCCCCTTTCTCATTCAAATTTTTTGAGGGGGTGCTCATAATTCAGAAGGGGTGCAAGAAGGGGGTGATATTTTCATACTATAAATTGTCAAATTGAGAATAGAAATCGACCTGTTTCAGGTTGTTTCAACGGATACATCATATACAGTGTCAATATTTTTAAATTTTAATAAAAAATTTTCTTCGTTATGGTTGCACCAAATCTGAAAAACTTAGTATTGCTGAACAGATAATGAAAATCCCTTTCGAACAAGATGCCACACGACCCCCCTTCTCATTTAAAATTTTTGAGGGGGTGCTCATAATTCAGAGGGGGTGCAAGAAGGGGGTAATATTTTCATACTGTGAATTGTCAAATTGCCAATAAAAATTGACCTGTTTCAGGATTTTTTCATAAAATACATAATAACGCTAAAAATGAATTTATTCCATACCTTTGGACCGCACTGTATATTAAGAAGAAAGATATGGAATATCCCAAATTTCAATCAATAACCTTCAAAACTAACGGAGATGCAGAAGGGACCATGATCCCGTTACACCTGGTATATGGTGAACAGCTGGCGGTCTCTTTGGCTATAAGATTTATCCCAAAAATGATCTTGTTGATCCTCTCGCCACATGATTTCAAGAAGGAGAGGATCCGAAGTGGAATCAAAGAATTTGTAAGCATAGTAAAGGTAGTGGATGATTGTCGCAAAGAAGAAATTTACGTTTCGGCAGTCGTCTACTGAACGTTGTAAAAACATCCGCATTAGAGACGTGTGGTAAAGACCGACGTGACAAGCGTCCATACCGATTAAAGAGATATAGTAAAGATATATTCAAGATCATAGCTCTTAAGACAGTCCACTACCTCTACTATTTCACGGAGAATGGGAAGAGGAAAGATATAATGCCAGGATATTTTCAATTTTGGATGAGTAAAAATCGTGGAAGTTTTGTGAGATCGTCATATCAGGGATGGACACAATGAAATAGAACAAAGAAAGTCTTGGATACCGTATAATTTTTTTTTCAGACACGTTCCTCCTCCACTTTATTTGGGCATTTTCAAATTGAGGAACCGAAATTCTCCGGAATGTTCGAATCGTTTATGTTCCTTTTATTAGATCGTTTGTTTTTCTTCCGACAGATGGACACGCCCAACAACGTGATGTTCGAGCAGACCTCGAGCGCGCAGCACATGGGCCAGTCTCTGCCGCCGTCGACGATGTCCGACTCCACGTGCATCTCCAACGTCGACATGATCCAGGACGCCGGATACTACAGCACGTCGCCGCAACTGGTCTATCCGTCCGCCTCGCCCGGACAACACACCACGCCGAACACCTCTCCCAGCTTGCCCGAAATTATACTCACAGGTAAGGGTTGCTCCGTTTTGGCGGTAGGGTACATGGTGAATTTCCACCACCTGCACAAACTTTAATAGGGTACTGGTCTATCGTGTGCGGAGGCACCTGTAAAATTTGGGAGCTATCCACGTCTTTGTCACTCGTCAGTCGTCAATAGGCATAATTACTGTTAACGTCACATCTGTCATTTTGTTGAGAAATGTCAGAGCACTGAATCCAAACAAAGAAATCGTATATGGCGTTTTGCATTGGTATTATTTTGGAGAGGTGTTTTTTTCTATTCCCCTCAGTTTTTGATACCCTGTTGGTCTGGACATTATTGTTTTCATTTCTAGCAGTGGATTGTGCACGAAGGGAATTATTTATTGATCGAATACAGGTACATACCAATTAAAAAGGCACCTTCAAACATTTATTGTTTCTGAAGCATATATGAGTTTGCTATTCGAGTTACGATATTTTCAGAATGGCTGACCACCAAAACTCACTCGGCACAGTGCAAAACTACATAAGAAACAAATGTTTGGATTCAGTTTCGTGACCAACCCCAACTCTGACGTCACAATAATGTAGCGTATATGATTTGACAGTGAGCGTAGTTTACAATGGACCTTAACATTTACAAAAAATGTATTGCAAAACTCGTTTCAATCGATTGTTATTAGCCTTAAATGTAATTTGATGGCGTAGAATATGGGAAAAATAGTGAAAAAATTCTAGAAGTTTCGGAAGTATTTTTCTTTGGCGGTTGTACGAGCTAGGATGCCGGATCCTAATACACCTTTTACATTTTTCGCATTTTCCGACCATAAGGAGACACAATCGTTAAATACATACCCATATGGGAAGAAAGCTGAGAAAATTTCCTACAAAATGATGGAATATTCGCGGAAATTCCTTGGTATTACGGTACTTTTACGTCGTCGAATTTCGACTGGACATAATAATAGTCTTCTCGGTAGTGATGGCGGACGAAAAAAAAAATGTCTTCGAGAATATACTCTCAATAGTAATTCGATGGCGTGGAATATGGGAAGCGTGGAATATGGGAAAAATAGTGAAAAAATTCTAGAAGTTTCGGAAGTATTTTTCTTTGGCGGTTGTACGAGCTAGGATGCCGGATCCTAATACACCTTTTACATTTTTCGCATTTTCCGACCATTAGGAGACACAATCGTTAAATACATACCCATATGGCAAGAAAGCTGAGAAAATTTCCTACAAAATGATGGAATATTCGCGGAAATTCCTTGGTATTACGGTACTTTTACGTCGTCGAAGTTCGACTGGACATAATAATAGTCTTCTCGGTAGTGATGGCAGTCGAAAAAAAAATGTCTTCGAGAATATACTCTCAATAGTAATTCGATGGCGTGGAATATGGGAAAAATAGTGAAAAAATTCTAGAAGATTCGGAAGTATTTTTCTTTGGCGGTTGTACGAGCTAGGATGCCGGATCCTAATACACCTTTTACATTTTTCGCATTTTCCGACCATTAGGAGACACAATCGTTAAATACATACCCATATGGCAAGAAAGCTGAGAAAATTTCCTACAAAATGATGGAATATTCGCGGAAATTCCTTGGTATTACGGTACTTTTACGTCGTCGAAGTTCGACTGTACATAATAATAGTCTTCTCGGTAGTGATGGCAGACGAAAAAAAAATGTCTTCGAGAATATACTCTCAATAGAAATTCGATGGCGTGGAATATGGGAAAAATAGTGAAAAAATTCTAGAAGTTTCGGAAGTATTTTTCTTTGGCGGTTGTACGAGCTAGGATGCCGGATCCTAATACACCTTTTACATTTTTCGCATTTTCCGACCATAAGGAGACACAATCGTTAAATACATACCCATATGTGAAGAAAGCTGAGAAAATTTCCTACAAAATGATGGAATATTCGCGGAAATTCCTTGGTATTACGGTACTTTTACGTCGTCGAAGTTCGACTGGACACAATAATAGTCTTCTCGGTAGTGATGGCAGACGAAAAAAAAAATGTCTTCGAGAATATACTCTCAATAGTAATTCGATGGCGTGGAATATGGGAAAAATAGTGAAAAAATTCTAGAAGTTTCGGAAGTATTTTTCTTTGGCGGTTGTACGAGCTAGGATGCCGGATCCTAGCACCTTTTACATTTTTCGCATTTTCCGACCATAAGGAGACACAATCGTTAAATACATACCCATATGGGAAGAAAGCTGAGAAAATTTCCTACAAAATGATGAAATATTCGCGGAAATTCCTTGGTATTACGGTACTTTTACGTCGTCGAAGTTCGACTGGACATAATAATAGTCTTCTCGGTAGTGATGGCGGACGAAAAAAAAAGTCTTCGAGAATATACTCTCATTAGTAATTCGATAGCGTAGAGTATGGGAAGAATAGTGAAAAAATTCTAGAAGTTTCGGAAGTATTTTTCTTTGGCGGTTGTACGAGCTAGGATGCCGGATCCTAATACACCTTTTACATTTTTCGCATTTTCCGACCATAAGGAGACACAATCGTTAAATACATACCCATATGGGAAGAAAGCTGAGAATATTTCCTACAAAATGATGGAATATTCGCGGAAATTCCTTGGTATTACGGTACTTTTACGTCGTCGAATTTCGACTGGACATAATAATAGTCTTCTCGGTAGTGATGGCGGACGAAAAAAAAAATGTCTTCGAGAATATACTCTCAATAGTAATTCGATGGCGTGGAATATGGGAAAAATAGTGAAAAAATTCTAGAAGTTTCGGAAGTATTTTTCTTTGGCGGTTGTACGAGCTAGGATGCCGGATCCTAATACACCTTTTACATTTTTCGCATTTTCCGACCATAAGGAGACACAATCGTTAAATACATACCCATATGGGAAGAAAGCTGAGAAAATTTCCTACAAAATGATGGAATATTCGCGGAAATTCCTTGGTATTACGGTACTTTTACGTCGTCGAAGTTCGACTGGACATAATATAGTCTTCTCGGTAGTGATGGCGGACGAAAAAAAAAGTCTTCGAGAATATACTCTCATTAGTAATTCGATAGCGTAGAATATGGGAAAAATAGTGAAAAAATTCTAGAAGTTTCGGAAGTATTTTTCTTTGGCGGTTGTACGAGCTAGGATGCCGGATCCTAATACACCTTTTACATTTTTCGCATTTTCCGACCATAAGGAGACACAATCGTTAAATACATACCCATATGGGAAGAAAGCTGAGAAAATTTCCTACATAATGATGGAATATTCGCGGAAATTCCTTGGTATTACGGTACTTTTACGTCGTCGAATTTCGACTGGACATAATAATAGTCTTCTCGGTAGTGATGGCGGACGAAAAAAAAAATGTCTTCGAGAATATACTCTCAATAGTAATTCGATGGCGTGGAATATGGGAAAAATAGTGAAAAAATTCTAGAAGTTTCGGAAGTATTTTTCTTTGGCGGTTGTACGAGCTAGGATGCCGGATCCTAATACACCTTTTACATTTTTCGCATTTTCCGACCATTAGGAGACACAATCGTTAAATACATACCCATATGGCAAGAAAGCTGAGAAAATTTCCTACAAAATGATGGAATATTCGCGGAAATTCCTTGGTATTACGGTACTTTTACGTCGTCGAAGTTCGACTGGACATAATAATAGTCTTCTCGGTAGTGATGGCAGACGAAAAAAAAAATGTCTTCGAGAATATACTCTCAATAGTAATTCGATGGCGTGGAATATGGGAAAAATAGTGAAAAAATTCTAGAAGATTCGGAAGTATTTTTCTTTGGCGGTTGTACGAGCTAGGATGCCGGATCCTAATACACCTTTTACATTTTTCGCATTTTCCGACCATTAGGAGACACAATCGTTAAATACATACCCATATGGCAAGAAAGCTGAGAAAATTTCCTACAAAATGATGGAATATTCGCGGAAATTCCTTGGTATTACGGTACTTTTACGTCGTCGAAGTTCGACTGTACATAATAATAGTCTTCTCGGTAGTGATGGCAGACGAAAAAAAAATGTCTTCGAGAATATACTCTCAATAGAAATTCGATGGCGTGGAATATGGGAAAAATAGTGAAAAAATTCTAGAAGTTTCGGAAGTATTTTTCTTTGGCGGTTGTACGAGCTAGGATGCCGGATCCTAATACACCTTTTACATTTTTCGCATTTTCCGACCATAAGGAGACACAATCGTTAAATACATACCCATATGTGAAGAAAGCTGAGAAAATTTCCTACAAAATGATGGAATATTCGCGGAAATTCCTTGGTATTACGGTACTTTTACGTCGTCGAAGTTCGACTGGACACAATAATAGTCTTCTCGGTAGTGATGGCAGACGAAAAAAAAAATGTCTTCGAGAATATACTCTCAATAGTAATTCGATGGCGTGGAATATGGGAAAAATAGTGAAAAAATTCTAGAAGTTTCGGAAGTATTTTTCTTTGGCGGTTGTACGAGCTAGGATGCCGGATCCTAGCACCTTTTACATTTTTCGCATTTTCCGACCATAAGGAGACACAATCGTTAAATACATACCCATATGGGAAGAAAGCTGAGAAAATTTCCTACAAAATGATGAAATATTCGCGGAAATTCCTTGGTATTACGGTACTTTTACGTCGTCGAAGTTCGACTGGACATAATAATAGTCTTCTCGGTAGTGATGGCGGACGAAAAAAAAGTCTTCGAGAATATACTCTCATTAGTAATTCGATAGCGTAGAGTATGGGAAGAATAGTGAAAAAATTCTAGAAGTTTCGGAAGTATTTTTCTTTGGCGGTTGTACGAGCTAGGATGCCGGATCCTAATACACCTTTTACATTTTTCGCATTTTCCGACCATAAGGAGACACAATCGTTAAATACATACCCATATGGGAAGAAAGCTGAGAAAATTTCCTACAAAATGATGGAATATTCGCGGAAATTCCTTGGTATTACGGTACTTTTACGTCGTCGAAGTTCGACTGGACATAATAATAGTCTTCTCGGTAGTGATGGCGGACGAAAAAAAAATCCGCATAAAAATGTCTTCGAACATATACTCTCAATAGTAATTTGATAGCGTGGAATATGGGAAAAATAGTGAAAAAATTCTAGAAGTTTCGGAAGTATTTTTCTTTGGCGGTTGTACGAGCTAGGATGCCGGATCCTAATACACCTTTTACATTTTTCGCATTTTCCGACCATAAGGAGACACAATCGTTAAATACATACCCATATGGGAAGAAAGCTGAGAAAATTTCCTACAAAATGATGGAATATTCGCGGAAATTCCTTGGTATTACGGTACTTTTACGTCGTCGAAGTTCGACTGGACATAATAATAGTCTTCTCGGTAGTGATGGCGGACGAAAAAAAAAATGTCTTCGAGAATATACTCTCAATAGTAATTCGATGGCGTGGAATATGGGAAAAATAGTGAAAAAATTCTAGAAGTTTCGGAAGTATTTTTCTTTGGCGGTTGTACGAGCTAGGATGCCGGATCCTAATACACCTTTTACATTTTTCGCATTTTCCGACCATAAGGAGACACAATCGTTAAATACATACCCATATGGGAAGAAAGCTGAGAAAATTTCCTACAAAATGATGGAATATTCGCGGAAATTCCTTGGTATTACGGTACTTTTACGTCGTCGAAGTTCGACTGGACATAATAATAGTCTTCTCGGTAGTGATGGCGGACGAAAAAAAAAATGTCTTCGAGAATATACTCTCATTAGTAATTCGATAGCGTAGAATATGGGAAAAATAGTGAAAAAATTCTAGAAGTTTCGGAAGTATTTTTCTTTGGCGGTTGTACGAGCTAGGATGCCGGATCCTAATACACCTTTTACATTTTTCGCATTTTCCGACCATAAGGAGACACAATCGTTAAATACATACCCATATGGGAAGAAAGCTGAGAAAATTTCCTACAAAATGATGGAATATTCGCGGAAATTCCTTGGTATTACGGTACTTTTACATCGTCGAATTTCGACTGGACATAATAATAGTCTTCTCGGTAGTGATGGCAGACGAAAAAAAAATGTCTTCGAGAATATACTCTCAATAGTAATTCGATGGCGTGGTATATGGGAAAAATAGTGAAAAAATTCTAGAAGTTTCGGAAGTATTTTTCTTTGGCGGTTGTACGAGCTAGGATGCCGGATCCTAGCACCTTTTACATTTTTCGCATTTTCCGACCATAAGGAGACACAATCGTTAAATACATACCCATATGGGAAGAAAGCTGAGAAAATTTCCTACAAAATGAAGGAATATTCGCGGAAATTCCTTGGTATTACGGTACTTTTACGTCGTCGAAGTTCGACTGGACATAATAATAGTCTTCTCGGTAGTGATGGCGGACGAAAAAAAAAGTCTTCGAGAATATACTCTCATTAGTAATTCGATAGCGTAGAATATGGGAAAAATAGTGAAAAAATTCTAGAAGTTTCGGAAGTATTTTTCTTTGGCGGTTGTACGAGCTAGGATGCCGGATCCTAATACACCTTTTACATTTTTCGCATTTTCCGACCATAAGGAGACACAATCGTTAAATACATACCCATATGGGAAGAAAGCTGAGAAAATTTCCTACAAAATGATGGAATATTCGCGAAAATTCCTTGGTATTACGGTACTTTTACGTCGTCGAAGTTCGACTGGACACAATAATAGTCTTCTCGGTAGTGATGGCAGACGAAAAAAAAAATGTCTTCGAGAATATACTCTCAATAGTAATTCGATGGCGTGGAATATGGGAAAAATAGTGAAAAATTTCTAGAAGTTTCGGAAGTATTTTTCTTTGGCGGTTGTACGAGCTAGGATGCCGGATCCTAGCACCTTTTACATTTTTCGCATTTTCCGACCATAAGGAGACACAATCGTTAAATACATACCCATATGGGAAGAAAGCTGAGAAAATTTCCTACAAAATGATGGAATATTCGCGGAAATTCCTTGGTATTACGGTACTTTTACGTCGTCGAATTTCGACTGGACATAATAATAGTCTTCTCGGTAGTGATGGCGGACGAAAAAAAAAATGTCTTCGAGAATATACTCTCAATAGTAATTCGATGGCGTGGAATATGGGAAAAATAGTGAAAAAATTCTAGAAGTTTCGGAAGTATTTTTCTTTGGCGGTTGTACGAGCTAGGATGCCGGATCCTAACACACCTTTTACATTTTTCTCATTTTCCGACCATAAGGAGACACAATCGTTAAATACATACCCATATGGGAAGAAAGCTGAGAATATTTCCTACAAAATGATGGAATATTCGCGGAAATTCCTTGGTATTACGGTACTTTTACGTCGTCGAATTTCGACTGGACATAATAATAGTCTTCTCGGTAGTGATGGCGGACGAAAAAAAAAATGTCTTCGAGAATATACTCTCAATAGTAATTCGATGGCGTGGAATATGGGAAAAATAGTGAAAAAATTCTAGAAGTTTCGGAAGTATTTTTCTTTGGCGGTTGTACGAGCTAGGATGCCGGATCCTAGCACCTTTTACATTTTTCGCATTTTCCGACCATAAGGAGACACAATCGTTATATACATACCCATATGGGAAGAAAGCTGAGAAAATTTCCTACAAAATGATGAAATATTCGCGGAAATTCCTTGGTATTACGGTACTTTTACGTCGTCGAAGTTCGACTGGACATAATAATAGTCTTCTCGGTAGTGATGGCGGACGAAAAAAAAAGTCTTCGAGAATATACTCTCATTAGTAATTCGATAGCGTAGAATATGGGAAAAATAGTGAAAAAATTCTAGAAGTTTCGGAAGTATTTTTCTTTGGCGGTTGTACGAGCTAGGATGCCGGATCCTAATACACCTTTTACATTTTTCGCATTTTCCGACCATAAGGAGACACAATCGTTAAATACATACCCATATGGGAAGAAAGCTGAGAAAATTTCCTACAAAATGATGGAATATTCGCGGAAATTCCTTGGTATTACGGTACTTTTACGTCGTCGAAGTTCGACTGGACATAATAGTCTTCTCGGTAGTGATGGCGGACGAAAAAAAAAGTCTTCGAGAATATACTCTCAATAGTAATTCGATGGCGTGGAATATGGGAAAAATAGTGAAAAAATTCTAGAAGTTTCGGAAGTATTTTTCTTTGGCGGTTGTACGAGCTAGGATGCCGGATCCTAATACACCTTTTACATTTTTCGCATTTTCCGACCATAAGGAGACACAATCGTTAAATACATACCCATATGGGAAGAAAGCTGAGAAAATTTCCTACAAAATGATGGAATATTCGCGGAAATTCCTTGGTATTACGGTACTTTTACGTCGTCGAAGTTCGACTGGACATAATAGTCTTCTCGGTAGTGATGGCGGACGAAAAAAAAAGTCTTCGAGAATATACTCTCATTAGTAATTCGATAGCGTAGAATATGGGAAAAATAGTGAAAAAATTCTAGAAGTTTCGGAAGTATTTTTCTTTGGCGGTTGTACGAGCTAGGATGCCGGATCCTAATACACCTTTTACATTTTTCGCATTTTCCGACCATAAGGAGACACAATCGTTAAATACATACCCATATGGGAAGAAAGCTGAGAAAATTTCCTACAAAATGATGAAATATTTGCGGAAATTCCTTGGTATTACGGTACTTTTACGTCGTCGAAGTTCGACTGGACATAATAATAGTCTTCTCGGTAGTGATGGCGGACGAAAAAAAAAATGTCTTCGAGAATATACTCTCAATAGTAATTCGATGGCGTGGAATATGGGAAAAATAGTGAAAAAATTCTAGAAGTTTCGGAAGTATTTTTCTTTGGCGGTTGTACGAGCTAGGATGCCGGATCCTAGCACCTTTTACATTTTTCGCATTTTCCGACCATAAGCAGACACAATCGTTAAATACATACCCATATGGGAAGAAAGCTGAGAAAATTTCCTACAAAATGATGGAATATTCGCGGAAATTCCTTGGTATTACGGTACTTTTACGTCGTCGAAGTTCGACTGGACATAATAATAGTCTTCTCGGTAGTGATGGCGGACGAAAAAAAAATCCGCATAAAAATGTCTTCGAACATATACTCTCAATAGTAATTTGATAGCGTGGAATATGGGAAAAATAGTGAAAAAATTCTAGAAGTTTCGGAAGTATTTTTCTTTGGCGGTTGTACGAGCTAGGATGCCGGATCCTAGCACCTTTTACATTTTTCGCATTTTCCGACCATAAGGAGACACAATCGTTATATACATACCCATATGGGAAGAAAGCTGAGAAAATTTCCTACAAAATGATGAAATATTCGCGGAAATTCCTTGGTATTACGGTACTTTTACGTCGTCGAAGTTCGACTGGACATAATAATAGTCTTCTCGGTAGTGATGGCGGACGAAAAAAAAAGTCTTCGAGAATATACTCTCATTAGTAATTCGATAGCGTAGAATATGGGAAAAATAGTGAAAAAATTCTAGAAGTTTCGGAAGTATTTTTCTTTGGCGGTTGTACGAGCTAGGATGCCGGATCCTAATACACCTTTTACATTTTTCGCATTTTCCGACCATAAGGAGACACAATCGTTAAATACATACCCATATGGGAAGAAAGCTGAGAAAATTTCCTACAAAATGATGGAATATTCGCGGAAATTCCTTGGTATTACGGTACTTTTACGTCGTCGAAGTTCGACTGGACATAATAGTCTTCTCGGTAGTGATGGCGGACGAAAAAAAAAGTCTTCGAGAATATACTCTCAATAGTAATTCGATGGCGTGGAATATGGGAAAAATAGTGAAAAAATTCTAGAAGTTTCGGAAGTATTTTTCTTTGGCGGTTGTACGAGCTAGGATGCCGGATCCTAATACACCTTTTACATTTTTCGCATTTTCCGACCATAAGGAGACACAATCGTTAAATACATACCCATATGGGAAGAAAGCTGAGAAAATTTCCTACAAAATGATGGAATATTCGCGGAAATTCCTTGGTATTACGGTACTTTTACGTCGTCGAAGTTCGACTGGACATAATAGTCTTCTCGGTAGTGATGGCGGACGAAAAAAAAAGTCTTCGAGAATATACTCTCATTAGTAATTCGATAGCGTAGAATATGGGAAAAATAGTGAAAAAATTCTAGAAGTTTCGGAAGTATTTTTCTTTGGCGGTTGTACGAGCTAGGATGCCGGATCCTAATACACCTTTTACATTTTTCGCATTTTCCGACCATAAGGAGACACAATCGTTAAATACATACCCATATGGGAAGAAAGCTGAGAAAATTTCCTACAAAATGATGAAATATTTGCGGAAATTCCTTGGTATTACGGTACTTTTACGTCGTCGAAGTTCGACTGGACATAATAATAGTCTTCTCGGTAGTGATGGCGGACGAAAAAAAAAATGTCTTCGAGAATATACTCTCAATAGTAATTCGATGGCGTGGAATATGGGAAAAATAGTGAAAAAATTCTAGAAGTTTCGGAAGTATTTTTCTTTGGCGGTTGTACGAGCTAGGATGCCGGATCCTAGCACCTTTTACATTTTTCGCATTTTCCGACCATAAGCAGACACAATCGTTAAATACATACCCATATGGGAAGAAAGCTGAGAAAATTTCCTACAAAATGATGGAATATTCGCGGAAATTCCTTGGTATTACGGTACTTTTACGTCGTCGAAGTTCGACTGGACATAATAATAGTCTTCTCGGTAGTGATGGCGGACGAAAAAAAAATCCGCATAAAAATGTCTTCGAACATATACTCTCAATAGTAATTTGATAGCGTGGAATATGGGAAAAATAGTGAAAAAATTCTAGAAGTTTCGGAAGTATTTTTCTTTGGCGGTTGTACGAGCTAGGATGCCGGATCCTAATACACCTTTTACATTTTTCGCATTTTCCGACCATAAGGAGACACAATCGTTAAATACATACCCATATGGGAAGAAAGCTGAGAAAATTTCCTACAAAATGATGGAATATTCGCGGAAATTCCTTGGTATTACGGTACTTTTACGTCGTCGAAGTTCGACTGGACATAATAATAGTCTTCTCGGTAGTGATGGCAGACGAAAAAAAAAATGTCTTCGAGAATATACTCTCAATAGTAATTCGATGGCGTGGAATATGGGAAAAATAGTGAAAAAATTCTAGAAGTTTCGGAAGTATTTTTCTTTGGCGGTTGTACGAGCTAGGATGCCGGATCCTAATACACCTTTTACATTTTTCGCATTTTCCGACCATAAGGAGACACAATCGTTAAATACATACCCATATGGGAAGAAAGCTGAGAAAATTTCCTACAAAATGATGGAATATTCGCGGAAATTCCTTGGTATTACGGTACTTTTACGTCGTCGAAGTTCGACTGGACATAATAATAGTCTTCTCGGTAGTGATGGCGGACGAAAAAAAAAGTCTTCGAGAATATACTCTCATTAGTAATTCGATAGCGTAGAATATGGGAAAAATAGTGAAAAAATTCTAGAAGTTTCGGAAGTATTTTTCTTTGGCGGTTGTACGAGCTAGGATGCCGGATCCTAATACACCTTTTACATTTTTCGCATTTTCCGACCATAAGGAGACACAATCGTTAAATACATACCCATATGGGAAGAAAGCTGAGAAAATTTCCTACAAAATGATGAAATATTCGCGGAAATTCCTTGGTATTACGGTACTTTTACGTCGTCGAAGTTCGACTGGACATAATAATAGTCTTCTCGGTAGTGATGGCGGACGAAAAAAAAAATGTCTTCGAGAATATACTCTCAATAGTAATTCGATGGCGTGGAATATGGGAAAAATAGTGAAAAAATTCTAGAAGTTTCGGAAGTATTTTTCTTTGGCGGTTGTACGAGCTAGGATGCCGGATCCTAATACACCTTTTACATTTTTCGCATTTTCCGACCATAAGGAGACACAATCGTTAAATACATACCCATATGGGAAGAAAGCTGAGAAAATTTCCTACAAAATGATGGAATATTCGCGGAAATTCCTTGGTATTACGGTACTTTTACGTCGTCGAAGTTCGACTGGACATATTAATAGTCTTCTCGGTAGTGATGGCGGACGAAAAAAAAAGTCTTCGAGAATATACTCTCATTAGTAATTCGATAGCGTAGAATATGGGAAAAATAGTGAAAAAATTCTAGAAGTTTCGGAAGTATTTTTCTTTGGCGGTTGTACGAGCTAGGATGCCGGATCCTAATACACCTTTTACATTTTTCGCATTTTCCGACCATAAGGAGACACAATCGTTAAATACATACCCATATGGGAAGAAAGCTGAGAAAATTTCCTACAAAATGATGGAATATTCGCGGAAATTCCTTGGTATTACGGTACTTTTACGTCGTCGAAGTTCGACTGGACATAATAATAGTCTTCTCGGTAGTGATGGCGGACGAAAAAAAAATCCGCATAAAAATGTCTTCGAACATATACTCTCAATAGTAATTTGATAGCGTGGAATATGGGAAAAATAGTGAAAAAATTCTAGAAGTTTCGGAAGTATTTTTCTTTGGCGGTTGTACGAGCTAGGATGCCGGATCCTAATACACCTTTTACATTTTTCGCATTTTCCGACCATAAGGAGACACAATCGTTAAATACATACCCATATGGGAAGAAAGCTGAGAAAATTTCCTACAAAATGATGGAATATTCGCGGAAATTCCTTGGTATTACGGTACTTTTACGTCGTCGAAGTTCGACTGGACATATTAATAGTCTTCTCGGTAGTGATGGCGGACGAAAAAAAAAGTCTTCGAGAATATACTCTCATTAGTAATTCGATAGCGTAGAATATGGGAAAAATAGTGAAAAAATTCTAGAAGTTTCGGAAGTATTTTTCTTTGGCGGTTGTACGAGCTAGGATGCCGGATCCTAATACACCTTTTACATTTTTCGCATTTTCCGACCATAAGGAGACACAATCGTTAAATACATACCCATATGGGAAGAAAGCTGAGAAAATTTCCTACAAAATGATGGAATATTCGCGGAAATTCCTTGGTATTACGGTACTTTTACGTCGTCGAAGTTCGACTGGACATAATAATAGTCTTCTCGGTAGTGATGGCGGACGAAAAAAAAATCCGCATAAAAATGTCTTCGAACATATACTCTCAATAGTAATTTGATAGCGTGGAATATGGGAAAAATAGTGAAAAAATTCTAGAAGTTTCGGAAGTATTTTTCTTTGGCGGTTGTACGAGCTAGGATGCCGGATCCTAATACACCTTTTACATTTTTCGCATTTTCCGACCATAAGGAGACACAATCGTTATATACATACCCATATGGGAAGAAAGCTGAGAAAATTTCCTACAAAATGATGGAATATTCGCGGAAATTCCTTGGTATTACGGTACTTTTACGTCGTCGAAGTTCGACTGGACATAATAATAGTCTTCTCGGTAGTGATGGCGGACGAAAAAAAAAGTCTTCGAGAATATACTCTCATTAGTAATTCGATAGCGTAGAATATGGGAAAAATAGTGAAAAAATTCTAGAAGTTTCGGAAGTATTTTTCTTTGGCGGTTGTACGAGCTAGGATGCCGGATCCTAGCACCTTTTACATTTTTCGCATTTTCCGACCATAAGGAGACACAATCGTTAAATACATACCCATATGGGAAGAAAGCTGAGAAAATTTCCTACAAAATGATGGAATATTCGCGGAAATTCCTTGGTATTACGGTACTTTTACGTCGTCGAATTTCGACTGGACATAATAATAGTCTTCTCGGTAGTGATGGCGGACGAAAAAAAAAATGTCTTCGAGAATATACTCTCAATAGTAATTCGATGGCGTGGAATATGGGAAAAATAGTGAAAAAATTCTAGAAGTTTCGGAAGTATTTTTCTTTGGCGGTTGTACGAGCTAGGATGCCGGATCCTAATACACCTTTTACATTTTTCGCATTTTCCGACCATAAGGAGACACAATCGTTAAATACATACCCATATGGGAAGAAAGCTGAGAAAATTTCCTACAAAATGATGGAATATTCGCGGAAATTCCTTGGTATTACGGTACTTTTACGTCGTTGAAGTTCGACTGGACATAATAATAGTCTTCTCGGTAGTGATGGCAGACGAAAAAAAAAATGTCTTCGAGAATATACTCTCAATAGTAATTCGATAGCGTAGAATATGGGAAAAATAGTGAAAAAATTCTAGAAGTTTCGGAAGTATTTTTCTTTGGCGGTTGTACGAGCTAGGATGCCGGATCCTAGCACCTTTTACATTTTTCGCATTTTCCGACCATAAGGAGACACAATCGTTAAATACATACCCATATGGGAAGAAAGCTGAGAAAATTTCCTACAAAATGATGGAATATTCGCGGAAATTCCTTGGTATTACGGTACTTTTACGTCGTCGAATTTCGACTGGACATAATAATAGTCTTCTCGGTAGTGATGGCGGACGAAAAAAAAAATGTCTTCGAGAATATACTCTCATTAGTAATTCGATAGCGTAGAATATGGGAAAAATAGTGAAAAAATTCTAGAAGTTTCGGAAGTATTTTTCTTTGGCGGTTGTACGAGCTAGGATGCCGGATCCTAGCACCTTTTACATTTTTCGCATTTTCCGACCATAAGGAGACACAATCGTTAAATACATACCCATATGGGAAGAAAGCTGAGAAAATTTCCTACAAAATGATGAAATATTCGCGGAAATTCCTTGGTATTACGGTACTTTTACGTCGTCGAATTTCGACTGGACATAATAATAGTCTTCTCGGTAGTGACGGCAGACGAAAAAAAAAATGTCTTCGAGAATATACTCTCAATAGTAATTCGATGGCGTGGAATATGGGAAAAATAGTGAAAAAATTCTAGAAGTTTCGGAAGTATTTTTCTTTGGCGGTTGTACGAGCTAGGATGCCGGATCCTAGCACCTTTTACATTTTTCGCATTTTCCGACCATAAGGAGACACAATCGTTAAATACATACCCATATGGCAAGAAAGCTGAGAAAATTTCCTACAAAATGATGGAATATTCGCGGAAATTCCTTGGTATTACGGTACTTTTACGTCGTCGAAGTTCGACTGTACATAATAATAGTCTTCTCGGTAGTGATGGCAGACGAAAAAAAAATGTCTTCGAGAATATACTCTCAATAGAAATTCGATGGCGTGGAATATGGGAAAAATAGTGAAAAAATTCTAGAAGTTTCGGAAGTATTTTTCTTTGGCGGTTGTACGAGCTAGGATGCCGGATCCTAATACACCTTTTACATTTTTCGCATTTTCCGACCATAAGGAGACACAATCGTTAAATACATACCCATATGTGAAGAAAGCTGAGAAAATTTCCTACAAAATGATGGAATATTCGCGGAAATTCCTTGGTATTACGGTACTTTTACGTCGTCGAAGTTCGACTGGACACAATAATAGTCTTCTCGGTAGTGATGGCAGACGAAAAAAAAAATGTCTTCGAGAATATACTCTCAATAGTAATTCGATGGCGTGGAATATGGGAAAAATAGTGAAAAAATTCTAGAAGTTTCGGAAGTATTTTTCTTTGGCGGTTGTACGAGCTAGGATGCCGGATCCTAGCACCTTTTACATTTTTCGCATTTTCCGACCATAAGGAGACACAATCGTTAAATACATACCCATATGGGAAGAAAGCTGAGAAAATTTCCTACAAAATGATGAAATATTCGCGGAAATTCCTTGGTATTACGGTACTTTTACGTCGTCGAAGTTCGACTGGACATAATAATAGTCTTCTCGGTAGTGATGGCGGACGAAAAAAAAAGTCTTCGAGAATATACTCTCATTAGTAATTCGATAGCGTAGAGTATGGGAAGAATAGTGAAAAAATTCTAGAAGTTTCGGAAGTATTTTTCTTTGGCGGTTGTACGAGCTAGGATGCCGGATCCTAATACACCTTTTACATTTTTCGCATTTTCCGACCATAAGGAGACACAATCGTTAAATACATACCCATATGGGAAGAAAGCTGAGAATATTTCCTACAAAATGATGGAATATTCGCGGAAATTCCTTGGTATTACGGTACTTTTACGTCGTCGAATTTCGACTGGACATAATAATAGTCTTCTCGGTAGTGATGGCGGACGAAAAAAAAAATGTCTTCGAGAATATACTCTCAATAGTAATTCGATGGCGTGGAATATGGGAAAAATAGTGAAAAAATTCTAGAAGTTTCGGAAGTATTTTTCTTTGGCGGTTGTACGAGCTAGGATGCCGGATCCTAATACACCTTTTACATTTTTCGCATTTTCCGACCATAAGGAGACACAATCGTTAAATACATACCCATATGGGAAGAAAGCTGAGAAAATTTCCTACAAAATGATGGAATATTCGCGGAAATTCCTTGGTATTACGGTACTTTTACGTCGTCGAAGTTCGACTGGACATAATATAGTCTTCTCGGTAGTGATGGCGGACGAAAAAAAAAGTCTTCGAGAATATACTCTCATTAGTAATTCGATAGCGTAGAATATGGGAAAAATAGTGAAAAAATTCTAGAAGTTTCGGAAGTATTTTTCTTTGGCGGTTGTACGAGCTAGGATGCCGGATCCTAATACACCTTTTACATTTTTCGCATTTTCCGACCATAAGGAGACACAATCGTTAAATACATACCCATATGGGAAGAAAGCTGAGAAAATTTCCTACATAATGATGGAATATTCGCGGAAATTCCTTGGTATTACGGTACTTTTACGTCGTCGAATTTCGACTGGACATAATAATAGTCTTCTCGGTAGTGATGGCGGACGAAAAAAAAAATGTCTTCGAGAATATACTCTCAATAGTAATTCGATGGCGTGGAATATGGGAAAAATAGTGAAAAAATTCTAGAAGTTTCGGAAGTATTTTTCTTTGGCGGTTGTACGAGCTAGGATGCCGGATCCTAATACACCTTTTACATTTTTCGCATTTTCCGACCATTAGGAGACACAATCGTTAAATACATACCCATATGGCAAGAAAGCTGAGAAAATTTCCTACAAAATGATGGAATATTCGCGGAAATTCCTTGGTATTACGGTACTTTTACGTCGTCGAAGTTCGACTGGACATAATAATAGTCTTCTCGGTAGTGATGGCAGTCGAAAAAAAAATGTCTTCGAGAATATACTCTCAATAGTAATTCGATGGCGTGGAATATGGGAAAAATAGTGAAAAAATTCTAGAAGATTCGGAAGTATTTTTCTTTGGCGGTTGTACGAGCTAGGATGCCGGATCCTAATACACCTTTTACATTTTTCGCATTTTCCGACCATTAGGAGACACAATCGTTAAATACATACCCATATGGCAAGAAAGCTGAGAAAATTTCCTACAAAATGATGGAATATTCGCGGAAATTCCTTGGTATTACGGTACTTTTACGTCGTCGAAGTTCGACTGTACATAATAATAGTCTTCTCGGTAGTGATGGCAGACGAAAAAAAAATGTCTTCGAGAATATACTCTCAATAGAAATTCGATGGCGTGGAATATGGGAAAAATAGTGAAAAAATTCTAGAAGTTTCGGAAGTATTTTTCTTTGGCGGTTGTACGAGCTAGGATGCCGGATCCTAATACACCTTTTACATTTTTCGCATTTTCCGACCATAAGGAGACACAATCGTTAAATACATACCCATATGTGAAGAAAGCTGAGAAAATTTCCTACAAAATGATGGAATATTCGCGGAAATTCCTTGGTATTACGGTACTTTTACGTCGTCGAAGTTCGACTGGACACAATAATAGTCTTCTCGGTAGTGATGGCAGACGAAAAAAAAAATGTCTTCGAGAATATACTCTCAATAGTAATTCGATGGCGTGGAATATGGGAAAAATAGTGAAAAAATTCTAGAAGTTTCGGAAGTATTTTTCTTTGGCGGTTGTACGAGCTAGGATGCCGGATCCTAGCACCTTTTACATTTTTCGCATTTTCCGACCATAAGGAGACACAATCGTTAAATACATACCCATATGGGAAGAAAGCTGAGAAAATTTCCTACAAAATGATGAAATATTCGCGGAAATTCCTTGGTATTACGGTACTTTTACGTCGTCGAAGTTCGACTGGACATAATAATAGTCTTCTCGGTAGTGATGGCGGACGAAAAAAAAAGTCTTCGAGAATATACTCTCATTAGTAATTCGATAGCGTAGAGTATGGGAAGAATAGTGAAAAAATTCTAGAAGTTTCGGAAGTATTTTTCTTTGGCGGTTGTACGAGCTAGGATGCCGGATCCTAATACACCTTTTACATTTTTCGCATTTTCCGACCATAAGGAGACACAATCGTTAAATACATACCCATATGGGAAGAAAGCTGAGAATATTTCCTACAAAATGATGGAATATTCGCGGAAATTCCTTGGTATTACGGTACTTTTACGTCGTCGAATTTCGACTGGACATAATAATAGTCTTCTCGGTAGTGATGGCGGACGAAAAAAAAAATGTCTTCGAGAATATACTCTCAATAGTAATTCGATGGCGTGGAATATGGGAAAAATAGTGAAAAAATTCTAGAAGTTTCGGAAGTATTTTTCTTTGGCGGTTGTACGAGCTAGGATGCCGGATCCTAATACACCTTTTACATTTTTCGCATTTTCCGACCATAAGGAGACACAATCGTTAAATACATACCCATATGGGAAGAAAGCTGAGAAAATTTCCTACAAAATGATGGAATATTCGCGGAAATTCCTTGGTATTACGGTACTTTTACGTCGTCGAAGTTCGACTGGACATAATATAGTCTTCTCGGTAGTGATGGCGGACGAAAAAAAAAGTCTTCGAGAATATACTCTCATTAGTAATTCGATAGCGTAGAATATGGGAAAAATAGTGAAAAAATTCTAGAAGTTTCGGAAGTATTTTTCTTTGGCGGTTGTACGAGCTAGGATGCCGGATCCTAATACACCTTTTACATTTTTCGCATTTTCCGACCATAAGGAGACACAATCGTTAAATACATACCCATATGGGAAGAAAGCTGAGAAAATTTCCTACATAATGATGGAATATTCGCGGAAATTCCTTGGTATTACGGTACTTTTACGTCGTCGAATTTCGACTGGACATAATAATAGTCTTCTCGGTAGTGATGGCGGACGAAAAAAAAAATGTCTTCGAGAATATACTCTCAATAGTAATTCGATGGCGTGGAATATGGGAAAAATAGTGAAAAAATTCTAGAAGTTTCGGAAGTATTTTTCTTTGGCGGTTGTACGAGCTAGGATGCCGGATCCTAATACACCTTTTACATTTTTCGCATTTTCCGACCATTAGGAGACACAATCGTTAAATACATACCCATATGGCAAGAAAGCTGAGAAAATTTCCTACAAAATGATGGAATATTCGCGGAAATTCCTTGGTATTACGGTACTTTTACGTCGTCGAAGTTCGACTGGACATAATAATAGTCTTCTCGGTAGTGATGGCAGACGAAAAAAAAAATGTCTTCGAGAATATACTCTCAATAGTAATTCGATGGCGTGGAATATGGGAAAAATAGTGAAAAAATTCTAGAAGATTCGGAAGTATTTTTCTTTGGCGGTTGTACGAGCTAGGATGCCGGATCCTAATACACCTTTTACATTTTTCGCATTTTCCGACCATTAGGAGACACAATCGTTAAATACATACCCATATGGCAAGAAAGCTGAGAAAATTTCCTACAAAATGATGGAATATTCGCGGAAATTCCTTGGTATTACGGTACTTTTACGTCGTCGAAGTTCGACTGTACATAATAATAGTCTTCTCGGTAGTGATGGCAGACGAAAAAAAAATGTCTTCGAGAATATACTCTCAATAGAAATTCGATGGCGTGGAATATGGGAAAAATAGTGAAAAAATTCTAGAAGTTTCGGAAGTATTTTTCTTTGGCGGTTGTACGAGCTAGGATGCCGGATCCTAATACACCTTTTACATTTTTCGCATTTTCCGACCATAAGGAGACACAATCGTTAAATACATACCCATATGTGAAGAAAGCTGAGAAAATTTCCTACAAAATGATGGAATATTCGCGGAAATTCCTTGGTATTACGGTACTTTTACGTCGTCGAAGTTCGACTGGACACAATAATAGTCTTCTCGGTAGTGATGGCAGACGAAAAAAAAAATGTCTTCGAGAATATACTCTCAATAGTAATTCGATGGCGTGGAATATGGGAAAAATAGTGAAAAAATTCTAGAAGTTTCGGAAGTATTTTTCTTTGGCGGTTGTACGAGCTAGGATGCCGGATCCTAGCACCTTTTACATTTTTCGCATTTTCCGACCATAAGGAGACACAATCGTTAAATACATACCCATATGGGAAGAAAGCTGAGAAAATTTCCTACAAAATGATGAAATATTCGCGGAAATTCCTTGGTATTACGGTACTTTTACGTCGTCGAAGTTCGACTGGACATAATAATAGTCTTCTCGGTAGTGATGGCGGACGAAAAAAAAGTCTTCGAGAATATACTCTCATTAGTAATTCGATAGCGTAGAGTATGGGAAGAATAGTGAAAAAATTCTAGAAGTTTCGGAAGTATTTTTCTTTGGCGGTTGTACGAGCTAGGATGCCGGATCCTAATACACCTTTTACATTTTTCGCATTTTCCGACCATAAGGAGACACAATCGTTAAATACATACCCATATGGGAAGAAAGCTGAGAAAATTTCCTACAAAATGATGGAATATTCGCGGAAATTCCTTGGTATTACGGTACTTTTACGTCGTCGAAGTTCGACTGGACATAATAATAGTCTTCTCGGTAGTGATGGCGGACGAAAAAAAAATCCGCATAAAAATGTCTTCGAACATATACTCTCAATAGTAATTTGATAGCGTGGAATATGGGAAAAATAGTGAAAAAATTCTAGAAGTTTCGGAAGTATTTTTCTTTGGCGGTTGTACGAGCTAGGATGCCGGATCCTAATACACCTTTTACATTTTTCGCATTTTCCGACCATAAGGAGACACAATCGTTAAATACATACCCATATGGGAAGAAAGCTGAGAAAATTTCCTACAAAATGATGGAATATTCGCGGAAATTCCTTGGTATTACGGTACTTTTACGTCGTCGAAGTTCGACTGGACATAATAATAGTCTTCTCGGTAGTGATGGCGGACGAAAAAAAAAATGTCTTCGAGAATATACTCTCAATAGTAATTCGATGGCGTGGAATATGGGAAAAATAGTGAAAAAATTCTAGAAGTTTCGGAAGTATTTTTCTTTGGCGGTTGTACGAGCTAGGATGCCGGATCCTAATACACCTTTTACATTTTTCGCATTTTCCGACCATAAGGAGACACAATCGTTAAATACATACCCATATGGGAAGAAAGCTGAGAAAATTTCCTACAAAATGATGGAATATTCGCGGAAATTCCTTGGTATTACGGTACTTTTACGTCGTCGAAGTTCGACTGGACATAATAATAGTCTTCTCGGTAGTGATGGCGGACGAAAAAAAAAATGTCTTCGAGAATATACTCTCATTAGTAATTCGATAGCGTAGAATATGGGAAAAATAGTGAAAAAATTCTAGAAGTTTCGGAAGTATTTTTCTTTGGCGGTTGTACGAGCTAGGATGCCGGATCCTAATACACCTTTTACATTTTTCGCATTTTCCGACCATAAGGAGACACAATCGTTAAATACATACCCATATGGGAAGAAAGCTGAGAAAATTTCCTACAAAATGATGGAATATTCGCGGAAATTCCTTGGTATTACGGTACTTTTACATCGTCGAATTTCGACTGGACATAATAATAGTCTTCTCGGTAGTGATGGCAGACGAAAAAAAAATGTCTTCGAGAATATACTCTCAATAGTAATTCGATGGCGTGGTATATGGGAAAAATAGTGAAAAAATTCTAGAAGTTTCGGAAGTATTTTTCTTTGGCGGTTGTACGAGCTAGGATGCCGGATCCTAGCACCTTTTACATTTTTCGCATTTTCCGACCATAAGGAGACACAATCGTTAAATACATACCCATATGGGAAGAAAGCTGAGAAAATTTCCTACAAAATGAAGGAATATTCGCGGAAATTCCTTGGTATTACGGTACTTTTACGTCGTCGAAGTTCGACTGGACATAATAATAGTCTTCTCGGTAGTGATGGCGGACGAAAAAAAAAGTCTTCGAGAATATACTCTCATTAGTAATTCGATAGCGTAGAATATGGGAAAAATAGTGAAAAAATTCTAGAAGTTTCGGAAGTATTTTTCTTTGGCGGTTGTACGAGCTAGGATGCCGGATCCTAATACACCTTTTACATTTTTCGCATTTTCCGACCATAAGGAGACACAATCGTTAAATACATACCCATATGGGAAGAAAGCTGAGAAAATTTCCTACAAAATGATGGAATATTCGCGAAAATTCCTTGGTATTACGGTACTTTTACGTCGTCGAAGTTCGACTGGACACAATAATAGTCTTCTCGGTAGTGATGGCAGACGAAAAAAAAAATGTCTTCGAGAATATACTCTCAATAGTAATTCGATGGCGTGGAATATGGGAAAAATAGTGAAAAATTTCTAGAAGTTTCGGAAGTATTTTTCTTTGGCGGTTGTACGAGCTAGGATGCCGGATCCTAGCACCTTTTACATTTTTCGCATTTTCCGACCATAAGGAGACACAATCGTTAAATACATACCCATATGGGAAGAAAGCTGAGAAAATTTCCTACAAAATGATGGAATATTCGCGGAAATTCCTTGGTATTACGGTACTTTTACGTCGTCGAATTTCGACTGGACATAATAATAGTCTTCTCGGTAGTGATGGCGGACGAAAAAAAAAATGTCTTCGAGAATATACTCTCAATAGTAATTCGATGGCGTGGAATATGGGAAAAATAGTGAAAAAATTCTAGAAGTTTCGGAAGTATTTTTCTTTGGCGGTTGTACGAGCTAGGATGCCGGATCCTAACACACCTTTTACATTTTTCTCATTTTCCGACCATAAGGAGACACAATCGTTAAATACATACCCATATGGGAAGAAAGCTGAGAATATTTCCTACAAAATGATGGAATATTCGCGGAAATTCCTTGGTATTACGGTACTTTTACGTCGTCGAATTTCGACTGGACATAATAATAGTCTTCTCGGTAGTGATGGCGGACGAAAAAAAAAATGTCTTCGAGAATATACTCTCAATAGTAATTCGATGGCGTGGAATATGGGAAAAATAGTGAAAAAATTCTAGAAGTTTCGGAAGTATTTTTCTTTGGCGGTTGTACGAGCTAGGATGCCGGATCCTAGCACCTTTTACATTTTTCGCATTTTCCGACCATAAGGAGACACAATCGTTATATACATACCCATATGGGAAGAAAGCTGAGAAAATTTCCTACAAAATGATGAAATATTCGCGGAAATTCCTTGGTATTACGGTACTTTTACGTCGTCGAAGTTCGACTGGACATAATAATAGTCTTCTCGGTAGTGATGGCGGACGAAAAAAAAAGTCTTCGAGAATATACTCTCATTAGTAATTCGATAGCGTAGAATATGGGAAAAATAGTGAAAAAATTCTAGAAGTTTCGGAAGTATTTTTCTTTGGCGGTTGTACGAGCTAGGATGCCGGATCCTAATACACCTTTTACATTTTTCGCATTTTCCGACCATAAGGAGACACAATCGTTAAATACATACCCATATGGGAAGAAAGCTGAGAAAATTTCCTACAAAATGATGGAATATTCGCGGAAATTCCTTGGTATTACGGTACTTTTACGTCGTCGAAGTTCGACTGGACATAATAGTCTTCTCGGTAGTGATGGCGGACGAAAAAAAAAGTCTTCGAGAATATACTCTCAATAGTAATTCGATGGCGTGGAATATGGGAAAAATAGTGAAAAAATTCTAGAAGTTTCGGAAGTATTTTTCTTTGGCGGTTGTACGAGCTAGGATGCCGGATCCTAATACACCTTTTACATTTTTCGCATTTTCCGACCATAAGGAGACACAATCGTTAAATACATACCCATATGGGAAGAAAGCTGAGAAAATTTCCTACAAAATGATGGAATATTCGCGGAAATTCCTTGGTATTACGGTACTTTTACGTCGTCGAAGTTCGACTGGACATAATAGTCTTCTCGGTAGTGATGGCGGACGAAAAAAAAAGTCTTCGAGAATATACTCTCATTAGTAATTCGATAGCGTAGAATATGGGAAAAATAGTGAAAAAATTCTAGAAGTTTCGGAAGTATTTTTCTTTGGCGGTTGTACGAGCTAGGATGCCGGATCCTAATACACCTTTTACATTTTTCGCATTTTCCGACCATAAGGAGACACAATCGTTAAATACATACCCATATGGGAAGAAAGCTGAGAAAATTTCCTACAAAATGATGAAATATTTGCGGAAATTCCTTGGTATTACGGTACTTTTACGTCGTCGAAGTTCGACTGGACATAATAATAGTCTTCTCGGTAGTGATGGCGGACGAAAAAAAAAATGTCTTCGAGAATATACTCTCAATAGTAATTCGATGGCGTGGAATATGGGAAAAATAGTGAAAAAATTCTAGAAGTTTCGGAAGTATTTTTCTTTGGCGGTTGTACGAGCTAGGATGCCGGATCCTAGCACCTTTTACATTTTTCGCATTTTCCGACCATAAGCAGACACAATCGTTAAATACATACCCATATGGGAAGAAAGCTGAGAAAATTTCCTACAAAATGATGGAATATTCGCGGAAATTCCTTGGTATTACGGTACTTTTACGTCGTCGAAGTTCGACTGGACATAATAATAGTCTTCTCGGTAGTGATGGCGGACGAAAAAAAAATCCGCATAAAAATGTCTTCGAACATATACTCTCAATAGTAATTTGATAGCGTGGAATATGGGAAAAATAGTGAAAAAATTCTAGAAGTTTCGGAAGTATTTTTCTTTGGCGGTTGTACGAGCTAGGATGCCGGATCCTAGCACCTTTTACATTTTTCGCATTTTCCGACCATAAGGAGACACAATCGTTATATACATACCCATATGGGAAGAAAGCTGAGAAAATTTCCTACAAAATGATGAAATATTCGCGGAAATTCCTTGGTATTACGGTACTTTTACGTCGTCGAAGTTCGACTGGACATAATAATAGTCTTCTCGGTAGTGATGGCGGACGAAAAAAAAAGTCTTCGAGAATATACTCTCATTAGTAATTCGATAGCGTAGAATATGGGAAAAATAGTGAAAAAATTCTAGAAGTTTCGGAAGTATTTTTCTTTGGCGGTTGTACGAGCTAGGATGCCGGATCCTAATACACCTTTTACATTTTTCGCATTTTCCGACCATAAGGAGACACAATCGTTAAATACATACCCATATGGGAAGAAAGCTGAGAAAATTTCCTACAAAATGATGGAATATTCGCGGAAATTCCTTGGTATTACGGTACTTTTACGTCGTCGAAGTTCGACTGGACATAATAGTCTTCTCGGTAGTGATGGCGGACGAAAAAAAAAGTCTTCGAGAATATACTCTCAATAGTAATTCGATGGCGTGGAATATGGGAAAAATAGTGAAAAAATTCTAGAAGTTTCGGAAGTATTTTTCTTTGGCGGTTGTACGAGCTAGGATGCCGGATCCTAATACACCTTTTACATTTTTCGCATTTTCCGACCATAAGGAGACACAATCGTTAAATACATACCCATATGGGAAGAAAGCTGAGAAAATTTCCTACAAAATGATGGAATATTCGCGGAAATTCCTTGGTATTACGGTACTTTTACGTCGTCGAAGTTCGACTGGACATAATAGTCTTCTCGGTAGTGATGGCGGACGAAAAAAAAAGTCTTCGAGAATATACTCTCATTAGTAATTCGATAGCGTAGAATATGGGAAAAATAGTGAAAAAATTCTAGAAGTTTCGGAAGTATTTTTCTTTGGCGGTTGTACGAGCTAGGATGCCGGATCCTAATACACCTTTTACATTTTTCGCATTTTCCGACCATAAGGAGACACAATCGTTAAATACATACCCATATGGGAAGAAAGCTGAGAAAATTTCCTACAAAATGATGAAATATTTGCGGAAATTCCTTGGTATTACGGTACTTTTACGTCGTCGAAGTTCGACTGGACATAATAATAGTCTTCTCGGTAGTGATGGCGGACGAAAAAAAAAATGTCTTCGAGAATATACTCTCAATAGTAATTCGATGGCGTGGAATATGGGAAAAATAGTGAAAAAATTCTAGAAGTTTCGGAAGTATTTTTCTTTGGCGGTTGTACGAGCTAGGATGCCGGATCCTAGCACCTTTTACATTTTTCGCATTTTCCGACCATAAGCAGACACAATCGTTAAATACATACCCATATGGGAAGAAAGCTGAGAAAATTTCCTACAAAATGATGGAATATTCGCGGAAATTCCTTGGTATTACGGTACTTTTACGTCGTCGAAGTTCGACTGGACATAATAATAGTCTTCTCGGTAGTGATGGCGGACGAAAAAAAAATCCGCATAAAAATGTCTTCGAACATATACTCTCAATAGTAATTTGATAGCGTGGAATATGGGAAAAATAGTGAAAAAATTCTAGAAGTTTCGGAAGTATTTTTCTTTGGCGGTTGTACGAGCTAGGATGCCGGATCCTAATACACCTTTTACATTTTTCGCATTTTCCGACCATAAGGAGACACAATCGTTAAATACATACCCATATGGGAAGAAAGCTGAGAAAATTTCCTACAAAATGATGGAATATTCGCGGAAATTCCTTGGTATTACGGTACTTTTACGTCGTCGAAGTTCGACTGGACATAATAATAGTCTTCTCGGTAGTGATGGCAGACGAAAAAAAAAATGTCTTCGAGAATATACTCTCAATAGTAATTCGATGGCGTGGAATATGGGAAAAATAGTGAAAAAATTCTAGAAGTTTCGGAAGTATTTTTCTTTGGCGGTTGTACGAGCTAGGATGCCGGATCCTAATACACCTTTTACATTTTTCGCATTTTCCGACCATAAGGAGACACAATCGTTAAATACATACCCATATGGGAAGAAAGCTGAGAAAATTTCCTACAAAATGATGGAATATTCGCGGAAATTCCTTGGTATTACGGTACTTTTACGTCGTCGAAGTTCGACTGGACATAATAATAGTCTTCTCGGTAGTGATGGCGGACGAAAAAAAAAGTCTTCGAGAATATACTCTCATTAGTAATTCGATAGCGTAGAATATGGGAAAAATAGTGAAAAAATTCTAGAAGTTTCGGAAGTATTTTTCTTTGGCGGTTGTACGAGCTAGGATGCCGGATCCTAATACACCTTTTACATTTTTCGCATTTTCCGACCATAAGGAGACACAATCGTTAAATACATACCCATATGGGAAGAAAGCTGAGAAAATTTCCTACAAAATGATGAAATATTCGCGGAAATTCCTTGGTATTACGGTACTTTTACGTCGTCGAAGTTCGACTGGACATAATAATAGTCTTCTCGGTAGTGATGGCGGACGAAAAAAAAAATGTCTTCGAGAATATACTCTCAATAGTAATTCGATGGCGTGGAATATGGGAAAAATAGTGAAAAAATTCTAGAAGTTTCGGAAGTATTTTTCTTTGGCGGTTGTACGAGCTAGGATGCCGGATCCTAATACACCTTTTACATTTTTCGCATTTTCCGACCATAAGGAGACACAATCGTTAAATACATACCCATATGGGAAGAAAGCTGAGAAAATTTCCTACAAAATGATGGAATATTCGCGGAAATTCCTTGGTATTACGGTACTTTTACGTCGTCGAAGTTCGACTGGACATATTAATAGTCTTCTCGGTAGTGATGGCGGACGAAAAAAAAAGTCTTCGAGAATATACTCTCATTAGTAATTCGATAGCGTAGAATATGGGAAAAATAGTGAAAAAATTCTAGAAGTTTCGGAAGTATTTTTCTTTGGCGGTTGTACGAGCTAGGATGCCGGATCCTAATACACCTTTTACATTTTTCGCATTTTCCGACCATAAGGAGACACAATCGTTAAATACATACCCATATGGGAAGAAAGCTGAGAAAATTTCCTACAAAATGATGGAATATTCGCGGAAATTCCTTGGTATTACGGTACTTTTACGTCGTCGAAGTTCGACTGGACATAATAATAGTCTTCTCGGTAGTGATGGCGGACGAAAAAAAAATCCGCATAAAAATGTCTTCGAACATATACTCTCAATAGTAATTTGATAGCGTGGAATATGGGAAAAATAGTGAAAAAATTCTAGAAGTTTCGGAAGTATTTTTCTTTGGCGGTTGTACGAGCTAGGATGCCGGATCCTAATACACCTTTTACATTTTTCGCATTTTCCGACCATAAGGAGACACAATCGTTAAATACATACCCATATGGGAAGAAAGCTGAGAAAATTTCCTACAAAATGATGGAATATTCGCGGAAATTCCTTGGTATTACGGTACTTTTACGTCGTCGAAGTTCGACTGGACATATTAATAGTCTTCTCGGTAGTGATGGCGGACGAAAAAAAAAGTCTTCGAGAATATACTCTCATTAGTAATTCGATAGCGTAGAATATGGGAAAAATAGTGAAAAAATTCTAGAAGTTTCGGAAGTATTTTTCTTTGGCGGTTGTACGAGCTAGGATGCCGGATCCTAATACACCTTTTACATTTTTCGCATTTTCCGACCATAAGGAGACACAATCGTTAAATACATACCCATATGGGAAGAAAGCTGAGAAAATTTCCTACAAAATGATGGAATATTCGCGGAAATTCCTTGGTATTACGGTACTTTTACGTCGTCGAAGTTCGACTGGACATAATAATAGTCTTCTCGGTAGTGATGGCGGACGAAAAAAAAATCCGCATAAAAATGTCTTCGAACATATACTCTCAATAGTAATTTGATAGCGTGGAATATGGGAAAAATAGTGAAAAAATTCTAGAAGTTTCGGAAGTATTTTTCTTTGGCGGTTGTACGAGCTAGGATGCCGGATCCTAATACACCTTTTACATTTTTCGCATTTTCCGACCATAAGGAGACACAATCGTTATATACATACCCATATGGGAAGAAAGCTGAGAAAATTTCCTACAAAATGATGGAATATTCGCGGAAATTCCTTGGTATTACGGTACTTTTACGTCGTCGAAGTTCGACTGGACATAATAATAGTCTTCTCGGTAGTGATGGCGGACGAAAAAAAAAGTCTTCGAGAATATACTCTCATTAGTAATTCGATAGCGTAGAATATGGGAAAAATAGTGAAAAAATTCTAGAAGTTTCGGAAGTATTTTTCTTTGGCGGTTGTACGAGCTAGGATGCCGGATCCTAGCACCTTTTACATTTTTCGCATTTTCCGAC